>CM021101.1:827490156-827665084 GCA_007115665.2 Sequoiadendron giganteum | reverse complement strand
AAAATTTGTGTATAAAAGTTTTGGGAATAATATGTGAAATCATTTTAAATTGCTGCATTTTAAATTTGGGAATTAGTTTCATTTCAATTTGGTATCAGAGCCTTTGATCCTTACGGCGCATTTTTCTGATTTTTTTGAAATAAATTCATTGCTGCAATGTTTGCACATTAGAAAAATAAAATAAATTCATTGTTGCACATTTATTTGCACATTAGAAAAAATAAAATAAATTCATTGTTGCACATTTATTTGCACATTAGAAAAAATAAAATAAATTCATTGCTGCACATTTCTTTACACATTGGAAAGTAAAATAAATTATTTTCTACAATTTAAATGCACATTAGCAATGGAATAAATAAATTAAATTCATTGCTGCACATTAGCAAATAAATTAAATTCATTGCACATTTTTTTTAAATATTAGAAAACAAAATAAATTATATGCTACAATTTAATGCACGTTAGCAAATAAAATAATTTTATTGCTGCACATTTATTTGCAAGGTAAAAAGGTAAAATAAATTCCTTACTATCATCAATTGATTTTGTTGCATTTGTTTCTTGTAAAAAAAAAAAAAAACATATAAATAAATAAATAGATATATTAGATTTTATAATAGTTTAAATTGATTCTTAATTTCTTTATCAATTATTTATTATGTTTAAAAAGTTAAAAAATATTTAAGGATATTTACTCTTTTAAATTAAAATTTTAATAAATTACTCATTTATTTTTACCTTTCAATTTCCTTAATTACAAATTGTTTAATTGGGAGGATTCATTTATATTTTCACGAAGAAACTAATTTAGAAGAAAATAAAATAAAATTTCACTCCAAAATTTATTTTCTTAATCATTAAAGTTTTCACCTCTTAATTACCATTCATAAATTTCAAGAGGTTTAGTTTGTAATTAAATATTCACTTCATAGAGAGACAAAACTATTTTACAACCGATTTAAACCAACATAAATTTCCTTCATCTTCATGATAGGGATTGAATACAAATAATTTCTCTATATAGAGGAAATTAGTTTCATTTCATATTAAATTTAAACGCTCTAAATTGTTTCACATTTTCAAACCTTAGTTTCACCCTTTTGTCTCAGTTTTATTTTGCAAGTTTAAAAAGACAACCTTTAGAACAATCAATACTGATTAAATTCCTTTTACATAAACAAATTGACCTACCATAATGACATCCAAGAGCAACCAAAAAGCTTATGAGAATTTGGAGAAAACGAACCAAGCATTAATGCAGGAAGTTGCTACATTGGCTGCTCAAGTACAACAACTTAGGCAAGAAGCACTAGAACAAAGAAGACCCAACAACATAGAACTATCGCAAAGTAAGAAGAGTTCAAAGACAAGTAGGAAAAAGAGCAAAAGTAAATCAAAAAATTCCAAGAAACAACCAATATCATTAGAGGAAGACTCAACTTCTAGATCTGAATCCTCTGAAAATGATAACAGTAAACAAACACAAAAGGAATTAGACAACTTTGCTCGAAAGATTAAATTACCAGAGTATAGTGGTAATACCAGCACTGGAGAGGAAGCAGAACAATGGCTAACCAACTTAGAAAGATACTTCGAATTGCAAGGCACTAGCAGTTATAGTAGGACCCGAATTGCCACGTATCAACTTAAAAATAGTGCCTTGAATTGGTGGCAAGATATAATTCGATCTCAAAAACTAAAAGCGAACAAAGTGAAATGGTCACAATTCAAACAACTATTTTCACAAAAATACCTTTTTGATTTTTTTATACAAGAAAAGAGAACCGAGTTCTTTGAATTAAAACAAAGAGGCCAATCAATAAATGAATACAAACAATATTTTGAAAGGCTTAATAGATTTGTACCATTTATCGAAGGACATGATCAAGTGGTTTGATTCATAAATGGGTTAAGACATGCATACCAAGCTAATGTGTGGTGTGGTAAACCCACCTCAGTAGATGAAGCAACCCAAATTGCGGAAAAGTTTGAAACACTTGATCAAATTTCAAGGCAAGCGAGGGAAAAGCGTAAAAGAAATCACAATGAATTTGGTCAAAAGAAAGTCCATTGTCAATTCACCAAGATGGTTAGACCCAACCAAAATAAACCAACACCTCCTGAAATAAAATGTTGGACTTGTGGTGAGAACCATTATCAACGTTGTTGTCCTCGCAAACAAGAAGACTATAAACCCAAAAACAAGGGCACAACTACCTCTACTCCACAACCCAACATGAAGATATATGCAGCCATTGATGCAGGTATGGTGCATTGCCAACCCTCCTTAATTGAAATAAATGGATTCATACATGGTCATCCTTTTATTTTTCTTGTTGATTTTGGAAGTAGTCATAATTTTATTTCTCCTAAAGTTGTCTCTAAACTAAAGATTACATCTAAGTTAATTGAACCCTTAGCTATGGAAATGGCAGATGGTAGAATAGTAAAACAAACCGGTACACTTATTGAAAACTTAGAATTTGAGTTAGATAACTTTGTAACACATGATCATTTTCATGTATTGAATCTTGGTAAATATGATGCTATTCTAGGCATGAGTTGGTTGGAAAGAAATAATGCCCTCCTTGGTTGTGAAACCAAACAAGTAATCATCAACTCTAACATGGGGACATGTCGAATTTTATAGGGGGAGAAAAGACCTCTTCACATTAAAACCATTTCGGCCATGCAAATCAAGCGTAGTGCTAGGAAAAATTGCAAGATATTTTGTGCTATGCTTTTTCAAACAAGTGATAAATTCAAGTTAGACATTAATATCAAACCTATAGTACAAAAATTTAAAGATGTTTTTCCTGAGGATTTAGATAGTCTACCCCCAAAAAGATCTGTAGAACATGCAATTGATTTAGTTCCCAGAGCAGAACCAATCTCTAAAGCTCCCTATCGTCAATCTATCCCGGAATTAATAGAACTAAAAATTCAATTGACACAATTACTTAAGGAAGGAAAAATAAGACCAAGTGTCTCTCCTTGGGGTGCACCGATATTATTCGTCAAAAAGAAAGATGGAACTATGAGGTTATGCATAGATTATCGACAACTTAATAAATTGACCATAAAAAATAAGTATCCCTTACCTCGAATTGATGATCTCCTAGATCAATTACATGGTGCTAAATGTTTTTCCAAAATTGATTTATGATCAGGATACCATCAAATTCGTATTAAAGAATCTGACATTTCCAAAACTACCTTTCGAACACAATATGGTCATTATGAATTTGTAGTTATGCCTTTTGGTTTAACTAACGCACCTGCAACTTTTATGACCTTAATGCATGATATCTTTCGCCCATTTTTGGATGTGTTTGTAATCATTTTCCTAGATGATATCTTAATATACTCAAAAAATGAAAAAGAACATGAAGAACATCTCAGAATGGTACTAGAAACCTTGCGAAAGAACAAGTTATATGACAAACTTAGCAAGTCTAAATTCTTCAAATAAAAAATATCTTACCTAGGACATGTTTCTGAAAAAGGTATTTCACCTGACCCTACTAAAATTAAGGCAATTCAAGATTGGCCTATCCCAAAGGATGCACATCAAGTCAAAAGTTTCTTAGGATTGTCTGGGTTTTATCGTCATTTTGTTAAGAATTATTCCAAGATAGCCTCACCTTTGACTAATTTAACTAAGAAAGAACAAAGCTATAATTGGACCCCAGAATGTGATAAAGCTTTCCACACACTAAAGACTTTATTAACATCTGCACCTATTCTTTGTATTCCAAATTTTAGTAAACCTTTTGTTGTGATCACTGATGCATGTGGTACAGGTATCAATGGTGTCCTAATGCAAGATAACCAGGTGGTGTGTTATGAATCTAGAAAGTTATTACTCGCTGAAAGAAATTATCCAATCCATGATCTTGAATTACTAGGTATTGTCCATGCTTTAACGGTTTGGCGCCATTATTTATTAGGGAATAATTTTATATTAAAAACTAACCATCGTAGTCTCCAACACATCTTTACTCAACCTCACCTTAATATGAGACAAAGGAGATGGATGGAGCTTTTAACTGAATATGATTTCACCATCCAATATGTTCTTGGAAAAGAAAATGTAGTGGTAGATGCCTTAAGTCGAAAACGGATATGTGCTAATTCCTTGACCCTTGAGAGAAGCCAATTTGAACAAGATATAAAATCCAAGTTACCTATTGATGACTATTTTCAACCCATTTATGAAGGTCTCCAAAATCCCTCCTCTAATGTCCATTTGAAAGATCGATTAGAACCTTATTTGTTAAGTAACAATGGTCTCCTATATTTTAAAGGAAGGTTGTGCATTCTCAATATAGTTAATCTTAAATCACAAATATTGAAAGATTCTCATGATATCCCAATAGCCGAACGCCCTGGATTCCAGAAAACCTATCTCTCAATCAAAAGAAACTACTTTTGGCCTCAAATGAAGACTGAAATCCGTACCTATGTTCAACAATGTTTAACTTGTCAAAAGGTAAAAGTAGAACAATGTAAACCTCCAGGCCTCTTGCAACCCTTGTCTATTCCAACTTGGAAATGGGAGTCAATTAGTATGGACTTCATTACTGGATTGCCTCGAACACGTAAAGGGCATGATTCTATTTTTGTAGTGGTGGATAGATTAACCAAGATGGCACATTTCTTACCTATCAAAATAAAATCCTCTACTTTTGATATTGCCCACATTTTTGTTAAAGAGATTGTTAGGCTACATGGTATTCCAAAGAACATTATTTCAGATCGAGATCCTAGGTTTACCTCCTCCTTTTGGAAATCTTTGTTTGCGGAACTTGGTACTCATTTAAATTTTAGTACTGCTTATCATCCCAAGTCTGATGGCCAAACAGAAAGGGTTAATAGAATCTTATAAGACATGTTACGCATGTATACCATGGATAAACCTGGGTCATGGGAAGACTATTTACACTTGGTAGAGTTTGCATACAATCAAGGATATCATTCCACCATTAAGATGTCTCCTTTTGAAGCTATCTATGGTCGAAATTGTAATACACCCATTTCATGGTCTGATCCTGTCCATAAAGTTTGGTA
The DNA here is from genome assembly GCA_007115665.2 of Sequoiadendron giganteum. NCBI lineage: Eukaryota > Viridiplantae > Streptophyta > Pinopsida > Cupressales > Cupressaceae > Sequoiadendron > Sequoiadendron giganteum. The sequence goes on along the minus strand of CM021101.1, from coordinate 827,660,011 downwards.
TGAGAATGAAAACTTGTTAGAGATGGAAGCTATTATTAATAAAGTCAAACAAAATATGAAGGCTTCCCAAGATAGATATAAAAGTTGGGTAGACTCTAAGAGGTCTAGTCAAGATTTTGAGGTTGGTGAACATGTTTTTCTTAGAGTCAAACCAAAAAGGAGTTCATTAAAATTGGGTAAATATTCTAAGATATCTCCTCATTTTTGCGGACCTTTTGAAATATTAGAAAGATTAGGGGATGTTGCTTATAAACTTGCTTTACCCCCTCAATTGCAAATCCATAATGTATTTCATGTAAGTTTACTTAAGAAATATGTATATAATGCAAATCATGTTATTGATTGGAAAAGTATTTCTATTGAACCTTCTTGTGAATTTAAGATTGAACCAGAACAAATAATTGAAAGAAGATCTAGAATATTGAGAAACAAGGTTATAAATGAAGTAAAAATTAAATGGAGTCATTGTGATAATGATAGTGCTACTTGGGAAAATGTTGATTTTATTAAAGACCAATATCCACATTTGTTTAACTAAAGGTTGTTTTATTTATATGTATGTGTGATGCAGAAAATCATCAAGCTACTGAGGGCAGCAACTAAACAATAGGGGGAGAATTGTTATGAGACTTTTTCCCTGTGGAAGAAAAAATAATAATAATAAAAGAGAATAAAAGTAAAATGAGAACTAATGTAATAGTTCAAGAAATAAAATGTAATAAAACAATAATTAGAGTTTTCATGGGAAGTTGTAATTATTTATAAAAGAGTGTGTCAGTTGAAACTACCCTTTATGTTGTATAAAAACCCGTGAAAACTAAATTATTGAGGGGGGAAAAAGAAAAAAAAGGAGAAAAACAAGTACAACACATTGCAGGAATAGGGTTCCAAGTTAACAGGGTGTGAGTAGGACGGAGAAGGGGCACTCCTATAGTGGGTGTCCAACTTGGGGTACAAGTGCGTGCACTCAGGACGGTCCTGGCCAGGGTATGGTTTTGTGGCACGAGTGTTGAGCATTGATCCAGTGGAACCAGCACTCGTGTAGAGCGGCAAGGTCCGCTTTCCTCCCAGACTACTCACAGACAGAAGAGGCTGAACAAGGACCATTCCAGCAATAGTTGGGAATTTCTTTAGCACATTTTAAAAGATAAGTATTCAAGTTTGATGAATTATCTGAGCAATAATGTTTTAAATCTTTGAGTTTATTGAATTAATAATCCATTTTCGGCATGAATGAATGTATTTGAATGCAATCTGTTGATCAATTTATTATATGCAATTTAATTTCAAAGTCTTTACTGGAACATTAAATATTATATTAAAATTTGTGTATAAAAGTTTTGGGAATAATATGTGAAATCATTTTAAATTGCTGCATTTTAAATTTGGGAATTAGTTTCATTTCAGTACCAACTAGTCCGAAGAACATTGATCACAAGAGAGACAATAATCTACATGAGTGTCCCCAATGACACTACTCAAATCAAATGACAAACAAAGGAAAACATCTGGAACTCCAAGATATAAATGACACATTTCCGAAAAGGGAGAGTCATGATAGGTACATTGAAACTGTGTGAAACCAAGAAGTAAATGTAGGAGAAACAACCTGCAAATAAAAGGGTGTGCAAACTAAGGCACACACACATGAGGAAAGAATCATTGGGATTCATTGTTGTCATGGAAGGGACACTCACTTGACAAAGGTGTGATGGAAAACCAAAGGCAAACATCAACCCCCCCCATGACACTTTATATCATAGTGCATATACAAAAGGCGCAACAGGATGTGCAAAATCCCCAAAAAAGTATACACTGAAATGACACTTTATCTCAATGCGTCTACATAAGAGAATATACATGAAAAAGATGTCTACAATGTCCAAATAAGACATAAAATTAGAAATACATATAAAACAGCCAAAAACGAGTCATCCCACACAAACTACAAGTTTCCAGGAGCTAAAGTGTGTAAGTAATTCACTAGTGTGTGAAAACACAAATAACTGAATAAAATGTACCTAGAGATAAATATGGAAAAAGTGCATGGATGGCTGTGAAGAGCTTCGAAAAAAAGTTCCAACATCATTGGAATCACAAAAAATGGAGAAATTGGGCAAAAGTTATGAGGTCGAGACTAAAATCAACACCTCTGACTTTAATTGGTTGTAGAATGTACCAGCAATAAATTCAAGTGATGAGACCCACACCACTAGAAATTTGGAAAAATTGGGTTTATGATGATATGTTGTTTGCCAAAAAATGATATCGTATGCCCAAGTTATGGCCAAAAGAAAAACATACCCCCTTTAGGGCACACAGGGGTCTTGAAGGGGCCATTGCCAATGTCCATACTACTGACATCATGTTGACATTAGTGGCATATTTCAAGAATATTCCTTGGGTGCTAGAAAAAAATCTGGCCCTCGGGAAAAAAATCTTTGCCGAAATATTTTGCATATGCCTAGAATATTTGTTGTGATTTGCCATAAAACCTATTACCAAAAAAAAGAATCATCGACCGAAAAATACAGAGTCGCAAGGAAAATTGAGTCGACAGTCAAGAATGTGGAAAATTTGTCGGAGATTATTTTTCACATGTCGATAAAATGTGAGCGACATTGGAGAAAAAAATGCAACTGATTGAAAAAATAGCTGCTGGTAAAAGGTTGATCAAGTCGTTGACAAATGCAACAACGATGGGAAAAGCCACTGGACAAGTGAAAGAACCATCGCTGGTGGTATGGCTCACCATGGTAGGGTTTGGTGGGGCTTCCAGGGGTTAGGTACCCTATGGGTACCCCCCATAAATGCACCCATAAACACAAAAAACTTGCCTCCAATTAAAATTTCAACCTGCTTAGCCTTTTAAAAAATTCAAAAAGAAATTTATTAAAAATATCTGGATTTTTATTTTTCAAGCTTTTTTCTTGAATTGTGTGCACAGGGATCCGTATAGGGATCGTACTGGTCCTTGTACACATTTTTTTGCCTTACAAGCTCTTGACACTTGTGTAGGGAAAATTTATAGTCAAAATTTGTTGAAACGACCTCCTAAATCCAACAACGAGGCTCTTTTTGTGTCAAAATGCACTGAAAACATAGAAAAAAGTAACTACTTCAAATTCTCACAAATCTGACCTCATAAATCCAAATTAGGCCAAATAAAATCCAAATTTGACTTTCTCAACAACTTTGAATCCAACGAAAGACTTTATTTTGGTTCTAGATGCACCAAAAAATTTCCCACCTCTAAAATTTGGAAAAAAAGCAAAAGGAATTCCAGATCTAAGCCTATAACCCTTGTTGAAGAAAGAAACCTCATAAATTGAGAAGGGATTTGTTGAATCCATGCTCTGATACCATGTTAGAATTGTGAAAAATATGAGCCACAAGATCAAACAATGAATAAAGACACCTTCCACACAAGAGATGATCTACTAATAATATATGCAATACTTCTCAACAAGAAAAAGCTATTAAATGAGCCTCAAGAATCCTCAAGGAAAACAAAAGTCCTCAGAGGTTGAGAGTTTGAGAGTAAATCTCTAGAGTGATAATACAATGAGGGTTGTGTGCTATATAGGAGCAACCCTAATAATTGCTCACTTCAATTAATAAAAAACATTTAGTTAACTGAATAAAGAACTCCTAAATTTAGCTTAAGTGCATGAGAATAAATTAGACTAATAATTATTTAAAGATTAATTATTAGGTAATGCATGATTACTCTAACACTTGAAAGAGTGAGATAGTGAAAGAATGATCACGAAGTTGTAAGAATGAAGGAGAGAATTGCATGAAGAGTAAAGGAATGAGTTTAAATTGCCAAAATGGCTCAGTAAAAGGTCAATTTTCATTGGTCAAGGGATGACAAAAGATGTTACCTTCATAGCCAACTGAAGACATAACGATTCTACAGATTCTAGGGGTAGAAATTGTACACATCTAAAAATGGTCACGATTAATTAAACCTGTTAATTAAATATGAATTATTTAATTAATATTCTTAAGCCATCTGCATATAAATAAATTTAATTATTTATTTATATTGTTCACTTTTCCAATTCTTCTAGTTTAATTAAATAAATAAGTTTATTTAATTAATGCTATCTTCCTCTTAATTAATTAAATAGATTTCACAATTTATTTATATTAATTATCACAAGTTTAAATTCTAAATTTAAATGATATTCTTCATTTCATATTTAATTAAATATTTTCAATATTTAATTAAAACACTTTCTAAATTCTTCACTCTTCTCAATAATTAAATATTTTTAAATATTTAATTTAAAAAAAAAGCTTTTCATTTCTCTCACATAATTAAATATTTTCAATATTTAATTAAAAAGCTTTTCATTTCTCACACATAATTAAATATTATCTATGTTAATTATGGACACATCTTCCATTTGTCTCTTAATCTTCCATCTATCTCTTAAACTTCCATCTTCTTTTTAAATTCTCGATCTCTCACCGTTCATCTTAACAGGTTTGAACTCAACCGTTGATCCTGGCCAATTGGATTCTCGCCTTCAAAAATCTATAAATATAGCCCTCTTGTGAGTTGAAAAAAGGACCTCAAATTCTAGATTTCATACGTAGTTATTATAGTTGCATTTCAGTTTTATCAGCATTTTAATTCCATAGCTTAAATCATATAGTCATAAATATGCATTTTTAATCAATCTCGTTCTCCTAAGTTGCCATTTCAACAAGCTGCTGCTTGCACAACTGAGAGCCAACATATTTTATCAAATCATTGGAGATAGAGGACGATGGGACAAATTTGAAGAAGCTACTATCATTAGAGTTTGCATTTATGCTTTCTAGTTTATTTTTCTTTCAATCTAATGTCTCCTCGGTGTGTTAGTTTACTGTTTGTTTAATCTACACGCATTTTCTAAACACACATTTTTGGCACCCACCATGGGGCATCCCCCCGTTTTAATCTTTTTTGCAGAGAATTTTTCTGATAGGTGACGGACTGGAGTTGAGCTTCAGCGCATATGAGCTTTATTTTGGCGCATACACAAACTGTTTCAGTGCATAGACTCACTATTTCGACGCATCCAGGGACTGTTTTGACGCATCCAAAGATTGTTTCGGCACATTCAAGCATTGTTTTGGCGCATCCCGTAGTGATCTTTTAGCACATACAATAACTGTTTTGGCACATCTGGGGGTCTGTCCCAGCACACGCAGGGAATTTGTAAAACAAATTTTTTGATTCCGACGCCATCTGCGGACAAAATTCTTATTTTTAGTTTTTAAGGAAATGAACCAATCCTAGGATAGAAATTTAAAATTTGGAATATATCAATCCTAGGATAGTCACCACATACTATTTTTGCAGTTAAAATGAACTCCATGCCTATTGTGAAGCAACATCTTCACTTAGTTTAAATCATTTTCATTTGGTGCTATAAAAAGAACATTGTTTGCTTTGTTTGTGACAATAGGTCTATGCTCTCCCTTAACTGAGTGACCAAAATACCGGACTATCTTTTCATTTTCATGCAATGTTTACAATTTCTTACATCCTTTAGAGGGCCTATCATAGTGGGAAAAAGTACTCACCCTACGGGAACGACCTATGTGGGAACAACCAAAGCCAGGTTTTCCAATCCACTATAATCAAAAGCGAGTTCGGGGAAAGTCTGCAATTCGATGACAGTGTGCAAGATAACCATCCCCAAAATCTTTGTTCTAAAGATCAGGAGGTCTCTTGAGGGAGTTTATCTATTGTTGCGCCAAACAGAAACCTTGACTACGAACCATAGTGTAGAAAGCCAGTCGTGTTAGTAGCCAAACATCATCTTAATCACGGTGCAAGGGGAGGGAAGAATTTTCCCCCAAGACACTCACCATATAATCGCCACAGACTGTTTGCTTAGGGGATTCGATATCCACTTCCGTCACCTTGAGTATGCACCTGGAAAAGACAAAAACACGGGCACCCTCTAGGGGGTGACATGGCTATGTGAGTTGATGCAATTTTAAGTTGTGGGCTGTGACTAATATGATGACCTATTTGACAACTAAGAGTGATTCTGCTTGGAATGTTTATTTTGTTCAAAACCTATGAAAATCTCAAGAACATACACTCTTTGTTTAGATTTTAGGGTTAACAAAACAATTGTCTGCTTCTCTATGTTGTGTTTTTCACATTTAAATCAGATTAAGATCATCCAAAAATATCAAACTGTTCAAACATCTCTATCTCAGAAGTCTAAATAGATAATTTAGCGCATACTTGGTCTATTTCAGCGCATCCCTAGTTTGTTTAGGCGCATTGTTGCTCTGTTTCAGCACATTGCAGCTTTGTTTCGGCGCATCGCTGCTCTATTTCAGTGCATCACTACTATGTTTTGGCGCATTCGTGCTCTATTTCAACGCATTCATGCTCTGTTTAGGCACATCCATGCTCTGTTCCGGCACATCTATGCTCTGTTTCAGCGCATCCATGCTCTGTCTCGACGCATCTATGCCCTGTTTTGGCGCATAGGGAGTCTGTTTTAGCGCATTCATGCTCTGTTTCGGCGCATGTATTTTTCGAGTCTAGGTAATTTTCTGACATTCAAAAATCAGTCATCTCAGTCTAGTTTTTTCCATGCTCAGAGTTTGGAAGTCTACAACTTTTTCCAAGAAGTCTCTAGAAGGAAATATTAGAAAGTCAAAGAAGTCCCTCGGTTATAAGAAGTTATTGAACAAGAGGAAATTTCTATACCAAAGTCGAAAGGTCTTGCTTGAACACAAGACCTTTATTCATCGATATCACGACTATATTAGAGGTTTCATTGATGATTATGTTGTAGAACCTTTTTACTCAAGAGCCTTTTTTCAAAGAAGAGCTCTTTCTCAAAGGCACAACCATAGTCAGCATATTCATTCTTCTTATATTCCCCAATCGGCAATTACCTACGCTACTCATCCCAGTCAAATTCTGCAATAGAGAACTCAAGCACATTAGGCATCCATCAAAGCCATCATTTTTTATGAAGCTTCGATCAAACCTCACAAAGTGAAAAATCATCTTTATTTTTGACCTTTGGTTTAATTCCCGCAAATAGGATTTTCATCCTTTCAATCAGGGAATCACGAGCTAAAGATTATAAAAATAAAATAAAAAAAATCTTTTTAAGTCATAGAATCTTCATTCTATCCTAACTTTCATATCCATCAACTTTGCACTATTTCATTCCTTTCATCAAGGTTAGTAGAATTTGAGTAACATTTATGCTTGTTGTCACGAGATCTCAAAAGCACTTAGAGAAAGATGAAAGCATAGTAAGTAGAATGAGTGATAATAGTGAGAGGGAAGAGGTCCCCTGGCATAATTCAAATACTGAAGAGATAACCGAAGAAAAGCTCCAAGAAGCAGAACAGGATCCCCAATTTCATACTCTTATGGAAAGGATTTTAGAATGAAACAAGGAAAGATATTTCTTTTCATTAGCTATTCAAGGAGCTAAGTTACCTTCTGATTTTGACACAGAAGGAATTAAAGAGAATCCTAAAACTCCTCTCAATGATTTTAGTGCCCTTACTCAACAAATGAAGGAATTACAAGGGCAAATAAAATAAATTTAGGTGGGTACAATGAAGAAGTATGTTTTGGATGAGATATGTCCTTATCCATTTGATAGGAGTCTTCGAATGATTCATTTTCTGAAACATTGTGAAATCCCTAAATTTGATAGGTATAATGGGAAAACTGACCCCATTGAGCATGTGAGGGATTTTCGAAATATGAGCTTAGAATTTGCTCGTGAAGATACCTACTTAATGCGATTGTTTCCACGAAGTTTGGGTGGACAATCCATGGAGTGGCTTTCAAAGATCACTCCCCCATCAAAACCTTTGAGGAGTTAATAAACAAGTTTATATCACAATACTCCTACAACATCCAACACCAGATAACCATGCTTGATCTTTGTAAAGTAAAACAAAAAGTAGGGGAATCTTTCAATACATTTTTGCAAAGGTGGAGAAGGGTGTTTGCTAGATACTCCCGCCCTGTTCCTAAAACAAAAAATATGGAGATCTTTATTGATAGTTTGAATCAAGAAATGAGTTACAAACTGAACCTTCATTGTCCTCAATCATTTGAAAAATTAATTGAAAATGCAATTATTATCGAAGGTGCTTTGATCAAGCGTGGAGTTCCGAAAATTGATAAAGAGGGTTCAAATTCATACAACAACAACAACAACCACAGTAACAACAATGACAAGTCACGATTTTGGACCCGAAATAAAAATGTTGTGAATGATGGGGTAGTAGGTGCTAACAATGTAAATGCGAAGCCTACTATCTTTAATATGTCAGGTATTCAACGTAGCAATAATGCTGGAAATTCTAGCACCCAAGGCAATGTTTCCACTCAAGGGAACACAATTAACAATCACAGAAATAAGTTTGGCAATAATCAAAATTCAAATATGCCCAGATCCTCATATTATTCAAATTGACGGAGTTTCACTCTCTTGGGCCAATCTTTGGAATCCATTCTCAAAGAGTTATTGAATCAAAATGCTATTGCATTGCCACCACAAAGAGACTATGAGCCTCAAGTTAAACCACCATCATAGAATGAATCACACTTCTGTGATTATCATAGATGCAAAGGTCATAAGACAAACAATTGCCAAGGGTTGAAGAATATTGTTCAAGATTTGATTGATAACCATACCATCATGGTTGAGGGACATAATGTCAATAATGACCATCAAGCATTCAAGGATCTGCTCCCTAATTATCAAAAAGGGGAATCTTTGGGTGATAAAGGCAAGAAGGCTAATTATGTCCATGATGTCATTATCAATCATATTTATACTGATGATCTGCAAATCAATGCTATCCGAATCAAAGGTAAGCAAGAATATCAAGAGGTCAATGCTACGACAAGGGGACAAGCCAAAATCATTATCAAAGGAAGCTCATCTAAAGCGGCAATTCCCCCTCCAAGTCAATACAATTTGGTTGATCAACTACAAAAAACATCAGCTCAAATTTCTATCTTGGAACTTTTAAAATTGTCGCCTGCACATAAGGACATTCTGGAAAAGGCACTTGTTGATACAACTATATCCCCTGATCTGGATATCAATAAATTTCAAGCCATGGTGGGACATTTGTCCTCAACCGCATGTTTATCCTTTTCTGAAAAAGATGACTCATCCATAACCCACCCGCATAATTCATCACTCTACTTAGAGGTCATGGTTCACAAAGCCCACATTAGACATGTCCTCATAGATGGGGGAGCCGGATTAAACATTTGTACTTTAAAATTGGTCCTCGCTTTGGGATATTCAGTAGAATCTATAGATCCACGAAGAAAGATTACAATCAAGGCATATGATGATGAGGAAAGGACTTCCAAAGGCCTCATCATGCTACCAATCAAAGTGGGACATGTTGTGAAGAATACCTTTTGTCAGGTTCTAGATCGGGATCTAACCTATAACATACTCTTGGGTCGTCCATGGATTCACGACATGCAAGTTGTTCCATCTACTTATCATCAATGCTTAAAGTTTCCATATGATGGACAAGAAGTAACAATACCTGCTGATCACATTAGCAGTCAAACTTTCTCTAACCTTAGAGCAACTCAAGACACATTCGTCCCACATAATAGAGAGGCATTGGCCCTCTCTACCTCCAAGTACCATGAACAAGCAAGTAAAATGATAAGTAATTTTGGGACCAAGCTAAAATTGAAAGATGATGGAGTGGGAGAATATTCTTTATCTCTCTCTCCAAGATCCCATGGTCAATCGTCAACATCCATACAATAGGCTACAATAGCCTTAGCCTTAGCTCTAGTTCCCATCACCAAGTTTAATGGGATATTTATCAAAGAAAATGAAATGAAAGATAGAGCTATCCTTGATTGGCTCTATAAAGATGAAGAAGAATCAGTACTACATGTCAAGTTACCCACATAACAATATGGAAAAGGTTATGCTATCATGCAACAAATGGGTTATGAAGGAAATGGCCCTATAGGTAAAAGGAAAGAGGGTATTGTTGAACCTGTCCAACTAAAAACAATGCACCCAAAGGATAAGACTGGGTTAGGATATGGTGAAGATACTAAGGAAGAAGTAGCACAAAGACCATCAAATGAGGAGTTAGCTAAAACCATTCTGCGAATTCAAGAAAACAATTCTGACACTGACTCCAATGAATATGAATGGGACACCATCTTTGATGATCAATTTTGGAAGGATAAAAAGGTGGATGTCATACAAAATTTCACACCCACATTCGTGCAAGGGGAAAGCTCAAGGCCTCCATTTGATTACGTTCTACAAAGCAACCATGACTCAAGTGAGACTGACTCGATTCAAAGCGAAACGGATTATCCACTAGAGGATACCATCCTAGATCTCCCCTATAATGACGTTAACAATCACATCATGACCCTTACAACTAGTGACCTTACACATCCTAATGATCCATTTCCCTTGGTACATCCTGAACTCATTGATTGGGAACAAATCGCACCCATTGATGTCCCAACTTTTCCAAATGATGAAACCATAATAAACTTTCTTTGTTCATCCCATCCTGAAACAAGTTCCACCAGGGAATCACAAGATCAGAGTTTTCGACAGGAAAGTGCCAAGTTTCTCAGCCATGAAATAAATAATATACAAGAAAGATCTAATGGTGAAAACCTAACAAAGGCAATATTAGATGAAGAAAAGAGAAAAATAAAAAAAAGATCTAATGGTGAAAACCTAACAAAGGCAGTATTAGATCAAGAAAAGAGAAAAATAAAAAGCATATCCAATGGTGAAAAAATTTCAAAGGCACCAGAGGATGGGAAACTTGACACTCTTCTGGAGCATTATCAGGAAAGGTCTTCCATTCTAATCGAACCAACAGAGGCACTCAATATAGGTACTACAGAAAAGCCCAAAGTTTTGCAATTGGCTGCATCTCTAACAAAAGAGGAAGTACCTAGATTCACAAAATTTCTCAAAAATAATCAAATCAGTTTTGCATGGTCTTACGTGGATATGCTTGGATTAGACCCAGATTTCATCATGCATCATCTATCTATTACACTGGGGGCAAAGCCTGTAAAACAAAAACTCAGAAAAATGCATCCACATGTTGCATCTTTTGGATGTCAAATTCATCCGGTCCATGGACTATGTGGAATGGATCTCCAATATCGTACCTGTTTCAAAGCCAGACGAAAGGATTAGAATTTGTACAAATTTTAGGGACTTGAACAAATCATGTCCTAAAGATGACTTCCCCTTACCAAACATAGATATGATTGTTGATTTAACTGCTGGACATGTGATGTACTCATTAATGGATGGATTTTTTAGGATACAACCAGATAAATATTGCACCAGAAGATCAGGATAAAACAAAATTCACATGTCCTTGGGGTACCTATTGCTGGAATGTAATGCCTTTTGGGCTGAAAAATGCAGGAGCTACATACCAACGTGCAATGACAACAATTTTTCATGATATGATGCATACATTCATGGAAGATTATGTCAATGACCTCCTCACCAAATCTAACACCAGAGAAGGACACATAGACATCTTATCAAAAATCTTCAAAAGAATGGAAAAATTCAAAGACTTAACCCTAAGAAATATGTTTTTGGAGTAAAATCTGGAAAGCTATTAGGTTACATTGTATCAGAAAATGGAATTGAAGTGGATCTAGCTAAGGTACAAGCAATTCTTGATATGCCACCACCAAGGAACATTATTCAACTACGCTCTTTACAGGGACAGTTACAATCCATTCGAAGATTCATTGCTCAACTGGCGGATAAAAGTTTACCATTCACTCATCTCTTACACAAAAACATTCCATTTAAATGGGAGGACAAATGTGAAGCAACATTTGATTAGATAAAGTAGTATCTCATGAATCCACCAGTATTGATTCTGCCAGTACAAGGAGCACCTCTTATATTATATATTGTTGCTATGAAAGTATCTTTAGGAGGATTATTGGCGCAGGAAGACAACTTAGGAAAAGAGCGAGCAATTTATTACATCAGTCGAACATTTTCAAGTCATGAGCTAAATTATACATTCATTGAAAAATATTGCTTAGCAGTGGTCTTCACTTCTCAAAATTTACGACACTACATGCTATCACATACAATAAAGCTTGTGGCTAAGATTGACCCACTCAAATATCTTCTAAGTAAGGCAACCTTAACTGGTAGGTTGGCTAAATGGGTCATGATCCTGAGTGAATTTGACATTCATTATGTGGATCGCAAAGCTATAAAGGGACAGGTAATTGCGGATCAATCAACAGAAGCACCAATGCCAGTAGAACACCCAATACACATTGATTTTCCTGATGCCGATGTGTTTACAACAGTTATCCAGCAATCATGGGCGCTCTACTTTGATGGTTCTTACACTCAACATGGTTCAAGAGCAGGGATTCTTTTTATTACACTTCAAGGAAGTATAATTCCAAAATCTTATCAGCTAGTGTTTCCATGCACCAACAACATAGCTGAATATGAGGCCTTAGTAATTGGCATGAAGATTGTAGTAGACTGGAAAATCACCGAACTTCAGGATTTTGGTGATTCACAACTTGTTATAAATCAAATCAATGATGAATATCACACTAAAGATGACAAGTTGATACCTTACAAAATAATGGTGGATGACTTAAAGAAATACTTTGTTAATATCAAGTTCATACAGATTCCATGTATCAATAATAAAGCAGCAGATGCTATGGCTAGAATCACCTCTCTACTCCAATTGACAGAAAATCAAACACACATTAAACACGATATGGTTTCTTGGTGGAACAATTGTTTTCTCCTGCCCATGACAATCCTGAAACTCAAGTCATTTGCCACTTAACCAGTTTTGATTCTTCCTTATATGGCCAAATTTACACTTACCTAAAGAATAATATTTTACCCTTAGACTTGTCTAGGAATCATAAAATAAATTCCATCTGTCAATCATCCTGTTACACCTTAATTCCCAACATCTTATATCGGCATGGTTTGGATGGTACCCTCCTTAGATGTCTCGAACGCGATGAATCTGAAAAGGCCTTACAAGAAGTACATGGTGGAATTTTTGGGACACACTCAAGCGGACTAACCTTAGCAAAGACACTTGTTTGATTGGGTTATTACTGGACGACCATGGAGAAGGAATCATTCATCTTTGTGAAGAAATGTGCAAAATTTCAGATTCATGGGAATCTCATTCACGCTCCTGCTCAAGAATTACAACCCTTCACCACAACATGGCCGTTCGCTCAGTCGGGATTGGACTTGGTTGGAAAAATACACCCATCATCTTCAAATGGACATAAATTTATCATTACAACCACTGAGTATTTCACTAAGTGGATTGAAGCTGTTCCCCTGACAACTGTTACTAGCAAACAAATCTCTTCATTCATTTTGAACTATATCATCTAACGATACGGTATTCCCAACTCCATTATCACAGACAATGGAAGACCCTTTAAAAATCAGGATGTAGACGAGCTATGTGAAAGATTTTGTATCCAACACATATTTTCTACACCTTACTATCCACAAGGGAATGGTCAAGCTGAAGCTTCAAATAAAACAATTCTCAATATTTTAAAGAAAACAGTGAATGAAGTTGGTCTAGATTGGCATGTCCAATTGAATCCAACATTATGGGCATACAGAACAAGTATTCGCACACCAACAGGAGCTATTCCTTATGCTTTGGTCTATGGAGCACAAGCTATTCTACCACTAGAAGTTGAGATTCCTTCACTTCAAGTATCACTCAAAGGGTTAATCAGTGATGAAGATTATCGAGTATTAATGTTGCAAGAGCTAGAACTACTTGATGAATGACGTCAAATTGCAGTTAATCATTTGAAGGGATATCAACAAGTTATGGGCCGCAGCTACAATCACAAAGTCAAACCACAAACTTTTCAAGTGGGTGACTTGGTTCTCAAAAAAAACCCTCGAAATCAATAGGATCGGGAAAAGAAAGGCAAGTTTGAACCTAATTGGTTGGGCCCGTTCGTTATCATTGTTGCATATGGAATGGGGGCATATCAGTTATCAACATCAGAAGGGGACCTGTTTGAAGATCCAACCAACAAAATTCATCTAAAGAAGTTTTATGCCTTAAAATATCAAAAACAATATAAAAAACTCAAAAAAAACAAAAACAAAAACTCGTTGCCGTGATAAAAACTTGGCAAACATGCATCTTGGTAACAACAAAAACATCATAAAATCAGGAAAAAGTGCAATAAAAACAAATGGTGAAAACTTGACAAATAGGCATTGTTTGTGATTTTGTTTGGCTCTCTCATCTATTAGGATTCATTCTGCATATCCATCTTTCATCAGCATTACACACCTCGCCATCGCATTTGCATCACATCATCTCCTTGAAACAAACAAAGATCTCATCATGGCTTGATGATTTGGAGGTATCCTTAGCAATAGTTGTGTCTAGCAAGAGTCAAAGTACAAAGTCACTAGGGGGTAGTTCGCTTCTTGGAGCTTTTCTAACAGGTAGTTGGCAACATATGTCTAGAATCAGAATATCAGAGCAGCAAACCTTGTCCAATCAAACTGAGTCTATACAACTATTTGACATAAACAAATTGGATGATCTTAATCTAAATAAAATGAATGATAAACTTAAAGCAAAAATTTGCAATTGTTGTTTTGATATTTGATGACATCATGTCTTTGGAGTGGTTCAATGATGTACTGAACTAGAATCACAAGGAAGAAGTATGATTTTTCTTTGCTTGTCGTCTATAAGCTAATCATTAGTATTGTGCAAATTTGTCGTGGGACATTCTCTACAATGTGTCATTGATGACATTTCAAAATTTGCACAAGAAAATGGTTAACTTTTGTCTGTTTATGCAAGCAATACTTAGGTCATCTTGGTTCAAATATACCTCGATGCTTGTATTAACTTGCTATATCAAACACCATGAAAGTGGTACTCAGGTCATCATTGGTGCTAACATACCCTTTGATGCTTGTACTAACTTTCAACATATCAAAAGGCTCAATCATGAAAACCAAGCACAACATGAAATGCAAAAAAGGAGAATAGTTCATTACTGCATTCTAGGACTGCATAATTCATCTAGATTTGCATTTTGGGGGTTGTTTCAATAGATTTTTGAAGGGTTGGTAAAATTGTCATATATCTTTTAAAAACAAAAATTGAGTATGACTGGACATTTGTTACATCTCATTTCATTATCATTCACATCATTTCACCATCATTCATTATCATTATTCGTGCATTCACATTTTACATCATCATTTCATTATCAGTTCATCATATTCATATTAGGTGCATAATTCATTCATTTCATAATTCATCTCATATTATCACTTCATCACATTAACATTTCCACTTGCATGCACATCATATCACATTCATAAACATTCATAGTAAGGTTGCATCCATTCCATTCATTTTTACATTCATCATTTAGGATATCATGTTCATTTCCATTACATCATGCATTATTGGTTCACCAATTATGGTATTATCATTATTATCATAGTACATCATTATCCATGTCATGTAATTCATTAAATAATCATATCATTTATCCATTTCCATTTTAACCATTCATCATTACATCATATCATTTTCACATCATTAAAATCATTTCATCACATCTCACATCCTGCATTATCATACATCAAATGAAAAAAAAATCATTTACATCATCATTTGCATCATCATACATCACAAAAATCATACATAACATAGCATATAGAAATAAACATGCATCCATTGCATGAGCATAAATCATCCATAACACATACATAATCGAATTGCCACTGCATCTCATAAATCTCATCAAAACAAATGTCCAAAAGTACAAGGATATCAAATGTTTCAAAAAGATATACCAAATACAATGGCATAAATGTGTACAACATGCCCATCACTGAGGGGCATCTGGATGGGGCATATGGCTACTACTGCCTCCTGAGGTAGTATGTCTCGATGGATCTCTGCTCTAAGAAGCTCTGATCTCTCGTCTGACTAGCTAACCCACACTCCTGGTAGCACTCCTGGAATGATTGCATGAATGGGTCCGAGACCGAGTACTTGACTATGTAAAGGAAATCCTCCTCTCAGGTGGTATTGCCTCGAAGTATCTCATCCTGTAATACTCAACCTCCTGAGTAGTCTCCAAACCCTCTGCCACAACCTCTCCAATAGAGGTGCTCTCAACTGATATGAGAAGTCTCTCAGCTAACCCCTCAGCCTGTATGCATCTCTCTCGGCAATAAGTTGATCTACCTATGGGTCAGGAGGTGGTGGTTGTGCAACCTGTGCCTACAGCTGACTGATCATCCCTTGAGTCTATGCTAACTGACTCTACAGAGTCTGAACCTCTACCTGCAAAGCATCTATCTGTCCCTGTGAGGGAGCCTTGATAATAATCCGCAGAGCCGAAGTACTCGGCTGATCCACTACTCTCGAGGTCCGTGGCCTCATCTTGAAGGGAACATCAAAGAAATATCTCTGTCCTCCACCCCCACCACCTCCATCATCCCTACTATCATCACTGCTATCATCCTGGCTACCATATTCATCCCCATCATCTCCCCCCTCATCAATATCCATGGCCACTACATCCTCTACCTCTGCCTGTGCCTGCTCTATAGCTGCCTGTGCCTGCCCTCATCCTCATTGTATGATCTGTCCTCCCAATAATGGAGCAGGCTCCTCAGGACTGGTAAACCTCGAAAAGGGATGTGTGTAAAAATGTGCAGCGTAATCATCTGTCATCCCTGCATCTATAACCTCTAGATGCATAGCCCACTGAGCTGGTTGTAACTCTAAATACTCTGCTCGAGCCACCTCAATGGTCACAATAGGACCCCACTCTGATATATCCTCCCAACTTCTGGCATAATGTGCCACCCCCTGTGGCATCATCTGAACTAGCCCAAGCCGCCTCAAGACTCTCATCACCAAAAACCGCTCAATAATATAAAGAGTCCGCCCAATCAAATATTTGGATCTGATAACATATGGTAGCTCTATGTCATCTGTCTCCCATAGATCACAATCTACATATGGTCTCCAGATAACCGTATCCAAATCATCTAACACGCGCCGCCAATACTCCAACTTGCCTAGCCTCAGCTGAACAAGCGACCCTGTGTATGCATAGACATATGGGAACCCAAGGGGATGATCTCTCCGAACAATGGGATGCGTGATGGCAAAATGCTCCCATGCGAATATCTATAGAAGAGTAACTCTGCAAGAGAGACTCTTCCCATCTGTGAACATGACCTGATGAAGATTGTAGTACAAATTGGCAAGCATACATGAGCCCCATGCATATCTGGTCCCATGGAGAAGCATATCCTCCAGAATCCTACCCCAACCAACTGATAGTCCCTTTGCCCTACGATCGGGACAAAGGAAACCACTGATCATACCTCCTAAAACTGACAGCAGCGAGGCATATCTCTCTACCATATCCTTCCATGCAATCTCATACCTGTCGGCATGAGGATCTTGAAAGACTCATCTCAAAGCATCGGTCCCTCCAATCTCCTTGTGATCATAGATCACAAGCTCCCCAACTACAGGAATACCCAGAATCTTGTACACGTCCTCTGGCGTCACTGTGATCTCTCCTGTCGGCAAATGGAAGGTGTTATGCTCGATGTGCCACCTCTCGGCCAATGCAGTCAATAGCGCCCTGTTGACCCAATACTGCGAGATACTCAATAAGGACCTCAAACCACACCGGTCTATAACTCTTAAATCCTCATGTGACAGTTGCGAAATCATCTCCCACGTGCAGGGAAATCTCTCTCTAATGTGGAGGAGGTTAAATTCCTCCTTTACAATATCATCAAACAATCATGCAAATCAATCAACAAAGGATATATCAATCAATCAGTACATCATCAAGCAAGTTCAAATCAAATCAAATCAACACCTATTTGCTTTACATATCGCATGGAAGCAAATTTATCAATCATTTCTACTATTTGTTTTTCATATCGCATGGAAACAAATTTAACAGTCAGCATGACTCCATATCTATCTATTTGACTTTCAATCGGGAAAGCAAATCTATCATTACTATTTGTTTTTCATATCGCATGGAAGCAAATTTATCAGACCTATTTGTTCTTCAAGCACGAAGACAAATTTATCAAATCAAGCTACTCTATCCTTGATGTTATTCAAAAGTGGAAAATCAGTTGTCTAATCTAGCAACACTCATCCAACACTTTATCAATGTTTCTTCAAAATTTCAAATTCGGGAAAAATCCCTAGATGCGCCAAAACAGGCCATCAATGCGCTAAACCCTGTATGTGCAACTTTAAACCATGGATGCGCTAAAACAGAGCTGCCATGCACAACTCTGTCAATGCACAACTCTATCTACTGTATGCGCCAAAACAGACCTTCTATGTGCAATTCACCTATGCGCTATTTTATCACACAAATGCGCTATTACAGTCATCCTATGCGCCAAATTCACCCTATGCGCCAATCTAGCATCCTACGTGGGCAACATTTATGTATGCGCTATTATAGGTACCCTATGTGCCATTCTACGCTATACGCGATTGTTTCACATCAATGCGCTACCCTGGATGCGTGACTTTATCTACCCTATGCGTGATACTATGGCTCATATGCGTGAAATCGGGATGTGAAAAATCTAAAAATTGCAAAAAATGTGAAAAATCGTCAAAAATTTTTACAAAGAGGATCAGGTCGACTTACCGAAGGTCCGTATGTTGCTGGTCTCTGATTCCGACGGCTCGCTCGAATCTGTGGTGCTCATAATGGATCGGCATTGCGAATATCTCTCTTAGAGCTCTAAAATTTACCAAAGGTTACTGTTCAATTGACAATGACATTTCACCTTTTTCACCTTTTAAGGGGGTAAAAGTGTGAAAATATTCAAATTTTTGCTAAGGCAAAGCACTATTTCGAGAGCTAAATCACGAATTCTCCTTCGAAAATCATGCTGATTCTTTTATCATGCGATTTATCTCACGAGGGGGCATATAGCATCGATAATTTCTAAAATTATGGAGCAAAATTCTTTGAAGCAATGCGTAAAACACATCACTTCAAAGAGGGGCAAAATGTACACATCTAAAACTGGTAACGATTAATTAAACTTGTTAATTAAATATGAATTATTTAATTAATATTCTTAAGTCATCTACATATAAATAAATAAATTTATATTGTTCATTTTTTCAATTCTTCTAGTTTAATTAAATAAATAAGTTTATTTAATTAATGTTATCTTCCTCTTAATTAATTAAATAGATTTCACAATTTATTTATATCAATTATCACAAGTTTAAATTCTAAATTTAAATGATATTCTTCATTTCACATTTAATTAAATATTTTCAATATTTAATTAAAACACTTTCTAAATTCTTCACTCTTCTCAATAATTAAATATTTTTAAATATTTAATTAAAAAAAAAAGCTTTTCATTTCTCTCACATAATTAAATACTTTCAATATTTAATTAAAAATCTTTTCATTTCTCACGCATAATTAAATATTATCTATTTTAATTATGGACACATCTTCCATTTGTCTCTTAATCTTCCATCTATCTCTTAAACTTCCATCTTCTTTTCAAATTCTCAATCTCTCACCGTTCATCTTAACAGGTTTGAACTCAATCGTTGATCCTGGCCAATTGGATTCTCGCCTTCAAAAATCTATAAATACAACCCTCTTGTGAGTTGAAAAAAGGACCTCAAATTCTAGATTTCATACATAGTTATTATAATTGCATTTCAGTTTTATCAGCATTTTAGCATCATAGCATTTTAATTCCATAGCTTAAATCATATAGTCATAAATATGCATTTTTATTCAATCTCGTTCTCCTAAGTTGCCATTTCAACAAGCTGCTACTTGCACAACTGAGAGCTAGCATCTGTTATCAAATCCTTGGAGATAGAGGACGATGAGACGAATTTGAAGAAACTGTTGTCATTAGAGTTTGCATTTATGCTTTCTAGTTTAGTTTTCTTTCAATCTAATGTCTCCTCGGTGTGTTAGTTTACTGTTTAATTAATCACGCATTTTCTAAACACACAAAAATCATGTTAAGACATTAGCGTGACACATGCACATCTTCGACAAAAATTCCTCCATCGACAGAAAAAGACAAGGCCATGCAGAAGGAATAAGCGAACGGTGGCAAATTTGCATCATCGAACTTACAGTTTCTAAAGTAAAGGTAAAATAAATGGGGAATTCTTTTAAGGTGCAAATTCACGCCATTACATATAGATATTTGAAGAAACACATATGAAATAACATAAATCTAGAATAAAAATAAAACATAACACCATGATATACATTTCCTAAGAGAGTAGAGAACCAACAACATCCTCCATCTTCAAGGTGATTGAAGTACTCCCAATGAGTTTGACAATGAACATAACAAATATTGGCACCTTTCTTCTTCATCCATCTTCACCCCAACTAAGGTCAACAAAGTCATCAACATATAGAAAGTTTCGATATGCTTAAAGATTCATCCACCTTCCATTCTCAAGGAATACAACTTCTTCCTCAAGAAAATATTATTTACTAGAGATTTGGCTTGATATATCTCATCCATCTTCCATAACTTCTTCAAAGTGGGTTATTTCTGGAAATTTATTAGAATCGAATCTACAAAGCACATTCTTATGATACCTTCAACTTTTTAATTTATTACATCATATTTTGCAACTAAATTTGGACTGTAGACCTTTGGACATTATCATCCATCACAACCCATAGATCTCGATCAATCAACATATCTTCCATTTTTAGCTTTCACATTTTAAAATTTGCACCAAAAAACTTATCTACCTCGATTCTCTCATATGTGCTCACCATCTCTATTGTCCTACAATATAGAACATGAAATACCTTGCACAAGCTCTTACTCAAACCTTGATTAGCTCAAAAAACCTTATACCCAACAAATAGAACCAAAATTAGCAAAGCTCTAATATCACTTGTAAGGAAGCAAAGGTGTGTGAAAACACTTCCTACACTAATCTTGATAAGAATTTTATGCAAATTTCAATTCTATTATATAGATTGAAGAAACTCCGGAAATAACATAAATAAAATAACAATAAAACATAAAACCATGATTTACATGGGAAGAACCCTTTCGGTAGAAATATCCCCCACTTTAAAAAATGTACAATGTATTATCAAATTCTAAAATAGATTACAAGAAACTTGCAATGCAAGTCCTTACACGAGTCTTCACCTCAACTAAAATTTGGAGGAATTTTGACAAATACAAACTTGCAAACTAAACTCACTCAAATGACTATCTAAAATCACCAACATATAAAAAATTACATTACATATGATAACCTTCTATCTAGGTGAGGCATTTATATTCTCACTTGGGAAACCTCATTACTAGCCTATGGAAACATTGTCAACCATTATTACAATTATTAATTTCAACCCACAAAGTTGAATGTTACATTTTAGAAACAACTGATGGAAAAGGCAATGATAGTCATCATAAATAGTATAATTATCTTGAGCACCAACTTGTCTCTATCTCCATGCGTTATGCTTCTCAAAATAACCACTTTAGGTGAAAAGACCCAATTGCCATCCATGATCCAATACCCGTTCACTCCTTGTTCACTTGACCCCCCAATAACCGTTTACATTTTAGTCATTACATTGTTTTAATTATGCCAATAAAAAATTACAAATTACACCAATATATGTTCACTACTGAATGTGTAGTTGATAAAAAAAAAAAAAAAACACCTTTTTAACTATTGAAAATACTTTAAATTTTGTGGGTTTTTATTGTTTGTCTAATGAACGGGTACTGACGAAGTGGTAAAGATGTGTGGGACGAAGGTTTAAAAACACTCTTTTTGAACACCTTTCGCTTTACGGGTTCCACAAGGTGCGTTTTAAATACCCAAAAGCCAATTTTTTCTTTTTAAGGTCCTAACTCGCTTATGAAGAAGCCCAAATTTGTTTTTTGAAATCAGACCTATTTTGCACTTCGCATGAATGCACGAAGTTAGCCCTGGGGGCTACTGGTACATCTCCCCTACATCCGTCATAAAAAAACATCTATTTTTGGCACTTATTGTTTTTATCATACAAGATTGAGATACTATATATTTTTATTTATATAGTTATATCTTAAGTGAACACTATCCATAAACTAGATTGAGATGGATATCAAATAGTTACCTTTCATTTTGTTGATATTAAACCATAAAATATAAAAACTAAATTTGCTTGTGAATTAAACAACCCTTTTTCAAAGCTCAATAGATCATTCCTTAATGAAAACCATCATATTTATGTTCAAATATAATCTATAATAATATTTGATCAACTTTAAAATCTTTCTAAATTAAAATATATAGAAAAGTTTCATATTGCTATATTTCAATGACAATTCGCCCAATTTGGCTTGAAATTCCTCAATTGTTGCATTATCATTCTCATCCAGCCATTCCTCAGCAGTATTTAGTGCCCCAGTGATATCATCTGCAATGCTCGTCTCCATCGTTCCCCTGCTCTTCGCCTCTGTAACCCTGCTTTTCATGTTACAAATATAAGATTCCAGAGTGTTTTTGGCCAAATGCTTCTTTGCCATTTCTTCATCCTCTTTTCGAAATATGTCTGCATCAGCCACCATTCGATCGCTCTCCTCCTTGCTCAGTCTCTCACGCTCATTTGTAACAGTAATCTGATTGTTTGCCCCTGTTATTATGTCCTGCGCAGAGGCTGTAAGAATTCCCTCTACATCCACTTCGAAGTTAACTCTTATATCTGGCACCTCACACCGCGCAGGTAGAATCCCATTCAGGACAAATTCACCCAGCAAATTGTTGTGTGCAACCAAAGGCCTCTCGCCTTCATAAATTCGAAAACTTGCGCTTGTCTGGTTGTCACATAATGTGGTGACATATGTCTCGTTCAGAGTAGGAATGGGAGTATTGCGGGGAATTACTACTTCCATGAGACCATGGCTTAATGAAATTCCAAGACTCAGAGGAGTCACGTCCAGTAGGACTACGTGGATGTTTTCCTTGTTCAGGGCAGCTGCATGCAAAGCTGCACCATAAGCAACTGCTTCGTCTGGATTTACGCTTTTGCAGAGCCCCCTGCCCTCAAAAAATTGACTTACCAATTCCTGGATCTTGGGTATACGTGAAGAACCTCCTACTAATACAATGTCATTGATTTGGCGTTTGCTCAGCGTGGAGTCTTCCATGCATTGCTTCACTAATTGCATGCATTTATCAAATAGGTCCGCGTTGAGCTCCTCGAACTTCGCCCTTCTGATTTTTGTGTAGAAATCTTGCCCTTCATAGAGGCAATCTATGTCAATTACAGTCTCTACTGCAGAAGATAAACTTCTTTTTGCCCTCTCGCACTCTGAATGTAGTCTCCGAAGAGCTTTGGGATTAGTACTCATATCCATTTTATATTTTTTGTTGAACAGCTGAACACAATAATTGAGCATCCTATGGTCAAAATCCTGGCCGCCCAAATGCATGTCCCCTCCAACAGCTTTTACTTCAACCTTGCCTCTTTCAACTGTAACAATAGATACGTCAAAGGTACCTCCTCCAAGGTCGAAAACTAGAATGTTTCTTTTTCCTTCCTCCAATGAATCAAAGCCATAAGTTATTGCTGCAGCCGTGGGTTCATTGATGATCCGCATGACATTAAGCCCTGCAATTCTACCGGCATCTTTAGTTGCTCGCTTCTGCGAGTCGTTGAAATAAGCAGGCACGGTAATCACAGCATTCTTCACATCACACTGGAGGTATTGTTCGGCTATCATCTTCATTTTCACCAACACCATGGACGAGATTTCCTCAGCTGCAAATAGCTTTTTCTCACCTTTATAAGCCACTTCAACCATAGGCTTGTCATTCTTACCAGGAACGATAGTGAATGGCCACAATTGTTTGTCAGACTGTACAGAGGGATCATTATATCTCCTTCCAATGAGTCTCTTGGCATCAAACACAGTGTTTCTAGGATTAGTTGAAATCTGGAACTTGGCAGCATCTCCAACAAGTCTTTCATTGGGGGTGAAAGCAATCATGGAGGGAGTGGTACGGTTTCCTTGGTCATTAACAATAATTTCAACTCTGTCGTGCTGCCACACTCCCACACAGCTGTAAGTTGTCCCGAGATCAATGCCAATAGCCTTATCTTTGCCCTCTCTGTCCATGTTATACTCTGCATGAATGTAAGGAGAATATTTGGAAATTTTCAGTTAAGTAACCACAGGAAACTGCTGTTATCAATTTCTAAATGATTTTTTTTAAGAACAGAATGCAACCTTAAACATATTACAAAAGCCTTGTTTTTCTACGAGCTGTCTCCTAGGCCTATTCACTCTCTAACCATTCCAATCAAACACTAACAGTGTAACTGCCCTGAACAGTAAGGAGTAAATTCTGCATGAATGTAAGGAGTAAATTAAAAAATAATTCAAATTTTGATTCACAGAGGAAAATGCTGTTATTAATTCTAAAATGATTTTTTTCAAAAGCAGACTGCAACCTTAACATATTGCAAAAACCTTCTAGTAATCACACCCCTGTTTTTCCATCGGCTATCTCCTATGCCCATTAACTCTCTAACCGTTTTGGTCACAACTCGCATATATCTCTTTGGCTGCAATTTGAGGGGAAATTTGGGATCCCTGTTGGTTGAACTAGTTGATACCATTCTGTGACATTTGGTCCGAGTCCTCTTTGGTAGCAGCAGTGGAAGATGATGCAGTTTCAGGCATTGATGGTAGTTTACTAGCTATTTAATGGTTATTTTCCCTCGTTTAGCTATGGTGTGGTGTAACCGTTTGACGTGATGATTCTGACTGAAAAAGACAATCTGATAACATCAATATAATTTATGCTAGTAGAAAGGGTAGACCATTATAAATCTGTGAATCCATCTTGGTTTCGTTGGCAATCTATTTTGATAATTATCTCTTGAGTTCCAATATAGGGTTCCGATGGACATCCCTTATAAATGTGTTGTGCTAGGGATATTTTTTATTTGTAGGCAGTTGCCCTGAATTTCTCATTGTATGTATAATCGATTTTAGCTTCATAAATACATAAACATAGACCACGCCTGGGATATGCAAAGTAATATATCCAGCATGGGGCATTTAGCCTGTCAAACAAGTAGAAATTGTTTTTGCCTGTCTACACTAACTACTTGAGAATAAATAAAGATATCGTTGTTACAAATATCTAATTTCACGAAGGAAGCCAGGACTAATTGGCAGCCAACATAATCAGGAATTGGCTTCTTCATATGTGAGTTTGATTCTGAGGTTGTGGTGAATTTGCTGAATACACGGTAGTTAGATGATGTGAACTGGCAGTTGGCTTTGGTTATTGAACATATTCTCACTCTCTGTGCTTCTCTAGAAGATATTACTTTCACTCATATCTTTAGAGAATGAAATGGTGTTGCTGATTGTTTGGCTAAATGGACTTCTGATCATATTCATGATTGGAATTTACTAGATTGGGGTCAACTACCCCCGGATTTATTTCAACAGTTGGATCACTTGGTGGAGCTTGATAGGACTATTTAATACCCTTATTTTTTAACTTTTTCTTGTTTTAATAAAAAATTTACCCCTTCTTGATTTTAAAAAATTGACAAAAATTTAAAGCTACAACTCAAAAACTCACTACTTAGGAAATTAATTTGTGAACAGTCATTCTGTTTTTTTCATTTTGGCGCGGTCTGCTTTGGCAGTGCAGCACAAGTGGTCTGAGAAAGGAGGCATGGGTATAAAATTGAACAGTTAATGTAGATCCAGACGAGTGAAGCCTCAAAATTTTCTTGACATGTACAGTCAGTATTTTCAATTGCATTCAACTGAGAAAGCTAGAGCTAAGGAAAGGCTGTGTACATCTGAGGCCAGCCATTGTGCTTAACGCCCCTGCCCCATCTATGGCTTTGTGTTAAGCCTACCATGTTTTTATTCCCTTATAATGGCAGTATAATTTGAGACCTGCATTCTTATTGTAAAATATTCATGTTAAAATATGTTTAGATTTGAGAGAAATAGTTGTAAGTATCAATTTCTTATCCTGAGCTGACAAATATCAAATAAATTGCCATTTGATGGACACCATATTTTTGGTTCTGGAAAAAGATTTGGTATTATTACACTTGCTGAAATAATTCTCTGCCACTACAAAGGCTTCTGCTGTCATCTCAGCTCGTTCATATGATATGCTTGAATTTTGTGGAGAGTCTTGGTATGGTTTCTCCTTTCCAAGCAGAATAAGGGCATCTGTGCCATAGATGGGTAAACTTTGAATTTTATGTGTAATATAATTTCAGTTTAAGTTATGTGTTGTGTATGTTATATGTTATGATTTAAAAAAAGTTGTTTGTATGTGTTAAGAGTAGTTATTAGTTAGATTTTTAAGGAAGAGGTATTTTATAAATTAAAAGAGGGGTAAAAATTTATTCAATTCAAAAAGAGCAATACAAAGCAAGGGCATTACACACCCTGTCAACCTCTACTAATTGGTCAACATTGGTGACAAATCCGAGGGTAATTGACCCATTTCCACAATATTCCAATCTTGCAAATGATCAAAAGCCCATTTAGCCAAATAATCCACAACCCCATTCCATTCTTGAGGGATATGACAGAAATAAACAAAATCTAAGAAAGCACACAGATTAAGAATCTGTTTTATAATAACAACCAAATGCCAACTGACATCCTCTAACTTTTGCCTCTTCAACAAAGTCACCACCATCTGAGAATCAGATTCACAAATGATTTGTCTCCACCCAAGAGCACAACCACACTCCACATCACATGAAATGGCTAGAGCCTCCATCACATTGCTAGTATACCAACCCTTATAAACATAAAAGATAAACTCAACAATCCTAGAACTAGTCCACCCAACACCTCCAATACCAACATGACCAGGATTTCCACAAGAAAAACCATCTGCGTTGATTTTGAACACACCCTGAGGAGGACACCAACACCCCTCCCTATTTATCTTCCAAAGAGAATGTCGACATCTATTTCTCATGATCTGACCATCACTATAAGCAACTACTGAAAGCATTTTATAAAGATGAGTGAATAATCAATGATTCAATTGAATTCTTTCCTAATATATTTTTGTGTTTCTTGATATTATTCGTAAATATAAATTTTTATCATTATTTTTATAAATTTAATTTTTACTTTTGTAATATTTCAATAAGGAAAATAAAAGAAAGTTAATTTTTTTATATAAATATATATTTACTAAAATAATAGTCATAAAAATTATATTTATTAATATTGAAGAGTATTATTTGATAGAGTAAAATTTATGTATAAATGTGAGACTTCAAAATAATGGAGTTTTTGTAATTAGGGTAGTGAAGAAAAAATATTTTTAATATTTGTTTGTATTGTCTGTAGTATAAATGGTCATAAATATGTTGATAATAAATTTTAATATGATTGTGTCAAATAACATTAGGAAGAGGCAATGGCTCTTAAAACTACAAAGACAATAGCATATGGTACTAGATGTACAAGACTCAGATGTTGTTCACATAGGAATGTGAAGCTAAAGGTCAAGAACCAAGAGGATGCAAACACATGTCAACATTGGTTGATTAGTACTAGCAGATAGGAGATTGAGTTTATAGAGTGGATAGCTGAATTAGATTGATGGATGCTCCAAATCATCTTGAGTTTATTGTTATTTGATTCAATGTTATTAATATTTGTTTCCTTTTTAGATCAAATAGGAGTTTGTTTGATGTAATGATTCAAAAGTAAGTTTGTTAATGTTAGCAATGTGTTGGAAAGTCAATAGTTTAATTATTGAAGAAAAAATGATCATAGAAAATCAAAATGGTAAAGACCTTTCACAAAAGTCAATGAATAATGTAATTGATTAAATTCCTGCACAATATATTTTTTGTGTTCCTTTTATATTATTGCAAATGTAAATTTTTATTTTATTTATGTGCATTTAATCTTGGTTTCAACAATATACATTGTGGAAAGAGGACAGAGTTGTTGAATTTTACTCTTTGATTTTCTAAGACTTGGGGTAAAACATACAAAAGATAAGGTCTAATAAGCAAGTCCATTTTTACAATTGACCTTATTTTTAAAATTGTGAAGCAATACATTAAAATAGATTTTGGAGAGAATACTCATTCAAAACACATTTATTCTTCTTTTAAATGAAAACAATTCAATTACATAGATATTGACATGTCTAAATTTATGTAATAGATTATAAAATTATAGAGAAGCATACATCTAATTCAACTATACAATCATAAATGTTCAATCAATTAAACAACCACCTTTCTATAAGATTCACATTTTTTGAGAAAGATGACAGAAAAAAGTAAAATCAGTAAGAATAACTGTGAAATCAAAATTACAATAAACAAAAACAAACAGTGTTAACAACAAACTTATCAATTTCAAAAATAATAATAAAAAAAAAATCCATGCATTTGTGACTCAAAAATAAAGAAAATCACATAAACAAATAAATGAATTTGTAGCCTACACAGCTTGCTAAGGATTCAAAAACCATTAAGACTAACTTTAGAGGAATTTAGCTTTTCCGAACTGCAACTGAAATGCTACCTACATACTCTTTCCACTGCTGAAAAAATTAACATGAAAAATAAAAGAGAGAGAAAAGAAATATTACCTTAACAAGTGAGTCTCTGGCAGAATTCTGTGTGAAGGCTTTCCTCAGCAATAAAAAATGGTGAGCCAAGTTCAGACTAACAAGCCAAATGCAGCCCTAATAATGAAGGTATTCGTGATTTAAAGTTGAAGATGTTTTTTTTTCTCCTCTCAATAGAGTAATATTATTCCTTCCTTCCTTCCATTTTTTTTTTTTTAAAGATAAAGAAGGCCTATACTTTACTTTTCTTTTTAGTTATATGGTCTTTTTTTGTTCTTTGTTACTATGGGAATATTAGTGATTATATAAATAAGGAATTGCAAATAATAGATAATAATTTTTTTTTAATATGTGTTTGTAAAGTGTATTTTTCAATTTAATATTTTTAGAGTGTAATTTGATTTATTTAAATTTAATTGTGTATAGAAAAATGATACTTTTTAAAGCATACATTTAATTTAAGTTAATTTAATAAGATGTAAATATATAGATATAAATATTAAACTAGCAATCATATTTTGGTGTGTAATAAGTACATTGAAGAAGTATGGAAGGTCAATTAGGGAATTTTTGGTCTATTTTTAACATATATTTGTGTAGTATACATGAGGTCAATTGGTAGGTCATTTAGAAAATGATGTTTGTGCAACAAAGGTTTCAATGGAGAAGTGATAGCTTCAAATCAACTATGCATCTTCTTACAGAGATCTGAACACAACTAAAACAAAACCTCTGAATCAGGAAGATAATAAGGCTCCATTACCAATTAGCTCATGTTTTGTTTGCAATGGGGAGAGAGGGAGAGAGAGGGAGATATGGGGATATAAAGAGAGAGAGAGAGAGAGAGAGAGAGAGAGATGGAAATGGAGATGGAGATGGAGGAGAGGGATATGGGGAGAAGAAGAGAGAGAGATAAAGGAAGAGGAAAAAGAGATAGACAAAGATGGAAGAGATAAATATATAGAGAGAGGGAGAGATAGAAATATAAAGATATAGGTAGGAAGTGATAAATAGATAGGGGTAGAGAGAGGGAAAGATATAGGGGTAGAGAGAGATGGATAGATAATGAGATAGAGACAGAAATAGAGATAGAGCTAGAGATAGGGATGAAGAAACAAGGAGTATGTGTATCAGTAAGAGAGAGATGTGGAGAGAGATAGAGAGGGAGGTGGATGGAGGGAGAAAAATAGAGATAGGAGAGAGAAGTAGAGAGATATAGAAAGAGGAAGTGATGAGGAGAGGAAGAGAAGGAGAGATAGGGATATAAAGGAGAGATAGAGAGATAAATATAATGGAAAAGATAGAGAGGGTGAGAGAGATAAATATATAAAGGGAGAGATGGAAGGAGAGAGGAAGAGGGAGATAGAGATAGAGATAGGAAGAGGGAGACACTGAAAGAGGGGATATGAAGAGAGAAATATAAATATATAGGAATTGATATATAGAGAGAGGTAGAGAGGGATACATACATACATACATATATATAGGGGAGATGGAGGGAGAGATGGAGTAAATAAGAGAGAGAGAGAGAGAGAGAGAGAGAGAGAGAGAGAGAGAATACGAGTGTGTGTATGAGTGAAAGAGATATAGAGATAGAGATAGGGAAGGAGAAACAAGGATTGTGTGTGTTTGAGTG
This sequence comes from Sequoiadendron giganteum, assembly GCA_007115665.2. NCBI lineage: Eukaryota > Viridiplantae > Streptophyta > Pinopsida > Cupressales > Cupressaceae > Sequoiadendron > Sequoiadendron giganteum. The sequence goes on along the minus strand of CM021101.1, from coordinate 827,629,596 downwards.
AGAGAGATATTGAGATAGATATAGAGAGAGGGAGATATATATATATATATATAGATGGAGAGGGAGGGAGAGAGAGAGGGAGAGAAATAGAGAGAGGATAGATGAGTTGAGAGATATAGAAAGAGAGAGTGATAGGGAGAGAGGGAGATATATGTATAGAAAGAGGGAGAGATAGAGAGATATATCTAGATGGGAAAGAGATAAATAGATGTCAGGAGAGGTAAGGAGATAGAGATAGAGAGGAAGATAGAGATGAAGATGGAGATGAAAATAGAGAGAGAAAGAGAGGGAGAGAGAAAGAGAGGGAGAGATGGAGGGATAGGAAGTTATATAGAGAGAGATAGAGAGAGGGAGATATATAGATAGAGTTAGGGAGAGGTATATATGGGGAGATATATATAGAGAGATATGGGAAGAAAAAGAGAGCTCTTTTTATATCTCTGTCTCCCTCTCTATAGATTTATATTTTTTATTATCTATCAATCTCTCTCTCCCTCTCTCTCCCTATTTCTCTCTATATTTATCTTCATTTCTCTCTTCCTCTATCTATCTTTCTCTCATTTCTTCTCTCTACCTATTTCCCTCTCCCTATCTTTCTCCGCTTACTATTTTTTGCTATCCCTATTTATCTCCCCCCTTTCCCTCTTTATCTCTTGATCTCTCAACCTGTATATATATCTTTGTCTCCTATTTCTCTTTATCTCTCCCTCTCTCTCTCTTTATGTGGCTATATCTATCTATAATGTCTCTCCTCTTCTCTCTTTTCCTCTCTTTATTTCTCTCTTCCTATCTCTATCTCTTTGTCTCTTCATATAAATATTATTTTATACATATACCTCTATTTTTGTATCTCTCTTTTTATCTCACTGTATCTCTTTGTCTCCCTCTCTATTTCTCTATTTCCTTCTCTTTATTTTCTCTCTTTCTCTCTCTAACTACTTTCCTCCTAAGTGTGCAATGGGTTCACTGAAGAGGTTTTAAAGGTGAATTATCATATCCTTATTCAAATGGCATGCTACCCTGAGCATAACTCCCTAGGGGTGTGTTATCCTTGGATTGATGCATGAAATGACTAATCAAAAGTTACCTTCTCTCTCTCACTCTATAAATTTTAATTTATATTTTGAGTTTAAAATTCATTTTATTATATAAATTATAACAACAATACAAAATAGAATTATTATACAATAATTAAAGTTTTAATAAGATAAATAATTATAAAGTAAATCAATTCTAATAATTTTTAATTATTATTTGTAATTTCATAAAAAGACATAAATAAAAAATAAATTTCAAAATTAAATCTAAATTTAAAACTAAAATAAAATAAACTAAATGGAAAGTCAAAACTAAAACTGTATTTCATATAAAATATTAAAAATTAATATAAACTATATTAAAATTGTTAAAAATAAAATTTTAACTTTTATATTAAAAATTACAAGTAACACAAAGTGAAAAATAAAATGAAACCTATTCAAAAGATAAAAAGTTAATTTATAATTTATTGATTAATTATCATTAATATTATTATTTGTAATATATATATTTATTAGAAACTTATTATTATTTATTTAAAAATCTAAGTTTAAGAAGATAAAAAAATAATAATTCTTATCCTATCTTTTCTTAATTTAAAGCTAAGACTAGATAAGAATGCAATTGTTGTTTCTTTAATTATATATTATATTTTTTAATCTTTTAGAAAATTTGACGGTTGAGATCATTTCAATGGTCTTGCATCCTTCTCTATAATTTTCAATCATTGATTTTCAAAAGCAAGTCATTCACTTCATGTAGGAAACACCTTTGGTATAATTAATATAATAAAATTGAGGATATGTATACTCTAAAATTATAAATGTTGAAACACATAAAATAAATGTGATAAATAAATGTATTTAGTTTGAACTTGAGAATACATAAAAGTTTGATGTGGTGTTAAATTCTAAATATTTCAAATTTAAAAAAGTGTGATCTTTATCTATGTTTCATCATGCAATCTAAATTATCTATCTATAAATACAAGAGGTCAAATAATGTAAGAGGATAACACACACAACACTCATACAAAATTATTCAACACCAACAACAACAAACAAGATGTAAAATTTTGCAACAACATAATTAATCTTCTCTATTTAACTTACAATGAAGTTTCTCAACTTCAATAAAATCCAATTACACAAGTTTGTGCAGCCATACAAGCTAAAATAAATAAATTAAAAATAGATTAGAATTTTCTATGAGGCAAAAAACAACCTCAAAAATCAAGCTACAATTCTTCTTCTTCAAATCATCTCCCTATACTGTGAAACTAGCTCTCCAATCTATAATCTTCAATCACCAACTTACTGATCTTCAACCATGGATTTGACAATCCATTTCCTGGTACCCGAGGAGAAGTCAAATCCCCTGATACGAGGAAAGGTGGCGGCATTTTCAATTCCAGAGTCTTCTCAGGATGGTACTTCCCGGTGATATCAGAGAGTGGAAAGATGAGCCTATGCTTTTCATACAACCAGATTTAAATTGGCTCAATGAAGAGCAACTGGACATCATTTCTGAGCTGCATTCGCTGGCATGGAAGGAAAAATACAGCTACATCGAATATAACAAGGTGATGTTTGTTTTGGAAAAGGAAGAAGAACGAGCCGAATTTCATAATTTGGTTATGGAAATGCAGTTAGCGCTTTATAGAGTCTCGGAACCTCCCACAGTTTAGCTGCATGCAAGAAGTATTTTGGTGGCACACAATGATAACGTCTATTTTGAAATTGTTTCCATTTCAGAATCTTTTTGGTTCTCGGTAGTTTTCAAGACCGTTGTTTTGTCATGTAATGATTTTCGGTGTTCCTATATATGGACCTATGATTTGATAGAAAGGGGGGAAGAAGGGGGGAAAGTAGAGTAGTTTTCTTTTCATGTACTATTGTTGTACAAGGAAATGAGTCTATGAACTCATGTTTTGATAGTGAAGAAATAAAAAGGATATTGTGAATGTTTGAATTTCTCAATGTTATCTTTAGATTGTAATGAACTATGTTTCTTTGTGATTATTCTTTCATGTTACTTTTCTTCAATGGGTTGAGCATGTAATTAATTCTAAAACTTTGAATTTAGATTAAATCATCTTTGAAAAGAATCTACCATTTCTACTTCCCCTTGATATCATTTGTGGTTGTGATAAGTGAACTTTGTGTCACTTGTCTTCAATTCATTTTATTTTGAAATCTCTCTTTCACACCTAACACCATGGCTATGGGTAGGTTTCGGTGTACCTTTCCTACTTTCTGGTGAAAAGAATACCTCATTTTTTATTCATTGCAAACCATCTAAAGGTAGCTACACCTTGTAAAATAAGCAGAGAGCACTTGCAACTATCATTGCGAGTAACTCAACTATTGGCCAGATTATCATTTGTGTGGGCAAGGGGATATTAATTGAAGTGACAAATTTATCAACCAACAATTTTTTGGCGAATCTGTTGGGGATATTTTAAAAGACTAGTACCGTCCTTGTTTCAAACATCAAATGGTGCCTTCCCAAAAAAGAAGGCTGGTGACTCTATTTATCTAAATATCCCAAAAATATAATTCAAGGCCAAGCAAGGAAGCCAATCTAGAAATATTACAAATTGGTTTGGACATTAAAAATGTCGACATTGGTGAAGACATCTGTATGTTGGAATCAAAAGTGACAATAAGAAAGGAGTCTTTATCATGCTGGAAATAAGAAAACTGAATCTTTTCCAACATGCATGCAGACTGGACCAAGTGAACAATCATTCAATTTCCATAAACAAGAGACATGGCCAGATGAATATAAAATTATCTCTATTCCAAATTGGTTCTTAAAAGGTTCAGACTATGAATTTTGATGTGGTTTTGTGGAAGAAGATGGCCATATTACAGAAGTCGACGTGAATATGTTCAATTGCAACTTTGACAAGTCTAAAAGAGGTATGAATATACTATTGATTAAATCTCTTAATGAAAGCCCTGGGGAAAAGAAGATATTATAAAAAGAAACTTATGTATTTGAAAATAGTTTTGAATCATCTAGAGGCATGAATAATCTCTATCCTCAACCCACTTGCTTTCTCAATGAAGATTTTGTCTATACAAAAGGAGAAGAAATAGTTTTTGTTAAATTTGGACCTATGCTTTTAGAATATAATACCCTAGGGTGACAATTTGAAGGAAGAATCATTGAATTTCGATGTTCCTCTTATATTTTTAAATGAAATCATGATTAATGTTGCATGTAAAAAGAATGTCAAAGCGGTGATGAGAATAAGGGAAAATTGGGAAGATCCTGAAAATAAGATTACTTGGGATCAACTCAAAGCATTATACTGGCCAGAAAAATTCTATGAAGAATCAAAGGTTAGAAACAATCCCCTTTTTGAATTATATGATTCTCAAGCAGCTGATAAAGACGTGTTCTCTACTCCTGACAAAGACAAGCCAAGAAAATATATTTTTAAGAATAGTTCTAAAAATGATTGTTTTGAAATCATGTTACAAAGAGAGAGGCATTGCTTGAATAATAAATCTGACAGTATTGATCATGGTCATAGTGTTGGCATTTTGAATCAATACTTAACATCTTCTCTTGATGAGATTTTTCTTGAAAATGAAACTATTTGTGGTTCTCCAACTGGTGGAAATATAAATGTCAAAACAACTTTCAAAGAAGACAAGCTTTCTAAGCTGGTATTAGAAGAAAATGATAAAATTTCTTTAGTAAATTATGATTCGGTGTTTAGAATAGATTAAGGATAGGTGAAATATAGCTCGAACCAAGGCATACAATATGATTTCTTTCAAAAAGATTGGTTTGATTTATCTAAAAACAATTGTGAAGGTATGGATGGTGACTTTCAAAATACCACAGAGATATACAACGAAGAATGGATTTTTGGCTGTGAGCTTATACATAGGGGCTTCATGTATGTGGTAAGCCGCCATTGGACCTACGTGTTATTTCTAAGTTTGCAAGTGTTTCATAGGAGCACCCTTCTTTTTTGCAATTGGTCATATTTTTCTCTGCCTGTTAATGGTTTCACTTAAGTAATGGTAGGCATCCTTGATGTAGGGTCCTTATGACCATGTACGTGTAGGGGTTTTTGGTGTGCCAATAGTGTAGTTTCCTTTTTTGTTCTGACTTATTTTTGGTTTTCTCTGGCTCCTTGTATTTCCCTGCCATTTCTTTTGACTCTGAACCTAATGGACTTGAACTGGTTTCCCATAATGATTCTGGAGTTCTCTGCATTTTCTACGAAAATACAGTCCCCAATCAGACCCAATGTTACCCGTCAATTTTTCACTCAAATTTGGATTTCTTTCATCTTTAATAAGTGAGTTTTGGATGATGTCACGGTTATGCGAAAATTCCCTAACCTTGTCACGGAGTTCGTAAGTTTTGAAAATTATCAACTGTCTGACTTATCCATAGCTATTGTAGTCCCAAGTCTTGTCCAAAGATGTCTCATGCAGTTGGCCGATCGAAAGTTCTTAAAACTTTAGAACTCCCGAGAGATGGTTATGAAGTTTTGTTTCTCAACGATGGGGAGGTCCAAACGGGATGCACTATTTCCAAGATGTTAGTTCATTTAATGAATCGTGTGGTGCCTTTGAGGAATGTCTCCTCAAACATTTTGAAATGCTAACTTGAAGATTTAACGTAATCATTAAAATATTCTAAAAAGATGGCTCTTAAATAAGGGGGTTGGTGAAATGGATTTGGTAATCGATTGGCACAGTTTTCTCAACAAATTAATGATTACTTCTTGTTGTCGACATTAAGTAAGCCGCATACGAGGAAAGGTGGCAGCATTTTCAACTCCAAAGTCTTCTCAGGATGGTACTTCTTAGTGATATCAGAGAGTGGGAAGGTGAGCCTGTGCCTGCCATACAACCAGATTTAAATTGCCTTGATGAAGAGCAACTGGGCATCATTTATGAGTTGTGTTCCTTGGCATGGAAGGAAAAAACTAGTTATGCCGAATATAACAGGGTGATGTTTGTTTCAGCAAAGGAAGAAGAACGAGCTGAATTTCACAATTTGGTTATGGAAATGCAGTTAGAGCTTTATAGAGTCCTGGCACCTCCGACAGTTTAGCTACATGCTAGAAGTCTTTTGGTGGTGTTGTTTTGGTATATACAATAGTACTTTAGCCTTTTAGAGGTTAAATTTTCATATACCTGGCAACTCCATTCTCAAGTTTCATAATAAGACCAAGTGCAAATAGCTTATGAGAAACATTTAGACGAGAAGAATTTCTTCGTTTGAATACTTACAACTGTCTTCACCAAAAAAAAGAGGAAGGATAGCCAAGAGAACACCTAGTAGGCCTTCAAGAAATCAATCAGTTTCTCCATTTTTCAAAACAACACCATTAGTATACAGATCAAGAAGGAGAGGTAGATCGTCAACAAGGTAGCTAGGTTCGTATTCAGCCTCGCCCAGTTTCAGAATATTTGTTTCACCTTCAATAGGTTCACCAAGTTTTGTTGCAAAATTAGTTCCAGTATTTCTGGTATGTCTTGTACCAATTTTACAAGTTGTGAATCTTAGAATACCAGTAGCTTCGATGGCCAAAGCACATGCATTTGTACCATTCAATGGGGGCAACCCATTGAATCTGGCTCAACATGATGATATACCAGTTGTAGCACTCAAAAGTCTACCCTTTTTTATTGGTGAAGAGCAGACTATGCCAATAGAGCATATCAGAGACGTAGCCTCATTGTGTGGAGTTCATCACGTGACTCGGGAGAATGTGGCATTGAGGCTATTAGCAATGTCATTCAAGGGAAAAGCACTTCAGTGGTTTCATGGCTTACTAGTTAATATTTTTGTGACATGGGATGATTTAGGAGACAAGCTAAGAAAACAATTTTCTAATAAGTCCAATCATCTATCTCTAGTTGAGCAGATGATGACTATAAAGAGAGCACCATAAGAACAAATGATGGACTTTAATTTCGGGTTTCAAAGGACTTGGAATAGAATTCCAACAATGGTAAGGCCGACTCCTAATCATTCTTTTTTGTATTACCTTAGATCTTTGAATAGTGATATTTCCTTAATGATACATTCAATGGGTGGATTAACATGACCAACAACATATGATATCACTATTAGAGTTGAAAACAACCTTATACAGGCTGGTAAAATAGCACCAAGGCCTCCTATGCTGATTTTTCTAGATATTCATCCCTTGATGCCCATTAATATACCACCTATTTCCCCACTTCCAGTTGAACTAGCCTTAGGCTATCAACCTATTATTCAAAATGGTTCTTTTCCAGCTCAATCAGAGTTTCAAGAGATTAGGGGTACTCAACAGGAGATGGCCAAATTATTGCAAATAATCAGTAATGACTTAGTGAGTCTTAAGAGGTAGCAAGGTCAAAATTTCAGGCCTTACCAAGCACCTTTCCAACCTAATAGATCACCTCTCACTTCAGACAAAAAATCAAATCTACAGCCACGTGCCATGAAGGCACTATGCAACTCAGTTTCAAAGAGGAAATAACGATACCGAGATGAATTAAATGAAAGGCCACGGTTGTAGAAGCTGGAGAATGATTCGAAAATGGAGTGTACAAAGGTAAAACCCAAAAGCTCAACATATTTGCATGGGAACCACAATATAGGGTTTTTCTTGTTTCTTACACATAAAAAAATCAAATAAACACTCTCAAAAGGCTAGAATAGAGCAATTTTTGCAAGCATAGAAAAAGCAAGTACCCAAGAATTTCAAATGGCGGCCATATTTTTTACAAAGTGAATGAAGATTAGAAATTCAATAGAAATGATACTACCTTCATTGTTGTCTTCATAGCTGATGAGAGTCATGAAAGGCCATGAGCTTTTCTTTAGTTTTTTTTCTCTCAAATTCCAATGAATAACTCTTCAAATGGTGGCCAAAGCAGATAAACAATCACAACACAAAATATACTTAAATTTTTTTTCCAGAAGGGATGGTCATGGTTTTAAAGCTTGAAATAAATTTCTAAATGGAGAAATTCTTACATTCAATACTAAAAAAATGGTTGCCATACATTCTCTATGTGCATCTCCATCAAAATCTAGAAATATCAGGGGAATGGTCAGCTCCGAATCTCAAAAAACCCTACCTAGGTCGACAACCAACTTCTTCATGAAGCTTCTCCAACAAATTGACAAAGTGTGAAATGATTGAAAGATTAGGGTTTACTTTAGTCTTATCTCTCTTGCCCTAATTCAAAAATGGGCTTTTTACCTTTGATTAAATTCATGCCTTAGTTTTAATCGATTGATGTCTTATACATGCCTAGCTTATGTTAGGTGTTGGCCATTTCTAAATGTTCGAATTCCTTGTTTTATTTCCATATGCCTAAGTTCCTAAGTTAGGCTTTGATTTATTTTTACAAGAGACCCAAGTGCCTTAGTTTTTATTGATTTTGAAGAAATCAATTAAAATAAATGATGGATATTAATTATGTTTTTATGATTTTTTCTAAGAAAAATCAAAGTTGCATGGAGAGTAAATATTAAAAATACTAATTTTTTTCTCGCTCATGCACAAAGTGGAACTTCAGTTTTTAGTCATGCAAGTCATGCAAATATTGAGGCTTCTTTTTCAATTCCACATCAGTTCACGGGGTATTTTGGTTAGACGCATGGAGAGGTGGAGTTTTATAGGCACAAAGTGCAGTTTCATTAAGTTTTGGGCTATTTTTATCAGGGTTTCCTAGATTATGCTCGAATTTCACATTGGAGATGCAGTTTTTCACTTCAATTGGCTTTCAATTCTATTTTTGGTTGCTTTGTGCATGCCTTTTGTATATATTGGAAAAACTTAGTAATTTTTCCTCTAGTTCTTGTTTTCTACCTTTGCCTTCAACAATGAGACTTCATGTCACTCAACTTTCAAAATTTAATAAGATTATGCAGCAGTTTTTACAAGTTAATTAGTGTATGATTTGCAGAAGAATCCTTTAATTTCCAGTATCTTCAATTTTTCCTTCAAGATTTCAGGTGTGATTATTGTGTAGGATTTGATCGAAGGATTATTGTGTTATCAGTTTTGAGACCTTTAATATTTTTGTCTCCTTCATGAATTTTTGTATGGATTTTAGTTTAAGTTCACTAGTTAAACACTGTGCATGTAAATGATTAAACAGTCTAGTCATGAAAACCATATTTTCCCTTGAAGATTGTATTTAATCAAGGCCTTTGTTTAAAACATTTAGGTGATTAAGCTACTAGATCAGGTTGTGCAAATAGAAATACCGGGCAATCAATTGTGAGTTAAATCTGCACATTAGTTTCTTTCGGTGCATCACCATAGTTCAGTTTTTCTAGTTTTTAGCATTAGTTTAAGTCCTTTTCCCTTTTCCCATAAAATTTTTCAGTCCATAATCAAAGAATCATATAGGAACTAGCCTAGAATTTGGAGGTCTATATTTGCCATAGGAATACCCAAAACCTGAAGATAGTTCCCATGTTTCAACAGATTGCTAAATTTAACCATTCAAGAATTTCAGGTGTAATCTATTTGATAACAAGTGGCACATAATGATAACGTTTATTCTGAAATTGTTTCTGTTTCAAAATCTTTTTGATTCCCGATCATTTTCAAGATCGTTGTTTTGTCATGTAACAATTTTCGGTGTTCCTATATATGGACCTATGATTTTTTAGAAAGGGGGAAAGAAGGGGGGGAAGTAGAGTAGTTTTCTTTTCATGAACTATTGTTGTGTAGGGAAATGAGTCTGTGAACTCATGTTTTGACAGCGAAGAAATAAAGAGGATATTGTGAATGTTTAAATTTCTCAATGTTATCTTTAGATTGTAATGAATTGTGTTTCTTTATGATTATTCTTCCGTGTTACTTTGCTTCAATGGGTTGAGCATGTATTTAATTATGAAACTTTGCATTTAGATTAAATCATCTTTGAAAAGAATCTACCGTTTCCGCTTCCCATTGATATCATTTGTGGTTGTGATAAGTGAACTCTGTGTCACTTGTCTTCAATTCATTTTATTTTGAAATCTCTCTTTCACACCTACCACCATGGCTATGGGTAGGTGTCGGTGTACCTTTCTCACTTTCTGGTGAAAATCATACCCTGTGTTTTATTCATTGCAAACCATCTGAAGGTAGTTGCGCCTTGTAGTATAAGCAGAGAGCACTCACAACTATCGGTGTGAGTGACTCAACTGTTGTCCAGATTGTCATTTGTGAGGGCTAGGGGATATTAACTGAAGTGACAAATCTGTCAACCAATAGATTTTTGGTGACTCCGCTAGGGATATTTGAAAAGACTAGTACCGTCCTTGTTTCAGACATCAAATGGTGCCTTTCTAGAAAAGAAGGTTGGTGACTTCTTTTATCTAAAGAAAAATATAATTTGAGGCCAAGCAAGGAAGCCGATCCAGAAATATTACAAATTGGTGTGGATGTTAAAATGTCGACATTGGTGAAGACATCTATACGTTGGACACACAATCGACAATAGGAAAGGAGTTTTTATCATGTTGGAAATAAGAAAACTGAATCTTTCCCAACATGCATGTACACCAGACCAAGTGAACAATCATTCAGTTTCCATAAAGAAGAGACATGGCCAGATGAATATAAAATTATTTCGATTCCAAATTGGTTCTTAAAAGGTTCAAACTATGACTTTCGATATGGTTTTGTCGAAGAATATGGCCATATTATAGAAGTCAACTTGAATACATTCACTTATGACTTTGACAATTCTGGAAAAGGTATGAATATACTATTGACTGAATCTCTTAATGAAAGCCCCGAGGAAAAGAAGATATTATAAAAAGAAACATATATATTTGAAAATAGTTTTGAATCATCTAGAGGCACGAATAATATCTATCCTCAACCCACTTGATTTCTCAACGAAGATTTTGTCTATACAAAAGTTGAAGAAATAGTTCATGTTAAATTTGATCTTGTGCTTTTAGAATATAATGCCCTAGGGTCACAATTAGCAACATGCACAAATTTTGTTTTAGGTGACAATTTGAAGGAAGAATCTTTGAATTTTGATGCTCCTCTTGTATTTTTAAATGAAATCATGATTAATGCTACATGTAAAAATAATGTCAAAGCGGCGATGAGAATAAGGAAAAATTGGGAAGATCCTGAAAATAAGATTACTTGGGGCGAACTCAATGCATTATATTGGCCGACATAATTCTGTGAAGAATCAAAGGTTAGAAAAAATCCCCTTTTTGAATTACATGACTCTCAACTAGCTGATAAAGACATGTTCTCTTCTCGTGACAAAGATGAGCCAGGAAAATATATTTTTAAGAATAGTTCTTAAAATGATTGTTTTGAAATCGTGTTACAAAGAGAGAGGCATTTCTTGAATACTAAATCTGACAATATTGATCATGGTCATAGTGTTGGCATTTTGAATAAATAATTAACATCTTCTCTTGATGGTATTTTGATTGAAAATGAAACTATTTATGGTTCTCCAACTGGTGGAAATGTAAATGTCAAAACAACTTTCAAAGAAGACAAGCTTTCTGAGTTGGTAAGAGAAGAAAATGATAAAATTTCTTCAATAAATTATGATTCGGTGTTTAGCAAAGATTCAAGACAAGTGAAATATAGCTCAAACCAAGGCATACAATATGATTTCTTTCAAAAATATTGGTTTGATTTATCTAAAAACAATTGTGGAGGTATGGTTGGTGACTTTCAAAAGGCCACAAAGATATACAAAAAATAATGGATTTTTGGTTGTAAGCTTATACACAGGGGCTTCATGTATGTGGTAAGCCGCCATTGGACCTACGTGCTATTTATGATTTTGTAAGTGTTTCGTAGGAGCACCCTTGTTTTCCGTAGTGGGTCATATTTTTCTCTTCCTATTAATGGTTTCACTTGAGTAATGGCAGGCATCCTTGATGTAGGGTCCTTATGACCATGTACGTAGTAGGGGTTTCTGGTGTGCCAGTAGTGTATTTTCCTTTTATGTTCTGCCTTGTTTTTGGTTTTCACTGGCTCCTTTTATTTTCCTACCATTTCTTTTGACTTCGAACCCAATGGACTTGAATTGGTCTGCCGTGATGATTATGGAGTTCTCTATATTTTCTATGAAAATACAGTCCCCAATCAGAGCCAATGTTACCCATGAATTTTTCACTCAAATTTGGATTTATTTCCTCTTTAACAAGTGAGTATTGGATGATGTCATGGTTATGCCAAAATTCCCTAACCTTGTCACAGAGTTCATAAGTTTTGAAATTTCCTGACCACCCGACTTATCCGTAGCTATTGCAGTCCCAAGTCTTGTCCAAAGATGTGTCATGTAGGCGGTCGATCAAAAGTTCTTAAAACTTTAGAACTCCTGATAGATGGTTACAAAGTTCTATTTCTCAATGATGGGGAGGTCCAAGTGGGATGCACTATTTCCAATATGTCAATTCATTTAATGAATCGTGCAATGCCTTTGAGGAATGTCTCCTCAAAAATTTTGAAATGCAAACTTAAAGATGTAATATAATCTTTAAAATCTTTTGAAAAGATGACTCTTAAATAAGGGGGTTGGTGAAACGGATTTGGTAACATATTAGCATAGTTTTATCAGAAAATTAATGATTACTTCCTGCCACTGACATTAAGTAAGCCGCATATGAGGAAGGATGGTGAAATTTTCAACTCCAGAGTCTTCTCAGGATGGTACTTCTCGATGATATCAGAGAGTGGGAAGATGAGCTTGTGCCTGTCATACAGCCATATTTGAATTGGCTTGATGAAGAGCAACTGGACATCATTTATGAGCTACGTTTGTTGGTATGGAAGGAAAAAACTAGCTACGCCAAATATAATAGGGTGATGTTTGTTTTGGAAAAGGAAGAAGAACGAACTAAATTTCAAAATTTGGTTATGGAAGTGTAGTTAGAGATTTATATAGTCCCAGCACCTCCGGTGGTTTAGTGCATGCAAGAAGTCTTTTGGTGGCATGTAATGATAACGTGTATTTTGAAATTATTTATGTTTCAGAATCTTTTTGGTTCTCGATCGTTTTCAAGACCATTATTTTGTCATGTAACATTTTTCGGTGTTCCTATATATGGACCTATGATTTGGTAGAAAGGGGGAAGAAGGGGGGGAAGTAGATTAGTTTTCTTTTCATGCACTATTGTTGTATAGGGAAATGAGTCTATGAACTCATGTTTTGACAATGAAGAAATAAAGAGGATATTGTGAATGTTTGAATTTCTCAATGTTATCTTTAGATTGTAATGAATTGTGTTTATTTGTGATTATTATTCCATGTTACTTTGCTTCAATGGGTTGAGTATGTATTTAATTCTGAAACTTTGAATTTAGATTAAATCATCTTTGAAAAGAATCTACCGTTTATGCTTCCCCTTAATATCATTCATGGTTGTGATAAGTGAACTTTTTGTCACTTGTCTTCAATTCATTATATTCTGAAATCTCTCTTTCACACCTACCACCATGGCTATGGGTAGGTGTTAGTGTACCTTTCCTTCTTTTTGGTGAAAAGAATACCCCATGTTTTATTCATTGCAAACCATTTGAAGGTAGTTGCACTTTGTAAAATAAGCAGAGAGCACTCACAATTATCATTGTGAGTGAATCATATGTTGGCCAAATTGTCATTTGTGTGGGCCAGGGGATATCAATTGAATTGATAAATATTTCAACCAACACCAGGTAGGGGATCTTGTCCTAAAACAAAATAAAAAAGTATCTTCCAAATCAAGATAGTAAAGGAAATTTTGAGCCTAACTGGTTGGTCCCTTTGTCATCACCACAAGCTATGGATCAGGAGAATATCAATTATCAAAATTTTAAGGTGAACCCTTGTAAGAACCAACCAACAACTTACATATTCAAAATTTTTATGCCCGGTATTGAAGGGTATAAATCTGAAAATACAAAAAAATCAAAAAAATGATCAAAATCCAAAAAAGAGAGAAAAAAGATTGAAAAATTAAAGAAAAAAAGTCATCCTCTAGTGAAAACCACTTCGGTGGTGCTTTGGGCAAGTACCTTGGTGAAAACCTAGCAAATAGGTGCCTTGCATAAATAAAGCACCTCCATCCATCTATGGCTTTTTTTCCTATCATTCTAGGCATCCCATACATCCATTGTAACATTCATCCTATTTATTCCATAATCTATTTGTGTCCTTATCATAGCTTGATCTTGTGAAGTATCGTATCCCCTTTTGTACTACTTGGCATATTCCTAAGGTTAGTTTGTCCTGCCTATATCAAGGTAGTCTATTGTGTCATGTTGGGGGAAATTTGTTATGGATCATATTAGGTTCTTTTATATCTTAAGGTTATTGAAAATCTTGTCGAAAATCTCAAAAACATTTGTGAAACATTCATTAGCTAAAATTCAAAAAAATTTACAAAATCCTGTATAGGTAAAATCCAAAAACATTCAAAAATTGTAAAGTCAAAATCCAAAACATCCAAAACACATCAAAATCCCTAAAAAGGTCAAAACATCAAAAATCCAAAAACAATACCCTATTGTTGAACTATGAGTCTCTGAGCTTGAACATAGGCAAGGCTAATCTTTGATTAGCCCTCGAGGCCCCTAGGATAGGTCTTTTAGGTGAGGTTCTTGGTCGCAATTCAAAAATCCCTAAACATTCAAATATCGAAAAAATATTAAACATTTGCAAAATCTTGGAAAATCCTAAACATTCAAAATCTCAAAAAATCCAAAAATATTTGAAAATTGAAAAACACAAAAACACTGAAAAACATTGAAAAAATCTAAAAATCTCAAATAATCAAAAAGCAAAACATTCATATAAATGTTCAAAAAGACTAAAAATAACCTCAAAACATTTTCAAAACACCAAAACATTGAAATATCCAAAAAATTGAAAACCATCCACCGTATTTCGCTTTCACCTGTAATAAGCCTTCATCCATAATAAATTGATCGTCACCTTCACTTTGGAAAAGCAAATAGAAAGCAAGTATAAAGAGTCATAAAGTGAGAACCTAAGTGTCAAAATCTAAATTTTAGATCATAGGTAAATGCGTTAGTGGAGTTTGTATCACTGACTTATCACACAAATCACCCTAATCAAAACATCTGATCAACATGTCCTAGGATGTATCCTTCTTGCGATGGGAATTAGTATCAGAAATCACCTTAGCTAAATTTAAACCTGACAAGAGATATATATAACACTAAATTTTTGTCTTTGATCTTTTCTTATGATTTATCTTAATGACCCATTCCAAGGACCTCTCGATGATGTCTATCAAAATGATTTAGAGAGAAAGGAATGGGGCATCAATCATTATCTTTTGTTTGTTGTGCTTGTGGGGTATTCTTGTAAAATAGTCTTGGTGCATACTTGCTTATTTCTATGTAGGGAGGTTTTTTGGAGTAGATTGTTGAAGTTATTGCATATGCTTTGGTCCAAGATATTATAAACTTCTAAACTACATTCCATCGAGGTTTCCATATGTCAAGGTGTGAACAAGAACTATCCTATATGTTTATAGAGTCAAAGCCCATTACACTAGATACAATGCCATCCTGGTTATCAATACATTGATGGAATGTGTCTACGTGTTATATCAAAAATAAGGAATGACAAAAAATATTGATCCCAAGATATGAAAAAAACATCATCATCATCATCATCATCATCATGCATTTTTCATCACCATCTCTAATAAAGTCTCAGTGGATCATAGACTTGTTGGATATTTTGAGGCAATCATCAAAATCAATGGTCATCCATCTTCTTTCTTCTATCTTATCTATGCGCTAACCTAGTATCATGAAAGTCACCAAAAATATCATCAATGCATCCATCCTACATCCACAAATCATCAACATGCATACATCTCGTATAGTCATAGCATATCATAAAACATACATCCTACATCATAATTATCATTTAAGTTGTGATGAATAATATAGATTTGTTATTCTAAGCATCTTAAATCGTTGCACACATCATAAACATATATCACATTATTATGTCATAAGCATGAACATCTGCATTATCCATACATACATCCATATGCATACATCATCATCTCATAAAACTACATAAGAAAATACACAAAAGAAATGCATTCATATCATTTGCATAAGCATACCATTTGCATATCACATCAACATCAAATGCATCCATACATTCATAAGGCATGAAATAAAAGAACACATTGCATATCAAATTTGTATCGTATCATATATATCAAAAAATGACTGTCATGGTACAATATCTGAGTCTGTGTATGTATATTGATCAAAAGTTCAATATCCATGAGGTTATCAAAAAGGATCCCATGAATGTATATTTGTATAAAGAATCAAACAATATTTTTTATTTCTTTTGTACAAGTGAGCTATCCCTGATGGTTGCTCCCCTCAGTAGGCTATCTCTCTAGCTGATCCTTGGTCCTGGGATGTGTCCCACTCCTCTACAAGTAATCTAGTTGTCTAAGCACCTGCAGGACATCCCGATGGTAGTGCATCCAATAATATGCCACTTCAGTCACAACCTCTCTATACAATCTGGCAGACACTATTCGCCCTTGGGCTGCAACTGTCATGGTCTCTAGCTATTGGCACCGCCTGACCTCCTATGCTAACTGCATCTCAATGGTCTACCTAAGTTGATGCTCTTGTTCCCTCTTTGTTGTCAATGCCTGTACCTATTGTCTAGCATGATACCTCTCACTCGTCACCACTTGTAGCTACTATTGAAGCTGTTGAATTTGAATATCATGGGGATCTGGCCCTAGTGGTGGTTACTATTGTATTAGAGGCTACTAATGCACTAGTGGTGCCCTCGGGACTCGTCCATCCTACTGATCCTAGCCATCCTGGCCATCTTGTCCTCTACCCTATCCTCTTCCCTCTCCATCATTAGGCTGCCCACTACCTCTTTCTATACCTCTCCCTCTCGGTCTCCCTCACGAAGGTATACCTACTAGATCTATCAATCAATGAGGAGGTATGAGCCATGCATCATAAGAAGGCATAGTCTATGCATCTTCCTATCCCTGATCATAGGCCCAAGGCCTAGCAACCAACTGTCGAAATCCCTCGAAAACCTTGTGGGCTAGGATTGTAGGTCCCCACACTATCTCTCAAGCCAACCTAGAAAAGATGGTGGTATACTAATCATCAGACCTATCCTACCTCTCGCAAAACTTTTTGGCAACCGTATCAGGTAAGTACCTCTCAATGATCATATGCTTCTGACCCTGGATGAACCGAGTATTCTGAGCAAAGAACATCTATTGTAAATCATCATACCAAGTTGGCATTTGAAGCCAGGGCTACCATCTAAATACTGTCATGTCATCAATCACCCTATGCCAGTAAGGAATCTTGAGCTGCCCTATGTGCTATAATATGATGGTACCCCTGGATCTCTAGACAATTGGATCATCAGGCTCTACATCTGCCATCTGAAAAATCATTCAGAGCATAACGATGTGCTATCAGGCCCAAATGTGAAGAAGGGTGACCCCTATGCCAATATCCCTACCATCATAGTATACAAAATCATGCATATCATGGTAAAGGGAGGCCAACATCATTGCCCCCCATGCACATTGAGTCCTCTGAAAGAGCATCCTATTCCAAGCCAAACCCTATCCCGGATTGAATCCTCTACTCCGTCAATCTGGAGCAATGAAATTTGAGATAATCGCTGCAATGATTAGTTTGAAAGTTGACACTCGACCTCTGTACATCTCATGGTCAATCTAGGAGGTGACTAGGACAATGTCCTCCTAGTCAAGTACCTCATGGCAAGCATCATAACTGACGTCAACATCATAGATCACACTCACCATGTATCAAAAAACATAATATCCACCATACATCCTCCAGCGTCATTGTCACCTCACCTATAGGTAAGTGGAACGATGAGGTCTCGTTGTGCCATTGCTCAAACAACACTGTCATCATCACCAAATGTGTTCAGATGACGAGCATGTAAGATATGTACCACAATCTGATCTCTCCCAAGTGCTCATGTCGCAACTCGGCTAAATCACCAAGTCTAGATAAAACTATTGGTTGGTGGTCATGAGAAATCAAAGGCGAGATCACCTCCTACACCATGAAGCGAACGATGTCAAAATTCACAAAAAAATGACTAAGTTTGGAGTTTTTATCCCCCAAAATCATAATAGTGTTGCTATTTATGATAGCGTCACTATAATTCAAATCCCAAACTACAATGTCGAAAGCATTTAAATTCCAAATTGACATATCCATCGCTAAACACATATGCATCACAATTTGATTTTGGCAAACCCTAACCCTAATTTTTAAATCAAGAGGTGCATTGCTATTTACATATGCTATTTAGAATCTGAAACCCTAAATCTAAATCCCAAACTATGTCGCTAATCTGAAACCCTAAATCTAAATCCCAAACTATGTCGCTAATCACATATGTGTCGCTATAAATCCAAATAGCATCATCAATTCTAACAATAGCGTCGCTATATAGCGACACCGCTAATGTTCAAATTTCAAAATGCATTAAATGCGCCTAAAAGTCAAAACTCAAATCAAGTTTCGAATCACATACCGGTGGTCCTGTGCTTGGAAGCCTCTAGTACTCACAAACCCAGTCGAAAATGTGTCATGGGAGCACTTGTTGCGCCATCTCGTTAGAGGTTCAAAGTTTAAAATGCAAGAAATCCTAAGGGTGTGAATGCAAAAATGAATTGAAAGTAACCCTTCCTAACCTATTTATGCCTCAAAATTAGGGTTGTTTTCCCTAATTTAACCTTGCAACTAGGTCTTTTCACTATTTTCACCAATCTTGCCAAGCTGGAGCTTATTTTGCATCATTTTTTTTGCATTTTTGGCATGTTTCTTGCATCATAGAGCCTTTCTAGACCCTTGGGATAGAATTTAATCTTTGTCGAGAAATCAACCCAAAATTCAAAATTTTAGCCTAATTTCTCGAGGGGGTAGGGGCAGCTTATTCCTTCAATTGGGGCAACAATGGGGCATCTAAAAAATTAGAATTTTTTTATTTTTTGATTTAGGCAGTAGTTTTTAATCTAAAGGAGCGCCAGTCTTTGAACCAATGCAACAAATGCATTGCTTCAAAGAGGGGAAAAATGTAGACACTGAAAAATGTCTTGAATGATATCATGCACTCAAATCAAGCATACTAATATCATTTCATCCTAAAACTCATCCTCTTTTCACTTAAGTGGTTAAATTAGCCTAGCTATTTAATTAATTATGCCATTTTCATCTATTAATATAATTAATTTAATTAGGTTAATTCATCCCCTTTCATGCTAACATTTCATCTTATTAAATTAAATACATCAAGTTATTTAATTTAAATCCCTAAGTCCTTTTATTTAATTAAATAACCCTAAGTTGTTTAAATTAAATATCATATCACCTTCCCCTTGTCATTAAATCATTTTATTTAATGAATATTGTCTAATGAACCCCTAATTGTATAATTAAACCTTTATTTATTTATCAATTACTAATGAAACTAATTCTCCCCCACTTGCAAGAGAATATTCCAAGAGAATATTCTTCCTTTACACATTCCTCCAAAAGGAATATTCCTTCCCTTTTTGCACAATTAAACTTCATTTTAATTAACTAATTATCCTTTTCCCTCACCCATGAGAATACTCCAAAGAATATTATCTCTCCTCATTTGAATAAGGGAATATTCTTACTTAGCTTCATATGCATGTTAACTCAAAACTTCTCATGCAGGTTAACTTGTGACATCTTGAACAGGTCAAAAGTGTATTTGTTTGAAGGAATATTAGCCCTTGATTAAAATCCTATCATTGATTCTCATCCCTTGATGAGAATCCATGATTCATGCCTTCATATTCCTTCATCCTTGACCATTAATTATCTTTTTTTATCTCAACCCTCCATTTATCATGTGTCCTCCTAT
Organism: Sequoiadendron giganteum; assembly: GCA_007115665.2. Lineage (NCBI taxonomy): Eukaryota > Viridiplantae > Streptophyta > Pinopsida > Cupressales > Cupressaceae > Sequoiadendron > Sequoiadendron giganteum. Next base: position 827,609,629 of record CM021101.1, on the reverse strand, counting down.
AAATAGGTCACTATTTGGAGACAAATGGATCCATCTTTTAACATCAGAGTTATGATATTAAAATCACTCACACTCACACTCATATTTAGCACACATTTAGCATATTTTAGTTCATTTTAATTGTATTAATTAGCTCTAAGCTTCCATTAATGACTTCCATGATCACGTAATGCATCCATTTAGCTTGTTTATTAATTAGGGTTTTGAATCTTTTAGTTTAGAATCCATTTAGATTAGCTTAGTAACTGCATATCTACATCATTTTAGCATAAAATTATGTTAAATTAGCTTGCATCATGCTCATTTAGATTAAAATCATGTTTTTATACCCATCTCATAATCATTCCATCAATTTTCTTCAATAAAACTGATTGAAACAAGCTCATTTATCCATGGGATTGGGAAAGGGTTGTCATTCCACATCAACGCGACACCACTCCCATAATGGGATAGGTTTCAACGGATTTGAGAAGGCATTTTAAATTTTTTTCATAGTTTAGCATGCTTGGTTTAATCTACACTTGATTGATCCTGATGAGATTGACGTTAGTGGCTTCATTATGCTTTGATTCTCCATGGATCAAGCATAATCAACCCGTGCTAATCTTTCGGTTACAGTTTCTATCATACTTGATTTGGAAGAGAATATGATCCATAGGGTGCATACCACCTCCCATGAGTGCACTCATTATAATTCTACATGTATTGAGAGTTTAGAGAGTGGCCCAATAGTTTAGTATGGATATTTGGATAAAATGGCGATCATTGATAAGCTAGGGCATAGTTTATTTGGTGGTCATATAGTTGTATTTTTATATGAGTTTTATATATTTTGTATTTATACTTAATATTTTAACATATAAATTAATTTTTAAGTTTAAAATTGAATTAAAAATATAAATTTATTATATATTTGGGTCATCCCACAATAATGGGTTCCAAACTTGGAACACCCTTATTTTTTACTGAAATCACATCTTTCTTTAGAAAAAATAATGATTTAAGCCTTGAGGGGTTCCATATAAATGATTTTAATTGAAGAGGGTTAGGTAAGACCCCCTTAGATCAAACCCACTTGGATAAAACCCCTTTAGACTCAAACAATACCCATAATGGAGTCTCCTTTACACCTACCAAAACACTGACAAAAAGTCACTTTTTCTTCAACTTTTGAGGGAACAAATAAAGTCATTTAGAAATTATGTTTTGTAAGTATCTAGACATTATTATAATGTTTCCAAAAATTATATTCTTGAATATTTTTAATTTTATTATTTTATTTATATTTTATTTCTTGTAAATGTAGATCTCTCACCAAACATCAAGGTATTTGTTTCACACATGCAAAAATATAGAAAAAAATTATAAAAAAATGTGTGCACTAAGTATTGTAGACATGGAAAATATACCGACACACTTGATCCTAATTACTAACATTGTTTCATCCAGAATCATCTTCTTAGCTTGTCATCACCTTTCATCCCTTAATTGAATAAATCATTATTTATCTGATTAAGTCACTCTCCCCTATTAATTAAATTAATCAATCTGATTTAATTAACCCTATGTCTCTATTTAATTAAATAAATTTTTTTATTTAATTAAATCTCTAAAGTCATCCTATTTTATTGAATAAATTAACCTTATTTAATTTAATCTAACATCATCCCCTTTTAGTTAAATAAATCAAAATCTTTATTTAATTAAAGTCTATGTCATATTCCTCTCAACTTTGATTTAAATCAACCCAAAAATATAAATCAAATTGTCAAATCATCTAATCTCCTATTAAATTGATAAAATCCTGATTAGTTTAATCCTAATCACCTAATTTCTCTCGATTTTGCCACTTGCACATGAAAATACATTTAATTGATTTATTAAATCTATATTTTATCCGAACATGGCATCTTTAGAGGAATATTCCTCCAAGTTTGAAAATCCCTCCAAGTGGATTTGTCCTTCCAACAAAGCATTTATCTCCTCTTACATGTCCTTGTGCATTGAGCCAAGTGGTATTTAAGTCTTTTTCTTTCCCTATCCAACAAATCATTTCATGATTTTGAAAATCCACCTAATATCATTTATTGGCTCATTCATCAAAATGTGCTCAAGATTCCTCCATTCACATCTTGACAAGTGGCACTTGGCCATTGGATGTTGAATGATCCCACATGGCTTCATTTTGATCATTCCTCCATATTTTATTTCTATAAATAGAAATATCTTCTTCTCATTTGGATCCACAACTTAGAGAAAAGTTACTATCTTCACATTTAGAGAAATTTCATCCATTTCCATAAGAATTTTCCATTATCATAGTTAGGTTATTGTAGATTTTATCAAGGAATCACATTGTTCTTCCTCACCAAGGGGATCAATCTTCATCAAAATCATAAAATCACACAAAGGAGTTGGGAAAGGGCCATTTCCTACACACAAATTGACACCAACTCCCCCATGGGATTGGGAGTTTGCATGTTTAAATATGATTTCATTGTTTTTCATGTTTTGTTCTTCATTTTTCCTATTTTGAGCATTGTAGATGAATTTCATGGAGAATCTTAGTTCCAACTTGCATATGGATCTAATATTATGTTTGTTTTCTATGTTTGTGTAGGTATAGGATTGGGGTTTACATTTTGGTGCTAGAAGGAGGGCATATCTGAAGGATTCCATCACATTTTTTGAGAAATTTCGTGCTTTTTATGATTTTTTGTAGTTTACAAGAAAATCAATTGTTGACAGTCAAGTGGCACTATATTGCGCCACTCCAATCCTCAAAGTCCATCGTTGGAGTCTTCCTGCCTGAAAAATTTAAATTTCAAACTCAACTGCGAGCTTCCCAAATTCCAAATAGTGCCGCTGGAAAAATAGAGCTGCTATCGTGGTCTCTGTTTTATTGCAGAGCGCTACTCTCAGTCATTAGCGACGCTATATAGCGTCGCTGATCTTTTCAAACTCCATCACACCCGCAAACTGTGCTGCTGGGGTGGAGTAAAAAGCTCAAATTCAGTTAATTTTGACATGTTTTTTTTTTATTTTGGACATTTTGAACTCCTAACCTATTTTATGTCCCTATATTTCTTGGTTTTAATCAGTTTACAGGTTGAGGCAAGAAGGAAGCAAAGAGGAGTCTTTCACTATGACATCATCGTCTTATTGTATTAAGTGTTTTTAAACACTTTGGGAGAACTTATAATCCCTTTGTAAGGATTTGATTACCTTCATGCTTTTAGGACACACTAAATTTCTTTTGGGCTCTAAAAAGAACACTACAAAATCTTTCATTTTTTCTACAAAAGGTTAAAAATAACTTTAGGAAAACTTAGTAGATTTTGTTTAAGGTTAAGAATTGAACAAAACATTTTTCATCTTTCCTTTTGGTCCTTTAAAAATAACCTAATCATTGCTTTGAGGATTTAAAATGAACATGTGTATATCTTTTTTTTGTAATCACTTACCAAAAATAATATCATCTAAAAGATGTATGTGCTTCTCTCGCGCCTCACAGTGATCTTGAGAATCAAAAGGCTTTTGATGATCTTAAGTTGTGAAAGTGATTGCCTCCACATTTCATTTGGGATTAAAAACTGAACAAATCTTGCGAGTGTGAGTGGAACATATCGCATGTGTTCTCTCTTTGTTTTTCAACAAAGATCGACCAAACTACGGACATGTTTGCTCACTTTTGTTTATCTTAGAGGGCCTACCTTGGTGGGAAAAAATACTCACCCCAAGGGAATGACCCAACCGGTAACATGCTAAAGCCAAGTGACTTCCAACCGATATATAAGTGTGGGTACTCGAGGAAAGTTCAGGTATCACGAGGATCATTTTGACAAGAAGGGAAACAATGGTCTCTTGCCATATGGATGGTCCCCCGTGAATGGAATGCCCACATTAAAACCCCTTGTTTAGAAAGGCCAAAATCCTAAACTATTTGTTGGTGCAAGAACGGTCGTTCTGAATCCACCCCACATTCTTATGGCTTTTAGTAGAGATGAGAAGTATGCCATGGGAGATTCATGGGTATTGATGCTTGGCTGACCTGAAAAGTGTGTGCCATGGAGGGGAGCCCGTGTGGTCAAGCATCTAATCATCCACTAAGAGTAAGCGTGGTTGGATTTATCCAAGTGGGAACCCAACAAATATTGTCCTTTCATCCTAGGATTGTGCATGCTCTTGGAATCTAAAACACTTTGGTTGGATCTCAAAACATTTGAAAACAAACATTCACAAAATCTTCAAAATTTCAAACCCTTTGGAGGGAACAAATATCTTTGACAAATCCAAGTGCTCTTGCTTGCCCTAGGGACTCCGTCCTTAGAGGTTTCTAAGTATTTGGATTTAATCATTATTTTTTTTCACTAAAGTCAACATTAGGAAACTTTTGTCTTAATTTCCTTGATTCTCCACATAATGGAGTTTGTGGGACGAGAAGAAGCTAGGAAATTAGACATTTAGTTTGAAACTTTAATCAAGAATTGTTTGTGGTAAAAAGGAAGCCATTAAGAAAAATAAAGAAAACAATTGAACCCCACACATGTGTGCTTCCAAATGATTTCCCGCAAAATCAAAGTCTGCAAAACCAAGTTCAAAAGTCTTAGTCCAAAATCTCATGAAGAACGTCTTTCAAGGCTTCATGATGTAAGAGAAAGGTTGGTTTACAATTTTTCAAGAAAGCTTCAAGGAACAATCCTAACTTGTATGAATTTTATTATCAACAAAACCCCAATCTCTTTCAAAGGTTTTCTTTTCTCACATAGGAAGTATCAAGCGTGTTCTTCAATACTGAGGTCTTGTAGAAAGGATTTATATCTAGGTCTAGTCTAGGATTAAAATCATCACTCTCACCCACCCCTTAAAATTAAAAAAATCACCCCATCAGGAACTCTTGAAAATATTGAAAATATCATCCATGCTAGAATTTTGGAAAATCAAAATCATCTTGTTTGGTTAGATATGTGGGGATGAATCCTTCTCCACATATTTGATCAAATTATCAAATCCTTGTGAACAAATTTACCTCTTGATAAAATCCAATATCTTGGGGTCTAGGATTTCATTATCCAAAATCATCTTGTTTGATTAGGGGTGTTTTGATGAATCCTTCTTTACATCTTTTAGTCAAATTATCATTTTGTGTACGAATATACTCTAAGACAACATCCAACCTCTTAGAGTTTACAAGTTCACTATCCAAATCAAGTCCCAAAATCTAGTATCTCCTTCGAGGTTTCTCAAGAGTTCAATCATCCACATCATCCATTTTCTGTGTATCTCACCCCCATATTTTAATCCTTAATCATCCTAGTTCTTCTCTTTTTTGTGCCTAAAGTTAGATCAATCTAAAGGACAACACATTCTTGAAAATTGATCCTTATTTTATGGTGCATACTAGATCACAACACAAGAAGAATATGGAAATCAACAAGGAAACATCAACTTCAAGTGACCTAAGCCAAATTTCTCCCGAAATGAATCTCGTTGGATCGAGCAATCCCCCAAGAAATTTCCCTCTACCATCACAAAATCCTCAGGAGGAGGGTCAAGTAGAGGACATCACTAACAACATCTTAGGGATGAAAAAAGATGAAATCCTTGACATGGTACAAAATCTTGAAAAATCATCAAATTATTAATGCCATGATGAGGTTATATCCCTCCCAATACATGCTTGAATTGGCAAAAGAAGGGGCTAAAATCCCTTATGACTATGACATAAGCACTCTTGTGGAAAACATCTTGAGATCATGCCTCCAATCCCACTCATGCCTCCATATCAAAGCATCACCCAAAGTATCCCATAGATCACATCATCCATTGCTCCAACTCTGCCAATCATTAGCAAGGGAAACTCATTGCTTCACGCACTTCAAGCACATCCCCTTGTGAATAACCAAGAGTTGGACGCAAACACCATATTGTGCCAATCCATCCCAATAAATCCATTACACCCATATGTCCCACTCATATTTCATAATCATACCAATTCATCTTCTTTTCATGCAACACCAGTCTATCCTCTGGACACACAAACCTCTCTCCCTATGAACTCACAAGGAGAAGGTGATTTGTTCAGAGTAGGGGGAGTCTTTGATCCCTCATCATCATCTATTCAAGAAAATGCACTGCCCATATTTCCACCATTTCCACCTCTACCACTTACATCCACATCACCCCTTGGGTTGGGTCTTCCTGCTTTACCCACCATTAATCAAACAAGTGAAAGAAACCCCCCTATCATGAATCAAAGCATCATACCAAATCCTCCCATCTTTCCATCGATATCACAACAACAAATGGAAACCAACCAAGCAACCCCAAAAATCAATACATCCACCATTCCTCATATCTCTCAAAGCATGGTTTCCCAAGGACCAAGCATCTCAATCATGTCATCCACTACTCAAACCCCAATCATCAACATGACCATTCCTCTCATCACAATGGTCAACACCATTCCCAATCCACCACCACCACCATCAAATCCCAACATGGAAAATTCATTCAGCATCACGTTGCAAGCAGCACGACAATCCGCCTACCAAAAGGCACTCCAATAGATCCAAAATCAATAGTTGCATAGCTAGGTGCTCAACAAGTGCAAGAAAAATTAGCGGCACAACAAGTGCAATAGGTTGCCCAAGCCCAAGATTTAATACAACAACAACAAGCCACCCAAGCTATGCAAGCAACTCAAGCCGCAGAAGCCACATAGGTTGCACAAGCAACCCAACAAGCTCATGCTCAAGCCCAATCCCAAAATCAATCTCAACAAGTGCAAGCACAAGCCCAATACAAGCATATCAACAAGCCCTATAAGAGTATCAAGCACAATAGCTAGCGGCTCAACAAAAAGCCCAACAACAAGATTTGTTGGCACAAAAACAACATGACCAACAACAAGCGTTGTTGGCACAACAACAAATGTAGATATTTATCACTCAAAAAATCTTGCAACAAACTCCCACCAATGCTCCACCCATCAATCAAACACCTCAACCCCCTCAAAAAATGTTCATTTCACCTCCTAATCCACAAGATGATGTGACGACACAAATCAAACTTCTCTCATAGAAAGTGCTTGATCTTCAATCAGGAAAAAGAACAAGGACACCCTGTAATCTATGTCCCTATCCTTTTGATCGGAGCCTTGCAATGATACCATTCCCAAAGGGATTCGAAATCCCCAAATTTGACAAATATCGTGGGTTGCGAAACCCTAAAGATCACATCAGGGAATTCCAAGTACATTACATGGAAGTCACATACAATGATACATATCTGATGCAATTGTTTCCTCAGAGCCTGGTTGGTCCCACCATGGAATGGTTCTCTCGTCTACCTACGGGCATTAGAACATTCCAAGAAATCGTAAACGCATTCCTCAAAAAATATGCATTCAACATCGGCACAAATGTTAGTCTAGAGGATTTATCAGTGCTTAAACAGGGAAAGGGGGAATCATTCACCTCCTTCCTACAATGATGATGATCCAAGGCCAATCAGAGCAAGTGGGCCATGCCAGAGGATTAACAAATCTGCACTGTCATTGCTAATCTTGAAAAAACCTTGGCATTTTATTCGAAGATGCAGTCCATCACCACATATGACCAATTGATCCCTAAGGTGCTCAACATTGAAAGGGCCCTTTTTGCACAAGGGGGCACACCTACATATCCTAAACATCAAGATAGTCACCCATCCACCAACTATAATGAAAAACCTCACACATGGGCAAAAAATAGGAATGTCACCAACGATGGAGTGGTTGATACCAAGGTCGTCATCAATGCTCCAAAGTAGAATGCCCAAACACATCATCAACCACAGAAAAATAATCACAATAAAATTTAAGCCAATTTGGTAACCCAACAACCATCCCACAATCAAGTCAACAAACTAAATATCAAGGAGGACCACCTCTGCGAAATAGATATCCCCCCAAGAGAAAATTCACAGCCCTTGGGGAATCAATTGAATCCATCATGAAATATTTGGTCAATGAGAACCTCATCAAAATCCCCACTTATGATAATTACCAAGAGCTCCAAGTGAAACCACCCTGGTACAATGGAAATATCCTTTTTGATTATCATAATCTCAAGGGGCACATGACCGCCAATTGCATGAAATTGAAAAATGTCATCCAAGACCTCATTGATGACAAAATCATAAATGTTGAGCAACCAGTTGGCAATCAAGATCTGAAAATCTACACGAATCTGATGCTTGATCACAACCAAGGAAACAACAAAGGAAAGAAAAATATGGCAATGTGAGCCATGTGTACCAAGGATTTGTCGCATGCCTTGACATAATGGTCACTATTGTTAGCATCAAGGGAGCCAAAGATGATTGTGGAGTCACCACACATGGCAACAAGGTCACCATTGTTGGGGCATCACAACCATCTAGAACCTCCACCTCAAATTAGAAATCCATCCCTAATGGTTAGAATGTCCTTGACCAGTTAAAAAGAACCCCTACTCAGATCTCCATCATGGAGTTACTGAATATTTTAGCTGCCCATAGAGAAATACTTGAGGAAGCATTGGCTTCATCTACCATCTCTTCCAACCTTGATATAGAGCAATTCCAAGCTATGGTTGATAACATCACCACTCTGAATCTCCTCACTTTTTCCAATCAAGACTTCTTTGCCCAACCATCTCACAACTGTGCACTCCACCTTGAAGTCCCGGTTCATAAAAAATAAGGTCAAAAGGGTCTTGGTGGATGGGGGTGTAGGCCTCAACATTTGTGCACTCAATCTTATAAAGAATTTGGGAATCTTTGAATATTCCATTGAAAAAGGTAAGGGTATCACAATCAGGGCTTACGATGATCAAGGAGTGTCTCAGGGCACTATTCAAATCCCTATACAAGTAGGGCCAACTATTATGGAAACCACCTGTTAGGTGCTTGACCTTGATCTACCATATAACATCCTCCTGGGGTACCCGTGGATTCATGGGATGCAAGCAGTTGCATCAACCTTCCACCAATGTGTCAAGTTTTCATACCAAAATCAAGAGGTGACAATTTATGGTGATCCTGAACCCTTCACCTACTGTAAGAACCTGGAAGCCAAGTATTATAAAGTTCCCCAAGTCCCAAAGAACGATGAAGGCCCCTCAATTCCATATATAGACACATCCAACATAGCCTCCACTTTTGGGACAAAGACACTTGCCATCCTTGACATATCCAACATCAAGCTTATAATCCAAGACAATGGGTGTGGGGAACACAAAATGAAGAAGGGAGCCTTTAGGGTCAAGGAGTTACCTCAATCCCCCATATCCCATGGATAGCCACAACCCACCAATACAACAACTCAAACCTTTAGAGCGGATCCTTCCCGATTCAGGAGTTGGGGAGATCTAGACTGAGAAGTGGTTGATGAATGAGATGTGTCCAGTATCCTCTATGAAGATGAAAGTCCCATACTATCTCTTCCTATGCATGATGCAAACATAGGACTTCAATTAATTTTGGGCATGGGCTATAATAGAAATGAAAGTCTGGGAAAGAAAAAAATGGTCGATTCGAACCTATCATTGTTTAGAAATGAGTGAAAATATTGGCCTTGGGTGTACCCCTCTGAGTGTAAACATACATGGTAGAAGTGCCCCCATTAAAGCAGTTAGGACTCCCCCTCAGCTAACAACAAGCACCCTTCAACTACTAGTATCTAAAGGTCCTCCCTTAGATAACTTCACCTTCAATGTAACCAACGTGTGTAGTAGTGACGAGGACCCCATAACTGATTTACCTATGTTGTTTGAAGAATCCTCCCTATGCATGATTAGCACCCTATCTTTTGAGTCGGACCACCAAACCCACAAAATAAACATGGTCTACCCCTAACTCATCAATTATGACCAACGAGGACCACCAATTCTGGACACATTCAAAAATGATGAGGTGCTCTCAAAGTTCATGGGATTGAGGGATACAATACCATATGGAGATCATAAAGTTTGGTTTGACATCACACTGGACACTCAAGCCTATTACGGAGAGACGATTGAATCCTTCAGTCTCAAAAGTGATAAATTGAGAATAATCTCAAGGTCCTTGAGTGAAAACCACACTATGGAACTCTCTGACCCAAAAATAGTAAAAATAAAGGATGTATCCAATGGTGAAAACCTCTTTGAGGCACCAAAGGATGAAGGATTAAATCTTCCCCTCATTGCACTTCATCAAGAAAAATCAGCGGTCTTGACTGAACAATGCAATCCCATCATCCTAGGAACATAGGAGCTACCATACATAACCTTCTATCTTGAGTCACTTCTCATGGAAGAAAATGAACTCTTAGCTGCATTCCTCAAAGAAAGAAAAGTAAATTTTGCATGGACTTATGTTGACATGCCTGGGATTGATCCAAAGGTAGTAGTTCATCACTTGGTTGTATATCCTGAAGCAAAACCTGTAAGACAAAAGCTCAGAAAGATGCATCCCCAAATATCCTTATTAGTCAAAATGGAATTGCAAAAGCTCCTAGATGTAGGATTCATACACCCGATTGATTATCTAGAATGGGTTTCCAACCTAGTACCTGTTTCAAATCCCACTGGGGGCATCCACATCTACACGAATTTCAAAGACTTAAATAAAGTGTGTCATAAGGATGAATTTCTACTACCAAACATTGACATGATAGTGGATATGACGGTTGGACATGAGATGCTATCACTATTGGACAGGTTCTCAGGATATAACCAGATCATGATAGAAAAGGAAGACCAGCACAAGACAACATTCACATGTTCATGGGGGACCTACTGTTGGAATATGCTGCCATTTTGGCTAAAGAATGTAGGAGCAACCTACTAGAGAGCCATGGAATTAATATTTCATGATATGATCCATAAAATGGTGGAAGATTATGTGGATGAAATATTGGCTAAATCAAGAAAAAGATGAGACCACATATCAACTTTGAGCTCCATTTTTGATAGGTTGGAAAAGTACAAGGTTCAACTCAACCCAAAGAAGTGTGTCTTTGGAGTGCAATCAGGCAAGCTCCTAGGGTATATCATGTCAATGAGAGGAATCGAGGTAGATCCCACCAAAGTCAAGGCGATCCTCAATATGGAAGCACCCAAGACACTAAAGTAGCTAAGAGGTCTACAAGGAAGGTTCCAGTCTATCCGCAAATTCATAGAACAGTTGGCAGAAAAAAAATTCCCATATTCTCATCTACTCCACAAGGTGGTAGCATACAAATGGGACAAAAAATGCGACTAGGCATTCAACAAAATCAAGGAATACATACTCATGCCACTAGTTCTAATGCCACCAATCCTAGGCAAACCATTAATCCTATACATATCAACAATAACGACAACTCTCAACGCTCTCTTAGCCCAACACGATGAAAACAAAAGGGAAAGGGCTATCTACTATATCAATAGGACCACAGTAGGACATGAGATAAATTACACACCTATTGAGAAATCTTGTCTAGCCACTAACTCATTTGACCCCAATTTTTGACAAAACCCTTCGATGAAAGCTATATAATTAGATGTATCATCGGGCACTTGTGCGAATTTTCATTTTTTAAAAATTTTTACCCCGACGTTCATTGGAATTTCGACGAACCATTTTTTTGGTCTATGTTTCGATGAAGATCTTTCACCGAAATTGCGATGGACCCACAAAGTTAAATTGTGGCAGGCATAAATTGAAATGAGCTCGACTATTATTTGTGATAGTGTTTTGCTTGACGATTTTCTTGGGGAAAATCAGAAGAAACTCAAGAAGATATTGCTAGGTTGAGGGTAGTCATTGTCTTTTTCCAGAATTCATTTGTGAAGTCAGATTTGTACTTCCAGGTTTGAAAATCATATTTTAAAGCAACATCTCATCAGATTTCATTTTTAGTCTTGTGCATTTTTAGAATTTCATTTCCTGATTTTAGACCTAGCTTTAGAAATTCTTTATAAGGGAATTGTTTATAATTGATGGAAAATTCTTGATGGAATTGGACAAAGATTATATTTGCAAGGTTTCAATTTTAACCCTAATGATCAATTTGCAATAGATTTGGGAGCCATAGCTAGATGATATCAAAGGTGTTGGTTGTTTTTTTACTGTAACCAAGTTTATCTTCTAGACACATAGCATATAAAATCTCAGATAATACTACCTTACAATACCATCAATCTATATTCTAACCCAATACTACTTATCAAATCCTTATATGAACATAGTCACCTATAACCTCACTCAAGCATTTTAATTAATTCCTTGAATTAAAGCCAAAATGAGAATTACACACACCATAACAATGAGATGAACAGAATAACCCTTGATCATTTTATTCAAGATAATAATATATTCATACAATGGAGATACATGACCTTGAAATGAGTAATTTTCATTCAGATGCTAGTACTGTCTTGAAAATTAAGTACCCATGAAACTAAAACCTACAACAGAATGACAACAAACCTAAGAATAGTATCTTCACTATAATATCAGGCTCTTTACAAATTCGCTCTGCAACTTCAGTTAGACTTGACCTAAAGATATCTAACTTGCTAACTCATATTTCTGGTCCTGAAATCCTTCTTATAGGGAAAATGAAGGAGCAACAAGCATCGGGCCAGAAATACACCTGTCACTGGTCACTTGGACCGCCTTATGACATTTAAAAAATTGGTGACAATAGCTGAGTCTCTGGAGAATCTTCTTGTTCATCCCGTCCATTGGAGAATAACTGTTGCATTTGCCAAACTTTGAAAACTTGCACCAAAACTGCCACCAAGACATAGCCAAAATTTGTTATAACCATAACCGTTGAGCTGTTAACTGAGGCATTTTTTCAAATAGTTCATTGTCTTGTCTATGTTATTGCTTACTATTATGCTTTGATAGATTTTTTGCAAGCATCCATAGCTTGTTCAAAAGCACTTGTTTTAGGCTTTTAGCCATAGCAGTAAGGCAATGAACTGTTTGATAAAATGCTTTGGTAGATATATATGTATGAAAAATATCATACCATAGACAAGGCGGTGAATTGTTGGAAAAGATGCCTCAAAGAAATGTGTTCTCATGGTGATGGAATGCCATGAAAATCCATGACCATAGGCATTCATCATGGCATTCCATCACCATGAGACCACATTTCTTTGAGGCATTTTTTCAAACAGTTCACTGCCTTGTCTATGCTATTGCTTACTATTATGCTTTAATAGATTTTTTCTAGGCATCCGTAGCTTGTTTGAAAGCACCTCTTTTTAGGCTTTTAGCCATAGCTACAAGGCAGTGAATTGTTTGATAAAATGCTTTGGTAGACATGTATGAGAATTTTGAAGCATAGACAAGGCAATGGACTGTTCGAAAAAATACCTCAAAGAAATGTGGTCTCATGGAATGCCATGACAAGCTATTGCAATTGGCAGCTGCTCCTAGTTATTAGTTATGCAATGTGAAGTTATTGCATAATTGCTTAGGTTGACTTTGTAAAAAACTATATTTTAATTGAAATTTTGTCATCTATCAACATCTAGTTATTAGTTATGCAATGTGAAGTAATGCTTTGAGTTTGAAAGATGTGCAATGCAAAGAATGTAATCAGTGATATGAATATAAATTTCAAAAATCTATTTTCTACAATTCATTAGTTAAACTCTTTATTTTTTTTGCTCTCTATATCTCTATGCTATAGAAATCGCTTTCAATTTAAAAAAAAAAGTTTTTATCTCTTGTTCTACAATATTTTATGTTTTTTTTAAATCTGATTTTTTCACGATTTTTTCCCAATTTTCTATAAAAAAATTGTACTTTTTGTTTGCCTATTTTTTCCCCAAAATATTTTTGCTGCTATGATCCATACTACTCATCAGCATGTCATAATCTGAGTCATCACAAATCAATATGATTTTTGCATTGATGATTTCATCTACCCTGTCCTGCCATTGTTGCAGTGATCTAACATTTCCTTGGGAATCTATAATATCTGGTAAAGATGTGTCACTCCAGTCATCAAAACTCTTTACCAACTCTTTAATCCTCCTGCTGAAATCATCAGGTAAGGCTTGGAAACCTTGCAGTGACTTCACAAAGTCTTGAGTAGGCCTTAATTGTTGAGGCCTATTAGCTGCATTTTGAGAATTTCATTTCCAGATTTTGTTGTGCAAGTTCAATATTCTGATTTTAGGAGTCTAACAGTTGGAAATCATAGTAAAATCAGAATTTAATAATTTCTGGAATTAGCATTTGAAAGTGTTTTTTGGGGTCATTAACTTCAGACTATCTTCTCTTTTGCAGGGGTGGTTGCATGCCGAATTTTTTTGGTGTAAAATATCATAATTATTATATTTTGTTACCTGTGTATGATTAAAAATTATTGGAGTGTGAGTTTGATATTTTTTGAAGATCTAAATATTCAAGCTTGGTAAAGAAAAATCATGTCAGATAATATTAGTCCAGAACAAATGAAGAGATAGTTGCTAGATTGTGGGCTATAATGAAAAGAAAGGGTGATGGGAAATGTTATTGTCCTTGCAATAATTGAAAGGGCTTAAAGATGAGAAGAATTTTAATCACAATAACTAAGAAATATTGTAGGCAACATGGTCATGTTGAAGGGGGGCATGATTATTGTCCATTGGTAAGTTGTTCATTATATGTGTTTACATTGATTGAATTTGTAAATGTTTATATTGTTTTAACATTTGATATATATATAAAAAATCACTTGATCATGATCATGGTTTATTTGTGTCTGTCATTATTAGAAAGGTGGGGCACCCTAGGGCACACGATATGAATTATCACGGCCTGGAGAATGTGGTTTTGCAAGCGGAGGAACATGGAGCTGTGAATATCGAAGATGAAGTTAATGATCCTATGGAAGAAGATGCTCATGCACTAGAAAACACAATTGAAGATGATGGTACAAATACATTGATCCATGACACATGTAGTGGCACATCTGATCATGTTGATCGAGATGACTTTGATGATGTTCATGATTTACCTGTACTTGAGAAGGCATACAAGCCCCTTTATGAAGGCTCCCAAACAACTCTTCTCTCTGTTGTATTATTGCTGGTGAACTTGAAGGTTATGAATGGTTTATCCAACATAGCAATCTCACGGATGTTAAGGTATGTCATATATGTCATCTTTTTTCATCTATTTTAATTGTTGTTAGTTCATCGCTAGGAAATAAAGGATGAAGTGTGTACCATTTATATTCTTTATATTAAGAAATTATTTTTTGTTGTAGATTGATTGGTGAATTTTTGTTACCACCATCAAATATTTTACCTCGCTCATATCGAGATTTATCTGGCATTATGAAAGATATTGGAATGGAGTATCAAGCAATAGATGCATGTCCCAATGATCATATTATATATCATAAACAACATGAATTTGCAACAGAATGCCTAGAATGTCATATCAGTAGATATCGAACAGATCAGCTAACAAAAAAGGTGCCTCGCAAGGTTCTTCGTTATATTCCCATTATTCCATGTATGCAACAATTTTTTAGGTGCGAAAGCTTAGCGCAATTTATGGATTACCATGCACGTAATAGAAGTGGAGATGAGATTCTTCGAATTCCTATAGATGGTTCTGCATTTAGGGACATGGAGGAAAAATGGCCACACTTTGAAGAAGAACCTCGTAATCTCAGGCTTTCATTGGCAGCGGATAGTGTCAATCCGTTTGGAGAGCTGAGATCTATTTACTCAATGTGGCCTGTTTTTGTTATCAACAATAACATTCCTCCATGGATGTCAATAAAGAGGGACCACATAATGTTGGCAATGATTGTTCCAGGTATTTGTTTACATCAATTTTCTTTAACATAGTAGCATCTCATTTGTCTTATTTGTTGCATAATGACTTATATGTTTTTTCATTTAATAGTCATGTACATGAATTTATATATATTGCAGTAAAATGGTTATAATAATTATGTAATGTTTATGTTCATTCAACTAGGTAAGTACCAAGTTAAAGAGATGAATGTATATATTGAGCCTCTTATCGACGAGTTACTAAAGTTATGGAATGGCATCACTATGTATGATGTATCTAGACCAATAGGACGAAGACAATTTCAATTCCATGCAATGCTTGTATGGACAATTCATGATGCCCCAGGGCTAACACATTTTTCTGGTATGTTATAACGTTCGACTGCATGAATTTAACGATATTTAATTTTATGAAGTAGATATCATGCATGTTTTTTAAATAATCTATTCATTATATATAATTATAAAAATTGACATATTTAATCCAATTATATATGATTTGCAGGTCTTCAAACAAAGGGAAAATTTGCATATCCAATTTGTGGTCCAAAGATGAAATCTCATCGTTCAACAAGTTTAGGAAAGCAGGTGTTTGATGAGGATAGGCACTTCCTCCACATAAATCATAAGTATCGAACTACTGAAAAACATCTTTTCAATGGGAAAGAAGAGACTACATCAAAACCACGAAGAATGACACCTCACCTATGGAAGTTGGAATATAATAAAATTAATCATCAAGGTTATACATCGGATCAAATTTTTTATCTATCATTTATGATATGTTTTGAATTTATATTTTTATATTGTGTTGTGTTTACTCATGCTGTAATTGACAATGATTGTCGTTGTTAATTTGTTTAACTTATATGCTTCATGAAGGTCGTCAAGGCATTAATGGTCGGCTTCCACAGGGACTGAAAAGTTATCCTAGACAATTTAGTAGGTTGCCCTACTATGAGCAGCTACAAATTGTGCATTTGTTTGATACAATGCATATCGGAAAGAATATGACAAAACGTTATGGAAAATATTGGATGGAAGGCATGACAAAGAAAAAATTGTCAAAATTTGTAGTGACATTCAGGAAGCCAGTCATGCAATGAAAAATGTCATTCAATTAAATAGCGATGGAGACCAAATTAATATAAGTGCCCTTCCTTGGTTATTATCAAGGCAGCAAAGCAATGCTATAAAACAAGTCATACAAAAAATTCAATTTCCCACAGGATTTGCTGCAAACATAAACAATATCATAACAAAGAAAGGTGAATTTGGGTCAGGGATGAAAATGCATGATTGGCATACCTTCATTAAGGTAATTATTCTGGTATATTATATATATATTTGTATACTATATGTAATTTTCAGTGTATTATGTTTACTACTTTTGGAAAAATATTAATGAAAAGATCATTTTATAATTGCTGCAGTACATTCTACCTCTATCTCTCCCAGACAACTTCGACAACAATGTCAACAAAGTTATATATGATCTTGGAAAATACATGAGGTAAGTAGCGATATTTTTCAATTCGTTGTATATTTTTGTTAAATCTCATTAATATATTTGTGCCTTGAATCACTTGTAGATGGTTGTCATCTAAAGCAATCCATAAAGAAGATATAAATTATTGGAAGAGAAGAATTCCTCGTCTAATGTGTGAAATGAAAAAGTGTCTACCTTTGACATTTTTCAATGCACAAGAACACTACCTCATACACCAAGTTGAGGAGATTGAATTGTGTGGACCTATACACACAAGGTCAATGTGGATGGTTGAGAGGCACTTGAAATTTTTGAAGGCTTTGGTTAGACAAAGAGCACATCCCGAGGGTTCTATAGTGGAGGGATACATGGCATACCAGACCATGGTGTACATTACTAAATATCTTCCTAAGTTTGCAGCAAAGATCAATGTAGATCGCATTTGGGATCCCAACTCCATTAACAAATTCGAAGGGAGTACCTAATGGGGAAAGGTAGATTGAGGAAAGTGTCAGGTAATTATAAGATGGTCATGGAGATTAATTAGAATATATTTTACATTCGGTTTTTATGTATATTGTACTTATTTAATTATTAATCTTCAATATTGATCAATTATAAATTAGGGTCGTATACCGTGGTAATTAACTAATTATACGTCATTTGTGAATTTCAATTTTTTTTGATACAATTGGTCGAGAGTGGGATGCACTACATTTGTACGTCGCAAACAATCTTGATTGGATGATGATATGGATTGAACGATGTCAACAATCTAGTCGCGCATTAACATGGGAAGGTGTGGCTTCATTGGTTAAAGAAGCTCATCGTAATGGGGATTCCAATGTTACACCGAGGGAAATTGATTTAGCATATGGTTTAAGAGATAAATAGGTATGTATAAATATATTAATCATCCATATTATTTAATTATTTTGAATTATATTGATGTATATATATGTTGAGATTTTTTTCTTTGCATACATTCGGCCAAGAGTAAATATGTTTATCAACTGACGATATTGCAATAAGTTTTGCATGTTTGACATATTGCAGGTGAAACACCACAAGGCTATGTGGTGTAATGGTCATAAATTTCGAATCAAAAAGTTGGATGACATGAAGAAAACTTGTGATTCTAGGATAATTGCAGTCTTCTAGGTGACTAATGTTTCATCTAGAAGCGACATACATTCAGAAGTCTTAGAAAATCAATACTATGGGATTTTGCATGATATACTTGAGTGTGACTTTAAGTCCTTCAAATTAGTTTTGTTCGTCGTCCTATGGTACAGGCTACGATTGAATGAAAATGATCTTGAGAGAATTGTTATTGAACATGATAATGGATTTACCATGGTTAATACAAGGTATTTTGAGCGAGCTGGAAATGAGCCCTATGTTCTTCCAAGCCAATGTGAGTAGGTATTTTACTCAAAGGTTCCAGGTAAAGCGGGTTGGTCATATGTTGTTAGAAATGATCCAAGAGGAAAGTTGGTAAAGTATAATGTGGTGGAAGAAGAAGATATTGAAGAAATAGAAGATGATGTAGATGATGATCAGGATCAACAGTTATTTGATGATGTGCTTGACGAAGATGTCGAAGAGGAGGAACTAGATCATGATGATGTAGGAGTTAATGTTCATGAAAATGATATCCGTGTGGATGATGACATTATCAAAACTGATATCAATGACAATGATGATGATATGACCAATCCTTACAATGTTGAATTTGGATCGGATGATACAGACAAAGAGTTGGATGAAGAAGAAGATCAATGACATTGAAATGTATGAGTTATGTGATTGTATTATCTATTTGATATTAATTTCTTGATAGAATTATATTTGACTTATGTGGTTACATAATTAATTATGATATTTTTAATTTTAATTATATTTGAATTATATTAGAATATGTTCAGTTAACAGATGTAAAATATAAAATGGATAAACCAAAAGATGAAAGCATGAGACCACTACCTTGTTGGGTGTATGGAGTCTAATGAAGATCTATAAAATTCGAATCTATGATGGCAATAATTCAAAGTGTTTGGCACATAGATGTAGTTTATAACTTGTATAAATGTGCAAGTAAATGACTGACAAACTCTACTTGAGATAGAATGACAATCCTACTTATGTGATTCTTCTTATTGATCCAATTAATACTTATTAGTTACTGTGATTGACTAGAAGGGTTTAATCTTTACTTGAAAGAACCAAATAATCACATCACACAAATACAACAAATGTGTATCGGTAAACTGAATAGATATATATGCTTGATATATCAATTTAAACAACAGAAAAGCATCAATAGTATCAACTACTTGGAGCATGAGATGATTACAACGAAATTTTACCACTTAAGATAGTCATTTAATTTGCAATTTGGCAGCAAGCTCTAAGTGGTGCAGGAGCACCCATAGGCTGGCTCAGGTTATTTAGGAGGTTGTCCTAGACAACTTTCTTGTCTAGGAAAACTATGCAATCTATTCTAATTCCTTTGTGTTTGTGCCTTAGTGGATTTTTTTTGTGTATTGGTTAGATGAAGGTCATGTTGACCATTGGATAGGCTTAAGGTTTTTGCACAAGTGAGGTTTAGACCTTTTAGACCTTTTAGGAGTTTCTTTTCAAAATTTTGAAAATAAAGCTCATTGGAAGCTACAAGCGGCCTAGGAGAGTCCAAAGGAGGGAGTAACTGATTTAGAGACCCTATTTAAGGGTGACCTCGACATGGGAGTCAGGTTGGAAGCATTCAAGTTTGTGTTGAAGTTTTAAATTCAAGAAAACAGTGGTGTTTTATTGTGAATTTTTTGGTTTTTGCCTTGAAGTGGTGTGTTACTGGATTGATCATGGCACTATTATGTGCATAGGATGTAGTGTAAGTGTTATTCAAGCATTGTGTGGTAGTAGTTAGCTTCTTAGTTTAGTTTCAAGCATTGTTTATAGTTGAGTTTGCTTTCTTTATAGTTGTTGGCCTGAACCAGGCAGTGTTAGAAGAATGGAGGGTTAGTTCACTTTCCCATCGTACAAATTGTATGGCCCTTTGGGAACAGTGAATAGACTCCATGGTTGTACATAATGTAGGATTAGGAGTCCTTGACAACATCAGAGCCACTATGGAAGTCTTCTCCTAGGTGAGCCAGGGAAGAGCTCGACTAGGAAAGACCAAAGTGCAGAGCACTACAAATTGCAGAGGTGTTAGTTTAAGACAATTTTCCTATTGGAGAGGGAAGATGTGAGGCTTACTAAGCTATGGTAACAAGGAGGAGACTCCACCAATCCATCTGGTGAGGGAAAGACTTGACAGTCTACTGTGTGGTCAAGAAAAGGGCTTAAAAAGGCCTAGTTTTGTCCACTTCCAGGTTAGAGCTTTGTACGACCAGTTGAGGCCCAAGGCTCCAATAATCTTTGAGTGGTGGACATAAGAACTAGGAATCCCAAGAAAATATTGGGGGTTACTTGGAAGAACCTTGTGGAAAACCCTGATCCCTCGGAGAAGAAAACCTAGGTTCTAGGCCTAAAATGAGGGTTTGGTGAAAGCGACTAGAAAATGGAGTTAGGTGGATCCATAAAACCCTTGCAAGGATGGATTGAAGCCTATGAAAGCACCTCCACACCTCTGCAAATTTAAATTCAAGATTTGGGAGGATTGTAGCCTTTAGGGTGGATTAAGGGCTAAGGTTAGAGTTGCAAGATTGTACCAAGGTAGACTTGGTAGGAAGAATTATGTTGGTAGTTGGGGTTGGCAAGGAGAGACCAGAGGATCCTAAGTAAGAGAAGGTCCTATAGGTTGACATGGTTGAGTGAGACACCTTAGAGGTCTTCCAAACAAGACCTAGATCATGAATCAGTGATTGATTCATCCAACCTCCCTATCATTAAGCTAAGACAAACAGACACAAAACCTTACAAACACATACGATTTAGGCCAGTGCCATATACCATTGGGGAGTCGAATTCACAAATATTTAGATTTCCATAATAGGTTCAAACACATAACATATAAGATCTCTGACAATATTGCATTACAACAATGTCAATTTCTATCCTAACTGAATACTTCTTATCAAATCCCTTTACAAACATATCCATCTATGACTCCATCCAAGCATTTTAATTTACTCTTTGAATTAAAGAAAAAACGGAAATCATACACACCATAATAGTGAGATGAACACCATAACCCTTGATTATATTATTCAAAATTATGATATGTTTATACCAAGGAGAGCCATGAGCTCTAAATATATCATTATAACTCAAATGCTAGTACTCTCATGAAACATCAAACCTTCATGTTGTTGGAACTGTGAAATTTTGACAAATTCATTATTTCTTCATGATTATTAGTCTCCCAAAAAAGATTCATAATGCAGACATAAAAATCCTCATAGCATTTTTTACCAAAATCTGATTTAAAATTGTGACATAACGCCCCATAAATTTCATCTGACATTAAAATCTTTACATATGAAAATATCGACATAAGTTGATGCAGGTCTCATTGATGATAATATACATATCCTAAATGTATCGGCAAGACATCAGAAGGGTCACATCGATCAAGTTATACACAGAGAGAATGCGGGTTTGTATATCTTATCGGCAAGACAAAAAGTATCGATGTGACGATGTAAGGTCACATCGAGCTAAATTACCTTTTGCCGATTGGAGTAACGTAAAGTCTATCGAAGAGACTTTGGTCATCGGAGAGAGTTTTTAAAACACTTCCCGAAGCGTTATTAGTCTTGCCGATAAAGCAAGGGGAGAACTCACTCGGTGAGACAAACAATGCCAGGGAGAATTTGGAAAGTCTTACTGACCTCTTGGGTTACACCGACAGAACTGAGCATACGAAGATAAAGGGTGTCGAGAAGACAATGCGCATGGTCTTGCTGAAGAAAAAGCGTATCGGTGAGACATGTCACTGTGGGGAGATCTAAGAGATATCACGGCGAGTATCATTTTGTCAGGAAAACAAATACTTGGTCATGGCGACATAAGTCAATATAGTGAGCATCTCGGTGAGATGAAAAGCTTTCAGAGTAAGGTGAAGAACTGTTGGCCCGATTCATTAAGTCTGGGTGATAGTTGTTTCGGTGAAGGTCATGGCGATAAAATTCAGAAAGAAAGAAACTATCGGGGAGACTTGTGATGTCGGGGAAACTGCAAGATGTCTTAGCGAATGGGTGAATGTTGAACAGACAGATCGGCTAGAGGTTTTAAATGTCTTACCGATGTGATCTTATCGGCGAGACATCAGACAGGTCATACTGATAAATTTATACGCTAGGAGAATGTGGATTTGTATTACTTATCGACAAGACAAAAGGTATCGACGTGATGGTGTGAGGTCATATCGAGCTAAGTTACCCTTTTTCGATTGGAGAAAAGTAAAGTCTATTGGAGAGACTTTGGTCATCAGAGAGAGATTTCAAAACACTGGCCAAAGCGCTATTGGTCTTGCCGATAAAGAAAAAGGAGGACTCAATTGGTAAGACAAACGATGTCGGGAAGAGTTCATAAAAGTCTTACCGACCCCTCGGGTTACATCGACAGAATTGAGCATGTAGAGATAAAGGGTAGCGATAAGATGATGCTCGTTGTCTTGCCGAAGAAGAGGCATATCTGTGAGACATGTCACCGCGGGGAGATCTAAGAGACATCACAGTGAGTATTATTCTGTCGGCAGAACAAATTGCTTGGTCTCGGCAACATAAGTCAATAAAGTAAACATCTCGGTGAGACAAAGTACTTTTAGAGTAAGGCAAAGGACCGTTGGCTTGATTTATCAAGTCTGAGCGATAGTTTGTTTGGTGAAAGTCATGGCGATATAAAAATTGAAAGGAAAGAAACTATCGGGGAGACTTGTGATGTCGAGGAAGCTGCAAGACGTCTTGGAAGATGGGTGAACGTTGAACAGGCGGATTAGCTAGAGATTTGAAATGTCTTGCCGATATGAGCCCTGATGTGACAATGAGAATTTTGAAAAAAACAACTTGCAGCATTCATGTCTTGGTAAAGACATCAATGGCACCACGAAGCGTAGGAGATTTTGCATATCAGGGTATGATCAATTGAAATCATTGTCTCACATAATTCAAAGCGAAGGAGAGCAAGGGAACCGGCAGAGCAATTAAGGCATTCACCTAGCTTGAGTTTGCAAGAAAGTTACATTAAGTTTCTCATCCTCTTAGAATTCGTAAAAATTTGAATTATGAAAGGCACTGGTTCAGGAAAACTAAAGGGAAGAAAACCCGGGGAGGGAAGCCAATCAAAAGCAAAAAAGAAAAAGACTGAGTTGCAACCAGAAGGTACTGAAAGGAAGCTAAATCAAGACCTCATAGACCAGTTACCTAGTTCTGGACCTAAAGCTAGGCATTCTGCATAGCTCAAAGTAGAATTTGACAAATTGGATGACAAATGAAAATTTATAGGTGATGTTTGGACTCTGATTAGAGGCTATGAGTTATTCAATTTCTATTACCACAGGAGAAATCACTTTGAGCCAGTATGCAATCCATGGAGGCTCAATTTAGGGAAATTAGTGTGCCCTAATGTATTTATTGACGTCGAACTGGTAAAATTGTTGGCCCAACACTATGATTTGAAAAACAAAGCTATATGTGATTTGTCAGGGAATCCATTGATACATGTATCTGAGAATGCAATTGCTGAGGTTTTTAGAATGGAGGGAATATGCAGTGAGAAAGTAGTGAGTGAAGAGATTGATAGTGAGTTCAGAAGGATGGACACCATTTATAATGGGTGGAGGTTACCTCTGCACAGAATTAGGTTTCATGGCAAACCTACTCCAATGGAAGTCAGTGAGGGGCCACCCTTTCATGTAGACCTCTTTGAACCTTACCTAAAATATACTTACTACTCAGTGGGACATGTATTAGGGATGGAGGTACCCGAGCATATGGTGGTTGTGCCCATGGTGATTTCCACAGACATTCAGTATCACAATTCCAGATCATTTGACTATGCTTCACATGTTTTTAAGGAGCTGGATGCAGGTTTGATGGTGATAAAGAGTGGTGCTTCTGTTCTCCATCTTAGAAATTACTCACTATTGATGCACTTAGTGCTGTATTTTGGACAAGAGTTAGGTTTATGGCCCCAGGAGCTGAGGATTTCACAATCCGAGAAGGAAGGTAGGCCATTTCCTGCTCAATTATGGACTGCTATTTGGGACAGTAGGTTTGTCAATTCAAATTTCTTGCATTTTGAAGAATTCTTTGTGAAACCCTTGTATAGATTTTTTAACCATCCTTTTGATTATTCTTTATCTGAACAAGTAAAAAGGTTTCTTAGGCCTAGAGATTACAATGGACCAATTAACCATAACTGGGGGGATTGGTATTGCTTAGAGAATGCCACAATGATTAGGGTTTATGGCTTTGAGGGTACGCCTTTCATTCTGCCCAAAACTGTCCCGGATAGAATTGCATACCTAGAAATTGTTAGGCAAATGGTTTACTCTAGTGTTATGAACTTAAGTTCATATGGGAAACATGATTTTATGCCCAGTACATTGTGTTTTAGTGATTTCACTGTATTAGCCAAGGAAGGTTATGATCTGATTCTGGACAAATTATTGCAATACAACATGACAAGAGCACCAGTGAGAAAGAACTTTGATCCAAAAGGGTATATTCACTCTGCCAGACAAAAAATAAATCTCGGAGGGTACCATCATGTGCCCTTTAAATCTAATGACATAATCAGAAACCTGGAGGCAGAGGAAGCTAAAATTGTGATTGAAAAACATAATCAGGAGTTGGTGGATGCTGAGTTGTTATCCTCCATTAAGGGGATTTCAGAAATAGACAAGCCACAAAGCTCATCTGGGAAAGTTTCAAGAATGAAGACTTAGGAGTATGCCTATGTTGCCAGAGAAATAGATGTTGAGGAAACCAAGGATGTAGATACAAGACATGAAAACTATAGGTCTTTCATATTAGATGATGAATTTATAAAGACCTCGGAGTTTAAGACATTTTTATATAAGCAAAAAGGGAAAGAGATAAGGGGATAGGTTGACAATGTCACTCCAGGGAATGAGGATCAACTGTTAAAAAGCTTAAAGGATGAAGTAGACAAAGAGATGATTGACATGAACCCTGAAAAGGGGAGGGAGCTGCTTGAAAAGGTAGGTGTTATGATTTTTCCAGGTTTGGATATGAATTCTACATTAGTTTTTGATAGTTTCTTAAAAGATAACAATGCTACCCACAAGATTAGTATAGAGAAGGTGACAGAGGTATACACAGGATCAAGATACAATCCTGATGATGAAACATTGATGATTTGGGCCTTGTATCCTCCTCACAAGAAATCAATTGTTATTGATACTGAAAAGGCATTCAAATATGTCATGACCCTGAAGGCTGGGGAGGTTGATCCTGTAGCGACTGTTGATATTGGGATAAATATAGCCAAGTTG
The DNA here is from genome assembly GCA_007115665.2 of Sequoiadendron giganteum. Lineage (NCBI taxonomy): Eukaryota > Viridiplantae > Streptophyta > Pinopsida > Cupressales > Cupressaceae > Sequoiadendron > Sequoiadendron giganteum. Next base: position 827,583,873 of record CM021101.1, on the reverse strand, counting down.
AATAAAGCCCAAATCCAAGCATTGATAAGGGAAAGGGAGATGTACAAAACCAATAATGAGAGGATGTTGATAGAGAATGAACGCTTGAAAGACTTGGTAGGTGGTGTAACAGAACCAACAAGGATGCTCACTCAAGGTGAGAGTTCATAGAAAAAAGACCGTTGTGAAGGGTGAACTGCATACTCTCAAGGGAGAATGGATGCATTTGCTGCAATAATAAAAAAAAGGCAGGTTGTTTTAACCACTTGGTTAAATAAACTCTGGGGAAAACATTTACAGTACATAGATGCAATAAAGGAACACAGGACAGTGGATAGAAGAATCCAAGAAAGAATTGAGGAATTGGAGCAGGACACTCCTAGTAATGAAGCTGAGATTGAAAATTCCAATTGTATTATGGATAGGCATAGGGATTTCTTTGAGGAGTTACAAGGGGATATGCAGGAATTGACAGGGGCTACCAAAGATAGATTGACGAAGTTATGTGATGATGAAGGGAAAACAAAGGAAGCGACTACATGGAAAAGTGAGTGCAAAACAATACTCCAAGGGATGCTGGAGACAACCACTGTGAAAGATGTGATATTGGATGTAGCATGTGATCAAAATGAGCAAATGATAATAATGGAGATTCTGATCTGCGATGCGTTGGGAGATTCCCACACTCATGAGCATGAGGATTATAAGGAGCATATGTCTGCAGTCCATTTGTGTCTTAAGAGAAATTAGTTAATAGTGGATTTGTTAAACCTTTTATGCTTTAAACCTTTTTGAAAAGGCACGTCCTTTTGCAAACTGATGTATAAGTATCCATTGTTGGATAAATGTAAAGGGGTAGAAGATAGAATTAGAATAAGATAGACTGTTGTAAGCATTAAATTTTCAGAAATGATGACATTCAAGGAGACTATGTTGCATGTATGAATTTTGAAGGAGATAATGAAAGACTGTTGATTTAGTGACTTCATTATGGTATCAATTGTTTGTTGGATTCTTGTGATTATTTGATTGTCTCCAATCTGATGTTTCTTGGTTGTTTAAATTGAAGTATCAAGTATATATTCGATTTATCAGTACACATTTGTTGTTTTTGTGTGATTTGTTTTATTGGATTCTTTAAAGAAGAATTAAAATTCCTTTCAATAAATTACAGTAATCTGGGAATGCCATTTGGATCAGTAAGAAGAATCAGATAATTAGATTTGATATTCTACCTCAAGTAGGGTTTATCAATTACACTCTTGCATGTTTATACCAGTTGTAAACTCATAGTTATATGCCAAACAATTAGAGGACCTGCTAGATAGAAACCATTCATTAAAGGCTTTCATTTGACTCCGTTTTACCCAATAAGGCACTGGTCTCCCTTATTTACATTACATTAGTTTTATTCATTTCATTTAACATCTCTTAATTGAACATATTAATTCATACCTTGATATTGCATATACAATTTATACCAAGGTAGGATCATATCTTTCCACTATTAAATTGCCATTTGTGGATAGTTAGATCAAGTAGGAAACATAAATTCAACATATTAATTTAGTATAAGAGTCAATCAATCATAAGGAAAACATAATATGAAGATGAATTTTCTCAAATCTTGTGGTTGTAGATGCCCTTTTGAAATCTATGTAAAATGTGGGAGGATAGACAAAGCTCATGAACTATTTGACACAATGCCTCGAAATTGTAATCGCATGGAATACACTCTAATTAGAAAAGTCTCATCACTGCCCTCATAACAATCTATCAATTTGTTTTAGTGTATATTGTGTTATACCCAATTTGGGACATAGGGTATAACAAAAAGGACACTCAAATAAATTGAGAGATTACAATTCTTTGAGACATTTCGTCAAATAGTTCACAAGCTTTTTCTATCCTTCCACATTATGTATAAATTTTAAAAGGGCATCTACAACCACAACATTTGAAAAAATTCATCTTCATATTATGCTTTGATGGATGTCTATACCTTGTTCCAAATCTCCCATATTAAGGAAACCAATAAGGATTTTGGTGAAGGTTGTGGAATTTTTCTTTGCATCTACCAATTGCATTTGTTTGAAAGTTTCTAAAACCTTTTCAACAAATCCATTATGTGTATATTCTAAAATCATTATAGTACACAATTTCACATTTATTTGGCTTTGCATCTACCAATTGTATTTTCTTGAATTTCCCTACAATATTTTCAATGTAGATCTCTTTTGTGGATATCTTATATTAGTCCTTGTAGTCCACATCACTTTGTTTTTTGAAGAAACTATTACCATATATTTCTTATTTATATTCTTATTTTTCATACATGTTTATAAGTTTGATATTACAATTAATAATATTAATTTTGGCAAGACATTAAAAGATTTTGTTGATTTTAAAAATATATGCATCCCAATGTAAAAATGCCAACAATGGAAGCAATGATTGTAACACATAATTTTTTATGTAGTATCCAATTCAAAGGATCATGTTACAATTTAGGGTTATGATTGGGTATTTAATTAGGGTTAGGATTTAGTGTTCGGGTTAGTGTTAGGTTTAGAGTTAGGGTTAGGGTTAGGAAAAATAATGTTAGGATTAGGTTAGATTAGGGTTTATGTTTTATGGTTAGGGTTAGATTTAGAGTTTTGGTTATGGTTGGGATTAGATATGAAATTAGGGTTAGGGTTTAGGATTACAATTAGGGATTATAGTATTAGGGTTATATCTAGAATTAAGTTTTAGGGTTATTGTTATGATTAAGGGTTATTTTTATATTTGGCTTAGAGTTGGGGTTAGGATTAGGGCTAGGGATAGGGCTAGGGTTAAGTTTAGGGATAGGTTTAGGGTTATTAGAGTGAATGCAACTAATTAATAAAATAAAAAATATTTAGGGTTAGGGTTGGGGTTAGAGTTTTGGTTGTGGTTAGGGTTATAAAGATAGGATAGAAAACATTAACGGAGGGTGTTGGAATATTAAGATTAACATTAATAAATTCACCTTACTAACTTATTAAATGTGCTACTTTTCATAACTCTATAGCCCAACTATTCAATGGTCATTTTTCTAATGACTCCTTTCTCACTCTCTTGGAGGACAAATGTGACATTATTTAGGATATTCAATGCCTAGATATTTTCTGGAAAGCTTTAAGTTCAAATATATAGTGGCATAAAACTCAATGTTATAGGAAATCATTCTTAGCCAAGCCCAATTTGTTCAATTCCTATGGATAGAAGGGGGTTGATCATAAGGAAGTGTTGAGATTCCTAAGCATCTCTTTTACCTTTTAGGTTTCTCCTTCCTCTTTAAGGAAACATATCATTTCTAGAGCTCAGAAAAATTATCATATTAAATTATGAAGCCCCTTTCTTTGGCAAGGAGATTCCATGTGTGTTCAAAAATTATTGTTGCACACATTTCCATTACTCATGTTGCTAAGAACCTTGCAAATCCTCATATTTGAAGATTGAAAAAATCCAAAGGTATATTTTATGGCCTCCCTTTAACCAAGGAAAATGGTTTCACAAAGTATCCTAGGAGTTTTATTATTTCCCTCATGACTATAATAGGCTTGGCTTACTTTATATTCACTACTCTAAATGGCGCCATAATAGGCTTTGCTTGCTTTATATTCACTACTCTAAATGGCGCCATAATTTTAAATTTAATTAACATACTCTGAAACCTAACTAAAGCAGGTTGTAGATCATCAAATTGGACAAGTGAAAGGTCAATACCAGCACTGAGGAAGAGTTTGGAGGAGTGAAAATAAGGTCAATAATAGCGTCGACGAAGAGTTTGGAGCTAAAACAAGGTCAATACCAGCGCCGAGGACTAGGTTGAGGGCACTCAAGGAAAATCGACGACCAAGGGACAATGAGTATTGTAAGTTTGGCACCCCCATTCTCTTTAACATGCAATTTTCATGCCTAGTTTCCAAAGATCTTTCGTACATAGGCCCCCCCATTCTCATAAAATGGTATAAGATAAGACAGAAAAAAAAAAAATCTTAGTCTTTCACATTTTTATAGTGATTACTAGAGGCACATAGACCAATTCTTCATAATAGAAGAATTTGATCATACTTTTCCAATGATGGCACTATGAGAAAACCTTAGGTTAAATGAATAATTCCTAGCTAAGTTCTTGAAATCATGTCCGATCGTATAAGAGAAGACCGCTGCTATGTGTACTTGGATAACATGGAGAAAGGCTCTTTGGGCTCTTTCATCAATCTACGTATTGTTAAATTTTAACACCTAAAAGTGAGAATGAAGAATCTTTCCTAGAATGGTGGCCAATTATGCTTCTCAAAATCTAGATTACAAAATCCTTGTCAATATCATTGCCATCACAATTAAACCCATTGCTTGAGATATAGTCATAGAGGTAAACAAATTGGCTTTCTTGATAGTGAATGAATGAATGGATTTTAATGACGTCCACGAGACCATCAGTCTATGGGACCCAGCATCGGAACTTTAACCATTTTCAAATTCTTTTCCATGTCTACCCTCCTCCTACAGATCTTGACTAGGAAGCCAGTAGTTTTGAGGAGCCTAGTCTCCTTAAAGAGCTCATTTAGATTGTGCACCTTCAAATTGTCTTCATATTGGATACAGATATTAGCATAAGCAACACATTCAATGATGAAGTGCCATTCAGTATCCACAACCCATTTTCTACAAAAAATACAAGTTCTCTGTTCCCAGGCTTCCTTGGGGATAGCCCACCTACCAGTTTGACCCCAATGTCACTACCAAAGCATTCAGACATACCATCTTTTGTTCTAATTTTAGCTCTAACATTCTCATAAAGTTTATGAACTGCCGCTCTAAGCTCATTAGGAATACCAAGTTCCTCCATTCTGTTCCAAAGTTTGTCCCGAGGCACCGTGTCAAAGGCTTTTTTGAAATCAATGAAACAAAAAAAAGCTTCACCCCCTTGAGTGTCCCAAGCTTTCTCAACGAAGTGTCTAAGTGTTATGTAGTGATCAATGGTGGAATGCTTTGGCCTAAAACCAGCCTACCCTTTTGCCCTTTTACCTTCCTTTTCAGCCCAATTATTGATTCTGTGCTCTAACATGCTCCTGTAAAGTTTACCAAGAAGAGGATTGACCATGATAGTACGGTAGTTAGAAGGATTATTGATATCCCCACTTTTGTGTAAGGGAATGACCACACTGGTAGTCCATTCAGCTGGAAAGCCATTTTGAGTAATGTTATTAAAGAGGTATTTGATGTGAGGTGTGAGGAGATCACAACCCCACTTTAGAATTCAGCTTGCAGCCCATCAATGTCTTGAGCCTTAGCACTTGCGAGATTCTTTATACCTTTCTTGATATCTTCTTCCGAGAAGAGCTCTCTTGAGATATGAATTAAAGGGGGCATGCTTTTCTCCATTGGTCGTTCATACAAGAGTTTCACATATTCTAGCCAGTGCATCCTAGCGATATTATTTTCCACCTGACTTTTCTTTTGCTGCAGCTCTCTCCAAAAGCTTTTGGGGTTGTGTTTTCCCATAGAAATTAACTCCTCCCTTCTTAAATTCACATAGGTTTCTTTTTTTGATTTTACCAACTTCTCGTAAAATACTTTAGTTTCTTTGTTTAACATATTCTTTTTGATCGATCTCTTTGCTGCCTTGCAATCTTCGTCATACCACAGATTAGAAGGAAAAGTACTTGAAATCCCCTTCTTGGTCCGAGATCTCTTACAACCTTCAAGAGCTTTGTGAATAAGAAGGACCAACATATTGCTTCTAATGTGAACATTTTTTTCATTTCTCTCATTGCACGATATGTTTTTTCTTTCTTGAAGTTGATGATCCAATGCAGAAATGAAGATTTCTTGATTTTCATGATTCATAAGGATTTTGCCTTGTGAATGAGCCTTCTTATGAGAATGATGGGTTTTCCCCTCTTGTTGATTGCCATCATGAATGCCGAACTTAACAAAAAGAGGCATATGATCAGAATTTAGACCAATAGGACAACACCCAATATTGAACTCTAGCAGCCTAGGGATAGAATTTTGAGAGCATAATACATAATCCACCACACTTTACCCATTGTAGGTTTTTCAAGTGATACTGCCTAAATCTGACCACATTTTCATACCGGTCCATTACAAATCACCATGCCATATAAGCTACATAAGCCAAGAAGCTCCACCCCAAAGTGTGACACACCCCCACTACCATCTTGCAAGGTCCTTTCCCAAGGCTGAACCTTCTCTTCCTCTAGCCAAAGAGGATTGTTGTCCTCCCCCCCACTACTGCTCAATTGAATGGATTGATTGTTGGCAATCCTAGCATTAAAATCCCCCATTAGCACTATTTCTCCCAAAGCGCTAAAAACACAAATATCCTTTTTTAAGGCAGCAAACGGATCCTCATTATCCATCTTTCTCTTCTTGTAGATCTTCGAGTTTTTAGGGGCAAAGTAGCATGCATCCAACCAAATTATAGTCTCGTTTTTAGTTATCTTTAGCCATATAAACTGCTTGTTTGGATCCACTTTTTCAACTTTTATTATCGCTCCCCAAGCTCCTTTAATTAGGACTATAATCCCACCATGTCCCTTACTTGTTTCAGTCCTTTCATTCCACGCTGAGATTTTAACATATCCTTCAAAATCCAGAACTTTGCAACCGTCATGCTCATGTGTTTCCATAAGAATGATAATGTCTTTCCCTTCTGCTATGGGCCCCAACCCCAGTCCTCTTCTCCATGGGTAACCCCTACAATTCCAACTTACCATGTGTAAATGCTCTCGTGGGGCCCCAAATTCCTATTTATTATGTGGTAACCGCTAGCCAATTTGAGCTTTCCCATTTTTTAGCCATGCCCATTTTCCAACATCTCTTGTTGATTTCACTTTCACCCATTCCTTCCTTCGCTCTTCTTGTTGATCGAATGTTAGATCTTCATCCAAGTAGATTTAAGTGCCTCTAAGAGACCCCCTCTTCCTCATGATCGCAGTCTTGTCTTCCATGTTACTTAAGACAACTCTTACATGCCTATCTCTTCCTGCCTCTGTTTTCTTTCCGATCTTGCTTGCCTGCTGAATATTGCCTACCCACTTTAGTTGGTCCTTGAGAAAGTCCCTTGCTAAAATATCAATCCTCTCTTTTTCCCCGAAGTCCTTCAAACCTTTGATGATGATGTTCCTCACTTTGTCTTGCTTGACTTTTTCTTCTCTTAATTGCATCTTTATGTGTTTCCCGATAATTTCATTTTGTGTGGTTGACGATCCACTTATGACTTGTGCCCAAGATTTGGCTTCTTCTATTTCATCGTTTAGTTTACTTTCGCTTGTTACCATGTTTGAGATTGTTGATTGGATCACTTCTAGTTGTGCTATGTCATTTACCAACATTGCCTCTGAATTCTATTTTTCTGTTGTCTTTGACTATTCTAAACCTTGCCTTAATGCAACCAACTCTTCTTGACCTCTCTCCATCTTACTTTGCAAGCTTATTACTTGCTCTTTGAGTAGCTTGTTTTCTCTTGCATGATTCTAGTTTGCTTCTAATATTTCTTTTAGCCTAGAATCATCACGCAACCCTTTCCATTCTAATAGTTCAATCCTCTTCTTCATGTTCATGAGCTCATTCACATAGAGCTCCGAAGACCATAGCAGAGGAGTGGATGTGGGACTGTAGGAGTCCAAATTTTCGTGGAGCTTTTCTGCCCCACCCTCTTTGCTTACTATAATACTCTCTTTTTTGTTTTCGCTTGGCCTCAGAGCCTCTTGAAATGACAAAGTCTCTTTCTTTAACTCTTTGATTTCCCCTTGCACTGTTTAGTCATCTATTAAATCCTTGCATTGCAGATTGTTGAATGGGCCCAACAAACTACTCATGATTCCCTTACTATTAAGTTAAAAGTTTGACAAGGCATATGATTGCATCAAATGTCCTTTTATATATAAAAGGCTCAAATGGATTTATTTTCAACCCTAAATTATTATTATTATTATTTTTATATAGGTAAGTCTTACCAATAACAGGGGGTAATGCCCAAGTACAACTGTATGATTTTTTGAATACCATAGGAAAATAGAACCTGCTCATTCTATGAGCAGGGAAATGGCAGCGAGAATATCCCCAATCCTTAACAGATGCTGCAGACGGGCCTCGCTGAGCCAAGACAAATCAGAGTGCATAAAGTTGTTGAAAGCTGACATATTGGAATTTTTCACTCCCACCCTGAATACTTCCCAGGCATTACTACAAAAGTTTTCCACTGTGACCATATGTTCCTGAGCCGCCGCTTCCTCCATTTCATCCCCACTCGAGTCATCATCTTCCTCTTCGATAACTGACTCATCGGACATTATATCTAGAACGGCAGGGTCGAAGAAGTATTTGAGGAAGCCTACCCATCCCTCATCGCTCAGATTCAGAATAGCATTAGCCACTGCCTTGGCATTACCAATCTCGACAAAGCCATCCATTTTTTCCACCACCACCTCCTTGGCCTCCGTGATGTTGACAAGGGTGCATAGAATAAGCTCATAGACTCTACCATCACACCAGTGTTGCTCCAGCGATAAGACCGCAATGACCAGGTCGACCACCACATTTCTTATGGCTGGATTAGGAATGATGAAGAGTCGTTTACACTATGCCATTGGAGGTTCCTTGATGCATAGACAGTCGACACCAAAAATGTAAACCATACTGCATATAGCCAAATTGGATCAGGAGTAGAAAGTTGATGGAGAGATCGACTATTAATAGCCTTACGTTTGTACCAAACCCAAGCATAGGAAGACCAATGCTATGATTCAGATCAAGCCAGCACCATACTTAGATAGCATAATTATAGCACCCATGTGACCCCTTCCTGATTTGATGTATAGCAGGTATTTGGGGAAAGAGACCAGGGATTTTGACCACTTACACTCCCGCCATGTCATCGGATGGATACGTTTGCCAAAAGCAATGGGTCTTGTCCACTGGAAAACACGAAGGCCAACACAGGAGAGAAATGAGTAAGATTCACCCCAAGACAGGTCCTCAGTGCGAGTACACCGTCAAGACTAGAAACTACCAGTAATGGTCCATTTACCCGTAGGCTGATAGGATTAGGTAGGGTTTTTTACTAATTCCTAAATGACAATCTCCTTCAGCCCATCCCATCTCTCCATATTGGAATCGACTATTAGTTTGATTGTTTGACCGATGCCTGCATTTGCTAACCAGCCTGCCGCCTTATTTGCTTCTCTATAGGCGTGCCTGAGCTTGTAGTTGTTCAATGAATGAATGAATGAAATATTTTAATGACGTCCACGAGACTAAACAGTCTATGGGACCGAGAAACAACAGGCCTAATTTTTCTTCATGCTCTTTTCCAATTCGAATCTCCTGCTATAAATTTTGACTAGAAGGCTAGCCGCCTGATTAATCTTATCTTCCACAAATAGCTAGTGTATACTGTCCACTTTTAAACTATTACCATGCTGACTATGGATATCCTCGTACGCAGTGCATTCCATGATGAAGTTCCATTCCGTTTCCACAACCCCTTTGTTGCAAAAATATAAATTCTTTCTTCCCAAGTTTCCTTGGGTATCTTCCACCTACCGGTTTCACACCTAAGGTGATGCAATCCCGTCCTCAATGCGGATTTTATTTGACCGACCCAACAATTAATTTGCCAGTTTGGAGACCGACCATTGATTACTACGTCTATGCAATTTTTTGAGTCTCCTATTTCCACTGACCTTATACCTTTGCTGACACACGTCTGAATGCATAACATGAGTGCCTCCAATTCTACCAAGTTGTTAGTACAGACACCTAAGTTTTTGAGGCAGCCCATACACAATGTCCGGCTTGGTCCCTAATGATGCAGCTCGCACCAACTTTACTTGGGTTACCTTTGGCCACTCCATCAAAGTTCAACTTCCATGGAAGTTTTTCCAGACCTTGCCACTTAACCAGTCTCCTGTCAACTTTCAAATTCCCTTCGGTCTGAGCTTTGGGGAATTTCAATTTGACCCAAGCTTTTTGAATGTCTGCATCCCACCTAGTGAATTTTGAATCAACCCTAAATTATTATCACACATTCAAAATTAAAAAATACCAGTTAATGAAGAACCTTCATTTGAAGGTGATGTCGTCATGACCTTTGAATGAAGAACCTTCATTCAAAAATGATGCCATGTCAAGACTTTCAAATTAAGGTATTTTTTATTTTAAATATTTCATGTCCAAAATGCTTTATAAAAGGAAACTTGGCATGAAGGACCTTCAAATGAAGACCTTAATTCAAAACAATGAGACATAAGTCATTTTAATACCCACTCCAAAAAGGTAATGGTCAAATATATCTCACCCAAGGTTTTACATGGAACATTAGGATTTTTATGAAAGCCAATGTAAAACCCAACCTTAGGTTCCTCCCAAACAATGTAACAAGCCAAGACAAGGGAAAAACATAAATGGAATTTAAAGAACAAGATTTGAAACTCCATCAAATCCACCATGATGCACACCAATCCACCGAGTTATAGTTCCAAGACAATGGGTGGATTGGTGGATGTCATTTCTATTTAGCCCTCAAACCCTTACACAAGCACAACTGGGTAGTCCCTATAATTGATTGTTTAATCCCACAAAAAAATGATTGCAAACTTCAAAACAAATGAAAATGAAAGGGAACACATATATTGATCTCAGAGCATTTCAAGCTTGTATGGATCCATACAACACGAAAGAACTTCAGAAAAATTGTAAGAACACAGAAAATTGCTTCAAGAACGTGGTATCTGATATGAAATTTTTGTATCAACTCCTCCAACAATTGCAATGGGATGGGAATACAATATGATAGAAGTGGGATAAAAAATGCATCGTTTGAAGCATCAAACCAATATGCAAAGATGAAAGAAAGTGCTAACCCCTTAAACTGAAAAAGTTTCTTTTAACTTTAAGTTTGTTGGGTAGCCAATTATTTTAAGTTATCAAATCCTACCATCATACATAATCAAAATGTTGTTGTTTCAAATGACTATAAGCACTAACTTTCACTATTTGAAGATGTTGAAACCTTGTCATAGAGAATTAGAACATTGATGTGACCACTCATCCTACCTTAAAACATATCAAAAGTCTCCTAGCAATTAGACATAGGAAGATTTAAGATGACTTAAACATTTTTTATTGCCAAAGCATAAACTTATGATGACTTTACTAGGCCTAGTACACACTCCCTCCCCGTTAACCACTTAGACATATGGAAATTAAATGTAAATTTGCTGCTATTTTTAGTCATGTAGGTGTCCAATAAACTACTTGGTGGTGTTTCCCTTCATGTTTATTTACTTGAATGAAGAGAAAAAGTCCTTTGATTAAAATTAGAGAATACATTTGACACCTTGGTTATGTAACTGGTGGACCATAGTCACATTTAACACTTGTCACAAAGTTTGGGAGTTAAAACATTAAGTAGATTTGATTTGTGATGGACACATTTGGACAGTAGTAACAATAACTTGCAATCTATCAAGACTTGATTACCTTATAACCTGTCAAATTCTAGCGATGAAGTAATAGATTAATCATAATGTCACCTTCGGATCACATCACCATGAAAGAACTTCATCCAACATCCTTATGAGTGTAGGTACCACCAAATAGGCATTTGTCATATTTGTCTTCCTTGAGTGAGGGAAATTCAGGAAGAGAAAAGGAAAGCGAGACATGTAGTAGGTCTAAAAGAGGGAGATCAACTAAAGGTCAAAATATTAGAAGAAAATTCCGTAAACGCATGGAATTTTTTCTTGCTGAAGGGGGGTCATGTTCTTATGATGATGAGAGCATAGGCGACATCGAGGTGCCCTTGAGGTACAAACATCTACAGAAACAATGGGTACCCAAGGAACTTCCTCCAATAAACACTGATCTTTGTGTCAATGAGAGGATATATCGCATAGCACCATCGTCATTACATGGTTTGGGCCTATTTTTCATGGATGGCATAAACGTCTATTACGAGAAAGTTACTGAGTTGATGGAGTATGTTGGACCTTGTTACAGTTACAAAGATTGGATGCAGCTTGTTCGATATACATGAAGTATGCGTAGGTATGCACTATCAGCAAATTATATACAACTAAAAGATAAGGATCAAAATAAAGGAGTGGTTAGGTACATTGACGGGAGGCCAAAAGCATTAGGGAATATTGCAAGGTTTATAAATAGTAAATGACCCGGGTCAACAAATAAGCAACCCAATTGTATATTCGAGGCGTGAGAGGGAAACCGTGTATTCGTATGTGTGATAAAATCAATAACTGCAGGGGAAGAGTTGCTAATCGATTACAATTTGAATCGCTTAGATAAAAACATAGTTACTATGGGGGCGGTATGTACTATATACCATTTCACCCAGCCTCCAATTAATGACTCCAATATAGCATTTTATTATTATGTTTTTTTCCGTAAGTCTATTGGTTCATTTCGGTAATATTTTTTTATATTTAATTTTTGTCACAACGAGACATTGATCATACAAGGAAGGCTCTGGCCCAAAGCATAGATCCCGATCCATCTTCAGGCGCTTCTATCCGACAGGTTTACCTCATTGTAATTGTACAAATTAGATACGAGAAAAATGTTTTATTATTATGTTTTTTTCATGAGTTTATTGGGTTAATTTTGATAATGTTTTTAATATTCTTGTTGCAGTTGGCTGATCGGGGAAAGGCACCAGTAGTATAGGGGAGCATCCATATGGAGATGCAGTCACTATTATGCGATGATGACATCGCATTTTCCACAAACCCTATGGATATGATGAGGAAGGCCCAAAAAAATGCAATCAATAAATTCTTTAGTTGGTATTCATAGTGCCTCAAATAGATGAGATAAGAGAAAGGGTTAAAATATTGTCTGAGAGAGCACATAACTTGGAAGTAAGCTGTCATGAGATCTTTAATTATAACATAAGTTCAGTCATGGTTTTATATTTTGTACTCTTTTATGTCATGAACTAAAATATGTGTTGTTTTTACAGGATTATTTGCGTCCTCATCATGCTGCTGGCCGTGATCAAGGTACTACAAGTGTTTCCCGGGAAGTAGGGGACGATTCAAGTGTCAATCCTGATCTTCCTGCGCATACAACACATCATCCGACCCCATCATCTGTGCCTATATTATTGTCTGAAATGTTAGCAACACATACCATGTAGGCTTTCGGTAGTCCACCCTCTGGCAGTGAACACATGCCACTACATGTGTCAGTACCTGTGGATGCTGAGGCCACTACTACTGGTGATGTTTTAGCAACATTTCCTAGATCTTCCCGTATTACTAGTACGGGAACATTTTCAGTCACATTTGTGGTGACCGAGGATTTCCTTCCCATAAAGATAGAGAAGGTCCCAAGTACTTTAAAATGTTTTAATTATTATTATTATTATTTTTAAGTAAGTGCTATCAATGGGGATAGCACCCTATTATATTGATTTACAAAATGGCAATATTTGCCTACATTATAATTGCCTGTTTATAGCCACTATATATCCAACTGTATGCTTATCATTCTTTATGCTACTACATAGCTTATACTACTTTTTAGAGATTTTGGAGATCTTTCATCTGCCCAAACTGTTGGTGATTAGAAGTGTTGGCAGTCTTGACCACTGCTCCATGCAGTTGTCAAATTTTACTACCTTTCCTTGATTTACTCCGCAGTTTTCCAGGAGGCCCACAACCTTGTTATCTTCCCTATAGACATGTGATAGGGTATATTCATTTAACTTCTGAAGAAGGGATTTGATTGCTCCTATCCAATTGTCTAGTTTCCAGTTTGGTGTTTTCCCCGATGTGATTTCCTGAATGCATATTTGAGAATCACCTTTTATTTCTACCGAATCAATTCCTTTCTTTATACAAAATTCCAATCACAATGCAAGCACCTCCATTTCTGCTATATTATTCATGCACATACCTAAGTTTTTGGAAGCAGTCCAAACACCTTGCCCTTCTGAGTTTCTAATTATACAGCCTGCTCCTGCAGGAAATGATGTTTTTTATAAACATCTAAGTGATACTTCATTGGAGCTCTTCGGGCCCACCATACGCACACAGTGGAATGCCCAAAATCTAGATTTAAAAGATGAGCTCATTAACCGTTTAGTTGTGTTGTTCGGTGATAAAACATTCAATCGAACCAAGGTCCTTAAGAAAGCTGGTACCTATCTAAAGTATGTGAGGGACCAATATAGGTCACATTTAGAGAAGAATAGAAAGAATGAGCATCCCCCCATGATTTCAGAAAGGGAGTGGAAGGACTTGGTGTCGGATGGAAAGGAGAAGGCTGAAAAAAAGAAAGGAAAGATACCACTGGGCCAAGGAAGGTATGTGATACTATCAATAATTTAATTATATACTAATTAATCTTTCTTTTTACATAATCTAACGTATTTCAAATTTTTCATAGGCTACCCGACACATCGAAGGCAACAAAGAAAAGACCAGAAAAGCATGGGCAGCACAAACTTGACTCTGGTGGTTATATGAAAGTAGCCGCATGATTTGTAAGTATCAATAAATGAAATATTGCATCCAAATAATAAATTGCAAACAATTTTGGTTTTATCACACCATAGAAGCAAAATTCATGATTGCATGCAAAAATGCAGGGCTTTGATTTCAACAAAGTGCCCACAGAAGAGGACTTGAAGATTGCCTTCGACCAAGGCTATGGAGCCTTGTCTGAACAGCTAAGAGTCTCAACTGGGCAAACACAATTTTCCACTGCATCCAACACGCATGTAAATAAACTCAATAAAGTTTATTTCAAATTGAATACCTGTGCAATCTGTTCAATATTAATTTCCACCATAATAATGTGCCTATTTGTCTTACACAGATAAGCAATGATAATACTGCACATGACATTGGAATGTAGCCTGGTGAGGGTGGAGCACAACCTGCTGATGAAGTCCATGGTCTGCATCTCGGTACTGGATGTATTCATGTGCTATACAAAACACAGTATGGATTAATACAATTAAACATCTTTAATTGCATTTGGTGTATTAATCAATGTAACCTTTCGTGTTTCAACTTTAGAGCATGTAGAGCGTGATCAACATGTTGAGCATGATCAGGCTAGACAAGATCAGGAACATGATGTGGCTCCATCAGGTAAAGAGGACCACTCTAATGTTCTTTTAAACATATTTAATTGCAATTGGTGTATTAATTAATGTAATCTTTCATGTTTCAACTCCAGATCAGGATTTAGAGGGTGTTCAACATGTTGAGCATGAGGCTATATGACAATATTAGGAACATGATGTGGCCCAATTAGGTAAAGAGCACCACTCTGATGTTCTTTTAATTAATGAAATACGTGTAACAATAATAATAAAACATATCAATTTAACATTTCTTTGCTATTGCAGTAGATCCCCCCTTGCAGCCGCATCGACGTTGTGAGTACACGACTAGGCATACATTAAGATGATGAGCAGAGCTTAGAAAAACTCAAGGGGGGACAGATGATTTTGAAAACGATACTCCACTTCAGCTTTTTTTAGCTGCAAAAAAGAAACAAAAAAAAAAGTGATTGTAATCATAATATGACAGCCATATTTTTGATAATATGTAAAAACTGAAAAAATGAAATATGTTAATGAATGAATGTGAATATGTTAATGAATAAATGTTATATGTTAATGAATGAACGTTATATGTTATTAATGGATGAATGAATGAATTTGAATATGTTAATGAATGAATGCTATATGTTATTAATGCAGGATGAATGAATGAATGTTATATGTTATTAATGGATGAATGAATGATTAATGTTATATGATCGGGTATGGGGAATTGAGAGTGATGTGAGGGGGGGGGAGGGGCCAAATGAGCTTCCACCTTCACGTGGTTGGCCCTATTAAGTAGAGAATATTAAACTATTATCAAAACAAAGAGAATCTCAATAAGGTAAGTAATGCACTTTTCAATATAAGAAATGCATCGTTTGAAGCATCAAGCCAATCTGCAAAGATGAAAGAAAGTGCTAACTTTTCACTATGAACATTGTGTTGTGTGTGGATTTGGTTTCAAAGCTTTGTTTTCTATTTTTATTTTAGTGGTCTCATTAATTTCACTTTTCTTGCCCACTTGGTGATTAGTAGGCAAGTTGGAAGTGCTTCGTATCCATACGAAGAATATGAAGCTCTCTGATGATGTACGTATTGTAGAACCTAAATTTCTTTTTGTACTTCTAGATCTAATGTCAAGCAATGCTTGGATTTTGAGAGCATTTATTAATCTTTATTTTTTTGGTGACAATATATATTAATCTTTAGGATTCTTGGTACAGGTTGATCTCAAAAGGATTGGTAAGGATACTCATGGATATGTTGGAGCAAATCTTGCAGCTTTGTGCACTGAGGCTGCACTTTAGTGTATTGGGGAAAAAATGGATGTCATTGACTTAGAAGATGAGACAATAGATGATGAGATTCTATATTCAATGGTCGTGACTAATTAGCACTTCCAAACTGCGTTGGGCTCTAGCAACCCATCCGTTGTCTGTGAAACTGTGAGTTTTTCCAAACCATGTCTAGACGTTCAATTTTTCTCATATCGATTAAGTAGGGATTGTATTTTTAAACTATTGATCTGTTGTGCCCCTAAATTTTCAATTCCTAAGTTTGTTTGTTTCTGATGAATTTCATAATGGTAAATTTGCTTATGAATATTGGGAAAACATTGACAGGTTGTCAAGTTCCAAATGTCACTTGGGAAGATATTGGAGGGTTGGAAAATGTCAAGAGGGAGCTTCAAGAGGTATATTGAGATACGTGGTTCACTATATTTATGCCTTGCTTTTCTTTCAATGCAGAAAACCTGCTTTTGAAGGAGATATGAACTAACAAAATTCATATGAGTTTTGTGTACACTATTGTTCAATATCTAGTGGAGCATTCTGAGAAATTTGAAAAATTTGGAATGTCTCCTTCAAAAGAAGTGCTATTTTATGGACCACCGGGTTGTGGAAAGACATTGCTTGCAAAAGCCATTGCCAATGAATGCCAGGCCAATTTCATCATTGTGAAGGGCCCTGAATTGTTATCAATGTGGTTTCGAGAGAGTGAGGCTAATGTGACTTTTTTTTTATAAGGCCAGAGGGTCAGCTCCTTCTATCTTGTTTTATGATGAGCTCGATTCTATTGCTACACAAGTGTGTTGCTTTTTTATAAGTGAAAGTTTAAGGTTGACTATAAATGACTGGGAATTTTGTTTGACCTTTTTGAAGTAGGCTCTAACTTGTGATGCATAATTGGTTTGCATGTTTCTAGCATGGTAGTAGTGTTGGGGATGTTAGTGGTGTTGCAGATAGAGTCCTTAATCAGCTGTTGATGGAGATGGCTTGTATGATAGCCAAGAAAATAGCTATCATTATTGCTGCTACAAACAGGCCTGATATCATCAATCCTGCATTGTTAAGGCTTGTCTGACTTGACTACTTTTATATATCGCCCAGAGTCACCCCGATAATTATTTCGATCCGTTTGTATCTTCATCAACAAGAGATCATGTATCGCTAGGATATTCTATAGTTTCCTCGACGTGGTAAGTCTCCCCGATGATTATTCTTTCGATCTCAACTATGTCGCCAAGATTCCTGCTGATGTAATCTTATCAGCGTCACATAACTGGTTGGGTAGACATTCAGAACTTACTCCGATGGTATATGTCTTGCCGATATGCTTCCCTCGTGCTTTGTCGATGAGACAAGATGTGTATCTCGTCGATGAAACATCATCGCTGAGACCAAAATCCAGTCCTCTTGATATATCTTCTCAGCCAATTTTGATTGTTGTAATAGTCTCGATCTTTCACCGATATTCCTACATTTCAACAAATAGTTTTTTTATTTTAAAAATTGCACTGTTTCGTTGAACTTGCAATGTATCTGACGAATTTTTGCCGTAATGACTTGCCTATTTCGTCGCGCGTTCGACAAACTTCTTTCGCTATTTCAATCTAAAGTATGTCGTCAAGACTCCTGCCGATGTATTCTTAACGGCATCACATAGTTGGTTGGGTAGACATTCAAAACTTACTCCGATGGTATATGTCTTTCCGATACGCTTCCCTCGTGCTTCGTCGATGAGACAAGATGTGTATCTCGCCGATGAAATGTCATCGCTGAGACCGAAATCTAGTCCTCTCGATATATCTTCTCAGCCAATTTTGATCATTGTAATAGTCTCAATCTTTCACTGATATGCCTACATTTCAACGAATAGATTTAAAAAAAAAAAATTACACTGTTTCGTCGAATTTGCGACAAACCGCAAAAAGCGTCTGATGAATTTGCAATGTATTTGACAAATTTTTTCCGTAATGACTTGCCTATTTCATTGCGCATTTGATGAACTTTTTTCACTATTTCAATCTAAATTATGTCGCCAAGACTCCTGGCGATGTATTCTTAACGGCGTCACATAGCTGGTCGGGTAGACATTCAAAACTTACTCCGATGATATATGTCTTACCGATATGCTTCCCTCATGCTTCGTCGATGAGACAAGATGTGTTTCTCACCGATGAAACTTCATCGCTGAGACCAAAATCCAATCCTCTCGATATATCTTCTGAGGCAATTTTGCTCGCTATAACAGTCTTGATCTTTCAACGATATTGGCAATACGTCGAAATTTTATCGTAATGGCGACGAACTTATGTTGTTAATCCAATAGTTTGGCAAAGGTATGCCCCCTATGCTCCGGGAACTGTTCGTCGCGTGATCGATGACGTGGGCGTCACGGTTCCGATGAGCTTGCATCGTGAGGTCGATGTTTCACAGCCTGTCGGGATATAGATGAAAATTGAGCGACGGTGCTGATTTTTGTGATTCGTCGGTTGGTCGACAATGTATCGTTGAGATTTCGATGAATGACCATCAGAAATTGGGGTCAAATCCTGTAGTGAGTAGTCATATTTGCAACTCATAAATTTAGACACTACATGTTGGTGCATCAGATCAAGCTAATCGCAAAGATAGATCCACTCAAATACCTACTTTCCAAAGAAACTCTCATAGGAAGGACAACTAAGTGGGTTATGACCCTAATAGAGCATGAAATCAAATATGTAGAGTGCAAGGTCATCAAAGGACAAGAAATTGTGGATCAACTGGTAGAGGCTCCTATATATGCAAAAAACCCACTTATCTCAGAGTTCCCCGATGAATCAATTTTCAGCCTAAGTGTAGCAGATCACTAGAAGATGTATTTTGACGGATCCTACACACAACATGGGTCAGGAGCAAGAATTTTCATCACTCCCCAAGGAGATTGCATACCCAAATCCTACAAACTGTCATTCCCATGCACAAATAACATAGCAGAGTATGAGGCTCTTGTCATAGGGCTAAGAATTTCTGCACAATGGCAGATCATGGCACTCAAGGTCTATGGAGATTCATAGCTTATCATCAGCCAAGTCAATGGTGAATAGAAAAAAAAGGACAACAAGTCGAATCCATACAAGAAACTGGTGGAGAGCCTTAAAGAATCCTTTATTGATGTCACCTTTGAACAACTACCCAAAGAAAACAATAGAGAAGTAGACACAATGGCTACAATTGGATCACTCTTGGAAATCCCATACAACATCCCAAAATAGGAATTCCTTGTAGAGTAGCTTCTTGTACCAACATTCAAGGTACCAGAGTCTAAATTCATGTGCAAAATCATTGGTCATGGTGATTCCTGGTACCATGACATTTACACCTACCTAAGAATAGGAGTCCTGCTCATTGACATAACCCCAAACCTCAAAAGAGGTTTTGTCAAGAATTCATCTCGTTTCGTCATCTTAGGAGAAACCCTCTACTGTAGGAGCATTGAAGGGACCTTATTATGTTTCCTAAATATTGAGGAATCCCTGACTGCTTTAACTGAGGTATACAATGGCATTTGTGGTTTGCACTCAAGCGGTATGAATTTGGCTAAGAAACTGTTGAGGATAGGATATTATTGGCCCACGATGGAAAGAGGAGTGCATGACTTTGTCAAAAGATGTTTGCAATGCCAACAACATGGGGACCTCATCCATGCACTAGCTTAGGAGCTTCATCCCATTGTTACACCTTGGCCCTTTTCATAGTGGGGGCTTGATCTCATTGGTAAAATCACCCCCACCTCATACAATGGCCACAAATTCATCATCACCACCACATAGTACTTCAGGAAGTAGGTCGAAGCCATTCTCAAGACCTACATAACTAGAAAATAGATATCCAAGTTCATCCTGAACTACCTTATATGCCGATACAATGTCCCCAAGCCATTATCTCATATAATGGGACACCTTTCAAAAATTAGGATGTCTATGACCTTTGCCAAAAATTCAAAATCCAACATCGCTTTTCCACTCTATATTTCCCCTAAGGCAATGGCTAGGCATAAGCCACCAATAAAACAATTTTGAAAATCGTCAGGAAAATAGTTAATGAGGCTGGTTGTGATTGGCATCTATAGCTAAATCCCACCTTATGGGCCTATCGCACAAGCATCTGCACACCAACAGTTGCCACCCCTTTCTCTCTGGTCTATGGATCAGAGGCCATCCTCTCCATTGAGATCGAGCTCCCATCCCTAAGGATATCACTATAAAATCTCATTATAGATGAAGAATATCGGGTCTTACGGCTAAATGAGCTAGAACTATTGGATGAGTGGCACATGGATGCCCTAAATCACTTGCAAGTCTATCAAAATCACCTCAAATGCAACTACAACCTAAAAATCAGGAGGCAGACCTTCCAATTTGGTGAGCTAGTACTAAAGGAGAATCAAAAGAACGTGTCGAATCCAAACAAGAAGGGTAAGTTTGAGCCCAACTGGCTGGGACCATTCATCATCAGGGCAAGCCATAAATTGGGAGCCTACCAGCTATCAACACCTAAAGGGGAGCCTCTGTAGGAGCCCATGAACATCTCCCATCTCAAAAAAAATTATGCTTGATCTTTTAAGGGTAAAACCAAAAATCCAAAAAAAATATAAAAATCCAAAAAAATCAGAAAAAGGATTAAAAATAGTAAAGAAAAAAATCATCCTCTAGTGAAAACCACTTTGGTGGCGCTTTGGATAAGTACCTTGCTAAAAAATTGGTAAACAAGTGCCAAGCATAAATAAAGAACTCTTCATCCACCAGGATCTTCAAGGCTTATTTTGCACACTCACTTATCCATTCATCCATCACATTCCATCATTTCCCTCCACCATCTATTTGCGTATGTACCATAGCTTGATCTTGTGTTCGTATCATGATCCACCCTATTACTACTTGGCACATTCCTAAGGTTAGTTTGTCCTGCCTATATCGAAGTAGTCTATCACATCACGTTGGGGGCATGTTCTTGTACCCGCATTAGATCGGATTCGTGTATATTCTTGTTATCTTCCTTAAAATTGAAAAATCCAAAAACATTTGAAATATCCATAAAAAATCCAAAAGCATCAGAAAATAAAAAATCCAAAACATTCAAAATCTCAAAAATCTAAAAATCATGTCAGTAGGGTCATCTATCCGAACTACATCATCTGTGAGCTTGAATGTATGCAAGGTTGATCCTTGATCATCTCCCAAGACATTTTAGGTCAGTCCTTTAAATGCCCATCATAATAAAATGGCAAACCATTTGTCTATCTATGTCATCAGTAATCAGGTTTGTGTCAGCCGAACTATGTGGTCTCTACGTGTATAATTTAGGCAAGGCTAATCTATTGATCAACTCCCAAGACCCCTAGGATAGGTCTGTAAGTTAGTCTCTTGGTCAAAATCTTGAAAATTTAAAAAAGTTGAAAAATCTCAGAATCCCAAAAAACAACCTCAAAACATTCAAAATTCCAAAATCATCTGAATAGCTCAATCGTCAAAGTCTCAAGTCTAGGTCAGTAAGTCAACAAGTTAATCAATTCAGAATATCAATAGCTTATCATCTAGTCAATTCTCATCATCACCTTATCACAACATGTCCTAGGATGCATCCTTCCTACAATGGACATCAACATCAGGCATTACTGTAGTTTAGTCTTGGCTAGTGGTATGAAAAACATTAGCTTGTTTTTTACTTAATCTTTGTCTTTTTGACTTATCTTATTTTGTGTTCATTCCAAGGACTTCTTAATGATGCCTAATAAAAATGATTTAGAGAGAAAGGAATGGAGCAATGATCATTATCTTATTATCTATTGTGTTTGTTGGATATTCTTGCAAAATAACTTGGTCATGCATGCTTTGTTTAGTTTTTAGGGAAGGTGTTTTAGATGTCTTGTTGACCACATAGGAAGTCTTGCTTTTCTATGTTTTGGTCCAAGATGTTTAGAATATACAAACTATATCTTGAGTAAGGTTCTTTATGTCAAGTGTGAACAAGAATACTTCTATCTAATTGTCGAGTCAAATCCCATCACACTAGGTACAATACCATCCTAGTTCTTAATACCTTGATGCATCGTACTTATGTGTGTTATCAAACATAAAGTAAATGACCCTTTTAAAAAAAATTCTCAACTCCTAGTTTCATTATTATCTGTTAGAGTTATTGGTTATTTACTTTATTAATTAAACAATATGTGTTTAATTATTTAAAGTTCCCTTTTATCTCTTTTACACTTAAGCTAACATTAGGTGCATAATAATTAATTGTTTTATTAATTATTAATGTGCAAGCCTAGAGTCTTCCTTTTTTGGGTCTCTTTGACCTATTTGAGGTTGTATTCTTCTCTTTTGTAATAATTCATTTTTTACATATTGGAATATTGAGCTCCATATCTTTGAGCATTTTCATGGTGTTCTTGGTTGCTTCTCTTTGCTTCTCTTTGTAACAGGTATATTTGCTTGCAGAGATCACTAGGCTCCTATGGTGTTGTATTTGCTCAACTCCAACATCATCTTCATCATAGGATAAGCTTGTTGGATCTTCTTTCTTCTATCTTCTTTCCATACTAACATGGTTTCGTGACAATTACTCAAAAACATTACCAAAATACATCCGCCCTGCATCCACCAATCATTAGCATAATGCATATCATGTAGGAAATATAGATGCATTGCATTTCATCGTTAATATAGAAACATTTACATTCCATTACAAATATTATCACATAGGGATTATTAAGTTATGCATGGAATAAATTATCATAGATGTCATCATTATCATATCCATATGCACATCATATCATAATAACCTCATTACACATAATAGTCATTTGCATTCCATTTCACTTTATCATTTACATATCATTATCATTTCATCATTATTATATTTCCATTACACTTCATAAAACATCATCTCATAAATCATCTTGCATAACGATGTTCATTACATCATGGGTCATCTCGCATTATTATTTCATACAAAACATCCATTACATAAATCACATAGTGTCAAATATCATAGGAAACCATTGCATACCATCTCATAAAGGTCACCATCTCATAATCATGTGCATTACAACATCATTGCATATTACCATATCATTAAAGTTCATTACTCATCATACAATATTAGTTCATAACGTAACATTGCATTCATTATAGGAATCATTGCATTACATCATTACATTTGTACATAAAACCATTGTACATCATAAATACCATGTATCATCTCACATTTATAAAGGCATAACATTTTAATTTCATATATCATTCATAAATGCATAAGAAAAGGAAACAAAAAAATATGTTGCCTGCATATCACTACATACATGTCATTATACATCACATAATTCATTTAGGACATAATATAGAAAATCATTTTCATATCATGATTGCATCCATACATCGTCACCAAAAAATGCATAGAAAATTTACAAAAATAAATGCATCCATAATCACTGCATCATATCATAACACATAGGAAATTAAATGCATCCATCCATCACAAATAAAATATGACATCTCATAAATCAAACCATCTCATATATATATAAAAGTGAGTAACTGTCAAGGTGTAATGTCGCAAAATTGCACCTAGGGGAAATTCCACATTTTTGCATCTTGCCTAACATTTATGACACCTTAGAAACATTAATGGTAAAATCTCATGAGTCATAATTTCATGGTTTTGACTCCATGAAGACACATGGCGAGATGAAAAAAGCCTAACAAGGCATTTCTTGAAAATACAGGCTCTGGATGTATGCATAGTGTGTGGACGTCTATGCGGTGCACTAGCATCCTGACGGTTTTCTATGTTTGAAATGACGAATCTAAAAGCTTGACCCTAGCGACACATGTCCAAGACATTAGGAATCAAGTGAAATGGCTCTATGTCACCCTTGCATGCATTATAAAATCCTCTTTTCCCTCATTTTGGGGTTGGAAATTGTCAATTCAAGCATCATCACCACTTGCTCTAGTCTTGGGTAAGCTTCACCCTTGAATAGCAACGCTTCTACTGGCAAAGCAATGTTGGACTGAGGTCCCTCCAGTAGCTACCATCTCCCCAACAACTATCATCTCCCAATCAAGCACATCGCGGTGTGCCCGTGTGCTCGGGAAGGGGGTCTTGACCCATGGGTAACGCTCTCTCTCCTTATAATTTTTTTCCTACTAGTTCATTTACTACTTTGTGGTGCAGGCTCTACTCTGAAGCGGGTTTTGTTTTCACCACACACTTCGTTTACTTTCTTTACACTCTCTTCCAAATTTGGTTTTCTGTGGAGGTGGGAACACCAATATGGGGGCTTGACTGAGGAAGGCCCCTATACGACCCCAACCTTTTCCCCTTGATATTTTGTGCGCAGGTCACAAAACGAAGCTTGGACCAATGGCTGAAATGCACGAAGGTGATCTTACTTCTAGCTCTCTTACATTCTCTTGTAGTTCATTAGTTTCTACTAGTTATTTAACTCTTTACATTCTTCGATTCGAGTCAAGAAGCGAAAATCTAGTCTATTTTACTGAGCTCCTGAGTTCTCTTTGACTAAGGATGCCAACATGTCTTGTAGACAATAGCACACTGTGATGGCGTCTAAGAACTATGCTGACATCTTTTGGCTGAGAGCTTCTCAACCGAGGACAAAAATTTAGAAGTCTCACTCTCTTAGATCTTGGATCCACTTTCTCGTTTCTCCTCATGGTTCTATCATTCTATTCAATTTGAGGTGTATAAGGGTAGTTCATTCCCTAGTGATCTATTGAGAAGAAAGAGACTTGTGTGCAGAGAATCCTTCTTATAACACATTTTGGTGAACCCGACATGAACCGTCAGATCCGTTTTCATAATGTTGACTAAGTATTTTTCTGAACAAGATTTCGATATGTTGGAAGAGGCTCTAGATGATTTCTTAGAAGCACTCTCCCCTATCTATAAGTCTTCAAAATAAACTCCTTTCTTGCCAACTAAGGAGTCAGTAAATGTGGTAGTAGTTTATGTGGCTCCTCCAAGCCCTAAGAAACATTTCATTTATGTGACCTCGGTTGAGCCGTTCCCTAGAAAGGATAGTTCTGTCTATGTGATTTCGGGTCATAGCAATCCATCAGACTTGTATTCAAGATTTGCGAAGGCTACTGACTCTACTTCGTAAAATGTCGTGGAACATACATACCCTATGAGGAGAAATTTACAAAACTTAGAACAACAAGTTGTTGTTCCTACATCACTACCAGTTCAAAATCCTACTTCTTTACCCTCGTCTCAACCTAACCTTCCTTTAGCTCCTAAACCTAGGATCAAAGAACCAGGTGATTACTATCTCGTCGAGAAACTCCATGTTACTTCAGCTAAGATCTCACTTTGGGATTTTCTTTAGACCACTCTAGTTTATCAGGGATGCTACAAGAGGCCTTACAAAAGATTCTCTTGCCTAACTCAACTAGGCCTACAGATGTTGATGCATTGATGGAACATATTTGAGCGGATTCGCCGAATATCACATTCCACCTGCAAGAACTCCCATGTCTAGATGTACAAAAACAAGAAGAACCTTTGATGATTATATTAAATGTTAACAACATCAGTATTAGACGTACCCTCATTGACACTAGTTCAACCCTCAATGTTTGTGGTATAGATCTACTGCCTAAAATCAAAGTTGATTCATCGTCCTTTCTGGCTTCTTCCTTATGTATTCATGGGTTCGATAATGCTAGTAGCCAAGCTCTAGGTACGACAACGTTACCTTTGTAGTTGGGGCTCGTTACTCTTCCTACGTTGGTTTACGTGATTCCTGGCTCGTTATCGTATAACCTTCTCCTAGGAAGACCTTGGATACATGATATGGGTGCTTTAACTTCTACCTTGCACCTTTCTTTGAAATTTTTTGCTCACAATCAAGTGGCCATAGTTAAAGCAGACCCAGAGGTCATGCACCTTTGTCTACTAGCCATTGTCGGTCGTAACTCAGCTAGTTCCACCCTCAAGAATTGCATTCCTTCCTTGACTTCCGACGCTGTGGCTTGTTCCTCACTAACACCTACCGCAAAAGCTATTTTGTGAGCAAGTTTCAACCGAGAGGAACTACCTAATAGTTTGATTCCCCTTCATCTCCCAAGGTGAATTTTCTCTTAGGTGATGACTGGGGTTCCTAAGATGGAATAGTTTGATGAGAGGTGAATTTTCTATTAGGTGATGAATCAACTTTGATGATTATATTAAATGTTAACAACATCAGTATTAGACGTACCCTCGTTGACACTAGTTCAACCCTCAACGTTTGTGGTATAGATCGACTGCCTAAAATCAAAGTTGATTCATCGTCCTTTGTGGCTTCTTCCTTGTGTATTCATGGGTTCGATAATGCTAGTAGCCAAGCTCTAGGTACGACAATATTACCTTTGTAGTTGGGGCTCGTTACTCTTCCTACGTTGGTTTACGTGATTCCTGGCTCGTTATCGTATAACCTTCTCCTAGGAAGACCTTGGATACATGATATGGGTGCTTTAACTTCTACCTTGCACCTTTCTTTGAAATTTGTTGCTCACAATCAAGTGGCCACAGTTAAAGCAGACCCAGAGGTCATGCACCTTTGTCTACTAGCCATTGTCGGTCGTAACTCAGCTAGTTCCACCCTCAAGAATTGCATTCCTTCCTTGACTACCGACGCTGTGGCTTGTTCCTCACTAACACCTACCGCAAAAGCTATTTTGTGAGCAAGTTTCAACTGAGAGGAACTGCCTAAGATGGAATAGTTTGATTCCCCTTCATCTCCCGAGGTGAATTTTCTCTTAGGTGATGACTGGGGTTCCTTGAATTTTTCTGAATTCTTCATAGCAGAGTATACGTCGAACCCCTCCGCTATGGAATTTCCAGGTTCCACCAACATGATAGAGAGTGATCCTCCCGTTGGGGAACAGAAGTGTGATCCTACCCAGGAAACCACTCCTACCCTGGAAAGTGATGCTACCCTCATAAAGGAGGTTGATGCTTGCAAGCTGAGTAAGGGAAGTGGAACCGCTCCTGTAGAAACTTTTGATGTCCATTGGTGGAACGAAACTCTCTATGTGGAGCCACCCCCTCCTAAAAATCTACAAGATCGCTATGGGTTTGGTTACAAACTTACCTCTCAGTACGACTATGGGTAGAAAGGCCTAGGATGTATCGAGCAAGGAATACAAGTCCCTATCCAATTTAAGCAACGAAAGCGCAACCTGGGTTTGGGATGTCCTATTGAACAATCCGGACAAAAACCCTGTGGAATGTTAATATGGTTTCGGCTGAGCCGTTAGACTTGGTCCATCCTGAGTTGATAGAAGAAGGGGGATGAGCTGAGAAGTTTCTTGTAGATGTCTTCTCTTTAGATGAAGCATTGGGGGAATTCCTAGGTGCTTACTCCCTGTTGCCTCCTTATCATCACAAGAAATGATTCTCGTATCACTTACATAAACAAGCATACTTTGGGGAATCCATTATGAGCATTGAAGAGGAGGAACCTCTATCTAATGTCAGTAATGATGTTTCAATATCTCATCTCGAGGACCGCAATCCCCTCCTTAAAGGGGACACTGTTGAGGTCCCCGTTGGAGAAAAATCTTCAAAGAAAGTAATCAAGATTGGGAAATGCCTCTCTTCTGAGGAAGCAGATGAGAATTCCGCTCTCTTGTGTACTTATCCTGATATTTTCACTTGGACATATGAGGACATGGCCGGTATTGATGAATCTAAAGTGGTCCATAATATCATTTTGTGTCCCGACGCCAAGCCTGTTAAACAAAAAATACGAAAGATCAATCCTAGAGTAGCCTTAATGGTCAAGACTGAGATAAAGAAGCTATTGAAAGTAGGCTTTATCCATCCCATTGACTATTCTCCCTGGATCTCAAATATAGTAGCTGTTAGTAAGCCTAATCGCCGTATTCATATATGCATTGAATTTTGAGATTTTAACAAGGCTTCTCTCAAGGATGAATTTCCATTACCTAATATAGATATGATTATGGAGTCGACCACAAGCCATGCCTTGTTATATTTTATGGATGGTTTCTTGGGTTACAATCAAATCTATATTAATCTAGATGATTATTACAAGACAACCTTCACTACCCCTTTGGGGACTTTCTACTATGCGGTCATGCCCTTTGGATTAAAGAACACAAGAGTGACTTATAAATGAGTGATGAACTTGATATCTCATGACTACATCCATAAAATCTTAGAAGATTATGTTGATGAAATCTTGGTGAAGTCTATAATTCATCAAGATCATGTGAGGAATCTTCGTCTTATCTTTGAAAGAATTTGACTTTACAAGATAAGACTCAATCCCCAGAAGTGTGTTTTCAGCATTGATGCTGACAAGCTTCTCGAGTTCATAGTCTCCTATCATGGGATCAAAGTTGATACGAATAAGATTGATGCTATTGTTAACATGTATCTTGCAAGGAACATCATTGAGTTGCAAAGCTTACAAGGGAAGATTCAGGAAATTCGTAGATTCATATCTCAGTTGGCTGACCATACCCTTCCTTTCACTCGTCTGCTGAAGAAAGATGTTCACTTTACATGGGACGAAGAATTTTAGAAAGCTTTTGAATCAATCAAAGCTTATTTGACCAATCCTCCTGTATTGATGTTGGCTATGCAAGATAGACCCTTCTTGCTTTACCTCACTGCCTCACCATATGCTTTAGTAGCCTTGTTGGCCTAGTATGATGATGTAGGAAGAGAGAGAGTGGTCTACTACATTAGCCGCATCTTAGTCAATTTTGAAACCCGTTATTCATCCATGGAGAAGTAGTTCCTTGCTCTTGTATTTGCTACACATAATTTGAGACATTATCTCGTCCATGTTGAGACTCACATCTTAGTAAAAACAGATCTTTTGAGACATCTATTCTCTAGCACCGACCTTGCAGGGAGACTGGCAAAGTGGGTTATGCTATTGCCTAAGTTTGATATAAAATTTTTCACTCAAAAATAAATAAAAGGACAAGCGATGGCTGACCAATTGGTGAACACTCCCTCACCTCTCTCCTTCCCCGGGTTGGACTTATTCCCTGATGAGAACATCCTCACAATCAACTATGACCTCGAATGGAAAATGTACTTTGATGGGTCAAGGTGTCAGACTGGTTCTGGAGCAGGTGTAATCCTGATATCCCCCAAGGGTAAATCAATCCCCCTATCCTTTTGATTAGAATTTCCTTGCACCAATAATATCATCGAGTACAAAGCTCTCATTGTCGGTTTGCATGCCGCAATTGCGTTAATAATTAAACATCTCCATGTACTAGGCGACTCTGAGCTTGTTGTGAATCAAATCACGAGAACTTATCAAGATAAACAAAGTAATTTGTCTCGATATACAGACATCGCTTTGTCTTTACTTAATCAATTTTCCTCTTTCACAATAAACAATATTCCTAGGCGATTAAACATACATACAGATGCCATGGCAAGTGCGACTTCCTTGGTACCTTCAAAAAAAGATACGAAAGAATACCACTTCATGGTGAAAGTTGTGCGAACCCTGGAAGTTACCGATCAACCCGCACTTGAGTCTCTGGTTTGCTTTCATGCAAATTCAGAAGAGTGGTTCTCTGGCATCTACAATTATTTAAGGAATGGAAACTTTCCCAACGTTATGACAAAAACTGATCATACTTGTATACAAAATCTTTCAATCTGTTATGTCATCTTATCTTATGTACTTTATCGAAAAGCATATAATGGCTTACTACTAAGATGCCTCTCTAGAGCGGAGATACCCCTTGCCCTTAAAGAAGCCCATGCATGCTCTGGGGGTGGAAATTTTGGTGGTAGAGATCTAGTGAGGAAACTGAGACACATGGGGTATTATTGGCAAACAATGAAACAAGATTCCTTTGATTTCATCAAAAAGTGCCTTCAATGTCAGTAGCATAGCCACCTTATCCACGCTCCTGCTCAGGACCTACAGAATCAAACGTCTCCTTGGTTGTTCACAAAATGGGGATTGGACATTATTAGGAAAATATCACCTCCCTCTTCCAAGGGACATACCTTTATCATCATTGATACAAATTATTTCAGAAAGTGGGTTGAAGCTATTTCGCTTTGATCCACGAGTGTTGAAACTATCTGTAGCTTCCTATTAAACAACATCATTTCCCGGTTTGGACTACCTGCTACACTTGTTTCTGAAAATGGTACGCCATTTAAGAACAAGTGAAGCAGCTCTTGGAAAAGTTCCATATTCAACATATATTTTCTACACCGTATTATCCGCAATCCAATGGTCAAGTGAAAGCTTCTAATAAAACTCTTGAACCATCCTTTGTAAGATAGTTAATAAACACGGTAAGGATTGGAATGTTCATTTAACTTATTCTTTGTGGGCTTATCACATGAGTGTTTGCATGACAACAAGAATGACACCCTATAACCTCATGTATGGCGCTGAAGCTATCATGCCTTTAGAGCTGAAAATTCCATCCTTATGGGTTTCCCTTAGGGGGTTGATTGACAATGAAACCTATCAGGTTAACCACTTGCATCAGCTTGAGATGCTCAATGAACGTCATTTATGGGTCCTCAAACATCTTAAAGCTTATCAGCGGTCACTATCTAAGCAATATAATCTGAGCGTGCTTCCTAGAACCTTCAAGACAGGAGACCTGGTTCTATATGAAAATCAACAAAATGTGAAAGTGTTACCTGACCAGAAGGGAACATTTAGTCCTAATTGGTTTGGTCCTTACATCGTGGTTTTTGTATACAGTTTGGATGCCTATGGACTATCATCTATGGATGGAACACATTTAAAAAAACTTTCCAATGCGATGGATCTTCATCGATACTATGCATAGTGCCCTAATGGGCCATGTATGTGGTGTTCTCTCTAAAGGGTAGTAATACCGTATATATTAAACATTCACCCATTTTCACATCATGAATGTTTTTTTTAGATCATCGTAGCATTTAATTAAGATGTGGATAAACGTGTTAAAAAAAATTATGATTAGCATCTAATGAAAACATACATCCATAGTATGAGCATATATGAAAAGGAAAAGAATACACATAGGAAAAACCATGATACAAGAACCGATGTATATATATATATATATGTCCAATGTATGAATCAAATGTCATGTACATGTATCGTGCCATTGCTATAAAAATGAGTGGCTGCCAGATATGTGTCTATACAAAAAGATCTACAAGATTGTATGTATGTCTACATCCGGCTACAAAAATGATGTACAAAATGGGGGTCCTATCCCCATGGCATGTGGCTCCTCGAGCCTTCTAGCTCTGGTGACCACTCTAGTGCTCTAGGGGGAGGTTGCACGGTAGTCTATGATCAGGATTGGTGTGAGCATGATGCTGATAGGCCTGCTTGTATCCCTCTCATCTCTCCCTGCAGCGAAGAGATGTCCATCCTCACCTAAATCAACTCCTGCTATAGCCGTTGAACATCTGTTAGGATCACAACTGTCAGCCTCGTGTCGAGCTCATCAATGTGGTTCTGAAGGGTGTCATGTGTCACCTCGGTGGCATCAACCCTCATCACTATCACATCTCGCTCGGTGAGCACCGTCTGCAACTCACCCAACAACTGATCTCGCTGACTCCTGATAGATGACAACTTTGCAGTCAGCTACTTTATCTTCACACTTTGCTCCTCATATGTGTTCCATAGATGTTCCATCAAATTAAAAGTGGGGGCATGCCTCCCTGCTAAAATAGATCGATAGGCATCTAGGACTGTCCCCTGGATCAGTAGAGCAGGGGCCACCTCTGAAACACACTGAGCTATGAGCTCAGTCCATCCCTGTGCATCGTCTGCAGCCACAAAGAGAGAAAAGAGGATCAGTATCACATGATATACGTATGTGGATAAAAAGAATAAGTAGAAATAAAAAGAGAAAGAAAGTAACAAATATGTACTATGTATACCTGGATCCCCTTGCTACCATGTGGGATCAGGGTGCAGATCAACACTAGGGCCTATGCCGCTAGTATTAGTGGCTGTCCCAGGAGATGCTAGTGTTGCTACTGTTGGGATAGTAGGGGCTGGCAGTGCTGACGATACATGATTAGGTATTGGGGAAGATAATCTCCTCTATTGTCATGGCCTCACAGGTGCCACCTCCTCCTCCTCCTCTTCTTCTTCACCCTGCTAACTGGTTCTCCTCCTGCCCTGTGTTGGATGTTGAGGCTCCTCCTCCTATGGACCTAGGTCCCCTCCTGGAGCACCCTCACCAAATATAGGAGTAGGATGATGCCTCTCCCACCACTGAGAAAAATCAGCTGCCACCTCGACATTATCCGTCACTGCCATGGTTGACAGATCATGGTCCGGCTCATCATCATCTGAAAAGATGATGTCTGTGATGGAAGGATGAGGGAGGTCACCAACCCTCACTGCACTGTGATGAGCCCTAGTGTATGTGGGCACATCAGGTGGTATGTTCTGGATATGACCATGCTGCTGCATGACCCGACTCCAGTAGTATGGTAAAATAACAAAATTGTGGTGACCCACTAAAAAATAGTCCCACTGAAGGTTCCTCAGGAAACTTCCATCGTCTACCCACCTGAAATAGCAGTGAGGTATCCAATGGACCTCTCCCATGACAATAGTGTCAAACTGCATCCTCCAAAACTGTAAATGTCTAAAGTGCCACTGGCTTGTCATGTCATACCAATGGGCCATCGAGACATCATACAACCATCGCTAAGGAAAAATGATTGGTCGGGTGCACATGATGTGGGTAAATGCCCAAACCTGTAAAAGTGTGCATGTTGTAAGTCTATGGTACTCATAATAGACGTACTACCCCACCTCCTGGTAGAAGTGCGCTAGCATGCTACGCCCCTAGGCAAAAATAGTCCCATGCTCAATCATATCTCTAAAAATCAGGATGAGGCCCCCATGCAGGTGCAAGCCTCTCTTGTCTATGGCAATATGAAAAGCTACAGTCACCGCCATCACTCAACATAGTAGTGGCACTGTCATCCTTGCATGGTCATACCAATGCGTATATATGTGACCAATGCCATCACCATGGTCAGTCCACGTTGTAAAGAAGCAGATGCCCTCACTGTGCTCCCACACCGACCGAGTGTCATCTAGAGCCACTCGCCATTTGCAGATGGGAAGCCCAAGGATCCAATAAACATCCCCCAAAGTGATGGTCATCTCCCCATAAGGAAGATGGAAAGAAGAAGTAGTTGCATTCCATCGCTCCATCAACGTGGTGAGCATCCTATCATGATAGCGCATCTCTGGCATACCAAACACATGCCAGAGACTGACTCTCTCTAAGTGTGTAACCTCATCAGGAGATAGTTGGTCTCTCTGCTCTCGAATGAGGCAGAACGCTCACCCTTCGGGTTGCTCATAGATCTATGAATAATCCTACAAAAAAGTAAAAATATTTAAGTCAGAGACCTGATCATGCCAGAAAACTATGAAAAAAGACTCATGCGCATTGCACAGACGTCTATGCGATGCACCGATGTCTCAGATCCTCCATGGTCACCCAGAGGATGCCAACGCATCTTCAGGATGAGAACGCCAATACGGGAACCCAATGCACATCCTAGACATCAGCGCGAGATAGAGATGTAGGCGCATATTTTGGATGCTTGCACACCTCATGGCATGGAAAACCTTAAAAAATGAGCTAAATAGCACAAAAATCGAGACTAAGAATCCTACTTGGTCAACCTCGCTGCCTGCAGCGATGTCGTCTCATAGCTGATCAAGCCTCGACACCTCATACTCTCTCCTGCTCGACATTTTACTAATTTTTCTCTCACAAAAGTCAACAATCTACTTGTAGTAAATAGTGACAATGACCCTTTTGGGGGCACACCTAGGTATATATAGGCCCCCCGAGGCCCATTTTTCCTGGAGCTCGTGGCCCCCCGGTTTCTCCTAACTTTACCCCACCATGCTGGGGGAAAACTTAGGAGGGGGAATACAGTCACCTCTTGATCATTTTTTATCCTCTGAATCAATGACTTTTTCTTGATCATTCATCTATCCTTGGTAGTTTCTTCCAATTTTTTGAAACTGACTCAAAATTTTAGTTTTGCAGGATATAGTTTCAAACAGTTTTTCACGACCACGATGTTGCTAATTTCTGAGCTGGGAAACTAGGGGCACCCTCCGTACTGGTCGGCTCAACCTCGACGACCTCTACGGTCTCTCTTTCAGGCACACATTTTTGTTAAAATTAGAGTTCGGGTGAAATTTTTCTTCTCTACTTTAGTGAGGTTGATTTCTTTCCAAAATTGAGCCCACTAAAGTGGGAGAAAAATGTAATGTCGCAAAATTGCACCTAGGGGAAATTCCACAATTTTGCATCTTGCCTAACATTTCTAACACCTTAGAAACATTAATGGTAAAATCACATGAGTCAGAATTTCGCGATTCTGACTCCATGAAGACACATGGCGAGACGATAGAAGCCTGAGAAGGCATTTTCTGAAAATATAGGCTCTAAACGCATGTGCAACGCGCAAACGTCTGTGTGACACGCTAGTGTCCTAGCGGTTTTTCAAGTTTGAAACAGTGAATCTAGAAGCTTGACTGTAGAGACACATGTCCATGATGTTAAGACTTGAGTGAAATGGATCTATGCCACCCTTGCATGCATTAAAAACTCCTTTTTTCCCTCATTTTGGGGTTGAAAATTATCAATTCAAGCATCATCACCACTTGCTCTAGTCTTGGGTAAGCTTCACCCTTGAATAGTAGTGCTTCTATTGGTGAAGGCATGTCGGACTGAGGTCCCTCTAGTAGATACCAACTCCCTAGTAGCTATCAGCTCCCAAGAAAGCACATTGCGGTGCACCCGTGTGCTTTGGAAGATGGTCTTGACCCATGGGTAACGCTCTCTCTCCTTATATTTTTTTTCCTAGTAGTTCATTTACTACTTTGTGGTGTAAGCTCTACTCTAGAGCGGGTTTTGTTTTCACCACACACTTCATTTAATTTCTTTACACTCTCTTCCAAACCTGGCTGTCTGTGGAGGTGGGAACACCAATATGGGGGTCTAACTAAGGCAGGCCCCTATACAGCCCCAACCTTTTCCCCTTGATCTTTTGTGTGTAGGTCACAAAAGGAAGCTTGGACCAATGGCTCGAATGCATGAAGGTGATCTTGCTTCTAGCTCTCTTACATTCTCTTGCAATTCTTTAGTTTCTACTAGTTATTTAACTCTTTACATTCTTCAATTCGAGTCAAGAAGCGAAACTCTAGTCTATTTGCATGAGCTCTTGAGTTCTCTGTGACTTAGGATGCCAGTGCATCTTGCAAATGACAATGTGTCATGCTAGCATCTGAGAACTATGCTGATGTCTTTTGGCTGAGAGCTTCTTAGCCGAGGACAAAAATTTAGAAGTCTCTCTCTCTTGGATCTTGGACCTAGTTTCTCATTTCTCCTCATGATTCTATCACTCTATTCGATTTGAGGTGTATAAGGTAAATTCATTCCCTGGTGATCTCTTGAGAAGAAAGAGACCCATGTGTAGAAAATCCCTCTTATATCACATAAGGTACAAGATCAGGATCAAATGTGTATAATACAATAGGGGCAATAACAAATTGGAGCTCCCATGAATAAAAAATGAATATTGTCTGTGATCAAAATGAGGAACTAGCCCTGCTGACTACTGCCCTCTCCAACCTATCTCTCGGCATGGTCCTCGAGCGACCTCATCCCTATCTGCTAGGAGTACTCTAGAACTTGACTTGTTGGTGGCACTGCCTACCGATAGTGGAGCCTATAATACTTTGCCTCTCTGACAGCCTCCTGATATTCCCATATGGATATTGTCTGACCATGGGATGTAGAGGTTCTGCTCTGAAGATGTTGCCTTCGACCTATCTCTTGGTCTCTCTTAGACCTCACCTGATCTCTCTCTGTAGTAAGTGCTAGGAATTGTTGCTGGGCTTGATCCCTCTCAGTTGTCAAAACCTGCACCTATGCTTGCAACTACTGAATCATGGCATCTCAGTGATCTACTATGAGGCTGCTGTTGAGGGACCTCTCTCCCTGTCTCTGGGTGGGGTTTGTTATGGATGCTCCCAAGGTGGTGTCTATTGTGGTTGTACTCAGGGTGGTGTTTGTTGTGGCTAGTGTGGAGGTGTTTGACCTCCTCCCCTATCCCCATCTCTTTCCCTATCACCCCTACCTCCCTACCCTTGACCTTGGCTAACTAATCAGCCCCTAGGCCTCCGAGCTATGTATGTTTTTGTAACCCCTACATCTCTCTGACCCTGATCGTATGGCCATGACCTAGCCACCAACTACTTGAAGGATGTGTCTACCTCATCTGCTAGGATGGGTCTGCCCCATGCACTCTCCCTCGTAGTATAGGAAAGGATGGCCATGTAATGGTCATTGAGTCTATCCTGTGTATCACCAAACTTCCTAGCTACTCGGTTTGGAAGGTATCTCTCGATGATGGTATGCTCTCAGCCCTACATCAATCTATCCTTCTGAGAAAAAAAGAACTGATGTACATCATCCATCCATGGACCCATGCCAAGCCAAGGCCTCTAGGTAAAATTTGGCATCTCATCGATAACTCACCGCCAGTGGGCTATACCACTTTCCCCTATATGTGTGAAGGTGATCTGAGCCCCTCTGTATCGCTAGATAATTGGATCATCTAGCTCTAGGGCAACTAGAGTAACCTAAGGGCGAAGCACTGCAATGTGCTCCCAAGCCCAGACATGCAACAATGTAACACCGGCCCCAATGGCCCTACTATCTAGATAAGAGAACTCGTGCAAATCTCTGTAAAGTGAGGCCAGCATCATTGGACCCCATGCAAGGCACTCTCTATGAAAGAGCATCCACTCCCATACCAATCCCAAACCCAAATTTAAATATCAGCCCTAACGATCCAGTGCCACAAGTCCTGATATGATCACTACAATAATAATTCTGAATGTGGGCACTTTGCCCCGGTATCTCTCTAAATCAATCTAGCCCTCGGAGAAGAAAATCACATCAAGCCCCATAACCTCATAACAGGCGTCCCTCCCATAATCCACATCATAAATAACTCTCTCTCCATGGATGGGTAGCCATAGGATGCACCAGACATCCTCCAGTGTGACTGTGGCCTCACCAACAAGAAGGTGGAAAGAGGATGTCTCGTTGTGCCATCACTCCGCCAAGGCTGTCATCATCCCCAAATGTGTCTAAATAGGATGAACATACGTGACATACCAAAGACCAATGACACCAAGATGCTCCTGCAACAACTCGTGTAACCCGTCAAATTTGCTAAGCACCAGGCATTTGTGCTCCTGAGAATGTAGTATCCCGAGGTCCTCCAATGCAAGATAAGTCATTGCGTCAAGTTTCAAAAAAAATTGGGCCCTCGAACTAAGTTCCCACAATTCAAACAACAAATAAAGCATTGTTTGCAATTACAGTGCTATTTGTAAAATCCAAATTGTGTCGTCGTGGTGCAATTTGACCACACCCCTAGGTCCTAAACTCCAAAGAAGCTCACTGCGACACACTTTGCACATGCGGCTAACTATAAAGCGAAACCCTAATTTCTCAACTGGCTCACAGGGGTGATCTTCAAATATGTGATGCACTTAGAGGCCGTGTGACATCGATTTTGCATTTTGAACGATGCTATATAGCATTGCTTGACTCTTTTTGACTTTGATCCTATTTATTGCATGAAAAAATTTGAAATCACAAGTCAGGGAAGGGGTACATACCACGAGTCCTGCGCCAGTTGGTCGCTGGTGCACTCGTACGCACTTTGACACATGTAGGGGAAGCAATCTTTGTGCCATCTTGATCAAAGCTCAGCACTCAAAATGCAAAAATCTCTAAAGGTTAAGTGTGAAAATGACTTGAAAATGATCCCTTGGGGTCTATTTAAGCCTAAAAATTAGGGTTTTTTGACCTAATTTAGCCATCGAGCTAGGGTTTTGGACCCTCAATCATGTTTTTTCCCAACTAAAGGCCATTTTGCATCGTTTTTGTCATTTTAACGCATTTTTTGGCATCTCGGAGCCTTTCTAGACCCGTCGGGCACCTTGTCTTCTTTTTTCGCGAGATCACCCAAAAATCCAAATTTTCGTCTAATCTCTCAAGGGGGCAATATACCAACCTAATCCTTCTCGTTGGGGCAGTAGTGGGGCACCTAAAAATCGAGATTTTTTTTTTAATTTTGATCACAACAGTTTATTCTTTGAACCAACACAACAAGTGCATTGCTTTAAAGAGAGGCAAAATGTAGACATGGAACTTGATCCTTATTACTAACATCTTTTTGTCCTGAATCATCTTCTTAGCTTGTCATCACCTTTCATCCCTTAATTGAATAGATCATTATTTATCTAATTAATTCATTCTCTCCTATTAATTAAATTAATGAATCTGATTTAATTAACCCTATGTCTTTATTTAATTAAATCTCTAAAGTCATCATATTAAATTGAATAAATTAAAACATATTTAATTTAATCTAACATCATCCCCTTTTAGTTAAATAAATCAAAATCCTTATTTAATTAAAGTCTAAGTCATAGTCCTTTCAACTTTGATTTAAATTAACCCAAAAATATAAATCAAATTGTCACATCATCTAATCTCTTATTAAATTGATCAAATCCTGATTAATTTAATCCTAATCACCTAATTTCTCTAGATTTTGCCACTTGCACATGAAAATACATTTAATTTATTTAGTAAATCTATATTTTCTCTCAACATGGCATCTTTAGGGGAATATTCCTCCAAGTTTGAAAATCCCTCCAAGTGGATTAGTCCTTCCAACAAAGCATTTATCTCCTCTTACATGTCCTTGTGCATTGAACCAAGTGGAATTTAAGTCATTTTCTTTCCCTCTCCAACAAGTCATTTCATGATGTTCAAAATCCATCTAATATCATTTATTGGCTCATTCATCAAAATGTGCTTGGCCATTGGATGTTGAATGATCCCACATTGCTTCATTTTTATCATTCCTCCATCTTGTCTTTCTATAAATAGAAAGCTCTTCTTCTCATTTGGATCGACAACTTAGAGCAAAATTACTATCTTTACATTTAGAGAAATTTCATCCATTTCCATAAGCATTTTCCATTATCATAGCTAGGTTATTGCAGATTTTATCAAGGAATCACATTGTTCTTCCTCACCAAGTGGATCAATCTTCACTAAAATCATCAAATTACACAAGAAGTTGGGAAAGGGCCATTTCCTACACACAAATTGGCACCAACTCCCCCATGGGATTGAGAGTTTGCATGTTTAAATAGGATTTCATTGCTTTTCATGTTTTTTTCTTCATTTTTTCCTATTTTGAGCATGGTAGATGAATTTCATAGGGAATCTTAGTTCTAACTTGCATATGGATCTAATATTATGTTTGTTTACTATGTTTGTGTAGGTCTAGGATTGGGGTTCACAAGTATTAATGTCCTTTTTTTAGCAAAAAATAAGAATTTT
Source organism: Sequoiadendron giganteum (assembly GCA_007115665.2). Lineage (NCBI taxonomy): Eukaryota > Viridiplantae > Streptophyta > Pinopsida > Cupressales > Cupressaceae > Sequoiadendron > Sequoiadendron giganteum. The sequence continues at coordinate 827,543,959 of CM021101.1, read as the reverse complement.
AATTTCAATACATAAAAAACAAGTTATGCATTACAACATACACCTATGTCCAAATTATAATTACTCTAACTTCAAAAATTAATTAAAAAAAAAATATGCAACAAAAAATTATGGAAAAATATCCATACACTATATATTGGTGTTATAAATCTATATTTTAAAAATTATAATTTTATCCTTTCAATAAAAAGAGTTGTGTTACATCATAAAATATTAAAAGAATGAAGAATGAACCCCTTAATGTTTTTTCATTGATGCCAACATCGATTGTTGATATTTTCACGTATCTGGTCAATAGAACAAAGATATCCTAATATGGTATTGTGGTCTATATTTGCTTATGTAATAAGTTCTACTTATGTAGTGATAATATGTTATCCCTGATCATTATGCACATCTATGTTCAAGATTTAAATTGGTTTGGATGTATACTTTGAAAGTTATAAGTGATAATAGTTTGACATGCAATTTTAGCTATATACAATGAATTTGTGTATGAGTAACCCGGTCCGCATTTCTCCAATGTTAAGAATCAAAATTTAAAATTTTGGGAGATTGTTTATAGGTGTTGGTACATTGTATATGTTGGGAGCCTTGTAACATGAGCATTAAGTATGGATGGTTTGTGTTGGTTTTTCCTTTTTTGTTATTAATGTCAACATGGTGATAACTATATGGGAAGTTTACTTGGTTTACAGAATGTTGTTCTCTACCGATAATGCCCTCTTGTGATGGATTAGTGTATTGGTATTTAAGTCTAGAATTTACCACAAGATCTGATATGAATCTATTCTCTTAACCATGTTGTCTTGACACATTCAGACAGCTATATCCTGGATTTTGAGATGTCTTTTGTTGTGAGTAGAAATTTATCTCTAACAGACTTCAACTCTGTATTCTACTAATTTTCCTTGCTTGGCATATTGTGTGGGGGACTCCACATTCTATTAAGGTGAACATTCGTATGTTGCAATTTTTTTGATAGTCTCTATGTTGGTAGTATGATGGGAAATTAATGTGTTCTCAAATCCAGAAGGTGTTTGCTTTGAGGATTATTTGTTGGTTTGGAGAATTGTGTTCTAGTCCTGGCCGACTCGATGTATGCAATACTTTATGAAGACTAGTTACGATTTATGGATGTTAGTTGATTTGGTATAATGCACTACATGGATAAAATGCTTAATCATATGGTGTTGACAAAGAAATTTTTTATTATTTTGTTTTCATCTAATTCAGCCAACCTAATTGAAGATTAAGATATGCTTGTATATATACAAGGTGTTTTGAAGAATGAGATGAGGAGCTGTGGAAATGGATATATGGAATGTATGTGAGATGAAAAGTGAGGATTTGAGCCTAAATGCTTTATCAGTTATGGGTCAATGTAGTTTTTTTGAGTGACTACTATGTTAGACAATACTTCATATTTTGAGCTTCATTGGAACTGAACCCTGCACATTGAAGGTGTATCCTATCAATTCAATCTATTGGTAGTGAGCCACTATCATTGTATCTTGGTAGTTAGCCATCTTTTGTACTCAGGTTGTGAGCCTTTTAAGGATAGTGAGTCCTAGTAGTGAGCCCCATAATATTTTGTATTAGGATATAATATATTGTGAGTTAACCCTCAACATGGTTTTTCCCTCATTGGGTTTTCCACATAAAAATCTTGGTATTCATGTGTATGGTTGCATTGATTTTTCTTTATGTTCCTTCTTGCTGATTTAGTCAGAATTGAGATAATGTTTAAATGGATATTAATATGGTTATATGGAATACTGATTCACCCCCCTTATCAGTATTCTAGATGTTCAAAAACTGGTATCAGAGCTTGGTTCCTTGGAAGAAGCCTAACAACTTGAGGAAGATCCCAGAATTTGAGCATAAGAAAAAATTTCCTCTGAAAGTAGTCTCTACTGAATATTCAAAAGAAATGGAATATTTGAAGGACAAGTTGATAAAAGGGAAGGAGTACATTAGAAAGCTGCAAAGTAAAAGTATTGAAGCATGTTATCTATTGGTTGAGGGAGAAGAAAGTATCTCTAGCCTGCTGCAACAATTGGATGAGAAGAAAAGATCTGAAGAATATCAAGAAATTGATATTCAAAGGAAGATGGATTGCATAAATCTTGAGGAAGAAGTAGAAATCTTTAGGTCTGATTTGGAAAAGGCAAGAATTTTTTAAGAAAAACTTAAGATAAGCTCAAGGATGCTTGAGAGATTGATTACATCTCAAAAACCGAAAATGGATAAGAGTGGTTTAGGGTTGGAAGAAGGTCAAAGTTCTAAAGTGAAGCAATCCACTAGCAAGAAGACTTGGTACAAAAATGGACAAATAAAAGATCTAAGAAGGGATCCCAGAAAAACTCTTGTCAAGCGAAATGATGTTAAAAGTTATTTATCTTTCAATGGTGTTTGTAATTCCTATAAGAAATTTGGTCACAAGGCAAAGGATTGCAAAATTAAAATGAATGATTCTTTATCATTCTTCGGCAAATTTTCTAAGAGCAAGAAGAATGGATATAAAGTTGGCCAGTTGAATAAAAAAGGAAAATGGAAAGAATAATGTTGTTTGATGTAAGCGCAACAATTTAGAACACCCTGGTAATAACTACAAAATAAAGAAAAATAACTATCCGGTGAAGAAGAATGATCAAATAATTGATTCATAAGAAGCAAGAAAGGAATAAGAACTATCAGTCTTATTTGTGCTAACCTCCAGTGCAGATGTACTCCCATAAATTTCTAAGTAAAATTAGTGGTTAAGGGGGACCAATTATTAAAAAATATAATAAACCCCCTCATTGGTACTTATGTCATATCATGAAATAAGTATATTTAATGTGGTAACAAGATTAAGGTATTTTTCTCAGTCGCATGTGTGAATGATGAATTTTGTAGAATTTGAAAGAATGAAGGTGTACACAATTTTCAAAGTAATCTACCTACAAGTTGAAGCAATTATTGCAAAATAATTCAAAATGGAAGGAATAAATTTAGATAATTCTAAAGGCTTATGTATCTTCAAAGAAGCATGCAAAGGAAGCTTAAAAGGAAATTCAGAGTTTGAAGAATAAATCAAGTGGATTCGAAGTGAGCTCCGAAAGTATGATATCTATATATTTCTTGTTGGAATTTACAGAGGTATTCTTGTTTGCACAATATTTTATTTTATTGCTATGGATAATTCAAAGGTTGTGAGTAGTGCAAATAAAGTGCGAGTCAATTTGAAGAGATATTAGAGGAATGTGTCAGAAGAGTCTGTTGGTGAATTCTCTTGCATCCCTCTAAGAGTGTTTCCCATAGAAGATATCTATGCATTTGTTTACAGTAAGGTAGAAGAGATATTGTCAGTTCAGTTGAGCATGCTTTGGGAAGGTGAATTGAAAGAGAGACATGATGTCTACATAATATTACTTGAGAAGAATTTGGATTCTTGAAGGAAAGTTCCCTTGTTTGATTTTGAGAAGTATATTTGAATAGTGTTGAGTAGAATTCATGATGAATCTTTGTGGATTGATGAAGCACATTTAATTACCACAGAAGCTATTAAATATGTAACTGGTTTGTGTTCCTCTAGACCAGTTCCCAAATAGAAGGCTATGAATGAGAAAGATATAATTGAGGTTATTGGTGTGAATTTTGAAGGGAAAGAGATTGATTTGAGGTCAATTGTTGATCTGGTAATAAGGTATGTTGCTACGGTTATTGGTCATAACCTAGAAATGACCTTACAATTTCTACTATTGTGGACATACTACTGTTGATATGGTTAAAAGAGGTATGTATTATGACTTGTTTGAAATACTTCATATACATCTTTTGAAAAATTTAAAGGAAGTCAAGAAGAGTAAGAAGAATACATTCTGGTATGGCAATCTAGTTGTTTATTTTCTCTTTCTTTTTGAGAGAGCTACCAGTAATAGGAACGATAGAATGGTTAGATTCAGTGCCTATTTCCCATCAAATCAAGAATTTCATGATAAATCTTGGTAGTTTAGATGAACAAGAGACTGCCCTTGCTGCATTTTTTGGAACATTTCAGATGAGGATGAATAGAAGGTCTAGGATTCTAGTAATTGTTGTTCAAAGGTACTCCAGAAGCATAAATTTTCTTGTTTCTATAGATTTTTGTCACATGGAAGTAGTTGAATCAAGGTTAGTTTGGATATTTGAATTGGATTATGAAGTGTCAAAGGCTGAAGTTAATAATTATTCTAAAATTATTTTGGAAAGACCTAAGAATCTCAATGTAGAAGGTACCTCCAGTAGCGTGACCGAAATAGGGAAGAAAAGGAAGAGTGTTGTTAAGAAAGAAGTTGCAAAAGGAAGTGAGATTGAACATGAGCATGAAAGGATAAATATTCAGATAGATTTGGAAGAATTGTAAAAGGTTATTCTTGGTGCTAATTTTGATTCATCTATTTCTGTTGTGGAGAATCTCCATGGCATGATTGATTCTTTGAAAGTCTAGATCTTCGGACTTGAAGTGCCTACTGGAATCAGGTCTGATGAAGGAAAATTTGAAAATATCAAAGGAAAATGTGTCAATGCACATATTCAAGTGATGAAGGAATTAGAGAGTGTACAAATTTGTGAAGAAGAGGCACACAAACTACTTTCTTTTTTCCTAGATTGGTCTGGCAATAAACTAGATATAAGAAATGAAATAAGGATGAGTGAGTCTCAGATGAGCACCCAGGAAGATACTTACAGGTTAGCAAAAGATAAAGATAATCAAAGGTGGTCCTATATTGTGTAGCTTCAGGAAAAATTATTTTCTCTACAGGATCAAAGGAAAGATGTTATCAAGATTTTTGTGGCACTCAAAGACATGATTAAACTCAGACATACTTTTGTTTCGAGTTCTCTTGGTTGTATTGGTGAATTATCAAAAATGATTCTTTGTCCCAATAATTTCACAGATGGTGTAGAGTCCTTAACTAAGCTTGAGCTATTTTACAAGACTCTTTTAAGTGCAAAATGTTCTTGGGAAGAAGGAAAATCGTCATGGAAGGATACCCTTGAGAGTCTCAAAGGTTATTCTTTAGGTCAATTCAATTTTATTTTCATATCTTTTTGGTTACATTTTGATGTATATACATTTATACCGGACCCTTTTCTTTGTCATTGATTTCAAAGGGGGGAGATAAAGAGATAGAGAGATGGAGAGATAGAGAGACAGAGGAAAATTTTTTTGGTGAAGAACAATTTTGATAGGGGGAGTATTCAGAGTATTCAGTTGTTGGAAAATGTTTTTTTCATGCATGTTGCCATCAGTGACAAAGGGGAAGATTGTTGGGAGCCTTGCAACATGAGAATTAAGTATGGATGGTTTGTGCTGGTTGTTCCTATGTTATTTATTTCAACATGGTGATAACTATATGGGGAATTTATTTGGTTTACCAGATGTTGTTCTCTACCTGTAATACCCTCTTGTGATGGATTAGTGTATTGGTATTTGAGTCCATAATTTACCGCAAGATCTGATATGACTCTATTCTCTTAGCCATGATTTCTTGACTCATTTAAACAACTATATCCTAGATCTTGAGACATCTTTTGTTGTGAGTAGAAAGTTATCTCTAGAAGATTTTAACTCTCTATTCTACTAATTTTCCTTGCTTGGCATACTGTGTGGGAGACTCCACATTCTATTAAGGTGAACATTCATATGTTCCAATTTTGTTGATAGTCTTTATGTTGGTAGTATGATGGGAAATTAATGTGCTCAAATCTAGAAGGTGTTTTCTTTGAGGATTATTTGTTGGTTTGGAGAATTGTGTGTTATTCCCAACCGACTTAGCGTATACAAATACTTTATGAAGACTAGTTATGATTTATAGATGCTAGCTGACTTGGTATAATGCACTACATGGATAAAATGCTTAATCATATGGTTCCAACAAAGAAAGTTTTGATTATTTTGTTTTCATCTAATTAGGCTGACCTAATTGATTATTAAGATATACTTGTATATATACAAGGTGTTTTGAGGAATGAGATGAGGAGGTGTGGAAGTGGATATATGGAATGCATGTGAGATGCGAAGTGAGGATATAAGCCTAAATGTTTTATCAGTTGTGGATCTATGAAGTTTTGTTGAATGACTACTATGTGAGAGAGTACTTCATGTTCTGAGCTTCACTGGAATTGAACCATGCACATTGAAGGTGTATCCTATCAGTTCAATTTGTTGGTAGTGAGACACTATCATTGTATCTTGGTGGTTAGCCATCTTTTGTACTCAGGTTGTGAGCCTTTTAAGGACAATGAGTCCTGATAGTGAGCCCTGCAATATTTTATATCCAGATATAATATATTGTGATTTAACCCTCACCGTGGTTTTTCCCTCATTGGGTTTTCCACATAAAAATCCCAATGTTCATGTGTATGGTTGCATTGATTTGTTTTTATGTTCCTTCTTACTGATTCAATCATAATTGAGATAATGTTTAAATGGATATTAATATTTTTATATGGAATATTGATTCACCCCCACTCTTAGTATTATGGATGTTCAATACTATATTCTATATGGCCTATGGTTATATGACCATATTGATTGTTGATGATTGATTAGTTGGCATATTTTGTGATTAGGTCTAATTCCTAGCCGACCTAATGCTTGATATATGTTATAGTGATAAAATATTTATTACATATGTTAGTGAGATCTATTTTAGCTCCATGCCAACCTAAATCAAGTGTTGTATGTTTGGTTTAACCACGAAGATGTTTTTGGCATAAATATGGAGCTGAAAAGGCAATTTTAATTTAATATAGGGCTACATCTAATTAGGACGACCTAATTCATGTATGCGGATGTATTGGGTATATATGTAAGACTATTTGAGGTTTTAGGAGGGTGATAGATGTGTGATATGATGCAAGCATGCAAATTTTATATGTACATGATCAGATATATAGCATATGTGTTGTGAATGTTGAATGAATGTAAAGTAGAGTAGTTTTTTTGTATTTTTTATCTGATAAAGTGCATAGATTTAGTATATTGAGTTTCAAAGGAACTGAATCCAACACAAGGAAGGTGCATTTTGTATCAGTTCACATTCTAGTTTTGTGACTATTTCTAATTTGTATCTTTTTGTGGCTATGAGCCCTATTGGACAGTGTGTCTTGATAATGAGCCTTTGTAATATCTTATAACTAGTTATAATATATTTTGAGCTAATCCTCACCATGGTTTTTTCCTTTTTTGGTTTTTCCATGTAAAAATATTGGTGTCCATGTGTCATGTAATCTTGTGATTGTTTCATGATTTCATTCTTTGTTACAATTAGATATGTTTTATTAATTGGATGGATTATCATCAAATGGTTTAATGGAATATTGGTTCAACCCCACTCTTAGTATTTGAAGTGTTCAACATAAACACCACTTTAAAAAAAAAAAATTGATTAATTAAGCAGGGGAAGACCTTTGATCCCATAGTTACAAAGCTAAAAATTCAAAAAAGGAAAGAAGCTAGGGAGAATAGCACCAACCAACAACAAGAAATAACAACTCTAGGGTGGCACTCAGGCCCATTATCAAAATAATAACCATAGACCCAACATACTTAATCAAAAACTAAATATTACTACTAAAGCAAGTAATACTACGAAGACCATTTATAAGGTCCACCAGAGTCTAGCAAGTTCTCAACCATAACAAAGCTATATTAAAATAGCAGTATGAAATGTTAAAATAGAGCACCAAAAAATGCACAAAATCGATAACCAGAAAAGATAAATAAAGCCATTACTTGGCTTTAGATATCAGGTCCCAATATTCTCCAATATGGGAGACATACTCCCTCCAGTTAGGTCCCTCATCCTTAGCCTAGTCCTTCATTTCATCAGTCTTTCCCATCTTCTTAATCTTTCTTTTGATATTGGTTTTTCCCGAGACAACACCAACCATAGCCCTACGCATGAGGCCATTCATCACCCTCATCAGAGTAATAATGGCATTCTCCAAGTCATCCATTTGGACTTGCATGTAAGTCGACCTTCTTTTCAAAAAATCGGTATTAGAATCATGAACAACATTAGTGTATTTAGCAATGTTCACAGTTTCAAGAGCTTTCAAAGTTTCATTCCTTGGCTCTTCTTCAATTTCCACTTCTTCCTCCTCATTTTCTTCTTTCTCCTCCTCCTTTTCCTCCTCCCAATATCATATGTTGTCTCTTCAAAGTCCATATCACCAGTGTCTTCATCAGCCCAAGCCTCAAACTCTTCCACCTCCAATTCTTCCTCCTCTTGAAATATGGCTTTTTGTTTCCCCTTTTTTTCTTAGGAAGCATTCTTTACAAGGTGAGCAGATCTTTAGCCTCTACTGCCCAGAATCAACTTCCTATCCTCCAAATCCTTCGTTTGAAAGCCCTATTTTTTCACTTATAATGATGACCTCATTCTGATTTTTCAACTCTCTTCTCAATTTTTTGTACATTGGAGGTTCTAGGAGAAGCGGATAATGTTTGTGTTTCTTAGGGGTAGCTTTTACCAACTTGAACTCAAGGGAATGTTTAGCAGGAGTCTTCTTACCCACAAGGGTAGAAGGGTTGGAAAATTTACTAGTAGAGGAAGAGGTATTAGCAGGGTTATTCACATTTATTTCAAAAATTAGGGGTTGGGGCCTATGGTTAGGCTCCTGAATGGGGTTAGCCTCCACTAAAGGTTCAACATTTCCCCCAGTATTTTGATTCTTAAAATCCTCTCTAGCTGCCAAGGTATTACCATGTGGGTTCATAGCGAGAGAATGTTTATAAAGAGAGAGCATTAGGCCTTGGTGTAGGGGAGGGTTCACACCCTTTTGTATGTTTTTTTTGCAGAGAGGAGAGCAAATAAATTGACAAATTTATACACTCATTGTGGTGAATATGATTCAATAAAGGAAAGTGATATGCATGAATAGTCATATATCTACCTTCAAGAGTAAAATAATGCATCACAAACATACTAACTAGAGCATAGGGTGATGATATTTCTAGCCATGCATACCCATTTTGAAACCTAGTGAGATTTTTTCCATCATGGAGGAAATTATCAACAAAGGACTGGTTATCAGCTCTGCTCTTCTTCGCCATCTTAATTCCCTGATTTTGTAGTCCCATTGCCTCTGCTATGAACTAAGTCATCACCTCAAATATAATAGATCCTATAGCCACATTCTCCTTTCTCCATGAGTTGGTGAATTTCATCGTGAGGCACTCATTGTACCCTTTCACAACTTCAAAAAAAGGCACGATTCTGACTTTGCTAAAAAAAATTCAAAGATCAATGTTTTGCCTTAAAGCTTAGCAATTCAAAGGTTCAGTTTGCTTTCAAGGCCCCCACATTTTAGAGCACTGTAATATTTTAGGATCAATTTTTTGCGAGACTTTCCTCATAACCTCATAACACCCTGGAAGCCATCTAATCTCGCAAAACACTCTTTTATTTGTGGTTTGAAAATAATCTTTTTCTGAAATGGAGTTCGAAAACTTTCTTAATGAGATGGCCATTATCCCATTTTCTTGGGAAAAAAAATTTATTATCTTTCCAAATAATAAATGATTCTTGATTATTCGTAGCAAGCTGATCTTCAAATTGGAGGTTAGATTTGACATAAGGCACATCACTACACTTGGATTTGACACTAGCTTTTGCATTGATAAAATCCATGTGATCCATTATATTCTCGAGAATGAAATAATAATTACCTTTCTCACCTAAGTAAATCTTCAAGCTCATAGCCATACCAATATTATCTTCATTATTCTGAGAGCCCTTTATGACACAAGATCACATAATCCTCCTATGTTTATCCCTTTTCTCAGCTTTATAATTTACACATTTTCATATTTTTCTTTGAGCACTTTGTCTTTCAATGACAAAGGAAATTGGTTGTAATCCCAATGGGTCCACCTATTACACTTAAGTGCTTCATTGGCCACACAATCAGCTAAGAGGTTTCCTTCTCTAAACACATGTTGTTTGTGACAATGAGTAAAGAAACTCGTTGGGGAATTGCAATTGTCAATTATGTCTTTTAATTCCCAAGGGGTCACGACACCACCATTCAATATGTCCACAATTAATTTGGAGTCTCCTTCCAAAATTACCTTCTTAAAACCATATTCTCTTAGAGTCTTTATACCTCCCCAAACAACCATTACCTATGCTTTATTATTGGTGCAAACTCCTAGTTTTATACTGTAGCCAACAATGCAGTCATCCAGATGGTTTCTCAGCAGACCTCTTGCCCTAGCCAAGCCAGGATTTCCTTTTGAGCACCCATCAAAATTGCATTTAATCCAATCCCTTTCAAGAGGGGCCCAAACTGTAGCCTTACTAGCCAAAATTGTGGTGCAATTAAGATTATTAGGGTCCTTCTTAAGACCCCAGACCCGCTTAATTCTTAATTCTTTATAGGTCGGCAAGAATTTTGAGAAGTTTTATCTCCAACTTGCATATTTTCATGTATCTGGGCCTTAATGATCATGCTGACCTCATAGCTGCCTCTCTTAGACTCCCTAAAAGTCCTATTTTAGAGATCCATTATGACCTTATGGGATAAAGGACAGTTGGACCAAATTTCAACAAATGTTTTCATTGTTGGGGGAACACCCAATCAATGAACAACAATGGGAGGAAAAATGACCACACTTCTCAAGAGTACTGACAATGGAAGAAAAGATGCATAACAAACTCTTCATCCTACTTACAAAGGATACATCTATTGACAAGCTGAAATGCTCTCCTCACAAGGTTATCTATAGTTAGAATTCTTCCATGTGAAGTAACCCACCAGAAATAGTTGACTTTTAGAGTAAGCTTTTTTATCCAAACTTTGTCCTAGTGAAGGTCTCTATAGTCTATTAGAGATTTCTCTAGATCCTTATAAGAATGTTTAACTGAGAAGCAACCAGAATTGTTCCCCTTCCACAACCATTTGAATATTTCCCTTCATTGGAGAACCAAGTCACCTCCCCAATCAGGTTGTGTAACCATTGCAGAATCGACTCCCAATTAATCTATCTCTGACCTCTACAATGGCACTCCTAAGCAACCTATTAAATTCCTTCCATTTAGGTTCTCTGAACTCCCAATTGATATAGTCCACCATCTTTTTACCACATATTCTTGTGTTATAAACGCTCTGTTTAAGGGGGTTGAAGCCTTCTAAGGAAGAGAGAGGGGAGCCCTCAATCAAAGGGTCTTTCCAGAAGTCAGTTTCTTTTCCATTGCCAATCCTCTTTCTCACACCCATTTTCAGCACATTTTTTATTTTGATAAGACGGTTCCAGAAAATTGACCCATTAGGTAGATCAGTTGTAGATAGGAAATAGTCTAGGTCTCTTTTATTTAGATATTTATCTTGGAAAATATTTACCCAATCCTTAGACCCTTCCAAGAGATTCCATCCCATCTTAGAAGTAAGGACTTTGTTAAACAGTTTGATTCTCCTTATCCCCAGGCCTCCAAAAAATTTACGAGTACACACTTTCTCCCAACTAACCATTGACAATATCTTTTTCTCTTTTGTTCCAAACCACATTAATATTCTCTAAATCTATTCTATTTTATCCCCAATGAAGGCTAGATTTTAAAGAGAGACAAATAGTAGACCGAGATATTCTGTAGAGAAGCTTTTAGCAATTATATCTTCCCAGCTAATCTTAGAAGTTTACCTTTCCAACTTGCCAATGGTTTTTGGACTCTTTCAATCAGATGATTCCAATAGTTATTATCCAACTTTCTACAGATTAGAGGTAGCCCAAGGTAGGCCACAGGTAGAACAAATTTTTGACAACCCAAGATCCTCACCACTCTTTCTTTCACTAAATGGTCAGCATTGAAGAAATATATCTTTCTTTGATCATAGTTAATATGTTGACCAGAGATAGAAGCATAGTCATTTAAAAAAAAATTCCATTGGCTAGCTTCCCCAACTGAGGCTTCACCAAACATGATATTATCATCAATAAACTATTGGTGGGAATCAAGTAGGAATGATGAATCAAATTTAGCACCTTTAAGGGCCTTAGAGTTGATTAGCTTTTGGATATTCCTTCCAAAGACCCTAGCAAAAATTATAAATAGATAGGGGGAGAGGGGGTCTCCTTGTCTTAGGCCACAAACACATTAGAATAAACCCTGGGGGACACCATTGACAAGAACCGAGCACATAGGGAAGGTCACACCAACCAAGAACCTCTATCATAAGCCTTAAAGATATCAATTTTCAAGGCCATCCTAGGGTTTTTACTAAGATCCATTAAGTGAAATATTTCATGGGTAGTGATAAAAACATCTAAAATATTTATTCCTTGGATAAAACCTTTTTGATTCAGGGCTATCATTTTTCATAACACAGTTGTACACAAGAAGCTTTGAGAAACTTTTATAGACATTGTTGCAGAGGCTAATGGGTCTAAAGTCCTTAACAAAAGAGGATTCTTCTTCCTTAGGGATAAGGGAAATAAAGGTAGCATTCAAATGACTTAGAAGCTTCTCTGATCTAAATAAATCTCTAGCAACATTGAATAAGTCAATCTTAACAATATCCCAGTAAGTCTAAAAAAAGGCAGGAGGGAACCCGTTGGGTCCCGGGGATTTGTAAGCCCCAAAGGAGAAAACATCCTATTTAACTTCCTCCATAGAAATAACATTAGGCATAATCTTAAGGTCTTTCTTAGATATAACTTTAGGAATCACTTCAAGGATATCATTATATACCTGTTTAGCACCCCCTTAGGAATTTTGGAAGGAGGAAAATAAGTTAAAAACTTCCTCAACAATTTCCTTTTCAGTCGAAACCATGGAGCCATCTTCTTTCTTGACCATTCTTATTTTATTCCTGCTTCTGCATTTCATGGTAGATTGGTGGACGAATTTTGTGTTGCAGTCTCCTTCAATAAGCCACTGGACATGAGACTTATTCTTCTAGAAAATATACTCATGTTTGTTAACCTTAAAGGTCATTGAGATATTAGATCACATTCCTAAATTCAAATCTCATCATCCACAATGCCAGCCTCCATTTTATCCTGCATTTCCTTTAAGCTATTTCCTAGGGAATTTTTAGTTTCAAAGATATTACCAAAGGTAACTTTATTCCATCCTTTCACTCTCTACTTAATTCTTCTTAGCTTTTGCACCAAGAAAAACATAGGGGTGCCTCCCATAGGTTTAGTCCTCCAATTTTTTATTAAAGCAACAAAATTAGGATGAAGGCTCCACATTATTTCAAATCTAAAAGGGAAAGGACCTTTATTGTGATCAACATTTCTTTTAAGCACAATAGCATTATGGTCTGATCCAAAACTTGGGAGAGTAGAAGGAGAGAGATATTGGAAGATATTCCATTTTGAACAGATGATAAACCTATACATCTTTACTTTAGTCAATTGATTACCAAGCCTTCTATTGGACAATGTGAATTTGGATCCCTATAGAAGAATATCAAAAATCCCTACAAAATTTAAGAATCCAACCAACTCCATCATACTATTAGTATATTCATCCAACCCCCCCAACTTTTCAAAGGGTAGAAGAGGGGAGTTGAAGTCACCTCCCAACATCCAATATTCATCTTGTCTACTTTTAATAACATCATTCAGAGAATCCCAAAGCTACAATTTGTCCTTGCTTAAGTTGGAGGTATAGATATTGATTAAGTTCCATTTCTCTTGAGAAGAGAGATCTTCCAGAGATACCATTAGATTGTTCCTTCCAACAAAGCCTAAAGTTCCTTTGAATTTTGAAGGATTCCAAAGAGTAAATATACCCCCTAAGGCTGATTTAGCCTCACTAAAAAAGTAATTCACACTAGGCCAAATTTTCAAAATCACCTTGTCAAAGGTCTCTTTCTTCATTTTGGTTTCTTGAAGAAGAAAAACATCCCCTTTATTGTCCAGAATACAAGTTTTGACCAAAAATTGTTTATAAGGGCTATTAAAGCCCCTAATATTCCATGAGAGAAGATTCATTAAGGAAACATAATAGGTACAAAAACACCAGAAGGCCATTGTAAAAATAGCCAAGGCTACTTCTTTTTGGACTTCGATCCCGTGATCGAGTCCAAGGTTCTTTGTTTGCCAACAACCACATCCCTTACAGTATCTTTGTTCCAAGATTCCTTTTGGGAAGGTCTTCCAACCTTGTTTCCCCCATCTACGTCTGATTTATTTTTCCTTTTAGACTTATTTGGATCTTGTAGCCATTCTTCCTCGTCTTCTCTATCATTGAGGTGAGGTGGAAAACCTAGAATGGCCAGGGATTCACTCAGGTTTTCACCCTCCTTCTGAGACAAAAATTAAATATCCCCCAAGGACATAATAGGGGCTACAAACACAATTTCTCCTTCTTCCATCCCTTCACCTTCATTAGCAACAAGAACATCTTCCTTTTTGAACAAGATGTTGGCCTCCTTATTGGATTTTACCATCTCTTTAATCAAATTAACTTTTAGCCTTTCCTCCTCATCCTTTGGGTTCCTTTCCTTCATAAATTTTGGGGTTGGGATTATTTCATTTGGGGCTACATCTTTGAAATCCTTACTATCCATAACTCTGGAAACAACAAGAGGATCAACGGGGGCAAAAACTAAACCACTAGAAGGAGCATCCTTCTCTTGGGGGACAATTTCCACTTGGAAAGGGGCTTCCCTAAGAGGGAAAACAATAGAGACATACCTAGAGATCTTAGGCACCTACTCAATAAGAGATTGCAAGACATCGTTGGGCACCTCAATAGACCTTTTACTACAAGAATCAATCAGATGACCATATTTCTTGCAAATCTAGCAAAATTGTGGAGAATTTTCATATTCAAGAGGTTGGGACCAGTTTCCAAATTTTGACTTCAGAAGAACAGAGGTTGGCATAATCGTGTTAACAACACCATTAACACAAATACGGACATAAACTAGTCTTGAATTTTCTTGCATTATCTTATCAATCACTAAGAGGCTACCAAAAGAGTTAGCTATCCCTTTTAAGATACCCATCTCCCAAAACTCAAGGGGTAACTCGGGGAGGCGAACCCAAGTAGGAGCCATAGCCCCCAAGTTTACAAAAGGGTCAAAACCTCGTTTCCATTTAACTAGAGAGGAATTTCATAAAGCCAACACCAAAGGCCCATGGTCCACCCATTATAAATTTTAGCATGTCTTCATAAACCACAAAGGAGAAAAGGAAAATACCTTTTAGCATAGCATTGATAGAGACACTACCTTTTAGGTTCCAAACCGCAGCAACGTAGAGATGTACCTACTCAATATTCGATCAATAGGCCAAAAGCTTGCCAACTAATGCTAGCTTGAGGCTTTTCATTGCCTTCATCATCAAAGCTTCAGGGATGTCAACTTCCCAGCCAGTGATAAAGCAGGAAGAAGACTCCATAAACCTTTTTCCTATAGCTGGCGAGTTCACACCCACCATTTTTTCCACAAAAGAGACAGGTTCTTCTTCAGAGAAGAAAGATTCTAACCCAAGAGTTCAGGATAGAGATGACTTGCCAGAAGTACCCCTAGTCCTTCTATAGGAGAAAAGATAGAGGTACAAGGAGGGGAACCAACATGGAGAGCAACAACATTGGAAGCTACCAGAGTAGACACAACGCTAGACAAAGGGACAATATTCTTGGAATGGGGAGCCTTCTCGGGACCCCAGCCGACCGACCCATGAGGCAGTCAAATTAGTGCAAGAATGAAAAGATTCAAAACAACAAGAGCGATAAAGTTGCAGAGCGAGAGCCTTTTTGTTTACTATAAAATTAGTTATTAAAAGTTACATTAAAAAATCATAATTTAATTCTTTTTTTTAAAATATATATTTAGAATCTACACACAAATCCTCACAAACACTAGTTCACATCATCTCTAAATTATTTATGGTTTAGCTTCTATAGGTTTCATAAAGTGAAAATTTGGTGAAAAATGTTGATTTCAATGTCCTACTTTGGCCAAAAGGTGGAACACAGTATTGTGGGTTGACACATTTCATGATCTAAATTTCTAAGGTGGTACAACATTAACCATTCTACTAGTGAATTTTGTGGTCCCATCTATCTCATAGATAAACTTATAATATATCACGATATAAATTGGTAGTTAGTTTGTATCCATAATATTATTAAAATTATGAAAAAATATTATTGAATAGGTTGGTATTACACCATGATCCAACATGTCTATTGGTAGTGTTAGAAAAATGTGTGTTGTACACCTTGCAATAATATTTTTTATTAAAGGTAAAGCATGTTTTGAAGGGGCCCAAAACCTTTTATAAAAGAAACATTGTTGAAGATAGAACCAGAGTAAACATGCAACCAAAAATCAATAAATCATCAACAAAATACACAAAAAACAAAAGTAGCCTATTGTAAGTTTTTAATAATTTTAGCTACCTCCAAGTCCTATGATATTATATGCTCATTCATGTCAACAATCTCAAACAGATCTTTACTAGGAATATCCAAAGGTTTGTTGGCATGGCTACGAGTGCGGGTACTTGGTCCAAATCCAACAGAAGAGCCATGTTTACCTTTCATCAAACCCCCATTAGTAGCAGTTGCATCCTTTGCTAGTCTAGACATATCTTCACCTTTCTAATTTCTAACCTTCTTGTTAAGAAGGTGAAACATAGAAAAATAGGTTCACCAAAATGAAACATAAAAAAATAGGTTCACCAAAATAGAAAAAAGGAAACTAGGATCAACCAAAATGGAGTGGAAAATGGTGTGTGTGGACCTATATTTCCATAATTTCATTAGGAAATGAGACCCTCAAAGGTAGGATTGACTTTCAACCCTAGGTGATTCAACCCTACAAGAGATCTTGCAAATTTCCTTATGATAGAGGATGGGGTAAAATCTGCCTAAACAACACTTTTGGGAGATTAACTAAAAAATATTAAATGAACTCAATTATGCAATGTAAGGCTAGAATCATGTATTTAAGACATAACTCTAACATAAACAACAAACTTTTAGCATATTTGAGAAAGGTAAGACATTGTGTACTTGTCGCCAAAAGTGGTTGTTGAATGTCCAAAAATGGCGAATGAGTCCATATTTTTTTCTCAATTTTTGGGGTCCTCTAGAGATAGATCTGAGATGCCTTTTCCCACATGTTTCATTGCTAAAAATTTGGAAATGAATTTGAAATATAAGCTTCCATGGCCTTGACAACTTTTTGTGACAACTTTTCACTTTTGAGATCTTCAATTTCAATCCTTCTTCAACCTAAGATCTACACATACACAAAGAGAGGAGAGAAATATTTGTTTTTGGTGGATAAGGGTTTGCCTTGGTCAAACACTAGTTTGGTAATTAAACCTTGAAATGAAAGAATACTAAAATGTAAGGAATGATGAATGAACAATGCTACATTGCAACTCACCAAACCCATGAATGGAGATCCTTGCAGGACTAAAGTCTAACACATCTCTCTAAGGTCTTGATCTTTTAGGAAATGGCTTGATTGATGATGGATGTTGATGCTTGAATTGATGCTTGAAACTTGAAACTTACATCAAAATTTTAGCTCCAAAAATATGCATGAATGTAAATAACTTTGACATGATGATCTCGATCTTGATTGCTATTGTAGATGACTAATAATTATGCTCTCTAATGCTCTTGGCAATAATCATTTCTCTTGTGAAATTTTCCTAATGTTAGATGTTTTGAATTGATAAAATAACCTTGTATTTATAGGTAATTTTCTAATTTCTTGATAATTAAAATTCAAAAGCTGACAATTGCAACTTGAATTGGGATAATTAAAATACCGCCAAACACATATTTTAAATTGGGTTTTGGAATCTAAAGGGGACCCATTCGTCCTTGGGTTGAATGGGTCCTAATACCTAAATCTAGGACACATAATTTTCAAGGTGTGTAATTTGATGTTTGCAATTATTTAATACAGGTTCCTCTTTCGAAAAACGAGATTAATTAGGCTTTTAAATACATAATTGGGTCAATTAGAGGCTTAATTAAGTCCAATTAATTAAGGGGAGGCAATCAAAGTGAGAAAATGTAAAGGAGTACATTTTACATCACTAAAAAAGGCTAAGTCCTTTTGCATTATTTTGAAGTGTCATTTCACTTATCTTAACCAGTTTGTCAAGTTTCTCATACACTTTTAGCGTCTTCTCCTCCAACACCGAAATCTGGGTTTCAAAATCATTATTCATGACCCCCACATCCTTGGCCACATCTTGGAGAATTTACAATATCTTAGTATTCTCCTCTTGGTTTCTGGACCCAACCTCTTTGGAGTTCTATTTATCATTCCTATTGAGTAGGGATTAGAATTTAACATTGATTTGGTTGATCTCAGTAAAGAAACATTTAAACAACCTAAAATAATTGACAAGTCCATGCTTCACCAAGCCTAAAATATCAAATATCCCCTCCCTATTATAGTTAAAGATACTGATATCTTCAACAAATTCAATAGGGGGAACTTACTTAGATTATCTTCTTAATGCCATCCTCTAGAACTGCTTTATCTTTATCTTTCCCATGATCCTTGATATAAACTTCCATTAATTTGATTCTAGTTTAAGGACCTCCTTCACACCTATAGATGAGGACTTGATCCACCCTTCAATTTCTCTAGGAGACTTACCATCCACATTACCTTCATCATCATTCTAAAAGGTCCCATATCCTATAGAAGAGTGGATAGGATTCCCCATATCCTTCTTACCCTCAACACTTCATTTACCCAGCATAGAACTCTTCCTTTTAAAAATAGGTGAGGGCTCCAAAACCTCCAAAATAACCTCACTAGGTCTGTGACCAGACTTCAAAATCTTCTTCTTAGAGTTAGGGGAAGAAAAATTAACCTCCTCTTCCTCATTGCCCGTATGGGAATCCTTAGACCATGAGATTTGGGGTTTTTTCTTAGAATATTTATTTGCATTGGGCACAAATTTAGATGGAGGGTTAGAGTAGACCTCCATAGAGTCCCCTTCAGTTCCCCCCTCCACCCAATCTGCATCCTCTAACTCCTCACCCATATCATAACCAAAGAGCTTCTTACTACTCTTAGCCAGACAGGGTTTAGACTTCTTCTTGGGAACCTCAAGGAAAAAAAATATTTGACATGCTCCATGATCAACAAGATGAGACCTTTGTGTAAAATTGGACTCCTATAAATTTAATAAATTTAATGTGTATTCCTGAAATGATTTAATAGGATAAAATGATACCCAAAAAGCACCAAGAACCTTCCATCAAGGGAAAAGTACCGCATCAAAGCCTCGATAGTGTTTACCCAAATAGGACTAATAAATTTTCTATCATAACCCTTGTAAGACACCTTAACCATTTTTTCTTGTTTGTTTCCTTTGAAGAAGAGTCTCATGATAAAATATGAGACTTTTCTATCTCTAAATATTTTCTTGCCTTCAATAAATAGACCCATGATCATTCCAATAAACTCTTCAAAGATATCGAATTCAATACCATTCACATTCAAAACTCAATCCTTCCATCCAACTACAAAAAAATGGAGATTTGTGAGTTAAAACCATGTAACTTCTCAATATAGGGAGTGATCCCTCCATCTATAAGGATTTTATAAACCCACTCATTGTTCCCAGTAGTGTCATATGAAACTTGTTCGACTATGCTCCTATCATCCCCCATTATCATCGAAATCTTGAACAGAACAAAGAAATGTAGAACCCACTAGAAGAGAAGACCAAATTCCACCTCCGAAGACAAGGAAGAAAGCCCCTAAACTCACCTAGAATTTGTGTGGATAACCTTCAAATTCAAATCTAACTCAAATTTATCAATTCCATTAGCAATTATATGGAGGACATCAATGGGAAGCCCCATATCAATAATCATAAAATTATACTCCCCCATGCAACATTTTAATTTCATGATTTAAGATATTTTGATCTTCAAAGGAGAGGAGGTCATTAGGACCCCATTCCCTAGACATGGATAACGCCCCAATATTAGCAAAGCAATCAGCTACATTGTTTCATTCCCAAAAAATATGAGATACATGACAAATTTCTAAGGAATTAATAATAGAGATAAAGTCTCTAATGATACTCTCAACTAACTAGCTAGGAGTTTGGTTACCTTTAAGATAATTAATGATGTTCATAGAATCTCCCTCCAACTAGACCTTCTTGAAACCTTTGTATTGAGCCATTTTCAAACAATAGTAGGCTACAAAAGCTTCCATGAAGTGTTTTATTTTGGTTCCCAAAGGGAGCGTAATAGAAAAATAAACCTACCATTAGAGTCCCTAATCACTCCCCCACAACCAGTAGGTCTCATATTTCCTTTAACTACTCCATCAAAATTAACCTTGACCCATTCCTTGGGAAGAGCATGCTAGAACACATTCTCCCTAAAGTGCCTACCTTTCACAAGTAGAATAAAAATATAAAAAGGGAGATTTCAACACAGAGCAACCTGAAAATCATAAATAGAGACAAGAAATTTAGGCCCAATATGGTTAACATGAGAAACCCTAGCTAAAAAGTTATCCTTTATAGAAGAACAAATTTTGAAGGACAACCAGAGAGGAGGCAAGGAAGAGTTTCAAAAAATATTGTTATTTTGTTCAAGCCAGATACCCCATGCAACATGAGTCAAAATGAGAGATCAAAAGAAAGAAAGAGAGGGATTAGAGGAAGGGGAAATACATTGGGCCCAAATCTCACCAAAAGAAGAAGGAAACACCCAACTCAAATTCCAAAGAAACAAAACATGAGCCCATATGACATTAACACAACTTCAACCAACAAGGATATGTAAAGCATTCGCAAATTCCTCTTCACACAAGAAACACCTATTAAGCATTAGAAAACATCTCTTCCACAAATTGTCAATAGTAAGCACTTTATTTTGACCCAATAAACAAAAAAATATTAATTTTAGGGATCAACTTAGGATTCCACAAAGATGCCTAGAAGGGGGGAGGACCATGAACGTCAAGTTGTTGGGAAAAAGGTAGAAGCAACACAAAAATTTCCACAAGAAGAGAAATGCCAAACCAATAGATCAATAGGGGAGGAAGCTGGAATGTGAATCGAAGATAATAGTTTCTAGAGAGCATCAAGACCCAAATGAATACTTTAGAGATTCTTCCATCTACCCTCATAAAATTAATTAGGGACAAAATAGCAAAAGGATCTAATACATAAGTCTTTGTAAGGAATAACCCAACAAACAACTTTAAGGGGACAACACCCTATCCACTAATCATCCTAGAAAAGAATAATACGTCCTAACAACCTTGCATAATGTTATAATGTAATATTTATTTATTTATTATGTGGTGCACCTAGGGGATCTAGGGATACGTGTATCACATGAGTCTAGCATTCTTGGGTCCACTTTATGTGTTGTATGTAATATTGGTAAATATTTAATGTGGGGTTGCACATAGGAATAATATTTAATATTGGAAAAACTTACTACCAATATTAAATGAGGGGTTAATGGTTTTGTAAGTTCATTGTATAGTTAGTCACATGGTGGTTTTGTGTGAGCTTGTTTCTATAAAATCAAACACATAGGTAGTTGTCTAAGTTTGGATATTTGGCTTAGTTATTTGGCTAAGGGGTTGAGAGAATCTCTTGTTAGCATTTGTGAGGGTTGAAGCATGGCATGGGATGTGTGGTTACATTCTTGTTCACATGGAGTGCTTATAGAGGGCTTGATTTTTCAAAGGTGTTCACGAAGGACTCTGAAGATGTATTGTAATGTTTATTGTTGAATAATACATGAGTGATGGATGCTTTTGGAGGCTAGGTTTTTCCCTCTTGAGATTTTTCCCAGGGTATATCTTTTGTTATCAAGTTGATGATATGTTGTCTATTCTTTTTTATATGGATTTTGAATCATTGTTTGCATAGATTTCTTTATTTAGGTTATGCGGAAATTATCTTGGGTGGATGGATATTTCCTTTTAGGTAGTGCTAATTATAAAATTAGATTTATTGAGGTACATTATAACACATTTAATTATCAAATTTATAATTTAACATTATTGATTACTTGTACTTAATTGTCTTGGTTAATTTTGTTATTGTTTGGTTAGTTGGTGGGTTCAACTTGAAGGGTACACAATCTATTGAGAGGGGGGATGAATTAGTAGATCTAAATAATTCCAATTTCTTAACTTTTTCTACGATTATCAGAGTTTATGATTCTTTACAATAAACTCCACATAAAAAAACAAGCATACTAGCATAAATCACACAAGAGAACACCAAATATACGTGGAAAACTCAAGATGGGAAAAACCACAATAAGAATAGTTGCTTGGATCTACTGTCCAAATCTAGCCTCACAATGCAAAAATGTTCAAGTGAATTTTACACATTGAAGTAGATACCAACCTACTAGAGACACCAATCCCCTAATGTGCTTGTAGGAACCAACCTACTGGAGAAACCAATCCCCAACTAAAATAGTATAGCAAGTAGAAAACTAGTCCTACCGAATTACAATGATAAAGATTATGGATCTTCAATGTAATACATATACATGCTAGAGTCACAACTTACACTCTTCTTCACTGTAAATGATCTATTGATATGGGCTCACACACTGGAACCTTTTATCTTCACCACCTTCTCTTCAATTTGCATCAATGACCAACTCTTCTTCACATATGTGTAATTCTAATTCACATTCAAACACATGTGGACTTACAAAGATACTAAATACATCTGTACAATACTGAATTATATACATGACATTACATTAACACTCTTCTATGTTGGTTAGGGATCTAAAATTAGCCAAGATGACATAAGGTGGACCTAAATTCAAAAATTACATGAAACATATAACACATTGGTCTGAAAATATTTCTTGCTACCAAAATAACTTGATGTTGTGTGCTACCAAAGGAACCTTAAGCAGGTCCTATCTTAACACCACACACAAGATTTGAATTATGCATGCTACTAGTCGTTATCACACATGCATTGAACTCCAACATGTTGATAGATTGACACATAGAACCTTATGTCACTTCAAAAATTTAACATGTTGAATATATCCTCTAGAAACTTAGGAATCTTATAGAACTAGTGTAGGCATACTCTCCTTCCAAATTTCAGAGTGAAACTACATTTCTAAAAGAAATGTTGACCATAATTATTTTTCTAGAGAAATCTCTTTGCCTTGAATACTAAATTGAAACACATTGATATAGACTTTCAGACCACCATTTTCATAGTGAATAGATACAAGAATGATATTGCAAGCATACAACATTCATACACACACTCCTCAATGACTAATAATGTATATTTCTTGATTTTATATTGTACTAACATAGAACACATTGAACTTTTGATATTACTGGTATTTTTGACAACCTATGCTCAATAATCTCTCCCTTTCTCATTGATAGAAAATAAAAAAATGTTGGGCCACCAAACTAGCTGGCTACACATGAAGATATTACTCTCCTTGAGATAGATTTCTCCCCTTTTGGAAGATGTAGCATTTTTAGTTCACTCTCTCCCCCTTTGACATCAATGGAAAAGTTCAACACACTTCCTCGCATATAGATACCAACCTATGCAAACACATCCTTCAAGCCATAGGAAAATAACTCCAAATACAAAGAAATGTAGAGTATTTCTCTAAACTTCCCAACCAACAACAACACATTCTTTATTTTGACGGATTGGAAAACTCGTGCAATAACTTAGGTG
This sequence comes from Sequoiadendron giganteum, assembly GCA_007115665.2. NCBI lineage: Eukaryota > Viridiplantae > Streptophyta > Pinopsida > Cupressales > Cupressaceae > Sequoiadendron > Sequoiadendron giganteum. The sequence continues at coordinate 827,520,252 of CM021101.1, read as the reverse complement.
AATTGAGAACAGGAACATACATGCTTCAAACTTTCCTTAGATAAATTGCCAAACCGCACAATAAATTTTGTAATTATAAAGAAATGTGAAGCATTTTTTGGAAATCCTTCAGGACAACTCCCCCTAAGTCCATACTATTTTTCTTCTAAAAATCATTCTGCAAGACCACCAATCCTTCTTGTGATAGGGAGACTGAGCTCCCTCTCAACCTGTTCTTCCTCTTGATTCAAGAGGAGAAAGAAACAACCCCCAAATTTTGTTAGAGAAACTCAAATGTCTCCTTAGGAAGTGGTTTTGTGAATATATCTGCTACTTTCTCCTTTGTCTCAACATATTCCAACTTTACCTCTTTCTCTACAACCTTTTCCCTCAGAAAATGATACTTGATTGCAATGTGTTTTATCCTTGAGTGCATCACTAGATTCTTTGAAATGTTTATGGAACTAGTGTTATCACAAAGAAAATAGGTTCATCAAACTCAACCTTCATCTCCTTCAAATTTTTTTGCATCTATAATACCTGAGTGCAACATGATTCTACAACAATGTATTATGATTTTGTTGTAGATAAAGAAACAGAGTCTTGTTTCTTGCTCAACTAGGACACCAAAATATCACCAAGAAGGAAAGCTCCACCACTTGTGCTCTTTTAGTCATCAATGAATCCTACCTAATCTACATCTATGTATGTAGTCAGAGTGAAATTTTCACTCTTTGGATAACACAGACCAAAATCCATAGTAACCTTCAAATACCTGAATATTCTCTTTACTGCTTTAACATGAGTTTCTTTAGGTGTTTCCTAAAATTTGGAAACCATTCCCATTGTTTGCATTATATCCGATCTAGATGTTGTCACATACAACAAACTACCAATCATAGATCTGTACAAAGTCCGATCTTTCAGATCAGATTCACCATCTTTACTCAACTTGCATCATTTAACCATAGGTATTCCCACCTGTTTGCAATCTTCCATCCTAAACTTAGTTAGCATCTCCTTTATGTACTTATTTTGGTAAATGAAAATTCCTTTTTCTGATTGTGCAATTTATAACCCAAGGAAGAAATATAATTCTCTTAGAATTCACATTTCAAATTCATTTTGGATTACCTTTTGAAATTCCTTTCACATGTCATCACTATTGCCACAAAAAATGATAGATCATATACATAGACCACCACTATAAGAAAATGATATCCTTTTGTTTTTATGTACAAATTACTATCTACACATCCTCTCTGAAATCCTTGTTGATAAGTATCCATCCAATCTTCAATAGCAAGCTCTAGGTGCCTGTTTGAGTCCATATAAAGCATTCTTCAATCTGCAAACATAATTTGGATTGTTAGAACATTGAAACCCTCCTGGTTGTTCAATGTAGACTTCTTCTAGATTCCCATTTAAATTTTTTGACTTCACATCCATCTGGTATACATTTAAGTTCTTGAATGTTGAAAGAGCTAAAAACATCATCATTGCTTCCAATCTTTCTACTAGAGAAAATTCCTTTTCAAATTCTATGCCTTCAACCTGAGCATACCATTTACACACAAGTATTGCCTTGTTTCAAATCACTTCACATTCTTCATTTATTTTATTTCTAAAAACCCACTTGGTTCCAATCATATTCTTGCCTTTAGGTCTTGGGACAAGTTCCCAAGTTTCATTCTTCATGATCTGATTTAGTTCTTCCTCTGTAGACTTTATCCAACCTTTCTCGTTTCTTGCTTCTTTGTAGGATTTAGGCTCTATCTTTGATAGTAATGCAAAGTGTAATTACCCACTTGCTCTCTCAAGCCTCTTCTAGGCTTGAATGCCACTGTCTTTGTCTCCTATGATCTGGTCTTCAGAGTGATTCTTTTGAACATAATTTGTTGGAGTTTTGAAACAATTTCTTCTGAATATTCAATATTGTTGTGAATTTGTTCTTCATCATCTTGTACTTCTAGAATGCCAGTAGATTGAATAGTTTAATCAACTCTCACATTTGTACTTTCCACAATCCTCTTCAATCTTTTGTTATAACATTTGTATTCTTTTTCTTAAATAATAATAAAGAAAAATGCCTTCATCAAATCTAGAATCAAACTTACCCAAATTTTCATCTCTTTTGATGTAGCACTCGCTTCCAAATATTCTAAGGTGTCCAACTGATGTCTTTATTCCTCTCCATAGCTCATAAGGTTTCTTATTAGTCTTGCATCTTATCTGAACTCTGTTCAGAATGTATACAATAGTTTTAGTTTTTCCTCTCCAATGCATATCTGGTAGATTTGCTTGACATAACATAGTTCTTTCCATCTCATGTATAGTCTGGTTCTTCCTTTCAACAACTCCATTTTTCTGCAGAGTTATAGGAGCAAACATTTCCTTAAAATCCCATTATCTTCACATAATTTGTCATACTTCTCAAAAGTGAAATTTTCTTTACCTCTATCTGATCTCAAAAAATTGATTGTCCTTCCAATTTTCTTCTCTACTAAAGTCTTGAATGCCTTAAACTTCTCAAATGCTTCTGAATTTTCTTTCAAAAATGTAATCTAAGTCATCTTGGTGTAATCATCAATGGGCATCATGAAATACATGTCACCTTGTAGAATTTATTCCTCATAGGTTCGTACAAATATATATGAACCAAATCCAATTGTTTTGATGTGAAATACTCCTTAGAAGGATATTTTCTTCTTGTTTGCTTCCCTTTATGACATGGCTTGCAGCTAATTGATTGAGGCTTCTTAATATTTGGCATATCCGGACCATTCCCTTAACTAATCATTAAAATGTAATCAAAATTCATGTCCTAACCTTCTGTGCCAAAGCCAAATTTCTTCTTTTTATATAGTGAGATAACTTTGTCCATTCAACTCACTAAGATGATATATATCATTGTTTGTCCTGCCTCCTTCCATAATTAGTTCTCTAGTGCTTGATTCTTCAATTTCACAACCTTTAGCACTAAAAGATAGCTTATAGCCTTTATCATACATTTGATTGACTCTTAAAATACTATTATTTAGACCTTCAACATACAAAATATCATGTTTGTTTTTTCTACCACCATCAAGACTTAAAGTACCTTTACTAGAGATTTTGGCAATTGAATTATTTTCAAGGGTCACATAACCATCTTCAAATTTCTTGAAATGCATGAACTTACTTTTATCTCTAGTCATGTGGCTAGAGAAACCACTATCTATGATCCACAGGTTCTCCTTCTAAGATGTAGAGAAGTTTGAGCAATCATTGACTTTTCTGACTTCTTTTCTTCAAAAACCTTCTTTCAGACTTTATCTGATTCATGACTTTTATTTCCTTATACTTTTCTTCCACTTTCCAGTAGAGGAGGACTCACAAAATTACTTCTACAGTTCCTTACAATGTGTCCAAAGTTGTTGAATTTGAAGCAAATGATACTAAAATTGTATAGAGGTACAAATGCATTATTGCTGTCAAAGTTATTTCTTCTTATTAGATATTTTCTATAGTCCACAACCTTATGACCAAAACTATTGCAATTAAAATAACAACCAAATAAAGGATAATTGAACTTGGTTTTGTATCCTTGTGTTCTAAATCTTCTTCTTTTGTTCTACACTTGAATAAAGCCATCATTGTGTGTCATTCTTTCATCACTTTCCATGGTTCTTTCAGACTTTGAACTTCCAAAGCATGTCCCTTCTAGAATTACCTTAGTAGACTTCACAATATTTTTTGTCACCTTATTCTTCTAATCATCAAAACCTATTTCAGTTTTGACATGTGGAGCTCTCTGACTTCACACAATGTGGTCTCTGGTTTCAGTACTCTTTCCAAACTTTATCTACATCCGCTGATTCACTTTCTTAAGCTCCTTTCTTACTGCCACAATTTCTTATTGCAACTACTCATAGTCCTTATCTCTTGATAGAAACTTTTTGTTAGAACTTATTCAACCCTTTTAGCTTCCTTTGCACGGGCCTTCAGATCAACAATCATCTTTTCTTCTTTTTTCAAAATCCTGAGATTATTTTTCTTTAGCCTTCACTTCTTCTACAATTCTATTCAACTTTTTTATTTCTTTTTCAGCACACATCAATTCTTCCACAAGATCTACCTCTTTTTCATTATTTTTGGAATCCATTTTTGAATCTCCTTCAGAAGTCTCAAAAGCCATGAATGCAATTTTTTCTTTTTTATCTTCAAAGATATCTTCATCTTCTTCTTTAGTAGAGTATTCTTCTTCCTCATTAGTCTAAAAAATATTATGTTTCCTCTTACCTTTGTACCTTCTCTAAAATGATTTATTTCCATTATTTTGCTCAACATTGTTGGTATTCTTATGGGGACACTTATCCATAAAATGTCCTACTTCACCATAATTAAAACACTTGAAAGGTATTTTTCCATTTACTTACCAAAACCTCTTTGTAGCTTTTTGACAAAATTTATTTCTTTTGGATTAGATCCAACATCAGATTCTTGATCAACCTACTTCTTAAACACTCTGAAAGAAGCCTCTTTCCTTATAGAATCTTCACTTTCAAATCTCATCTCAAATGCAATTAGAATACCATGTAGTTTGGTCAATTTCATAGCATTCAATTCCTTAGTTTCTTCAATAGAAAAGACTTTAAAATAAAATATTTTGAGAGATTTGAGTACATTTTTTGCAACATTCTTCTCTTTGAAATCCGCACAAAGACCTTAGATAGAGTTGAAAACTTAATCAACCTAGAGGAAAAAAATAGCAATATTCTCATCTTCTCTCATCTCCAAACCTTCAAACTAAGCTCTATAAGTTTGTCTCTTTGACTTTGTCACCACTTTAATAGATATCTGCAATTATCCCATATATCCTTTGTTGTTTTGCATTTCATCACTCTCACAAATTCAAAATTATTCAATCCACATAAAATATCATTCCTTGCCTTAGCATTGAGTTCACAAGCACTCTTCCTGGTATAATCCCCATTAGGGGTTTTAGGAGGCTCATATCCTTCTACTACTGACATCCAAATGTCCATTCCTAAAGTCATAAAATAAGACTCCATCCTAAATTTCCAAAATGCAAAATTTGATCCATCAAATATTGGTGCTTTATTTCCAGAGAATCCTTCTAATGTCATCTCAGACCTACCTTAAGTTGTTAGGCTTATTGAAAGGAACTTGGCTCTAATACCAATTGAAGGGCACACAATCTACTAAGAGGGGGGTGAATCAATAGATCTAAACAATTCCAATTTTCTAACTTTTTCTACAGTTATCAAAGTATATGATTCTTTATAGAAAACTTCACATAAACAAACATGCATAAAATCATAAAGCACATAACAGAACACTAGATATATGTGGAAAACCCAAGATGGGAAAAACCACAGTGAGAAGAATTGCTTGGATCTACAGTCCAAATCTAGCCTCACAATGCAGAAAAGTATGAGTGAATTTTGCACATTGAAGTAAGCACCAACCTACTAGAGACACCAATCCCCTAAATTTCTTGTAGGCACCAACCTGCTAGAGACACCAATCCCCAACTAAAACAATACAACAGGTAGAACACCAGTCCTACTGGATTACAATGATAAAGCTTGTGGATCTTCAATTTAATACATATACATGCTAGAGTCACAGCTGACACTCTTCCTCACTGCAAATGATCTTCTGATATGAGTGCACACACTGAAACATTTTATCTTCACCACCTTCTCTTTAATTTACACCAGTGACCAACTGTTCTTCACACAAGTGTAATTCTAATTCACATTCAAATACACACATACTTACAGAGATACTAAATACATCCGCATAACAACAAATTATATACATGACATTACATTAACACTCCTCTATGTCATCCAAGGATTTGTAAATAGCCAAGATGACATGAGGTGGACCTAAATCCAAATTACATGAAATGTGTAACACGTTGGTCCAAAAATAAAATCTTGCCACCAAAATAACTTCAGTCGTGCACTACAAAAGGAACCTTAAGAAGGTCCTATCTTAACACCACATGCAAGATTTGAATTTTGCATGCTACTAGCCATTATTGCACACATATTTAACTCCAACTAGTTGACTAACAGACACAAAGAACCTTTTGTCACTTCAAAAAATTTACATGCTGAACATATCCTTTGAAAACTTGAGAATCTTATAGAACTAGTGTAGGCATACTCTCATTCCAAACCGCATAGTGAAACTGTATTTTTGAAAGAAATGTTGACCATAATTGTTTTTCTAGAGAAATATCTCTACCCTAAATATTGAACTAAAACACATTGATACAGACTTATGAACCATCATTTTGTCATAGTGAATAGATGCAAGCAAGATATTGCAAGAATACAACATTCATACACACACTCCTCATCAACTAATAATGTATATTTCTTTATTTTGCATCCTACCAACATAGAACATATTGAACTTCTATTATTTCTGATATTGTTAACAACCTTTGACATCAATGGCAATCTTGTTGGAGTATGGAAAGACACTGAGAGGGGGCGTGAATTAGTGTCTAAACCTTTTTAAACTATAATCAAGAATTTTAATTCTGATATCCTTTCTATTGACAACAAGGTTGAGTGATTGCATTGAGAGAATTTATGACACCATTAACATTGTTCATTTTGACAACGTATCCCAATAATCCTTGTGAGAGTTATCTTACAATTGCAAAAGAGATGACTGGCATTGTTTAAACACTTTAGGATTATTAGATTTCAATGCAAACTTATGAGATACAGAACCAACTGTGCAATGGAATGACATATGACAAGCATGAAACAACAAGGAGCTTTAGTTCAACAAAACAATTCTTGAGCTCAGAAACAAATGAATACATTTAAGCTTTCTTTTGAATCTGAATCTTTAACAATGATAAAACACCTATGCAAAACATTTTGATATGAACATTTGCAGCGATGAAGGGACTAACATTCAACCAAGCTCAGACTAATAAGAACAATTACTCACAAAATATCACAGTCATGAAGCATTATCACATCAAAGAAATTGAGACCATAAGACAGAGCATTTGTTGAGTGGAACACCCTCCTGGGGTAGAAAAACCACTCCCAAACTGCCTTACTGGCTTAATTTCAAAAACCACTGCTTACAATGCCTTACAGGCTAATTTCTGAGCACCAACCCCTCATTTAGAGATACCAATCTCAAGGAGCACCAACCCCTTATTTTGAAACACTAATTTCAAGGAGCACCAACCCCTTTTCAATTTACATAATTACAATAACACAAAGGATCTCTCTATTTATTTTTAGCTCACTCATACCTCTCTATCTAATACCCTAAAGATTCAACATGAATCCTTAAAATATTAAATAAATAAGTTTGTATTATTATACTTTCCATCATGTTTTCAAACATTCATTATAGAGCCTTTTCACTATCTCTTTTCAGATTTTCATTTTCAACAGTTATCACATCTATCTTTTTCAAAAATTGTTTTTGCAATAACAATCATCACTCACTTTGTATACCTCTTTTACAAAATTAATATTTTGCTTTTTAGAACCTTCAACAAAGTTTTGAAATAAGAAAAATACTCTGTTGGTTATGTGCCAGGTATGACAGAGATTCAGTGAAGTATGCACCATGAAGATGATTCTTCTGACAATGTGTGATAGAGAAATGTATTTTAAGAAAAATGAACCAGAACCCATCAAAGGCCGTGAAAGGTGAAACTACATTTTTTTTTTTTCTCAGAACCATGACAAAAAAATAACAAATCTGCACCAGTTGTTTCACCTGTTACAAGAGTATAATAATGTATGCACAAAATTATATCTCTTTCATTGTTCAAAATGGATTGATAGAACAATAATATCCTTAAGAAACTATTTTCCAAATAACCCATAATGATAAATGCAAAGTAACTGAACTGAATGCATTATCTTTTGATAAATAGATCATTTTCACCTTATCTAATTTGAGCAGCAAGAAAAATTTGAGATCTGATAAGAATAATCACCACATATGATGGAAAATATTCTAGACAAAGCATGATTTTAGACCAAAGAGTGAGAACTCTTCGAACCTTTCACCAATGAGAGAAAATAATACCTGGAGATCTTCAAAGAAACTGAAAATGAACCTGATAAATCTGCTATGAGAACGTTACCAACCCAGTTGTTCGACGAATCAACATACTCCTTCCATTCTTGAGTCCATACCCACAGTGAAACGATGAACCAGATTTCAAACTGCTTCATAGCTCTTACAGAGAGCTTCAACACCTGCTCATTAGGATGCAGAAAGAAGAGTACCGACTGATACAAGTTACCCATGGCGGCGGTGTGGCTAGGGTTTCAACCCTTAGCATAAAGAAACACTAAACAAAGAACTCCCTAATCTCTTTTGAGTCTTGTCAAAAATTCTTTCCAAATGATAAATGTAATTTGAAGTCCAAAAGCCAAAGATCATAATAATTGTCAAACAATAATAGTGCTTCCAAGTCCACGGTTAGAGATATTCACTAGGAGGTCGACATAATAATTAACATAATTACCATGCAATTTCAACTTTTTCAAATATGTCGATCCCTTGTCACTTCAAAGTGACTTTTAATTATATCCACAAACTTCTGTCGGCCAAGTATTATTTGCAAATTTATTCCAAGTCAGAATCACAATAACCCCTTGATGAAGACTTAGGGAAACCCGATAGGGTTACATTTTAAGCTTTGTGAAATTAAGGTGCCCGATTCATATATGACTTTATTCAAAGTCTTTTACTATGTGATAAAACCTGATACCTTGCTATGTGAGGTTCAATACATTGTCATTTCCATGTTAAACATACAAGGCCCGAAACAATAAAACAACACATTGTAAATACCCGATGCCAAAGAGTAAAAGCCATGTTAAAAAGAAAGAGCCTGATAATCATTAATAAACACTATAGTCAACTTGAGTGCAAAGTGAATGGACTTACTATGCTATGAATGTCCCAATAACATTATAAATGATGCCAACTAAATGGATTTCAATAAAAAATGTAATGACCAATATGAATATCAAAGAAACCTGAGGCTGCACAAATGTTGAATCATAGACTTTTGTAAATGATCAAGAATGTATACACCTGTATGTGCCATGTCAGAACTAAATGAATGAAAACATATAAACTGAAACAATTCCCATTGCAATTCCATAACCTATATGTGCCATGTCTGATCTAAATTCACCATAGAACCAAGTGAAACTGTTGTCTACACATAAAGCTCCAAACATCAGTACCACAAGATATCAAATCTGAATGTAAACAAACATCACAATGCTGCAAATCTGAAACCATGTCTGAAGCAGTCAAACCATACCATATACCAATCCAACCCTATAAACTCTGAAGCATAATAGGAAATAGTAATTTAATGCAAGCATATGAGGACATTCCAATCAATCCGAGATACCACTGCATCATTTGTGACTTTGTCACCAAGGACAAACAACTAAGGGGTGAGATCAACAAACCTATGATCAACACGACTATCATGCATCTTCATACAAAAGAAAATTGGATGTTTGTGTTTCCACCATAATTTCATCCTCGATATTTTTGACCTAGGTATAAGTATGTAATGTATACATTTCATTATGATCATCTTGTCTCAATTGACATCATTAAAGGGTAAACCCATAATAGTGGTGTACAATTTTTATGAGGAAGGAAATTTGAGAAAATTCTCACGCATTGAAAACTTTTTCTTTTAAAGGGTTCGTTCGAACTAGGGGGTTCGCACAAACCAAAAAGAGGGGTTCGGTCGAACCCCTAGTTCGAGCGAACCCCCTTTTGCATGGTGGGTTCGCTCGAACCCTGTGATGCCACGTTCACTTATGGGGGATTCAAAAAAAAGGGGTGTTCGAGCGAACCCCCCTTCAAATGAACCCCCCTTCGAACGAACCCCCCTTCACCCTTCGAAAGGGGGTTCGTTCGAATGGGGGTTCGCTCGAACCCCCCTTTTTTTCCCTTCTCCCCCTCTTCCACCAAATTTTAGCAGAATTTTTCCCTTCGAAGCTCAGGTTGAGGATGAAAATGGAGGATACTTCACAAACCCAACTGGAAGATGGTAGTCCTTAGAAAGATCTATCCAACGAATTAAATTTTAATATGTTTTGGTTTTATTATGTATGTGTTTCTTTAGTTTTATTAAACATAGGTTTTTCACCGAAATTCAAGCTCTTTGTTTTGCACATGTGGAAAAATAACAGATTATCAAAATAAAATTTAAAAAAATATGTTGAGGCTGGGTATTGATGTCCTTGATCCATTAAAAAAAAAAATATTGAATTTCGATAAATACAGAAAAAGTTATGTTGTACACAGTCTGCCTATGTCTGAATTGCAATTGGTTTGACTTCGAAACTTGATTAAGGAAAAAATATTCAATAAAAAACTATGAGACCAAATGCAAGTGCTAGATATCATAGTTACAAATCTAAATTTGAAAAAAATAGAATTTTATCCTTTATACAAAAAAGGTTATGTTGTATACGGTGAGCGTCACTTTTTAAAAATGTTGTTTTCTGAAAAAAACAAGATTTTGTGGGAGATGGAAAAAAAAGTTCAATCTGATTCTAAAAATTTTGAAAAAAATATTTTTAGAATCTATAAACAAAATTTGATGAGACTCTAGTTTTCATCATCTTCAAATTCCTCACAGTTTAGCCGCTATAGGTGCCCAAATATGAAGATTTAGTTAAAAATAATAATTGCAGTGTCTAGTTTGGCCAAAAAATGTAAACCACTACTGTGGGATCACCCTAAGTATTTGTGAATAAGCTAATATATATATTACTTCCATTTTGCAATAGATAAATGTAAGCACTTCAATTTAAGGAAAATTATCTCTTGATGATGCTAAGTATCACAAGTAAGAATAGTTAGACTATAAGTATGTTGTAGTGTGCTTATTATTTTTATGGTATTTTAAAATATTAATTTTTAGTTACAAAACATGGTGTATAATATCTAGCTTAATAATTTATATCTATCTAGGTTGAGTTGCAATCTAGCCTAGAGCATAGGAGATTTGATCTAAATAAGATAATTGAATTTAAGATCTAAGCTTAAAAAAGTGGTTGAAAATAGACAAGCATTGTTGGAAAAAAGTTGATACAAAAAGTAATGTTGCAAATTCATTGTCAAAGTACATGAGTATTGAGAAATTTTCTTGGTGCAAGAAATCAATGGGCATGATTGCCCTAGAAGAAACTGACACTTTAAGATTGTGGTCCTATGAAAAGTATCCAACAATTGTAGGATAATGTTGGATAAGTAATGTATACTTTCCATGTTTAATAGTTAGGAAGAGATCAACCTTCCTCGTTGATTATAAAATTGTGAAGGAATTTTTTTATAACACTTTTTAAGGGTGTTATTTTAGGTATTTTCTATTTTAACCCATGTTTTAAAGTGCTCATGTTTATTTTTTGTATGATTTTATGTAATGTATTTATTTTTCAATGTACCTATTTACATCCACACATGCTTAAGGGTGAAATAAGAGAGATTCATTATTGTATTGAAGAATGGTTGACTTTTTGCAATAGTAAAAAAAATACTATGTTGGATTTTTTAGTTGAAATATTTTTCCCAAGTGAAAATACTACATATTTTCTTTGATTTCTATTAGTAACAACTACCCCTTGGTTATTACTATTCTTTTTCCTGTTTTGACTCAAAATTATCAATTTAATCAACCAAGCATCTTCACTCTACTTTCAAAGTGTCAGTTTCATAACTTCTCCAACCACAATCGTGGTGATGACTCTAAGCCACCACTCACATGCTTACACTAAAAAGTGATAAGCTTCATATGTTAGGATCATTACTAGACATAGATCTTAATTCTCAAGTGTTCATTCATGATGACCCTAAATTTGTATCCATTTTGGGAATAATTTTTTTGTGGATCATACACGAAAGATGATAAGAATTCATCCTCTCCTCTTGTATGATATCTTTTATCTCCCTTTTAAATCATAAATATTCATTAAATCTTAGAGTAGATAAGTTTGATGACTACCGATTTTCTTTCACTGGGTCATACCAATATAGTGGGGTCATATTAATTGGAAGGTGAGATCATTTCCATCTATGCAAATTTAGCCTCAATCTAAAGCATACTAATGAATGATAAATATTCAAGTTTAGGAACAATCCCCAAACATTAGAGTTATTCCCTAAACCCTCCCCTATGAACTTGGGTGATAGGGGCATTCTTCACCCAAGGACTATCTTCATACTCACTTATGAACAATATTGAAGTCCCATGTAGTTCTTCTACGATTTTAATCATTAGGACAAGAACTTTCCCTTTCCTAGTTTAAGAAAACCTAGATAGAAACTATCTACACAACCATTTGTTATCTACATATACGATTTTTAGCCCTTTAGGATTCCCAACCTTGACATAAAGTTTCCCTAAAGAAACTAGGGACTAGCTTAACCAAGGAAGATCATGAAGAAGATACAAAATATAGCTATATTTAATTTTACTTAATTGAATTAGTTCGATATGCTAAGATGGCCATTATTAGGAACAAGGTTCCCAACTACCTTCATGTACAATGGTCCCAATTATCACCCATGTCCTTATTCATAGTTGAGCATCCAAATATCCCCTATCTTAATGGCACCTAAGATAATAATGTCTTATAAGGATAGAAGGTTTGATTGGCATCCACACGTAGAAATTATACATAACAACCTCATCAAAATAATATAAATTGTCATATCTAAGTGCAAGATGGTAGTGGTCAAAATAACTTCGCTAAGCAATAATAATACAACTTGATATGGCTACAAGCATTGTCCTACTATAATATGATTCAATGATATGAATTGTCATGATCATATTATAGTACGGTAACCTTCATAATAAAAAAATACATCATGCAACAATATGGGCTTATAAAACCTATCTAATACTTCCAAATATAACAATAATTATAATTTTTCTTTTAATATGAACAATTCTCAAGTCACACCCAAAATAGTGACAACACTATATCCATTAGATCATCACATTGAGATGTACTCTTTCTAATAATAGCATTCTTAGCCAGCTAAGTTCATTTAACTTACGAGACAACCAGTATTCTCATAATGGTCTAGTTAGTGAACCGGATAAAATTTGCACTTGCCACTTTTAATTAAATAGTATCTTTTAATAGTTTACATTAAACGATCCCATAAAGCAACAATAATCATGCAAATCAAAACTTATATTCAGATTTCCATTGAATTGCAATTAATTACCTAGCACATTGTGTATAAATAGTATAATAGTTTACAGTAAACGATCCCATAAAGCAACAATAATCATGCAAATCAAAACTTATACTCAGATTTCCATTGAATTGCAATTAATTACCTAGCACATTGTGTAACCTTATTGTGGAATCTACTCGAGAAGAAAAATACAATTCACAACACTTAAATGGGGTCCAATCTAATGGTTATGTTTTAGCTCTAACAATATTACCATTTCATTTTTACATACATGGCCAAATGATCTATATAGTTTACCAAAAAAGAAAAGAGCTCAATACTATTTGTGTCTAGATTTAATAGCTGCCAATTATGCTTCCTTGAGACTTCTCAACCAATCTGTTTTGGGAGTTTCTTGCAATCTTGGTATTCTGCTCAAACATATTTCATTGATGCAGCGAGGGATGTCCATGCTTGTCCTCTCTATTTTTTAAATCATCCACCGTAGATGTAATCTACTATAAGATAAACTGTACAATATTATTATTTAATTTAATTTAGATTGTATAAATATTATTTCTATTATATAAATTTATCCAACTTTTTTACAACTATTTGTCGACTCCTTAATCAATACATTTTATAATACTTAACAAAAAAGGTTTTGTTGAGCAAGAAAACTTATAAGGAAACCTATTTATTCTCCTACTCATCTTAGTTACTTAGTTCACAGTTTGTATTACTTTAAATTGAAAGCCAAAATTCAGTAACATTAAACTTTCGGTTGATCCTATGCTTCAATGTGCTTTGTATTGCTCTTTTTTGTTTTCAATAGTTAAAAAAATAACACTATAATTCATTTCTAGTCTCATATTAAACAGGCTACAATACTCTTATCAATTTTTCTCAAATAGTCCAATTTATCTCAACGAATACCTTTTGAATTTAGACAAGGGATAAATGAATAAATTCTGGTGTCATTACCCTAGAGTTATCCTCTGTAAAATCATTGCAAATGAGGGATAAATGAATAAGGCCATTCCATATGAAATTCACCCTAACGTAGTCTAACCATCAATGTAATAAGTGCAAATGTGATAGCATGAAAAAATAGAGTTGCGCCGCTAAACCGGCTTCTATTGTGCCCATTCACAAAAATGAAAAAGTACAATGCTTTACCAAAGTTATAAACATAAATGTAACAGACCTTAACTATTTAGACTGCATAATTCCATTTATGTTAAGGGCTTGCATTTTAGAGTCAATTCATTCAATTTGGCTTGCAATTCATAAAATTCTGCAGACTCATTATTGTCCAACCATTGCTCAACATTATTCAGGGTCCACATGATATCTTTAGCAAGACTTTTCTGCATCGTCCCTTTCTCAATGGCCTCTATCACCCTGCTTTTCATGTTACAAATATAACACTCCAGATCGTTTATAGCAAGACGCTTCTTTTCTGCTTCTTCGTCCTCTTTTCAAAATATGTCTGCATCAGCCACCATTCTATCTATCTCCTCCTTGCTCAGTCTCTCATGTTCATTTGTAATAGTAATTTGATTGTTCCTCCCTGTTCCCACATCCTGGGCAGAGGCTGTCAGAACTCCCTCTTCATCCACCTGAAATCAAACTCTTATCTGTGGCACCCCACACCATGTAGGTAGACTTCCATTCAGGACAAATTCACCCAGCAAATTATTGTGTTCAGTCAAAGGCCTCTCGCCTTCATAAATTGGAAAACTTGCGTTTGTTTGGTTATCATACCTAGTGGTGGAAATCTTCTCTTTTATAGTAGGGATGGGAGTATTGTGGGGAACTACTACGTTCATAACACCATCGCTCTTCGTTCCAAGACTCAAAGGAGTGATATCCACCAAGACTAAGTGGATGTTTTCCTTGTTTAGTACAGTTGCCTACAAAGCTGCACCATAAGCAACTGCTTTGTCGGGGTTTGCACTTTTGCAGAGCTCCTTTCCGCCAAAGAATTGACTTAGCAATTCCTAGACCTTGGGTATACATGAAGAACCTCCTACCAATACAATGTCGTTCATTTGGTTTTTGCTCATCTTGGAATCTTCCATGCATTGCTTCACTAATTGCATACATTTGTCAAATAGGTCTGCGTTGAGCTCCTTGAACTTGGCTCTCCTGATCTTTGTGTGGAAATATTGCCCTTCATAAAGGCAGTCTATGTCAATTACAATCTCTACTACCGAAGACAAACCTATTTTTTCCCTCTCTCACTCCGAGCGTAGTCTTCGAAGAGCTTTGGGACTAGTACTCATATCCAGCTTATATTTTTTGTTGAATTGCTGCACACAATAATTGAGCATGTTATTGCCAGAATCCTCACCTCCCAAATGCATGTCCCCACCCACAGCTTTTACTTCAACCTTACTTGTTTCAACTGTAATGATAGATACATCAAAGGTACCTCCTCCCAGGTCGAAAACTAAAATGTTTCTTTTTCCTTCCTCCAATGCATGAAAGCCATAAGTTATTGCTGCAGCTGTGGGTTCATTGATGATCCGCATGACATCAAGCCCTGCAATCGTAGTGGCATCTTTTGTTGCTCGCTTCTACGAATCATTAAAATAAGTAGGTATAGTAATCACAACTTTCTTCACATCAGACTTAATGTATTGTTCGGCTATCATCTTCATTTTCAACAACACCATGGACGAGATTTCCTCAGTTGTAAATAGCTTTTTCTTACCTTTAAAAATCACTTCAACCATAGGCTTGTCATTTTTACTAGGAACAATAGTGAATGGCCACAATAGTTTGTCAGACTACACAGAGGGATCATTATATCTTCTTCCAATGAGTCTCTTGGCATCAAACACAATATTGGTAGGATTAGTTGAAATCTGAAACTTGGCAGCATCTCCAACAAGCAACAAGTCTTTCATCGGGGGTGAAAGCAACCATGGAGGGAATGGTTCTGTTTCCTTGATCACTAGCAATAATTTCAATTTTGTCATGCTGCCACACTCCTACACAGTTGTAAGTTGTCCCGAGATCAATGTTAATAGCCTTACCTTTGACCTCTTTGTCCATGTTATATTCTGCATGAATGTAAGAAGAATATTTGGAAAAAAATCAGTTATGTGATCACAGAAACTGTTATTATCAATTCCTAAATGAAAAATTTAAGAATAGAATGCACCCTTAAACATAGAGCAAATTCTAATACTCCTGTAAAGATTTGAAAAATAAATGCAAAACACAGAGTTGCTGCTTTGTTTTCCAGTCAAGTTGGAAATACCCAAATCTTAACTACGAAAACACAAGGGAGACATGCAACTTGATTCTATATTAATCAAACTGAAAATGACAAAACAAAAACAAAAACTATTACAACTTTCTGGGAGCGATCATAAGTTGCTCAACTAGACTGGTAGTGATCAGGAGGTATCAACAACTCTTTGTTACAATACAAATGGAACTATCTTCTATTCCTGACAAACTCAGATTGATCAAGAGTAATCAGTTGCTCACTGCAAACACTCTGCAACAACTCTGAGCAATCTGGAGCTATCAGTAACTCCTTGCACAAAATATTTTATGTCGCTACTGCAAATTCACTTCTTTTTGCTAAAACTTTTGCTGTTGCAAAAAAATTCTTCAACTTTTTGACTTCTTCCAACTTTTTTCCAATTGATAGAATAATCTGCCTTCAATCCTTTTCCTCCAAAACAAACATTCCCTCTCAAAATTTTGAAATCACCTACCGTAGTGAATTCAGATTTCAAAATCAACTACCTCAATAAATTCTGGAGCTACCAGGAGCAGTAGGGAGGATCCCCAAAATAGAAGGGCTCCTGATGGGTAGGTGAGGATACAAGGGGTCTAACAAATGAGTAGAGGCTCAGGAGAAACATTAAATTCCAACACTCCCCCTTTGTCCTGAGCCGACAAAACAACAAGATCAATCCTGATCCAAATTAACAACACCCAATTTTCCTCCTAGGCGCACAAAATTGTCAATGCTCAAAGACTTGGTGAATATGTCTACTAGCTGCTGCTTAAACCTGCAAAAATTCATTTTAATTTCACCATTTTCAACCAATTCACGAATGAAATGATACCGGATTTCAATGTGCTTGCTTCTTCCATGAAATATAGGATTTTTCATCAAAGTTATTGATGAAACATTGTCACAATAGATCACTGCTCCATCCTCTTGTTCTTCTTTCAAATCTGCCAAGATTCTTCTTAGCCAAATAGTTTGACATGCTGTTGCATTTGCTGCTATATACTCAGCTTCAATTATTGATAGGGAAACAACAGGTTGCTTCTTAGAAGCCCAAGAGATAGCACCCGAATCCAAATGAAATGAATAGCCCAAAGTGCTCTTCCTATCATCCAAACTTCCTGCCCAATCACTGTTAGTGTAACCAACCAGCCCATATTTTTTTGCTGCTGTGTACATCACGCCATATCTTTTGGTACCATTTACATACCTCAGGATTATCTTACCCGCTTGCCAATGGGTGTCTTTTGGAGTCTCCATGAATCTAGAAATCAAACTCACTCCATGTATTATATCCGGCCTAGTTGTTGTCAAATACATCAAGCTTCCAACCAAGCTTTTATACATGGTCGGATCCACATTGCTTCTGCAATCTTTTTTGCTCAACTTAAGACCTACGATTGTTGGTGTTGGGGCAGGCTTGCTCTCAAACATTCTAAATCTCTTTAAGATCTTATTTGCATACTTCTTTTGAAAGATAAAAATACAATCATGCATTTGTTTTACTTTTATGCCTAGAAATTACTTTAAGAGACCTAAATCTGTCATTTCAAATTCTCTTTTCATGGCCTCTTTAAAATCAGCAATGAGGAAATCATCATCCCCAATAAAAACTAAATCATCTACATACAAGACAATAATTAAAATGTTACCATTTGCTGCCTTGATGTAGAGAGTGGGCTCACCATCGCTTTTACTAAAGTCGTTACTCATCAAATATGAGTCAATCCTACTATACCATGCCTGTGGAACTTGCTTCAACCCATAAAGAGTCTTCTTCAGCCTATACACCTTGTGTTCTTGGCCTGAAATTTCATATCCAAAAGGCTGCTCCATATAAACCTCTTCTTTCAACACTCTATTAAGAAAGGCGGATTTCACATCCATTTGAGATACCTTTTATTTATGCTGGGCAGTAATAGCTATGACTGCCCTCACAGTCTTCATCCTATCAACAGGGGCAAATGTTTCATCATAGTCTCTTCCAAACTGTTGTTTGTACCCCTTGACAACTAATCTTGCCTTGTGCCGGTTTATTCTTCCTTCAGCATTTCTTTTGGTCTTATAGACCCATTTTACTCCAATAGCTTGCTTGTTTGGAGGCAAGTCAATCAGCTCCCATGTATTGTTTCTTTCTAATGCATCCATTTCCTCATCCATGGCTTCACACCATTTATCCTCTTTCACTACTTTTTCAAAATAAATTGGATCATTGTGAGAAAATAGTGCAAAATTCACACTCATCAAATTGCTCATCATACCTTTCATTTTGGTAGATCTCCCTTAGACTCTTGGTCTTTCTTGGCATTAGGGAGGCAAGAGTGGGGTCTGAATTTTCAGTGTTGTTGTTATTCTGCTGAACAGGCTGAATCTGGAGTGATCGGGAGTTGTCGGGAGCTCGTCAGGAGTAATCGGTAGCTCGTCGGGAGTAGTCAGGAGCTCATTAGGAGTTGTCAGGAGCTCGTCCAAAACTGTCAAGAGCTCGTCGGGAGCAGTCAAGAGATCATCCTGTGGCTGCTTCCCTTTTTGTCTATTTTGATCAGGAGCGATCAAGAGCTATCAGGAGCCATTAGTTTCTGTTGCTGTAGGATTTTCCAAATCTTCATCTTCATCTTCTTCATCACTCTGCACTGTCGAGAGCTGTCAGGATCTATCGTGCCATCCCATGACCGATCTTCTAAAAATTCCACATCTCTACTAATGAGAATTTTTTTGATGACTAGATTGTATAGCCTATAGGCTTTGGACTCTTCATTATAGCTCGTGAAAATGCACTTTTCACCCTTGTCATCCAATTTTTGTCTTTTTTCTTTAGGCACGTGTGCATAAGCCACACATCCAAACACTCTCAAGTGTTCAACCGTCCATCTTTGTTTTGTCCATGCCTCTTGAGGTATCTTGGCATGGACTGCCTTAGTTAGACTTCTATTAATCAAATGCACAGTTGTTGCAACAAGCTCTCCCCAATATTCTGTAGGGAGTCTTTTTGCTTTTAGCATGCTTCTTGCTATCTCTACAATAGTTCTATTTTTTCTTTCAGCCACTCCATTTTTTTATGGAGTGTAACTGGCTATAAGCTC
Organism: Sequoiadendron giganteum; assembly: GCA_007115665.2. Classification (NCBI taxonomy): domain Eukaryota; kingdom Viridiplantae; phylum Streptophyta; class Pinopsida; order Cupressales; family Cupressaceae; genus Sequoiadendron; species Sequoiadendron giganteum. The sequence continues at coordinate 827,500,692 of CM021101.1, read as the reverse complement.
CTTTTTATGCCATTCTACCTGCAAAAATTCACAAAACAATTAGAAGTATACTCTCCTCCTCTATCTGACCTTAGGACTTTAATAAAATGTCCACTCTCTTTTTCAACCTGAGCTTTAAACAATAAAAAATTATTAAATGCATCAGACTTGTGCTGCAAAAAATAAACCCATGTCTTACGACTGAAATCATCAATAAAGGTCATCAAAAATCTGCTATTACCAATGGAATTGATTTGCATAGGGCCTACCAAATCCATGTGCACCAAATCCAATGGTGCTCTTTCCCTTGTAGAGTTTCCTAATTGAAAGGGCTGCCTATGTTGCTTGCCCAAAATGCAAGCCTCACATCTAATATTGGGCTCTACTATCTTTGGTAAACCATCAACCATCTTGCTTTTGGACAAAAGACTTAAACCAACATAGCCTAGATGACCATACCTGAGATGCCATAGCTTGGAGGGGTCTTCAATGGTGCTCTTGAGGGTTGCATGTTGTACTGCTGTACATTTTCCATCCATGAGAGGTGTTGCAACAGACTAAGATGAGAAGCACGTCTCAATATTCAACTAAAAGATCTGGTTCTTTGTCATTTGTATTGTTGCAAACACCTTTGTCCTCTCATTCTTGTCATAAATGACACATTTTCCCTTCTCCATTAGCACTTTGTATCCATTCTGGATTAGTTGTCCTACACTCATGGGGTTATGCTTTAATCCTGGTGCAAAGAACATATTTTGAACCTCCTTCTCTTCACCCTACTTGGTGCGGATCATAATAGATCATTTTTCTGTGACAGGAACAACTCCATTGTTCCCCATTATAATTTCTGATGTAACATTTTTTTCAATGAAAGAAAAAAGACTTTCATTACCACTCATGTGGTTGCTGCAACCACTGTCCAAGTACCAGACTTCAGGGTTGCCTTCTTCACCAACATTGCGCATGACGAAGGTTGTAGACTGATTGCCTTCAACCACATTTGAATCAACAACATTTGCATTTTGTCTTTGCTGATTATCATGCTTCTTCCAGCACTCACTAGCATAGTGTCCAAACTTGTGACAATAGTAGCACTCAATGTTTCTCTTGTCACTTCTCCCACTCAAACTTCTATTCTTTGTGCCTCTTCGGGAGTTGTTCTGAGAGTTGCTTGCTCATCCTGAGCTTTCTCCACCAGCATTTCCTTGACTAGATCTGCCTCTACCTCTTTTGGAGCCATTCCTACTTCTCCCTCTGCCTCTTGCATTCGACTGAGCTTTGAAGTCTTGCTCATGGGAAGTAGTAGTAGACCTTTTTAAATGCTACTCATGGGTATGGAGAGAACCCATTAACTCATCCACTGTCAAAGTAGAAAGGTCTGTCGTTGCTTCAATAGCAATGACAAGAGGATCATACCTCGTGGGTAGACATCGAAGAATTTTTTCAACAATCTTCAGCTCCTCTGTCACATCTCCATTTGCTCTTAGTTGGTTCAACAAACTGGGAACCTTGTTTGAAAGTTTGCAATAGACTCACCTTCTTTCATCTCAATAACTTTGAACTCTCTTCGAAGTAGCTGGAGCTTCACACCTCTGACTTTATCAGCCCCTTTGTAGCCGGTTTGAAGGATTTCCCAAGCTTTTTTTGCATACTCAGCTGCTTCTATTATGGGAAAAATGGCCTCTATCAAGGCTGCTTTGATCAAACTCAAAGATTTTGCATCCTTCTTCCTCTACTCCTTCAGCTAGGTCTTCTGGTTATTTGTGAGAGCTGCAAATGTAGTTGGGTCAGTGATATCCACAAACCCATTTATGAGAAAATCCCACAAATAATTGGCCACCATGATGGTCTTCATCTTCTTGGCCCAAATTTCATAGTTTTGTCTATTAAAAGACGGTGGCTACTGCCAACTCCTTGCTTCATCTCCAGCCATGTCTCCTACAACAAAAAACTCAACACCCAAAAAAATAAATGCCCAAACTCACAAGGAAATGGGGCCTATGGCTCTCATACCATGTAAAGATTTGAAAAATAAATGCAAAACACAGAGTTGCTGCTCTATTTTCCAGTCAAGTTGGAAATACCCAAATCTCAAATACGAAAACACAAGGGTGACATACAACTTGATTCTCTATTAATCAAACTGGAAATGACAAAACAGAAAACAAACTAAAACAAAAACTATTACAACTTTATGGGAGTGATCAGAAGCTGCTCAATCAGACTGGTAGTGATCAGGAGCTATCAACAACTCTTTGTTACAATACAAATGGAACTATTTGATGTTCCTGACAAACTCAGAGTGATCAAGAGCAATCAGCCGCTCACTGCAAACACTCTGCAACAACTTTGAGCAATGCAGAGCTATTAGCAGCTCCTTGCATAGAATGTTTTATGTTGTTGTTGCAACTTCACTTCTTTCTGCTAAAAATTTTGCTGCTGTAAAAAACTTCTTCAACTTTCTGACTTCTAAATTTTTTCCAACTGACAGAATAATCTGCCTTCAATCCTTTTTGTCCAAAACAAACATTCCCTCTCAAAATTTTGAAATCACCTACCGTAGTGAATGTTGATGTCAAAATCAACTACCTCAATAAATTCTAGAGTTGTCAAGAGCAGCAGGGAGGATCCCCAAAATAGAAGGGCTCCTGACGGGTGGATAAGGATGTAGGGGGTCTGACGGATGAGCAGAGGCTCAGGAGAAACATTAAATTCCAAAAACTCCCACGAGTTACACCCTTGTTTTTCTACCAGCTATCTCCTAGGCCCATTAACACTAACAATTCCAACCAAACACTAACAGTGATAACTACCCTAAACAAACTTTCAAGAAGTTATTATGTTTGTAATAACTAGAAATTATCCACTAAAGCAGTTTTATTTCCAATAACTTACGATCATCTTGAAACCAACACATGCAAACTAAGTGATCCACATGAATTTAGCATTCATCTTAATATCCTAATTGTTGGAATTTTCTTTGTATATAAACTGGATCCTGATTTGTATTGTTGGAATTTTCTTTGTACATAAACTGGATCCTAATTTGTAGGAATGTCAGCTGGTATCTTCGTTTAGTGAATAAACTAATACAATTTGGATGATACAGTACGAAATAAATGACATGGTAAAATCATAAATGAGAACTATTACATAATTTAATTTGAATAAAGAAAACAGAGAGAAATAACCTAAAAAGCCAATTCCAACATATCTAAGTAAACCACATTTTCTATTTTAATTGATGATTTCGACACCAAAATAAAAGAGTACAAGATGTCAAGACAAACAGATACTCAGTAAAGTGTCTTCTTCCAAATCGAAGAATATAGAAGCCACCCAGAATCTTTTGTCCAAAACCCAACGGTTTTGTAATATTTTCCAACCACGTTCATGATTTCATACTGACGGATTTCTAAATTATTGCCAACAACACTAGATTATGAGCGTTAAGTATCCCGAGGAAGAAACTTTCAAGTAAATGCAATTGGAAGGTGTAAAGCCAAACTCCAAAACCTTTGCTAGAATCCTCACTACCTATGTCGACATGGGAGCTTTGGAACAGGTTATGCACACCCATCACATGAGATGTTGTAGTTGTAACTACCCTGGTTGACAGGTATGCAAAATGTAGAAGCATAGACAAGGTACGTGAATTGTTTGACATAATGTCTTGGTATGAGTTTTTCATCATTCATTTAGAATTGTGCAAGATGTGTATGTTTTTTGTTTGACGTTTTGGATCACATTTAGTGATTCATCATATTCCTCTTTCTGATCCAAAACGTTGAGCAAAAAATATACACAATTTAAATAAAAAACTTGCATAATTCTAATAGAATGCATCAAAGAAATGTATTCTTGAAATGCTTTGATTGCAGGATATTTGAGGTAGATGATTCCTCAGATCCTGTAAATTAATAAACTCCCCCTCTGTAATATAGAGGAAATATGAACAATAGAACAAAGATAAAAAAGTATTAGGATTCATATTCCTTGAACTCTACTCTAAAATTTGCAACTCTTTTTTGACTGGTCCTTTGCCAATCCTTTGTTAGCTTCTACCCCCACTTTTTGTCTTTTATCTTTTTTTTCATCTTGGTTATCCTCTTTGTCACATCATGTTATAACTCCATTTTTTTCACTTCACAACCAAAATTCTCTTGTTTCCTCACATGGCTAGGTCAAATGGGGCACTGATTGTCCACAAAATTTAGAAAGCCTTGGGAATAGAACAATTTTTTTCTCTCACTGAACTGATAGCACATAAAATTCTACCTACACAAGTTTCTAATAACTCATTATAGAGCTACCAACATGTTATGGTCCCTACATTTTCCCAGGCTGTGAACCCACCTCAATTGAATACACATAATGCACAAAGATGTTCACATTCCTCTTCCACGAGCAATCCTTCAATCACTTTCATAAACTATGCACTCTATATCCATGTTAAGGGAATAAAGGGATGACGTCATAGGAAAAAATAAATAGACAACTACTATATAACATGATGGCTCATAGACACAGAAGCAAATTGCTCTGATACAAATCTGATGCAGACGATTCCTCAGATCTTGCAAAGTAATAAACTAGTTTATTAATTTATTAATTTGCAGGATCTGAAGAATCGTCTACATTAATATTCACAAAATGGATTTTCTGGAAAGGCTTTAGAAACTTTCAAGAAAATGCAATTGGCAGGTGTAAGGCCAGACACTAAAACTTCTGCCAGCATCCTTGCAGCCTGTGTCGAATGGGAGCTTTGGAACAAGGTATGGACATCCATAAAATCATAAAGGATAGAGGAATTTTGTCAGATGTTGTAATTGCAACCACTCTTTTATTTTGATTAAATGTTTTGATGTGATTAAATTTGACAACCTTCCTATCCAAGCAATGATTTCCCTGTGAATTCCTTCCTAAAAATCAAAAGTGACCAATCAAAAGGCCTCCATATCCAAGCAACCTCTATCAAATTGAAAATAAACTAGATCATGATATGTATGAGTGCCGCCTGCTATCTTCATTTATTGACTAAACCAATACAATCTTGCATTAAAAGGAAATTTGGGAAAATCCAATGAGGAGGATATAAGAATCTAAAAAGACTTCTTAAACACTCAAATCAAGAATTCTAATTAAAGTAACATAGAGACTAGTTAGGAAAGAAAATACAAACAAGAGGTGGATATAAGAACATAAATCATATTTTGATACCACAAAACTAATATTTTATATTGGAAAAATTCCAATTAGCTCAAGTATTTAGATCTTATAATTTAATCAACTCATCAAGAACTAAGAAAACTAGAACACTTTTAAAGCTAAGAGAATAATTGATCAATAAAATTGAAACGAAATAAAGAGATTCATCATTTTTTAAAAGAAAAATGAGACATGTACATGCAAAGAATAACATGTTTCCTGCTAGCTTTGTAGATTATTAGTAAGGAAAACAAAAAAACATAATCTTCCATTATTAGGATGTATATTATCTTTCCAAGTAGGTGCAAATGTGAATTTTAAGTAACATATGATGAACTTCAAAAGTGAATATAATCATGTGATTGTTCCATTAAATTTCATAAAGAAAACAATAGCTAGAGTAACCAAATTGAAAATAAACACAATCATGATTTGTATGATTGCTGCTGCTATCTTTGTTTATTGACTAAAACAATACAATCTTGATGATATAGAAAGAAATAAATGGCATTGTAAAGTCAATAATGAGAACTATTCCATAGTGAATTAATTTGAATGAAGAAAATAAAGAGAAAAAGCCAACTCCCACATATCTAAGTAAGCCACAAATTATATTTTAATTAATGATTCTGGTACTCAAATAAAAGAGTAGGAGATGTGAGGACAAATAGATACTCGGTAAAGTGTCTTTCATCTAGATCCAAGGTGTATTATTAAACTAAACATCAATAGGGCATTAAAAGGAAATCCGAGAAAATCCAGTGAGGAGGTGAGCATATTTCTATATTTTCCTGTTGTGAATTCAAAAGATCTCCAATATCCAATAAGTAGATTTAGGCTAGCAGTGGTGTGGCAGAACCTGCAGAGGATGGAGGTGAGCAATTTAATGGTAACTTGGTGGAAAGAGAGAAATTCATAGCGAAAAAAAAATATTCTAAATATAGGTAAAAAGAAGTGTGGAGACCCTTGAAAGAGCTTATATAAAATCTAAAGAAATTATTAAGAAAGAGAGCGTTCATAAAAATCAAGGAAGCAAGCATAGTCGTTAATGTACCTGAACAATAAATGAGTAAATGAATTTGAAGTATCAGCAACTCCCTTCTCCCCTTACTGATCACTCTAGAATATCTTCGACGCTATAAACGTAATAGCAGTAGTCGTAGCTTAAATGGTCCCTGGGTTAAGCTAGTGTTTCCTCCTGTTATGTGAACAATTCCTTCAATGAAGTTAGTACGAAGCTTCATTGATGAAATTGTTTATGGTCCTAAGTGTTTGTGTTGTCACTGGGATAACTTGTTTCCTCCTGTTTGTATCGTCACCCATGTGAACATAGCCTTCAATGAAAGGACCACAATTTCATTGACGAAATTGTTTATGGCCCTAATTGTTTCATGTGGAATGCTACCGTCTACTTGACTTCATTCAAGGTGCTCGCGGTTGTGCATATCGTCAAAAGACAAGGCATAAGAAATTATCTTGCTTTGAAAATATTGTTGTTCAATGTTGTACATAAAGAAAATATTGTTTGAATATTTAATGTTGTACGTAAGAATATAATATTTGAATACTTAATGTTGTTTGAATATGTGGATGATGGTTGTCAGAGTAGGATAGAGCTTTGTGGTTCGAAGTCGTCTATTAAGATTTACGATGGAAAACCATTCAATGATTCTTATTTAGTGAATTCAAATGTAATTAAAATATCAGTGGTAGTTACAATTTTTAATCAGAAGTGAGCAATAGTAAATAAAGGATGGGATCTTGGGGGTTATTCTAGGATATTTCTTTTTTTGATTTAAAAGAGGGAGATCCAGTGTTGGGGGAAAGAATATATTTTTGGGGTGGTATCTATTTTTAATGGGGAGGAAATGGCTTAGAAAATTTTATGGGAGGAATTGGCTAAGCAAAGTGTTGGAACTTTTCTTTTATTGTTCAAGTTTTCTTTATCAGTCTGATCAATTTTTGTTCAGGTTGTCGTTGCACCAAAAGATCAACATGTCAATGCCCGATACAACCACCAGAGTTAATGAATCCACAAGAGGCAACTAAGCCATGTCACGAACCCAATCGATGCATTGTGCAACACAAGGAGACCAAGGGTGCACACCTCACAACAATCCCCCCAACACAAGTGAGGGGTTTAAACCAGTGACCTAGGCTCTGGTACCAATTGTTGAACAAATGGTTATCGTTGCACCAAAAGATCAACCTGTTAATGCCTGATACAACCACAAGAGTTAAGGAATCCATGAGAGGTGGTTAAGCCATGTCACAATCCCAAGCGTTGTACTACACAACACAAGGAGACGAAGGGCACATAGCTTGCAACACTATATCGTTGGCCTTTTTATAAGTTGATGTACTATGCACTCACGTTTTGTGTTGGTTTGGATTTAGAATAAAAGGAATATTGTAGCATCTTCATTGGGTATAACGTGAACATGTTGTCCATATTTAGTTTTTGCATATCCTATTATTGTTCATGCTCTTGAGTATGATTTGCAAGAATAAAGAACTCTTTTATAAGTTGATTTGTAAGGAAAATTATTTGTTTTTCTATTGTTAATGATCATTTTATGGGGGAAGAGGTCAATCTGCATTAGTTTTTGGTATTAGAGAAAATCGAGATGGCCCAAAGGGGACTTTGCATGAATTGGGGAAGAAGAGGCAGGAGGAATGTAGCCCCTCGAAGAAACACTAGTGAAGTGTTTAGATGGCTAGAGGCCCTTGAGACTAGATTACAATTGGACGAGTCTAAAGAGGAACCAAAAAACTTAGTAAATTATGCTAGGGTTTTAGACCCTATAGAGGGACTTATTAAAGCATTGACTAAACAAAGTTCCAAAGGCTCTGATACCAATTGTTGAATAGACGGTTGTTGTTGCACCAAAAGATCGACTTGTTAATGCCTGATACAACCATCAAAGTTAATGAATCCATGAGAGTTGGTTAAGCCATGCCGCAAACCCAAGTGCTACATTGTACATCATAAGGAGACCAAGGGTGCATAACTTGCAACACTATGTTGTTGGCCTTTTATAAGTTGATGTACTATACACTCAAGTTTTGTGTTGGTTTGGATTTAGAATAAAAAGAATATTGTAGTATCTTTTTTGGGTATAACATGAACATGTTTCCCATATTTAGTTTATGCATATCTTGTTATTGTTCATGCTCTTGAGTATGATTCACATGAAAAAAGAACTCTTTTATAAGTTGATTTTCAAGGTAGATTATTTGTTTTTCTGTTGTTAGTGATCATTTTGTAGGGGAAGAGGTCAATCTGCATTAGTTTTTGGTATTAGAGAAAACCGTGATGGCCCAAAGGGGAGTCCGTGTGAATTGGGGAAGAAGAGGTGGGGGGAATGTAGGCCCTTGAAGAAACACTAGTGAAGTGTTTAGAAGGCTAGAGGCCCTTGAGACTAGATTACAATTGGACAAGTTTGAAGAGGAACTAGAAAACTTAGTAAATGCTACTAGGGTTTTAGACCCTATAGAGGGACTTATTTAAGTATTGACCAAACAAATTTCCAAAGTAAAGGTGGATATTTCAGCAATCTAAACCTGGATTTATTCCTATATTGGATCCAAGAGTTGGAGAAGTACTTTGAGATGGAAGACACATTGAACACCCAAAATATTGAGAGGGGGGTGAATCAGTATTATTTTAAACCATCTAAACATTTAAGTATTTATTCCACATAGCATATTCAATGTGTAGAAGGAAAGGAAAACATGAAAACAACCATCAACATCACATAACACATGAAAATCTTTTTGGCACAAATAAAAGGACTAGATTTCATATCCATGAAACTAACATAAACACCAATGTGCCACAAGGTCCTAACACAAGTGTTCCTAAAAAAAATCCTCAAGGATCTTTCCGATTCCACACTCAACATTCACAAGGTCCAAATACTTCTAATATTTTTCAGACACAATCCAATACTCAAATCCCAACTCAAAATTTCACCTCACACATTCCAACTCATACTACATAGATCCCTCAAATCCAAATTCCTACATCGACTTACATCCTAACCATTACTCATACCATCCCGACTTCGAACAACACCAACATAGCATCCCTTCAATACATTGGATTACAAAATATGCAAACACTAGGCCTTACCAAAATACAATCACAAACACCGTAGATACAACACTCACACCATATGCCATCCTAGCCAATCAAATGTTGACCTTGCAAAAGAAAATGGAAACCATGACATTGTCAAATAAGAAAACTTACTCTATCCAAGAGTTATGTCCTTACCCATTTGATAGGACATTATACATGCCTCCTCTTCCTCCAAATTATGTCATGCCAGCTTTACCTAAATATAAAGGAAAAGGAAACCCCATTAAACATGTGAGGGAATTTCATACGACCTTGATTGAAGTTGCTTCGAAACAAACATATTTAATGAGACTATTTCCCAGGAGTCTCACATGACATTCTTTAGAATGGTTCTCCCACCCACTGGCATGCATACAATCATGGGATTCATGAACTTGTTAACAAATTTATCACCCACTTTTCCTTCAATATCAAAAATGACATCACCATCGCTACCCTATGTCAAACTAAACAAGAAGAGGGTGAAGCTTTCATAACGTTCTTCCAAAGATGGAGAAGTTTAGTTAGCCACTATCCTATTGAAATTCCTAAAAAGCAAAAAATATCATGTTCATGCAAAAATTGAACACAAACTTAAAATATTCATTGGAGGCTCATTTTTGTTCCACGTTTGCTAAACTTGTTGAAAAAGGGGCCATCCTTGAGAAAACCCTTATTACTAAAGGGGAAATTAAAACTTATACCAAAACACAAAATTCCCAAGGAACATCAAATGATAAAAACAAGTTTTGGTCTTGCAACAAGAATTTAACAAACGACAGAGTTGTAGATGTGAAGGTTGTAAACAAAAAAGGTCCCACATTGACTCTCAAAGCACCTAACATGAAAAATAATGTACCATATGTTTCTACCAAGCAACTAACATGATACAAAATTGGGGACCCCCAAGACAACCAAGGAAATACACTCCTTTATTGGAACCAATTGAATTTTCCTAAAGAAACTAGTACAATCAAATGTCATACAACTCTGAGAGCCCAAAACATATGACCCAGGATAATTCAAACCCTCTTGGTGGGATGAAAATGCCTTTTGTGTTTATCACCACATCAAAGGACATACTACCTCACCATGTCATCAGTTGAAGAACATGATTCAAGACCTAATTGAAAATGGAACAATAGAGGTCGGGGGACAACAATAAACTTTTAATAAAGAACATACAATTTTCAAGAATCCATTGCAAGACCATGGAAAATCCTCTA
>CM021101.1:827458211-827487054 GCA_007115665.2 Sequoiadendron giganteum | reverse complement strand
CATCCCATCCCTATTGGTTCACCTTATACCTGACTGGGGGAAATTTTCTAACACCAAGCTTCATTGGATTCTACACTAGTCATTGGATATCAAAATGACAACAGCACATACCTAACCGTCGATGAGCCCCCGAGGCACCCTAGGTCAGTCTTTTAAGGTTCATCAAGTCAGTCAAAATAAATCAAACACTATCAAATCAAACGCAACATCATCATCTGAACTTCAAACACAAATCCTGAATTAACAAGACAAGCAAGCCAACAAGTCTCTAAATCAAATTTGTCATTTTTAAATCAATCAAAGTAGTCAAATCGATCAAAACCAATGGTCTTATGCAAGATGTGTCCTTCTTGAAACCAAACCTTGACACTATCACACTTTGTCATTTGCCTTATATAGGTAGTTGCATGATCGAAATTGGACTTGACGTCTTATACGCCATGTTTCTTCTCCTGAAACTAGGCCTTGTCAAAATAGTCCACCCGTCAATCACTTTGTCCCTTAGCGCACACTGACACACACTTCTTGGAGAATAATCTAAATGGTTGTTGACCTTATTGGTCTATTTTTTCTTTTTTTAAGATTTTCTTCAGTCATATTACTAGCCACCTCAAGGATGTCCCATGAAGGATGTAGAGGAGCAATGATGTATCATGACTCATCTTTTATTTGATTGTTGTCTAAGATTTGTCTTGACAAACAGACTGGAGCAATTTTTCCCTTAGTATGAGTTATGACATTCCTTGTTTGTGACTGTCTATTTTATGGATGGATGACCTTGTACACCTTGGTCTATGTTATACCATGGTGTTTTTTGTCCATTTTTCATATTTTACCACTCTATGATGATAAAGCACTATGACATGCACAAGAGGCTTCATCACCTAAACATTTTCCTTCATATCTCTTTTTCATCTATCATTTCTTCCATTATCCATTTCCTTCAACATTTCATTATTTTTTTTCCATCATCCTTATCTATTATCCTCTATCATTTATGTCCTTCATCTTCAAGTCCTCTCATTCATTTCGAGAGCACACTCGTGTTCTTTGGACCCACAAGTCCTCTCGAGGAGGCATACCTCTACCTCCTCGTCATTCTTCCTTACACTGGGGCAAATCCTTTTCTTTGAAACAATGCAACATGCTACATTGTTTCAAAGAGGGGAAAAATGTAGAAACATACAAATGTCCTTATAATAATTTAATTTCTTCTATTAATTAAATAGGCTCCATTATCTATTTAATTAATTCATTAATATATTTTCCTCCTAAATAATTTGCATATCCAAACATTAATCCATTTCATAAATATTAATAATTTCCTTTGATCATCTCCACATTCATTAATCCATTTAAATATTATAACCATTTATCCATATCATAAGCATTTATAAGCATTTATTCATAGTCGTTATCCATTTGCATTAATCACTAAAATATCACTTGCATTCATATCACATTAATCTTTATCCATTAATATATTCCATTAAATCATTTAATCATTAAATCCATTTTCCTTGAATCAATCATTTAAATTCACAAATCATATATAAATTTATAATTCTAAACCTATATTATATCATAAACCCACTCATCCATTTTCTCCCATTTTTAGTCAATTTCAATTAATTCCAACATCCATTTCTCCACTACAATCTTTAATCCCACATCTCTCCCAACTTGAATTTGCCCTATGAATTCATCTATAAAAATCCCCTTTTCCTCACCAAAAAGCATACATATTTTTTATTGTGAAACTCAATTTCGTGTGATCACATCCATTTTACATAGCCTCTTGTGTTTTTGCTGCAAAAAATCTAAGAGCAAAGACAAGATATTGTAGATAGGATAACAATGGAGTTATCTTTCCTTTTGAATGCATTTTCTTTGATTTCTTATAATTAGTATTTCATTTATGCATTTTGTTTCATTTTGGAAAAGCTCTATTGCGATGATGTTGAATGTAGATTGATTCTCATTTGTGAATTCAAGGTTTTCATTTTCAGCATCATACAGCTATGTAAATGATATGCAATATGACTATTTTTTTTGTATCTCAGATTTAAATAATACAAAATATGCAATCCTAAAACCCTTAAATGAAATGCAACGTTAAATGCAAACTAGACACCCTAAATGAGACATAATTCAATGCAAAGAGATGCAAATGAATGCAAGATCTAAATATTGGGTGAAAGAGGACTCCAAAATCAGAAAATTCAAGGATCAAACTTAGGTTCACCAAAATGAAATGGCAAAAAATAGGTGATTATGATGAGGGGTTCACCACAAAGACCTATTTCCCTAATTTCATTCAAAATGTAAGCTATAAAATGCAAATGAAGAACAGTAATCAAATCTGATAGAAATAGTAATCAAAAAGCAGATCTCGAAAGGGGAAAAGAATGTGTACCTTTCACCAAAATTTACCTTTTGAAGCTCATTGAGGACTCATTCACTCTATGGTGAATGGGTCTTGGCTAGGGTTCCTAAAAAATGCTTTCTGGGTTCTCTTCTACTATGTCTGCACTCCTAGATTCCCGATGTTCACTATCAGAAAGCCAAAAATAAATTCTATAGAGGAGTTTCCGTGATATGACAACTTTTCCTGCAACTTTGATAAGTTTGCAACTTTCTTCAATTTTGCTCTTTAAAGGATTTTCAACCTAAAATTTGCAATCACACCTCAAAGTGAGAAAAATGTTATTTTTTTAGGGAATTGGGGTTTGCCTTGGTCAAACCCCGTTTTGGTAATTAAACCTTGAAATGAAATAGAAAATCATGAAGGAATAATGAATGAACAACAATATGTAACAACTCATGAAACCTTATTTGAACCTTGGAATACAAATATGCAATTAGCATGAAGTGGCCTCAAAGAATGTAGATCTTGATCATGAAACTTGATTAGAGATAATTTTCTTGAATACTTGCATAGATATTGAACACTAAATCACCATATTAGCTCAAAAAACATGCATGATGCAAGAAATCTTTAACATGATAGGAATCTTGATTGTTTCAATAATCTTTCAATAATTCTACCCTTGAATGCCTTGAAATTGCTCTTGAATGCTCTTGATCTCATAAACTTGCTCTAGGATTTGAACACTTGAAAATCTAGGATGAACTTAGTGAAATGACCTCTTATTTATACATATCTTATTATTAATTCCTGAAATTCAAATATCACAAGCCGACATCTGAATATACATTTGAAATCATTGAAAAACCACCAAAACAATAGTTTGAATTTAGGTCCTAGGTGCAAGTGAGGACCCATTCCCCCTATAGTGAATGGGTCCTAGTTCACTATCCTAGGACACATTTCTCAATGTTAAACCTTATGTTATGGCATTTATGAATGTTGGGTTTTATCCCTCAGAATTTGCAATTAATTAGGCTTGGATTTGAATTAAAGGGGTAATTAAGGCAAATAAACCTCAATTAATTAATAAAGCCCTAGATTAGTGTGAAAGTGTAAAGGTACACCTTAAAACACAAAAAACAAGGCACAATTAAGTCTATTTTAATTAAACTTGGGCCCTAAACTTAATGTGAATATGTAAAATACACATTACAATACCAAATTAAGGCATCATTAAGCTCATTTTATTATTAATCATTTATTCCCAAATTAAGTGTGAAAAATGAATACTTTTTCCTACACTAAAACAACAATTCTAGATCCAACTTTACAATGAGGTAGAACCTCATATTTATAGAGTTTCATTACAAATTAGGGTTCTAGATAAACCCAAAATCAATAGCTAAGATTAAACATGATGGGTGCCTACCTAGGTTGGCCAAAATAGGTCATCCTTAACCTAGTTTAAATGCATTTACATTTTAAAACATTAAAACAGCTATGGCACAAAACTTGAGGCACCCCAAGTTGCTGTGGGACTTTTGGAAAAATAAAATAAATCTTGCATGGATTCTAAGGTAGGTCTTCCCCCTCCACATCTTTCCCTATTTGTTTCCTTCTTAAATACTCTTGAAATATATGCAAAATAACATTTAACTCCTCCAAGCTGGGTATAGAAATTATCTAGATTTTGTATGATGAGGTTGCCACCCTAGCCTCAAAACCTTTCAACACTTTGGTCCAATCCTACTAAGATTCTTGGAATCTATTCATGAAATTGATATACATAGTTGCATCTTCTAAGTGATTCTTAGTAATTACACCATTGGCTACATGAGTGAAGCTATCTTTCCAGCATTATTTTAATATATCAATTTGAATATATTCCTTGTTGATTTTCTTTATGGTTCATAGCTTCCAAAAACAAAACACAACCTCCAGAAACTTCATGTAAATCCTTTTCCATTTTTGGCAATCAATTAATACCTTATATATTATCTCCCTTTTAAATTTAAAGAATGCAATCAAGATTCAAGCTCACCAACCTTATCTACAACAATTATTTTCTCTTCTACCAAAACATGTTGTGGAGTTGTTATCTACTGAAATTGCACCCTGTTGAACCTGATGTTCAACACCTCAGTGTAACATGGGAATACCTCTAAAGCTGTGGGTTACTTGTAGGCAGAGGTCAACCTCTGGAGAAGGTCGGCTTCCTATGGTGTCACCTAAACTACTGACTAATGAGGAAAAGGGAAAAAAGGATATGCATAAAAATGAAATAATCTATCTCTACAGTGATGCACCTAATTGAAATAAGATAAAGAAAACCAAAAATTCAAAACTTGACATCAACCAGTAAGAAGTGAATATGTATAGTCCATTGCAGTGTATTCTTGCATAAGTATTTCACTAAAAGGCCTGAACACAAAAATAGTTGAAGGAAGGTAAACTTCACAATCAACAAGTAGAAATGCATCCTTTTGACACAATAAGTGACCTGCTCAAACACACTATTTGCAGAAGGTATAAATTAAGAGATAAAACCATAAGGAAATTATGAAATCTTTCACAAATAGCTTGATCGAATCTTTACACACACTAAACTGCAAAAAATGAAAAGACAAGTAATTCATCACTAGAACTAGCCAAGGTATCTTTTGTATTCATTATCCAAAAGAAAAATGAGTTACAATAGCATGCACAAGACCTGTGAAAGGACTGCCAAAAGTCACTATCTCCAAGAGGTGCATGAATAGAACTAGGTTACAAAATGAGTCCAAAATGACTAAGTAAGCAAGCTTCAAACAGTTGCCCCAAAAATAGGAATTGGAAGCTTCATTTGGTCGGATAGCTTAAAAAAGCCAAAAATATAGCAACTGGATTTTCTTCAAATGAGCTTCAAAGAGTTGAAATGGTCAATTTTGACCAAGTCCAACATGGCGACACATCAAACTGTCCATGAAAAGCTCCAATTTTTCCTCAAAAGAAAAAAAAACACTCCCATATACCCTCATGTTGGCAAACAACTTCAAACTTCCCCCTATGCTTGGAAATATCATAACTTGGAATATATATTTCCAACTCTCCTCTCAAGACTAAGTCATATTGATACATGTTTCTCTTTTTGCATTTAAAGGAAAATAATGATTAAAATAAGTGATTTATAATGCACCGCTTATGTTAATCAATTTACAATACAAAAACAAATGTCAAAAATAAAAATAAAAATAACCTCATAACTCCTTAGCTTGACCACGTAGGTGCATCAAAGCCTAGTTAAAAGGCATGGTGAGATGGAACTCCATAGTATGAGATGACATCTATATGCAAAATATTTAAAGTTATGAAAATTTCCCAAATTCATATCCCTCCCTTCAATCTTTTGGTCATGGAATGCACTAGTTTTATTTGATTTTTAAAATAATAAAACAAATGTGACAAAAGTCACCCCCTATCAGCATCCTAGGGTAAACATAACCCTAAATCACAAAAAAAAATGAAATATTCATTCTTCACATGACATCCTCAAGAAGCTAAGTTGCCGCCAAGGGTAAGGTTTTCATGGAGACTTCAAGAAACTCTTCACCACCGCCATCAGAGAGTATGAAGAGCTCGACCTATAACTTCATGGTGGCCAAACTGCTAGATAAGTTTCCCTCCTGCTGTGAAAAGAACATGAAGCTTCAAGCTTAAAATTTTTTGAAAAATGAAGCCCTTCTTGTAGCATGACCTTTCTTTGAAAATGATGATAAACGTGCTATATCGAGTTCCATTGTGCAAACAGATGATTATATTTTGATTTTTTCCACATTCCTCTCTGAGCACTTCCTCATTTTCCACAAAAATAAAGCTCTCCATATATACATTTTTTTTATATATCATGGTTGTGTGCCTCTGTGAGTGATGAAGGGTTTTCAATTTTTCCCTGGCTCTGCCCTCTAATTCCTTTTTTGTAGCTGAGACTTCAGCTTATCGAGGCCATGAACAACATAGACCTCCACATGTGCACAGTTTTAAAATCTGCCCCCATATATGAATTTGCCTTGTGAAACTTAATACAATACCATATTCTTTATCATTGAGACTTATCCACTGTGCTTAGTTATTGCTTCTTCCTATTTCATATTCATCGATTCTATATTGTTGTGGTATCTTTTATTGAACTGTCTTTGATGCATTACATGATTAAAATTATACAAGACCCTAGCATCTCAAAGAAAAACTTTGATTTCATTAATTAATTATGTTCTTCGGATGACTGTAGCATCATGCATGTTTCCTGTAGCCCTGTATTCTTCTTTTTGTGGATGCATTACTTGATATTTTCCCAAAGCATGATTATTCACCCCCAGTTTTAAATGATCATTGGATGGTGCCTTCACTGCAACAGTGCATGATTGTCCCTCAAGGTGTGATGACCTCCTCTTAGCATTGATGACCCCTAACATTGCTCCACCTGAACTACCATCATTCATAAGGTATTGAGCGCAAGTGCAATGATTTTTCTATACTAATACATGTTGTTGTCCCACTATTTGTGTCATATCATTCTTGCTTTCAAAAGGACCCATCCTCGATCTCTATTGACATGGTACATCATCTTGAGAGTCAGAGGGGTATGACTGTCCTCCAACTTCATATGATCATGACTTGGCTAGGTATTGACATCATAACCTACTATCTTAATATATTGGCAGCTAATTGGCAGTTAACAACAGTGATTTTATTGACCTATCAGCATTACTCACCTATGATTTGATGTCCTTTACCTGGTAAGAACCTCTTTGACAGCTGCAATTCATTATTACCATGTTGCCCCTGACATAAATTTGTTCATTGTTTGTGCTTTACTCTGCCTTATGCCATGAGAAATATTACCTTAATTTGTTGCTTCAACTCACATATTTGTTGCTTAGAAATAGTATAAGGCAAGGTAAAAATGGTCCATGCACTCATCTCTTAATCATTTATATTTTCCCCCTCTAGGCAACTCATTAAAATCCATTTTCCATGATTTTCCTGAGCAAAAATATGTCACCCAGAACTGTGACTGAAGAGAAACTATTATGAGTGATGTATGCTTGCTTGAGCAGATCATGATCATCCAAAGTGAACCACCCCTATATGCCTCATAAAGCACGGTAATGAGCATGTCGAGCTCAACCCTCATGGGAGCCCGTTTTAACCCACATGTACATTGATGAATAAAACAAGGACATGATTATGCATGTAGCTGCACAAGGAACAAACATGTTAGAAATAAATGCCTATGTTGCATTAATAATGACTTGTTAGTTTTCTGGGATACCTAAAATGTGCATGCAATTCAGTTAATGCAGATTATGATCAGTATATACATGAATAGGGGTTAATGTGCATGTGATGAATGCAATCAGCCATTGCTTAGAGCATCACTCTAACCTATTTTCTCATCTCTTATAGGGAATGGGAGCGACAAACAAAGAAGATTCAGGACAACCTACAGTAGACTAGAATAGACTAGTCTTTCAGGCAATGACTGGTTACCCTCATCTTATGCTCCTTCATTTATTTCATTTTCTTATTCATATATATGCTTGTTTTTTTTAATTTACATTGAATAAGCAAAAGTCAATCTCAGGGCTTGTGTGAGATAATGAATATTTTCACATTCAATAATATTTCTTTTCATCAAAAGTTTGTAAAAATCTTTTATGTTTCGTTCATTTGTATGAATAAAATAACTTTATGTTTTGCTGAGATCTTGTAATGCTATAAAGTTGTTTCATTTGCATAATTGAATGTAGCATAGAAGGTTTTAACAAAAAATGTACCATTTATCTTGAAACATAGGTGGCTCTTCCTAATTGAGCCCATAGGTGAAAATCTGTTAACATTTTGGCGACATCTACTAAATGTTTGCCTGCTAAACATCAAAGACTAGTGACCTAGACTCATCCATTGGGCATGGAGTCATTAGGAAAACTTAGAAACAGACCTAGAATGGCCTTGCACATGGTTGTAACTCACTTGTAACTCATTAGAACAGATCAAGTTACTTGGAAACTTATTGAAAGGAGGAAAACTACAAAAGGAAACTATCTAACTATGCTGGAACAACACTTAGGGAATGAAAATAGGACTAAAACCTATCCTAACCTATTCTAACTAGTAGAGAAACTGGTCAAACAAAACCATTCACTGGAAGATTAAAATAACTACCCTTTCTTCTTAGTATGCAATGATTCTCATGCTTAATGGCAGCTGAATAAACATGGTACACTAAAACATGTTTAAAAATGTAATGCATTGCCTCATGGAAGAGGGTAACAAGTTCACTTACCTCTTTAAACTGATGATATGTATTTTTATTCAAAGGAGGACAAGAGAATTGAACACACTCTTTTTCAACTGCAAGTACATCCTTCATGCCATTTTCAGCTGTGACTCCATGTTGGAGTGCTTGATTAACCATTGGCTCTTTATTAGACTCCATCTGGGCCAAATCTCTGATCGGACAGCCCCTTGTAAAGACAAAACTTGGGCTCTCCTTGCTGGTCTCTTTCCCTTTCACTATTGTTTTATGGCCCTGCTGGTTGGAAAGGTCTAACCCTTGTGACTGACTTGGTGAGAAAATTGAAGCTTCTTTAGTAAGCTCAAATTTTTCATGATTAACTTCATCAAGAGATAATAGTTCAGCATCCAAATTAGTACAAAAAGCTTCTAAATCACTCCAAAACATATCCTCTTCAATGTCTTCTTTACTTTTCTGAACATAAAGACTAATTTCAGGCCTAATGCAGTTCTCGTCTAGCTTCGATAAAGCATCAAAACTACCCTCCTTGCAAAATAGTAAGTCCAATTCAGAGACTTGTTCAACTTGATGAGTATTTTCATGCACATTAAAATGTGGCTCTCCCTGAATAGTGCCACCTAAACCTCCTTGTTCGCAAGTAAAGACTTCAAACTCACCTTCACCTTTATACAACAATAAATCAGCATTACCTCCATCAACCTCTTGTTGGTCCAATTCTTCATCCTTGTCAATGAAGTAAGGCAACTCATCAAATGAGAAGACTAACTCTGCCTTTTGATTCTCAACCATGTTCATTACAACAAGCTGCTCAACCTAATTCTCCTCATTTTCTTGCAAAATTTTAGATTCCTCATTTTTCAGTTTTGAGCAAAACTCAACAATCACCTCCTCTTCATTAAGTTGAGAGAAAGGAGATAGTCCCTTATTCCAAGTTGTAAATTGATCCTTCTCAATAGCTACTTACATTTCGTCCTCTTGTTGCCCAACCTAAAATTGAGAGATCCCCTCTTGTCTAATTCTTTGTTGTTGCAATTGATGACGCTTAATGGCTAAATGCAAAAGATTCGCATTCTAAAGATTTTCCTAGAGGATTAAGTTATCTTGATCAATAAGTTGCTCCTCCTCTGCCTTCTGAACATTAGAGCTTGGTTCCATTTAAATGTTCGATGATGGAGTCTCATAGGGTTGAATGCATGTTCCCTTCCAACTTGGAATTTCAAAACTAGAAGGTTGACTTGAAAACTTAGAAAGTAAGTTTTGCTTAAAACTTGAAAATTTGTACCTGGGAATCTCCTCCTAAACAGATTGTTTTGGAAGATGGAAAGTTGATTGAAAATCCTGCCTTTTTTTTTGTGCAACTAAGTTTTTCATCTGCCCTTCTTTAGCTACAACTTGTCTAGCAGCAACCTCCTGTTCATACTCTTGCACCTCCATATCTTGTTGGTGCTAAATATAAGCTTGGCAAGCAAGCTCTTCCTCCTGCACAACAAACTCCTGCTCTCTCTTAATATCATCCATTTTCCTTTGGAAATCAAGCAATATCTTATCAATATCGCTAACTCCCTTATTAGCATTTTGGGGCTAGTTATTGAAACAACCATGTTGCTTTTTTGTAGAAATGAGTTCTTGTGGCTGAATCTGAGCATATGTTGGGCGACATTAAGATTGAGCAGGAGTGGGAGGGTGGGAGGCATGATAAAAATGTTGGAATTCTGTTGCTATAGGGTCATTTGGAATAATGACAACAGATTGTTCTATATAATATGGTTGATAAGAGGAAATATATGCAAGATTTTCACGGGATGGAGATTGAAAAGCCATATTTCCATGAAAACCTGACATCTCTTTCCCAAAAAAATTGAAACATGTCAGCACTCGAACTACTGAAACTAGAAAATTTCCACACTCAGAGTTTCTAGGTATGTGATTGAACTTGCCTCCAAAAGGCTGAAACTACCACTGTACACACCAAATAGCAGTAACATAAGGACAAGAGAGACTAAAAATCAGTTCTTAGTCCCACCAAGCGTGTCAAAATTGTTATCTACTGAAATTGCACCCTATTGAACCTGATGTTCAACACCTCAGTGTAACATGGGAAGACCTCTAAAGCTATGGGTTACTTGTAGGCAAAGGTCAACCTCCAAAGAAGGTCGGCTTCCTATGGTGTCACCTAAACTACTGATTGATGAGGAAAAGGGAAAAATGATATGCATAAAAATGAAATAATCTATCTCTATGGTGATGCACCTAATTGAAATAAGATAATGAAAACAAAAAATTCAACACTTGACATCAACTAGTAAGAAGTGAATATGTATAGTCCATTATAGTCTATTCTTGCATAAG
Organism: Sequoiadendron giganteum; assembly: GCA_007115665.2. Lineage (NCBI taxonomy): Eukaryota > Viridiplantae > Streptophyta > Pinopsida > Cupressales > Cupressaceae > Sequoiadendron > Sequoiadendron giganteum. The sequence goes on along the minus strand of CM021101.1, from coordinate 827,476,036 downwards.
TATTTCACTAAAAGGCCTGAACACAAAAACAACTGAAGGAAGGTAAACTTCACAATCAACAAGTAGAAATGCATCCTTTTGACACAACAAGTGACCTACTCAAACACACTATTTACAGAAGGTATAAATTAAGAGATAAAACCATAAGGAAATTATGAAATCTTTCACAAATAGCTTGATCGAATCTTTACACATACACTAAACTACAAAGAATGAAAAGACAAGTAATTCATCACCAAAACTAGCCAAGGTATCTTTTGTATTCATTATCCAAAAGAAAACTGAGTTACAATAGCATGCACAAGACCTGTGAAAGGACTGACAATAGTCACTATCTCCAAGAGGTGCATGAATAGAACTAGGTTACAAAATGAGTCCAAAATGACTAAGTAAGCAAGCTTCAAACAGTTGCCCCAAAAATAGGAACTAGAAGCTTCATTTGGTCAGATAGCTTAAAAAAGCCAAAAATATAGCAATTATATTTTCTTCAAATGAGCTTCAAAGAGTTGAAATGGTCAATTTTGACCAAGTCCAACATGGCGACACATCAAACTATCCATGAAAAGCTCCAATTTTTCCTCAAAAGCAAAAAAAAACACTCCCATATGCCCTCCTCATGTTGGCAAACAACTTCAAACTTCCCCCTATGCTTGGAAATATCATAACTCGGAATATATATCTCCAACTCTCCTCTCAAGACTAAGTCATATTGATACATGTTTCTCTTTTTGCATTTAGAGGAAAATAATGATTAAAATAAGTGATTTATAATGCACCACTTATGTTAATCAATTTACAATACAAAAACATATGCCAAAAATAAAAATAAAAATAACCTCATAACTCCTTAGCTTGACCACGTAGGTGCATCAAAGCCTAGTTAAAAGGCATGGTGAGATGGAACTCCATAGTATGAGATCACATCTATATGCAAAATATTTAAAGTTATGAAAATTTCCCAAAGTCATATCCCTCCCTTCAATCTTTTGGTCATGACATGCACTAGTTTTATTTGATTTTTGCATTAATAAAAGAAATGTGACAAAAGTCACCCCCTATTAGCATCCTAGGGTAAACATAACCATAAATCAAAAAGAAAAATGAAATATTCATTCTTCTCGTGAATTCCTCAAGAAGCTAAGTAGCTGCCAAGGGCAGGGTTTTCATGGAGACTTCAAGAAACTCTTCACCGCTACCATCAAAGAGTATGAAGAGATCGACCTGCAACTTCATGGTGGTCAAATTGTTGGGTAAGATTCCCTCCTGTTGTGAAAAGAACATGAAGCTTCGAGCTTAAAATTTCTAAAAAATGAAGCCCTTCTTGTAGCATGACCTTTCTTTGAAAATGATGATAAACGTGCTATATCGAGTTCCATTGTGCAAACAGATGATTATATTTTGATTTTTTCCACATTCCTCTCTAAGAACTTCCTCATTTTCCACAAAAATAAAGCTCTCCATATATACATTTTTTTTATATATCATGGTTGTGTGCCTCTGTGAGTGATGAAGGGTTTTCAATTTTTCCCTAGCTCTACCCTCTAATTCCTTTTCTGTAGCTGAGACTTCACCTTATCGAGGCCATGAACAACATAGACCTCCGCATGTGCACAGTTTTAAAATATGCCCCTATATATGAATTTGCTTCGTGAAACTTAATGCAATACCATATTCTTTATCATTGAGACTTATCCACTGTGCTTAGTTATTGCTTCTTCCTATTTCATATTCATCGATTCTATATTGTTGTGGTATCTTTTACTAAACCGTCTTTGATGCATTGCATGATTAAAATTATACAAGTCCCTAGCATCTCAAAGAAAAAAATTTGATTTCATGAATTAATTTTTTTCTTGGGATGACTGTAGCATCATGCATGTTTCCTGTAGCCCTGTATTTCTCTTTTCTGTGGATGCATTACTTGGTATTTTCCCAAAGCATGATTATTCACCCCCAGTTTTTGATGATCATTGGACGGTGCCTTCAATGCAACAATGCATGACTATCCCTCAAGGTGTGATGACCTCCTCTTAGCATTGATGACCCCTAAGATGGCTCCACCTGAACTACCATCATTCATAAGCTATTTAGCACAAGTGCAATGATTGTTCTATACTGATACATGTTGTTGTCCCACTGTTTGTGTCATATCATTCTTGCTTTCAAAAGGACCCGTCCTCGATCTCTATTGACATGTTACATCATCTTGAGAGTCATAGGGGTATGACTTTCCTCCAACTTCATATGATCATTACTTGGCTAGGTATTGACATCATAACCTACTATCTTAATAGACTGGCATCTAATTGGCAGTTAACAATAGTGATGTTACTGACCAATCAGCATTACTCACTTGTGATTTGATGTCCTTTACCTACTGAGCACCTCTTTGATAGCTGCAATTCATTATTACCATGCTGCCCCTGACATAAATTTGTTCATTGTCTATGCTTTACTCTGCTTTATGCTGTGAGAAATATTACCTTAATTTGTTGCTTCAACTCACATATTTGTTGCTTAGAAATAGTATAAGGCAAGGTAAAAATGGTCCATGCACTCATCTCTTAATCATTTATATTTTCCCCCTTTGGGCAACTCATTAAAATCCATTTTCCATGATTTTCCTGAGCAAAAATATGTCACCCATAACTGTGACTGAAGAGACATTATTATGAGTGATGTATGTTTGCTTGAGCAGATCATGATCATCCAAAGTGAACCACCCCTATATTCCTCATAAAGCATGGTAATGAGCATGTCGAGCTCAACCCTCATGGGAGCCCGTTTTAACCCACATGTACATTGATGAATAAAACAAGGACATGATTATGCCTGTAGCTGCACAAGGAACAAACATGTTAGAAATAAATGCCTATGCTGCATTAATGATGACTTGTTGGTTTTCTGGGATACCTAAAATGTGCATGCAATTCAGTTAATGCAGATTATGACCAGTATATACATGAATAGGGGTGAATGTGCATGTGATGAATGCAATCAACCATTGCTTAGAGCATCGCTCTAACCTATGTTCTCATCTCTTACAGGGAATGGGAGCGACAGACAAAGAAGATTTAGGACAACCTACAATAGACCAGAATAGACTAGTCATTCAGGCAGTGAATGGTTACCCTCATCTTATGCTCCTTCATTTATTTCCTTTTCTTATTCAGATATATGCTTGTTTTTTTAATTTGCATTGAATAAGAAAAAGTCAATCTCACAGCTTGTGTGAGATAATGAATATTTTCACATTCAATAAGATTTATTTTCATCAAAATATTGTAAAAATATTTTATGTTTCATTCATTTGTATGAATAAAATAACTTTATGTTTCCTGAGATCTTGTAACGCTATAAAGTTGTTTCATTTGCATAATTGAATGTAGCATAGAAGGTTTTAACAAAAAATGTACCATTTATCTTGAAACATAGGTGGCTCTTCCTGATTGAGCCCATAGGTGAAAATCTGTAATGGGAGCATCAACCAATATATTCAACCTCACTATCAATGGTTTTGCAAGCTGTAATTATTTTTTGTACTTTATCCAAAAAAGTTAAAAACCTATCATATAATTGTGCAATTTCATCAAGAATGGGGATTCCTTTGTCGAACACCCTAGCAATCCATTTTTGAGAAACTTGTGCAGAGGATCTCATCTTGCCCAACTAATCAATGGCCTCCTTTAAAATAATTCTAGGCTATGTAGAAAGGCCAACATCCAACTGAAGTGGGTTAACCAAGTGTCTGATGTAACTTTGCAACTCTTCCACTTATGCTTTCAACTAATCTTTGGCCTCACCTCCTTTTCAAGCCTCTAGATAATGGTCTCTATGGATTCCCTTAGCTCGTGGAATTCTTGATTCTTTGAAGTAGGACCCAAGTTTATTGTGGTAACATTGTAATCCTTGGGAGTAATGTCTCCCTTTTCTTTTTTGGCAGTAGGGTGGCAATGTGCACAACCTAATTATTAGAATCATCCCTAACAATTTTAGAGTATGTTTTTTCCCTCTTCCTTTTCTTAGGCTTATTCATGGTAGCCAAAAACTTATCCCAACTAGGAGTAGCTACTTCTACAATTGGCTTAATCTTTAGATGTTCCTTGATCCATTATGGAGCAGTAGATTTTTCCATGTTTGTATCTTCCTCCTACTGTTTTTCCTCTTGTTTCTTTCAAATATTCTTCCTTTATCCTCTTTTCCCTTATCTTTCTCTTCTACTTGTTATTGTTCTTCTTCTTGGGACTTTTGTTGTCATTATTCATCATTTCCGGAATTCACCTCATGAAATTGCTCCTCATGTTCCACATAAGTATCCTCAATTACCTCCTTCTCTTGCTCAATGTCCACTTATGTAACTGGTGGGATTGAATCTATAAGTTGCTCATCAACTAGTTGCTTTATCATAGTCTCCTCTTGATGCAATTCTTCTTCACAATGCTGCTCTAGAGTTTTATTGGTGATTTATCCTATGGTGGTCGCCTCCTTCCTTGTAGCTTCCTCTAACTATTCTGCAACCTTCTTGAAATTCTCCAAGTTTGGGAATGGAATCCCACTCCTTGTCCAAAAGCCTTTCTTTGGTATACAACTTGGGGATTTTCCCGAGAACTCTCAACATTAATTGCTTCCTTTCTTGTCTTTCCTTCTAACTTAGGGGCTTGTACAGCCTCAAAATTCTTTGTAGAAGGGATCTCATCTTCTTGAGCTACCTATTCCTTTTGGGAAGGAGGAGGATTGGGGTCTACTAAGGAGGAGACCTTTTTCTTCAAACTTTCCCTTGTAAGCCTTCATTTGGATGGCTCCTCAGTAGATAATTTTAGTGTTTTTCTCTTCTTCTCAGTGGGTTTCCTCTCAACAACATTTGTTATCTTCTTTTTACCCTTGGCCCACTTGATGATCAATGGTTCCTCTCCTGACTCTTCCTCCTCAGTTGCATGAACTTTAGCCTCCTATTCTGGCTCTTCTTCAGAATATTGGGATTTAAGATTCCCCATTAAGTCATAGGATAATTTAACTCCATCAAACTTCAGTACCATTATTTTGTGATTGGCCTGCAAATTTGTATATCTTAACACAGGAGACATAACCTCATTTAATTTGGCTATCTCCTCTTCAACCCAATCAATTGGAGGGACTGGTTTATTTGTTATTTCCATTTAGTCATGATACTGGATTAAATCCCCATCATCATCTACTTGAATAGGGATATCCAAAAGCCTATACAACCTAATCATTTCAATGAAAATCTTGGAATATTTCTTCTTGAATGCTTCAAATTCCTCTACAATTTTCCCAAAAGTCTTCAATGTGAGTCTTTTTCTTGTATGATCTGTCGGTATCCTTTCTTGCTACCCCATGTGGATCAATGTTCCTTCTTTTTGTATGTGTTTGGAGATGAAGAACCCCATCTCAACTTCTAAATTTTAAGCACTGATAATGGTGGGACAAGCTTCCCAACCATCTATTGACATTGGTAATTCACCTCTCATACCTATTTTGTGCATGATTTTCAACATTTTATCAAAGGAAACCAATTAGCTTGTGACCTCCAATATCACCATCTTGTTAGTTAGATATCTAGGTAATCTGTAAGCTCTGAGAGAGAGGCCCTGAATTTTGACATAATTTTTTTTGAAATTGGATAAACCAGGAGCCATACTTCCTCACCAACTCTATAGAATCAAGTGGCAATATGATATGCAAGGCCTCCTGCAAAGTTTTAGTAATATACATGGAAAAAATAATACTCACTCTCTTATAATGAGATGTGTTGGACAAGTGCAACTATGGATAGCACTGAATATACCTTTATCTCTCCAGGCCAATTTCCCACTATTCCTTTACATGTCAATCCTCTATATTTGAAATTTTTTTCCAATATGTATACAACATAAGAGGTCATTGTAAATTTCCTAGTATTTTCTACCTCTTTTAGCTTCTTTTCAATGTTATCACTTATCAATCTTTCCCAATGGAAGTTTTTCCCCTTCTTCATCTCTTCGATGATATAAACCATCCAATCTTCGAATTGTGAATCCTTCTCAAGCCCCATGATTTAGCTTAATAGGTTTATCAAGTCACCATATTCCTCATGTAAATCACTTCTATGTAGGATCTTGGGAAACTTTGAAATTTTTTGTCTTGGTTTGTTCATCCATTTAGTATTTATAATTTCCATAACCTCATTTGGATTGTTTGTATAAAATTTCTCAGTTTCTTCCAAAGTAAACATTGTCATCCTTGAGTAAGATGGAATCTCAAAATCTTTAGCCAAAGCTTCCTCAATGAAATTGGCCATAATTATGCCTTATGGGCCAATGATCTTTCTTTCATCAAATCTGTAGTGCTTGGCACACTCAATAATCATCTCAGGACAATGGACTGATGGTGGGAATCTCACAACTTGAACAATTCCATTATGGACCATTTTCTTTGCCAACTTAGAGGGACTTGGGCCAGCCATTCTCTTTTCAAACCCTTCAAAGTCCACATGATTGAGGTTGGTATCTCCCACATTTCCCTAGTATGAAGCAATATTGGTTTCTGGAAGAACACCTTTGAAATCAAACTTCATTTATGTCTCCCTGGAGAGTTTCTCCTCACCTTGCCTACTCTTCTTACCCTTTCCTACCTTTCCCACTTGTTTGCTTGCCTCAACTTTTCTTATCTCAGCCTACATTTGTTAGCAAAACATCCTAATTACTTGAAAGGATGAATAAATCTCCCCTAATATCTTTAACATATTCAAATCATTTGAAATTCATGAGAAAAACAATCACACCCTCTCATAATTACATAAAACACCATTTAGAATCATATTCTTAAAATCCTAACATGAAAAATGTCAAAATCCATCCTTAGAGAACAATTTGAGGGTATTGTGAATTTTTGAGGATTTCCAATGGGTCAGAAATTACTGAAAGGAAGCACCCTTAGTTAATAATTTACAAAGAGTTTAAGCATTTTTCATGGAATTCAAACGACCTGGAAATCCCCATGAATAAATACATTCACGAAATTCAAAAAGCAAAGAAATATCTAAGTTCACCCGACTGTTGGCTTTAAAACTTATTATTCTTCGAGATTCACCTCGGGTTTTAGAAGAATTTGTGAAATTTAGAAGTTTTAAAACATTTAAGAGAAAGCCAATTTTTGTGAAAGGTTGATTTTAGCGAGGACTTAAGTAAATTTTGGATCCCTCCATTTTCTTTGGAATTTTTAGGCAATCACGAAATCCGCGAAGAGACCCACCCTTCATGACTTAAGACAAATTTTATGAATTCTTGATGTCATCGGGTATCCCTCTTAACACTTTGGACCTTTATAGCCTTCGTGGATTCTAAGTGTTCTTGAAATATTTCATGGTAAAAACCTCCCTGAACAATTTACTTTTAAACCCGACGTGCTTCAGGGATTTCATGAGGTTGTGAAATCCGTAAAAGTGACCATCTTACATCAAAATGACTAAATTGTTTGGTTTTATTTCGGGCTTTCAGTGGTTTGGGAAGTTTAAAGAGCGATGAAAAATTTCATGAGAAAAAAAAATTCTTGGAAGGTGGGAATGCCCGAGACTTGGTACTCCCTTTATGCTTGACACTCACGGTTTTGGGATCTTTGTGGATTCCATGAACCCTAAAATGTTGATGAATTCTTACGATGGGACAAACTCAATTGACTAGACAAGTTTACTCACTTAGAATATTTTATAGTCGAAAGTTATTTATATGTAAATTTCAAGGTTTCAAAACCATTAGAGCTCTGAATTTTGGTTAATCCTAAACGCTCCCTTGAGAATTATCATGCATTTTTAGATTGCTTACCCTAGCCCTAGACATGATAGCACACAAAAGGAAACCCTTGTCTTACGATTTCTGTGGTGAATGTAGGAGGGTGTTCACACTAATTGATAAGAATTTACAACATCATTATAATTAAAACAAGAAATGAAAACTTGTGTAGGTGAGGGAAAAATTTAAGAAACCCCCCTTTTGTCTAAGGTGAAAAATCCTGGTGAATCTTGTATTATTCCCGATAAAAATATTAATTTTATTGGCGATTATTTTCATTTTTTGGGAAAAAAAAATCTCAATTGGCGAATCTTTTACAATCGCTAGAAGTTTGTGGAAAATCATGGCGAATTGCAATTTTTTTTTAATGAATAAAATATTTTTCAGTAGCGATTAAAACCTTTTTTCAAACCAATTTTTTTTTCCTATTGGCGAATTAACCCTATTTTCAAAACAAACAAAAAAAAATGTTGGCAAATAAAATCGTTTTTCATAGCAAAAAAAAAAAATTCATTGGTGAATTAAACATAATCTCAAACTAATAAAAAAATTCAGTGGTGAAATAAACAGATATGCCAATAAAAATGAGTGTGGTTGGCGAAAATATCAAATTCAGGGACATATTTTCCGTACATTCAAATTCCTTCATAAAGAGTCTAGAATGCAAACAACTATCAACATATTTATTATTTTTGAAGCCAGATGTTAGTGCAAATTAATATAATCTATGACCGTTTGATGAATTTTTGATGGATGACTGTAGTTGCATTCCAGAAGTAAATATTTGAAGCACTAGGCTTGTGAATTGAAACCTCCAGAATAACACTAGAACCGTTAGATTTCCAGATATCAATGGTTGAGATTTTATTACTTATTAAATCATTTAGTTATAACAACCAAAATAATATTAAGGAATATGATCAGAACCGTCGAAGGAACTATACCAAGGTGCGAAATATTAAAGAAATATTAAGGAACTAGTGTTACTGAATCATTGATAAATATTGGTGCAAAATATTAAGGAAATTCTAAAGGAGCCTCTTAAGCAAATGTTTTTTTTATAGTTAAATAGTTGTTATATGGGGCAACACCCTATATTAATCAAAAAGAGTTTGTACATTTCATTTCCAGAAAACATTAAAAACCCAAATATTTAACGGACACACATGGACACTTATAGAGTATGGACTACAAACATTTAACAAACCAATGACTATCACAAACCAAAACGACCTTCCACAGACACCAGATTATGTATTGTTGCAGCCAATCTCATTTGTCTTCTTGGCTTTGATTGCATTCAAAATCACTGGACAATCACCACCGCAGGTACTATGGGCAGGATGGTTTGCTTGTTCCTCCCAACTCCTGGTGTCATTCGCTACCCATTCTTCACCAGTGCCCAACTCCCAATCCTCCTCATCCGAAGACCACCTTTCCTCGTCGAGAGCTTTAGCCATCGCAAATGCCTTCAACCAACCCATCAACCAGTCTTTGAGAATGTCAACCACATGCAAAAGAAAGTCAATACACCTGTCAATCTCCCCCCATCAGTTTTTGAGAGTTGCATGGTCCAACGAGCGCATCATGGGAAACTTTGGTACTGAGAATTCATTCCCATGAGCCTTGTAGTAGTGCAGTGGCAGAGGAGTCATGAAATTGCCGTTGATGTTGTCCAATGCCTCGTCGATATTTTCCAACAAAGAGTGTTGAAAAATCATTTGGCATAGCTTCTTCCCCCGAGCTTTTGAGACACCCATGTACATGATCATTGCCAGAAACATGGCGGGTATTTTTAAATTCCCCTTGAGCTTGTGGGTAGCCAGCAGAAATTCTGGGCCCAAAACACCCTTCATTGCCTAGAGCACCAGTGGATGCTTGGACACCATTATCCCTTTCAGTCGTTTCTTAGTTATTTCACCACAGAAAGCATTATGTTGCTTCGTGGAATTCAAAAACAAAGGAGTCTCCATTACCCCTTGGTGTTTCTCAAGAGTGCTAAACCAATTTGAGAAAAATGAGCGTAGTAACCCCTATTTGTAGCACAATCTCCCACAACCTTATGGAGACCATACCAAGATTCAAGTGGTGAATTAAATGTTTGTTTTAAAAGAGGGACCACCTAGGAAGAACATTTTACACAAAGAATGTATAGGCCAAACAAGGCTGAATTATCAACCTTATAAAATAATTTTTAATAGTGTGAAGGATATTCCATAACTGTAGCCAAATTTCAGCACAAATCAATCTAACCACGACCATTCGATGACTTTCCGATGGACGACTATAGTTGCATTCCAGAAGTAAATCTCTAAAGCACTAGACTTGCGAATTGAAACCTCTGAAATAACACTACAAACATTAGATGCAAACATGTGGCGAGATCAAGGCTCATCGCTCATCACTCATTCTATCTTTTCAATTCCTCGACGTTGTACATTTCATTTAATTGAAGTTCTCAATATTTTTGAAGAAAGTGTGGTTGTCATACTGCTAGTGCTGGTAGTGGCGACGATTAATACCATATGTGATATGAACATCCGAAGCAATTTCTTGGACAAATCATAGCTTTAATGAAACAAGATTTGTAATGATTTCATATTGTTTGAGTGGCACTGGTGATTTTGATAGCTTGTCAGCTTGAGTTACAGTTTGTGTGTAGCCAGACATCAATCAAATTAAATATTTTAATTGTACATGAATCACGATTATTATTATACCCAAGCTAGTAGTGGCACTGGTGTCTAGTAGCCCATAAATAGGGATCGTGAATAGTGGATAGTGTCATAAGGGTTTTCATTTTCTAGGGTTAATAAGGATTCAGGAAGAAGATGATGTGGTATTATTGGGGATACTATAAATTCTCCTACTTATAGTTATGTAGTTATAGAGTAATCAGTAAAAGATGAATTTATTTCAAGTTCAGAATGGGTGGAATTGGAAAGAAGTTTATTTGGTTAACCTAACTTCTCAGACAGGTTTTGAACCAAGATGAGGAGCTTTGATGGAGATAAGTGCTATACCAATTAATGGAATCTATGTGCAAAAGATGGAAGTAGATTTTCTACTCCTCTTGTATCTTCACAACTCCCTATTCCCCAGTATGGTTTGCTTGGCAAGCCCCATGCATTTATTTTCAGAGACACATTTGTATTACATCTTCTGCATGACTCTGGTTCTCAAAGGGGATAAGTACATTTTGTATCTTCACGGCTCCCATTTCGCCAAAATGATTTGAACCGCCTTTCCCCCAGCATGGTTGGAAAATCCACCAGCAAAAGCTTGGAATCATTCATTTATTTTCAGAGCCACATTTGTATTACGTTGCCACCAACAGAAGCTTGGAATCATGCATTTATTTTTAGAGTTATATTTGTAGTAAGTTGTCAGCAGCGGAAGCTTGGAAATTGGAATCAATTTGTAATCCATTGTAACGAGCAACAACTTGGAATAAATTATTAAATTGTGTCTATGTAAAGTGACACACTGACATATGTTATTTATACAAAATAGGAGCTTGCCTACTCTATAGGTACTCGTCTTTAAAAAGATATGTAATAATGTGACATTGTAATTCAAATGTAATAAAATAAATGGTTGTGTTGTGTTATTCTTCATTATTCATTTACACTTATAGTAAAGAGTTATTTTCTGAGTTCAGAACTTCAGTATCTATTAATATATTCGTTATTGATTTCTAATTTTCCATCAAATTGACAAAAAAATTATAAACACTAAAAGTTGTCGTTATTGATTTATAATTTTTCGTTGACCTTCTCCCCCGGTTCTCGATATCATTATTCATTTTTTTAAGTCCTTTGCATTGTTAAGTTATCAGCCCCTTGGTCTTGATGTCAATCCTAGCGCACAAAAGTTTAAAACAACTTTAAAACACATGTGTCATGTTTATTGTTTTAAATTAATATCATAAGTTACTCAAGTTTCAATCATTCGATGAAAATTTGATGGTTGTAGTTGCATTCCAGAATGAAATGCACAGAGCGATAGGCTTATGAACTTAAACCTCTAGAATCACCCTATAACCATTAGATTTAGAAAGATCAATGGTTAAGAATATGCATTATGCAACTTGTAGACCTAAGACATTTCATTCACTTTAATGTTCCAATTTTGAATTTTCGAGAATAAAAGCTTTTAAAGCGCTTTGTACTGCTAAGTGTCTAAGTGATTTTTTTTAAAGTGAGAGGGTTAGCACACGGGGAGAATTTTTTAAGTCCTTTGCAACATTAAGTTACCGGCCCCTTGGCCTTGATGGCAATCCTAGCGTACAAAAGTTTAAAACACATGTGTCATGTTTATTTTTTAAAGTTAATATCATAAATTACTCTAGTTTCAACCATTGGATGAACATTTGATGTATGGTTGTAGTTACATTTCGTAATGAAATGCACAAAGCGATAGGCTTGCAAAATTAAACCTCCGTAATCACCCTATAACCATTAGATTTAGAAAGATCAACGGTTAAGAATTTGCAACTTGGAGACCTAAGACGTTTCATTCACTTTAATGTTCCAATTTCAAATTTTCGAGAAAAAAAACATTTAAAGCACTTTGTACTGCTAAGTGTCAAGTGATTTTTTTTTAAGTGAAAGGGTCAGCACATGGGGAGATTTCAATCTTCACTCTTCAGATTGCTCATTGCAAAGCACCACCCTGTATTGGATTCCACATTCCACTTCCAACAAATCCATTCCAGTTTCCACGACTGTTAGCATTAATCTTTTCAAGAGTCAGGACTCAAAATCTTGGTAAGTGAAAGAATTCTTGCAGCTATGTTTCATCCTTTGACATTTCTTAAAATCTTATTTTGTCAAACTTTGAAGTTTGGGTTTAGAGACTTAAGAATTAAGAAAAATTAAGGAGGACTAATAGGTATTAGGGAATTCAAATTTCACAACTTCACATTGTATAAGCATGTCTACCACCAGTACCACTAGAGCAAGGTCTGATAAAAAAATACATTATGCAAAATTGCTTAAAACCCCAAGTTTCACTAATGGGTACCATGATATTTATGATCCCGAAATGTATGGTAGGCGTACCTCAAAACTTAGATTTTCATCTCAGAATAAGGTTGCAAAGAAAACACAAGTTAATAGTATTAGTGCATTGTGGGTAATTGAATTAGGGCACATGATGTTACATGAGGTTTTCCCTTGCCCAAAATTTATCATGGTATGTGCCCAAAATTATGATGATAACAAAAGAGCAATTGTTAATAAAGATAGAAAAGAAGTATTTTTATCCAATAATGCAAAAGAACTTGGAAAAGTGTTGGGGTTTCCAACCGAAGAATTTGGAGACGTGCACATTGACCTAGAAAAACTTTCTAGTGATTATGAAGCAGTGGAAGAAAGGGAGAAAAATGCTTTCTTAAATAAAATAGTTCAGGATAGAAACAAATTGAAAGGTGATCATAAGCCTCCTTATGATTTGGATATTTTTAAACCATGGGTTCGGGATACTATATCCATGCTAGCATTTTGCCTCGATTTGGATAGCAATTTGGAAGTGGGTGCAAGCCTCCTTGAAATGGTATTTAATATCCATTATGGTGTTCAACATGTCAAATATAATTTTATTTAGCACATTTTAGAATCATGCATAAACAATTTTTAATGATTAAAGCAGGTTCCATCAAGGCATTTATGTTCACAACCTACTTGTGCTATCTTTTTCTATTCAAATTTAGAGGATGTTTCAGACCAACAAGCTTCACATTCAACCCTATAGTAATGTCGAGGAAAAGAAAATGGCTCCAGTATATGAATGGACCACTAAGATAAGGATGCATGATTCTCGAAGGAACTACAATCATTTTATAGACTACTTTCTGGCTCCATTGCATCAAGCAATTACAAATACTCTAATGTCTAGATTTCCCATGTCATGTAGAAATTGCATTCAACTAGGAAAATAAATGCAATTGGCTGATTGGTACTTAATGGAAGAATATAATGTGCTAAGATTTTATGGATTAGGAGTACATCCATACATACTTCCAATACATGTGGCATAAAGGGTTTTTGCATTGGAATATGTAAGGCAGGTGCAGAGTGCTAATGAACTACACTTTCTCAGTCAACAAAAGAAGACCTTATTTCCTTCTTTACCTTTTTCATGTGGAGGGTTCACCTTCGAGACAAAATCATTTAGTGTGGCACATAATCTTTTTAATTGTTTTGATTTTGATGCTATCTGTCACTGGCAGTATGATCCATGTGACATCATTAAATCAATGATTGTGGCCAATAGGAATGTTGCAAGTAGAATTCAACATCAAAGTAAACCCTTGCTTGAAAACTTGAGAAACAAGGATTCTTGGGATGAGGTAAAAATATCAATAGAGAAAAGTGCTACTGAGAATGGTATTTATTTTGAAAAATTGTCAGCAGAAATTATGGCATTGCACCGAAAGACAATCAGGACATACAACAATTTTTATGAAAAAAGTGATAAACCATCTAGTAGAGTAAAAATTCCAAGTTCTCTAGAGAAGGAAGTTATAGATAAAAATTGGTCGCGATAAAAAATTATTGCCTTTTGGTCTATGAGGAAGGACCTAGGTGATCCAAGAGCTCTTGCAGAGTATGGAGCTAATGAAGAAGATAAAGAGTTTAGCAAATTGTGGAATATAGAGAATCCTGATCAACGTGGAAGCAAAGGAAGTGATGAATCTGATGATGAATCTAATGATGATATTGATAGGGAAGAAGAAGAACAAAGCCATGCCAATTACAAACCTGGTTTAAGTGAGGCCGCAAAAGAAGAATATGCTTCAACATATACTTCAGGAGCAGCCATACTTGAAAAAATTGGTTATGAAGGTGGTCCTTTGGGGTCCAAAGGACAAGGCCCTTGGACGGTAACAAATGTTGAGCATAGAAAACCAGTTGATAAATCTGGCCTTGGGCTTGGAGGTGAAAAGCTAGACCAAGGGCATACAAGTGAAGCTCAATTTGTTAGAGCTTCTAATCCTCATCCTCATGGTTAGATATAATCACAACTAGGACATGCCCTTGGTGGACAGCTTAGTGCAACTGGGAGTGCCATTGGTGGCGATGGTATGGGTAGTAGTACTAATAGTGGTCAACATGTGCAACAACGACAAATTACACACAATACTAAGAGGAAAACAAAAAAAGATACCACAGAAACACCAAGTGATCAAGGCAATCAAAAGAGGCAAAGGATTTTGAGAGGTCAAATTCACACTATCAGTGGATCCACCAGTACCACAAAGGAGTTATTTCAAGAAACTCCCACAAATCAAGTTAGTGTGGGTGCGACATCATTAGCAACTGCAAGTACTCCTATTCCTTTGCCATTCAAGCATTCCATTGTTCCTGCCTCCCCAGGTTATGATTTCATTGAAGAGTTTAAAAAGAAATCAGACTTGAATAAAAAAGAAAAGAAGCAACTGATGGAGAGTGTGTCTGCTGTAACTTCAGAGATTGCAACAACCATGGTATTACCCACATTTGACACAAATAAAGAAATCATGGAGTACACAATTGTTGTTCCCACAGTTCAAAACAAACCAACAAATCAGATGGATCAATCTGAATACCAGGTAACCAATTTTCAATTGGATTTTTTGGCCTAAAAAATACTAACAAAATTAATGTATCAAAGAAGAACAATGAATTGGTGTACACATCATTGCTAAAGCAAGATAGAGAGAAGAAAAGGTTGCAGACCCAAATAGAAAAGTTACAGGCAGACCTAGCAAGTGTGAAAGCAAAGAGGAAAGTAGCAGATAACAAGAGCAATGAATTAGAAAAAAGAATAATAAAATCTGAATCTACATCAACAAGCAAAGAGGATAAATCAAATGAGAGAGAAGTGAATGACCTAAAGCGAAGGCTAGATGAGAGCAACAAGAAATATGATGAGGAAAAATTCACTTCAGAAAAATTAAGAGTAAGCATTACAAATGGAAATGTACAGTGGGAACAAAAATTGGAGAAACAAAGAAAAACAAATGAAAGATTGGAGAAAGAGCTGATGGAAGCAAAAGAAGAAATTAAGTCTTCTCAAAATAAGTTATCTACATTTTGTAGAGATACGGTGAGGCATATGAAACAAAAGATCTGGGATGAAATAATGCAGAGGTTTGATCATTTGTGTGACATGTTTCAATTGATTGATGCTATCAGACAACATTATAAGAAGCTCAACAAATATTTAGTGGACAACAAAAATGTGTTGGAATTAGAGAAATCTGCAAATCAAGTTCTACAAACAGTCTCCAAAGCCAGTGACAATGATTTGAAATCAAAAGGGATTACTAATTGGATTGAAACCTCAATGAAGTTGTCATCTATCATTGAAAAGTGTTCGAGAATGTGTGGAACAAAGGAATATTTGCATTTGGTTGCAAACAAGATGAAGGTGGTGGATGAAAAGGTAAGGAACTTCACAAAGCTTGGTTTTCCAGAGGCTTTTGACACAAATTATCAATTCATTGGAAAGGATGGTTTCAGAAAGAAGATGGAGGGTGCAAGGAAGATTGATTTGGACCAGTTTCCTCATAACCTAGATGTGGTGAACTATTTGGATTCCATCAGAACACTGATAACCTTGAATGCAAAATTGACTGAAGAATTCAAGACAGGTTCCACTTCCAATTACAATCATGAAATGTTAACAAAACTTCAAGTCAAACAACATCAGTTAGAACAAATGGCAATTCCACCACCTGAAGAGTGGAAGTTGCTAGAAAAGGTGATACAGTGACTTGATTTTTAATTATGAATCTTTGATAATATGATTTTCCAAGTTCCAACTCAACTCTGTGTAGACTTGTCTTTGGGCATTGGCAAGATTTTGCATTTCCAATGCCTATATGTACTCCTTCATGTGAAAATCAATAAAAAAGCTCAAATTTAGACTTCAGTAATGTGATGATCTTCAATTATCTGTATTATTTATTTTATCATTTGAAGAAAAAGTTTGTGGTTTCAAATACAAGATACACATTAATGATTAAACAATTATTGATGTTCATTGTTGTATATGCTACTAATAATATTGTTAAAATGTTATTAAGCATTGAGTTGAGTGATGAATCATTGAGTACATGTTCAAGTTTTACTTTTAACATAATTAAAATATAAACTATAAGGTGATGAAATTTTAACCTGCATGAACTTACACAATAACTAAAGCATTTAACTGATCCTTTGGACCAGAGCCACAATGATAGTATAATTCACAGTAAAGAACAATGAAAATTAATGAAACTAGTCTTTGACCAATATTTCATTAATAATTCATAACAGGTACCACAATTGGAGAGAAAATAGACTCAAAAGATTGTCATATTTGACACAAACATGCTTGTAGAAGAGAAACTCGCCTTCCAAAAGGAAACTCATTAAAAGAAAAAATATCTTTAACCATTGCAACACTTTATCCACCTCAGCAGTGATCCATGTCAGTAGTCTACACTTCGAGCTGGGAGAAGTATGTGTGTATTCAATTGTAAGTTATAAGGCCAGACCTGTACTATACTTGACCAAGTCACACTCTCCACCCTGGTGCTCATATCCAGAATTCTTTAGTGAAGACACTTCTCCCTTGAAAGCCCTCCTCCTGAAGTACTTGCCTCATCAATTGCAATGGGCTTATGTCCCATATTATATGGAATGATTGCTAAGGATTGTCCTTGTGATGGAGGTTGAGGTAGAAACCTTATGGCTAGAACTAGCCTGTCCTTGAGATTTCCATGTCTCCATTTGTTGCTTTAGCAATGCTAGCTCATTTTCTAACTCTGCAACCCTTTGTTGACTCTTATTATAATCATTAATAAGATCATTATATTGGCCCCTCAGAGTATCTATGTCCTTGATCAAATCCTCAACAGTTGCCTTGGTGAACTTGGAAACATTCACTTCCATATCTATTGCCTCCAATGTTAGAGTATCAACAACTCTTCTCACAACTAAGTGACCACTGAAATTAGTCATCTCTACCACTATTGGTTTTCTGGATCCAGTAGACAATGACCTAATT
>CM021101.1:827416830-827458111 GCA_007115665.2 Sequoiadendron giganteum | reverse complement strand
TTACGATGGGACAAACTCAATTGACTAGACAAGTTTACTCACTTAGAATATTTTATAGTCGAAAGTTATTTATATGTAAATTTCAAGGTTTCAAAACCATTAGAGCTCTGAATTTTGGTTAATCCTAAACGCTCCCTTGAGAATTATCATGCATTTTTAGATTGCTTACCCTAGCCCTAGACATGATAGCACACAAAAGGAAACCCTTGTCTTACGATTTCTGTGGTGAATGTAGGAGGGTGTTCACACTAATTGATAAGAATTTACAACATCATTATAATTAAAACAAGAAATGAAAACTTGTGTAGGTGAGGGAAAAATTTAAGAAACCCCCCTTTTGTCTAAGGTGAAAAATCCTGGTGAATCTTGTATTATTCCCGATAAAAATATTAATTTTATTGGCGATTATTTTCATTTTTTGGGAAAAAAAAATCTCAATTGGCGAATCTTTTACAATCGCTAGAAGTTTGTGGAAAATCATGGCGAATTGCAATTTTTTTTTAATGAATAAAATATTTTTCAGTAGCGATTAAAACCTTTTTTCAAACCAATTTTTTTTTCCTATTGGCGAATTAACCCTATTTTCAAAACAAACAAAAAAAAATGTTGGCAAATAAAATCGTTTTTCATAGCAAAAAAAAAAAATTCATTGGTGAATTAAACATAATCTCAAACTAATAAAAAAATTCAGTGGTGAAATAAACAGATATGCCAATAAAAATGAGTGTGGTTGGCGAAAATATCAAATTCAGGGACATATTTTCCGTACATTCAAATTCCTTCATAAAGAGTCTAGAATGCAAACAACTATCAACATATTTATTATTTTTGAAGCCAGATGTTAGTGCAAATTAATATAATCTATGACCGTTTGATGAATTTTTGATGGATGACTGTAGTTGCATTCCAGAAGTAAATATTTGAAGCACTAGGCTTGTGAATTGAAACCTCCAGAATAACACTAGAACCGTTAGATTTCCAGATATCAATGGTTGAGATTTTATTACTTATTAAATCATTTAGTTATAACAACCAAAATAATATTAAGGAATATGATCAGAACCGTCGAAGGAACTATACCAAGGTGCGAAATATTAAAGAAATATTAAGGAACTAGTGTTACTGAATCATTGATAAATATTGGTGCAAAATATTAAGGAAATTCTAAAGGAGCCTCTTAAGCAAATGTTTTTTTTATAGTTAAATAGTTGTTATATGGGGCAACACCCTATATTAATCAAAAAGAGTTTGTACATTTCATTTCCAGAAAACATTAAAAACCCAAATATTTAACGGACACACATGGACACTTATAGAGTATGGACTACAAACATTTAACAAACCAATGACTATCACAAACCAAAACGACCTTCCACAGACACCAGATTATGTATTGTTGCAGCCAATCTCATTTGTCTTCTTGGCTTTGATTGCATTCAAAATCACTGGACAATCACCACCGCAGGTACTATGGGCAGGATGGTTTGCTTGTTCCTCCCAACTCCTGGTGTCATTCGCTACCCATTCTTCACCAGTGCCCAACTCCCAATCCTCCTCATCCGAAGACCACCTTTCCTCGTCGAGAGCTTTAGCCATCGCAAATGCCTTCAACCAACCCATCAACCAGTCTTTGAGAATGTCAACCACATGCAAAAGAAAGTCAATACACCTGTCAATCTCCCCCCATCAGTTTTTGAGAGTTGCATGGTCCAACGAGCGCATCATGGGAAACTTTGGTACTGAGAATTCATTCCCATGAGCCTTGTAGTAGTGCAGTGGCAGAGGAGTCATGAAATTGCCGTTGATGTTGTCCAATGCCTCGTCGATATTTTCCAACAAAGAGTGTTGAAAAATCATTTGGCATAGCTTCTTCCCCCGAGCTTTTGAGACACCCATGTACATGATCATTGCCAGAAACATGGCGGGTATTTTTAAATTCCCCTTGAGCTTGTGGGTAGCCAGCAGAAATTCTGGGCCCAAAACACCCTTCATTGCCTAGAGCACCAGTGGATGCTTGGACACCATTATCCCTTTCAGTCGTTTCTTAGTTATTTCACCACAGAAAGCATTATGTTGCTTCGTGGAATTCAAAAACAAAGGAGTCTCCATTACCCCTTGGTGTTTCTCAAGAGTGCTAAACCAATTTGAGAAAAATGAGCGTAGTAACCCCTATTTGTAGCACAATCTCCCACAACCTTATGGAGACCATACCAAGATTCAAGTGGTGAATTAAATGTTTGTTTTAAAAGAGGGACCACCTAGGAAGAACATTTTACACAAAGAATGTATAGGCCAAACAAGGCTGAATTATCAACCTTATAAAATAATTTTTAATAGTGTGAAGGATATTCCATAACTGTAGCCAAATTTCAGCACAAATCAATCTAACCACGACCATTCGATGACTTTCCGATGGACGACTATAGTTGCATTCCAGAAGTAAATCTCTAAAGCACTAGACTTGCGAATTGAAACCTCTGAAATAACACTACAAACATTAGATGCAAACATGTGGCGAGATCAAGGCTCATCGCTCATCACTCATTCTATCTTTTCAATTCCTCGACGTTGTACATTTCATTTAATTGAAGTTCTCAATATTTTTGAAGAAAGTGTGGTTGTCATACTGCTAGTGCTGGTAGTGGCGACGATTAATACCATATGTGATATGAACATCCGAAGCAATTTCTTGGACAAATCATAGCTTTAATGAAACAAGATTTGTAATGATTTCATATTGTTTGAGTGGCACTGGTGATTTTGATAGCTTGTCAGCTTGAGTTACAGTTTGTGTGTAGCCAGACATCAATCAAATTAAATATTTTAATTGTACATGAATCACGATTATTATTATACCCAAGCTAGTAGTGGCACTGGTGTCTAGTAGCCCATAAATAGGGATCGTGAATAGTGGATAGTGTCATAAGGGTTTTCATTTTCTAGGGTTAATAAGGATTCAGGAAGAAGATGATGTGGTATTATTGGGGATACTATAAATTCTCCTACTTATAGTTATGTAGTTATAGAGTAATCAGTAAAAGATGAATTTATTTCAAGTTCAGAATGGGTGGAATTGGAAAGAAGTTTATTTGGTTAACCTAACTTCTCAGACAGGTTTTGAACCAAGATGAGGAGCTTTGATGGAGATAAGTGCTATACCAATTAATGGAATCTATGTGCAAAAGATGGAAGTAGATTTTCTACTCCTCTTGTATCTTCACAACTCCCTATTCCCCAGTATGGTTTGCTTGGCAAGCCCCATGCATTTATTTTCAGAGACACATTTGTATTACATCTTCTGCATGACTCTGGTTCTCAAAGGGGATAAGTACATTTTGTATCTTCACGGCTCCCATTTCGCCAAAATGATTTGAACCGCCTTTCCCCCAGCATGGTTGGAAAATCCACCAGCAAAAGCTTGGAATCATTCATTTATTTTCAGAGCCACATTTGTATTACGTTGCCACCAACAGAAGCTTGGAATCATGCATTTATTTTTAGAGTTATATTTGTAGTAAGTTGTCAGCAGCGGAAGCTTGGAAATTGGAATCAATTTGTAATCCATTGTAACGAGCAACAACTTGGAATAAATTATTAAATTGTGTCTATGTAAAGTGACACACTGACATATGTTATTTATACAAAATAGGAGCTTGCCTACTCTATAGGTACTCGTCTTTAAAAAGATATGTAATAATGTGACATTGTAATTCAAATGTAATAAAATAAATGGTTGTGTTGTGTTATTCTTCATTATTCATTTACACTTATAGTAAAGAGTTATTTTCTGAGTTCAGAACTTCAGTATCTATTAATATATTCGTTATTGATTTCTAATTTTCCATCAAATTGACAAAAAAATTATAAACACTAAAAGTTGTCGTTATTGATTTATAATTTTTCGTTGACCTTCTCCCCCGGTTCTCGATATCATTATTCATTTTTTTAAGTCCTTTGCATTGTTAAGTTATCAGCCCCTTGGTCTTGATGTCAATCCTAGCGCACAAAAGTTTAAAACAACTTTAAAACACATGTGTCATGTTTATTGTTTTAAATTAATATCATAAGTTACTCAAGTTTCAATCATTCGATGAAAATTTGATGGTTGTAGTTGCATTCCAGAATGAAATGCACAGAGCGATAGGCTTATGAACTTAAACCTCTAGAATCACCCTATAACCATTAGATTTAGAAAGATCAATGGTTAAGAATATGCATTATGCAACTTGTAGACCTAAGACATTTCATTCACTTTAATGTTCCAATTTTGAATTTTCGAGAATAAAAGCTTTTAAAGCGCTTTGTACTGCTAAGTGTCTAAGTGATTTTTTTTAAAGTGAGAGGGTTAGCACACGGGGAGAATTTTTTAAGTCCTTTGCAACATTAAGTTACCGGCCCCTTGGCCTTGATGGCAATCCTAGCGTACAAAAGTTTAAAACACATGTGTCATGTTTATTTTTTAAAGTTAATATCATAAATTACTCTAGTTTCAACCATTGGATGAACATTTGATGTATGGTTGTAGTTACATTTCGTAATGAAATGCACAAAGCGATAGGCTTGCAAAATTAAACCTCCGTAATCACCCTATAACCATTAGATTTAGAAAGATCAACGGTTAAGAATTTGCAACTTGGAGACCTAAGACGTTTCATTCACTTTAATGTTCCAATTTCAAATTTTCGAGAAAAAAAACATTTAAAGCACTTTGTACTGCTAAGTGTCAAGTGATTTTTTTTTAAGTGAAAGGGTCAGCACATGGGGAGATTTCAATCTTCACTCTTCAGATTGCTCATTGCAAAGCACCACCCTGTATTGGATTCCACATTCCACTTCCAACAAATCCATTCCAGTTTCCACGACTGTTAGCATTAATCTTTTCAAGAGTCAGGACTCAAAATCTTGGTAAGTGAAAGAATTCTTGCAGCTATGTTTCATCCTTTGACATTTCTTAAAATCTTATTTTGTCAAACTTTGAAGTTTGGGTTTAGAGACTTAAGAATTAAGAAAAATTAAGGAGGACTAATAGGTATTAGGGAATTCAAATTTCACAACTTCACATTGTATAAGCATGTCTACCACCAGTACCACTAGAGCAAGGTCTGATAAAAAAATACATTATGCAAAATTGCTTAAAACCCCAAGTTTCACTAATGGGTACCATGATATTTATGATCCCGAAATGTATGGTAGGCGTACCTCAAAACTTAGATTTTCATCTCAGAATAAGGTTGCAAAGAAAACACAAGTTAATAGTATTAGTGCATTGTGGGTAATTGAATTAGGGCACATGATGTTACATGAGGTTTTCCCTTGCCCAAAATTTATCATGGTATGTGCCCAAAATTATGATGATAACAAAAGAGCAATTGTTAATAAAGATAGAAAAGAAGTATTTTTATCCAATAATGCAAAAGAACTTGGAAAAGTGTTGGGGTTTCCAACCGAAGAATTTGGAGACGTGCACATTGACCTAGAAAAACTTTCTAGTGATTATGAAGCAGTGGAAGAAAGGGAGAAAAATGCTTTCTTAAATAAAATAGTTCAGGATAGAAACAAATTGAAAGGTGATCATAAGCCTCCTTATGATTTGGATATTTTTAAACCATGGGTTCGGGATACTATATCCATGCTAGCATTTTGCCTCGATTTGGATAGCAATTTGGAAGTGGGTGCAAGCCTCCTTGAAATGGTATTTAATATCCATTATGGTGTTCAACATGTCAAATATAATTTTATTTAGCACATTTTAGAATCATGCATAAACAATTTTTAATGATTAAAGCAGGTTCCATCAAGGCATTTATGTTCACAACCTACTTGTGCTATCTTTTTCTATTCAAATTTAGAGGATGTTTCAGACCAACAAGCTTCACATTCAACCCTATAGTAATGTCGAGGAAAAGAAAATGGCTCCAGTATATGAATGGACCACTAAGATAAGGATGCATGATTCTCGAAGGAACTACAATCATTTTATAGACTACTTTCTGGCTCCATTGCATCAAGCAATTACAAATACTCTAATGTCTAGATTTCCCATGTCATGTAGAAATTGCATTCAACTAGGAAAATAAATGCAATTGGCTGATTGGTACTTAATGGAAGAATATAATGTGCTAAGATTTTATGGATTAGGAGTACATCCATACATACTTCCAATACATGTGGCATAAAGGGTTTTTGCATTGGAATATGTAAGGCAGGTGCAGAGTGCTAATGAACTACACTTTCTCAGTCAACAAAAGAAGACCTTATTTCCTTCTTTACCTTTTTCATGTGGAGGGTTCACCTTCGAGACAAAATCATTTAGTGTGGCACATAATCTTTTTAATTGTTTTGATTTTGATGCTATCTGTCACTGGCAGTATGATCCATGTGACATCATTAAATCAATGATTGTGGCCAATAGGAATGTTGCAAGTAGAATTCAACATCAAAGTAAACCCTTGCTTGAAAACTTGAGAAACAAGGATTCTTGGGATGAGGTAAAAATATCAATAGAGAAAAGTGCTACTGAGAATGGTATTTATTTTGAAAAATTGTCAGCAGAAATTATGGCATTAAATCGAAAGACAATCAGGACATAAAACATTTTTTATGAAAAAAGTGATAAACCATCTAGTAGAGTAAAAATTTCAGGTTCTCTAGAGAAGGAAGTTATAGATAAAAATTGATCACGGTCAAAAATTACTGCCTTTTGGTCTATGAGGAAGGAGCTAGGTGATCCAAGAGCTCTTGCAGAGTATGGAGAAAATGAAGAAGATAAAGATTTTAGCAAATTGTGGAATATAGAGCATCCTGATGAACATGGAAACAAAGAAAGTGATGATGAATCTAATGATGATAGGGAAGAAGAAGAACAAATCCATGTCAATTACAAACCTCATTTAAGTGAGGTCGCAAAAGAAGCATATACTTCAACATATACTTCAGGAGCAACCATAGTTGAAAAAATGGGTTATGCAGGTGGTCCTTTGGGGTCCCAAAGACAAGGCCCTTGGACGGTAACAAATTTTGAGCATAGAAAACTAGTTGATAAATCTGACCTTGGGCTTGGAGGTGAAAAAGTAGACCAAGGGCATACAAGTCAATTTTTTACAGCTTCTAATCCTCATCCTCATGGTCAGATACAATCACAACTAAGACATGCCCATGGTGGAGAGCTTAGTGAAACTGGCATTGCCATTGGTGGTGATGGTATGGGTAGTAGTACTAGTAGTGGTCAACATGTGCTACAAAAAAAAAATACACACAAGAGGAAAACTATACAAGATACCACAAAAACACTAGGTGATCAAGGCAAACAACAGACACAAAGGATTTTGATAGGTCCAAGTCACACTATCAGTGGATCCACCACAAAGGAGTTATTTCTAGACACTCCCTCATCGCTAGTTAGTGTTGATGCGACATCATTAGCAATTGCAAGTACTCCTATTCCTTCGCCATTCAAGCATTCCATTGTTCTTATGTCCCTAGGTTATGATTTCAATGAAGAGTTTAAAAAGAAATCAGACTTGTATAAAAAAGAAAAGAAGCAACTGATGGAGAGTCCGTCTGCTATAACTTCAAAGCCTGCAACAACCAACAAATCAGATGGATTGATCTGAATACCAAGTGACCAAGTGACCAATTTTCAATTGGATTTTTTTGGCCTAAAAAATACTGACAAAATTAATGTATCAAAGAAGAATAATGAATTGGTGTACACATCATTGCTAAAGAAAGATAGAGAGAAGAAAAGGTTGCAAACCCAAATAGAAAAGTTACAAGAAGACCTATCAAATGAGAAAGCAAAGAGGAAAGCATCAGATAACAAGAGCAATGAATTAGAAAAAAGAATAAAAAAATATGCCTCTACATCAACAAGCAAAGAGGATAAACCAAATGAGAGAGAAGTGAATGACCTGAAGAAAAGGCTAGATGAGAGAAACAAGAAATATGATGAGGAAAAATCCACTTCAGAAAAATTAAGACTAAGCATTGTGAACGAAAATGCATAGTGGGAACAAAAATTGGAGAAACAGAGAAAAACAAATGAAAGATTGGAGACAGAGTTGACGAAAGCAAAAGAAGAAATTAACTCTTGTCAAAATAAGTTATCTGCATTTTGTAGAGATATAATGAGGCATATGAAACAAAAGATATGGGATGAAATAATGCAACGGTTTGATCATTTATGTGACATGTTTCAATGGATTGATTCTATCAGATAACATTATAAGAAGCTCAACAAATATTTAGTGGACAACAAAAATGTGCTAGAATTAGAGAAATCTGCAAATCAAGTTCTACAAATAGTCTACAAAGCCAGTGACAATGATTTGAAATTAAAAGGGATTACTAATCGGATCGATACCTCAATGAAGTTGTCATCTATCATTGAAAATTGTTCGAGAATGTATGGAACAAAAGAATATTTGCATTTGGTTGCAAACAAGATGAAGGTGGTGGATGAAAAGGTAAGGAACTTCACAAGTCTTGGTTTTCTAGAGGCTTTTGATGCAAATGACCAATTCATTGGAAAGGATGATTTCAGAAAGAAGATGGAGGGTGCAAGGAAGATTGATTTGGACCAGTTTCCTCAGAACCCAGAATCAAATGTGGTGAACAATTTGGATTCCATCGGAACACTGATAACCTTGAATGCAAAATTGACTGAAGAATTCAAGACAGGTTCCACTTCCAATTACAATCATGAAATGTTAACAAAACTTCAAGTTAAACAACATCAGTTAGAACAAATGGCAATTCCACCACCTGAAGAGTGGAAGTTGCTAGAAAAGGTGATATAGTGACTTGATTTTTAATTTTTAATCTTTGATAATATGAGTTTCCAAGTTCCAACTCAGCTCTGTGTAGACTTGTCTTTGGGCATTGGTAAGATTTTGCATTGCCAATGCCTATATGTACTCCTTCATGTGAAAACCAATAAAAAAACTCAAATTCAGACTTCAGTAATGTGATGATGTTCAATTATCTATATTATTTATTTTATCATTTGAAGAAAAAGTTTGTGGTTTCAAATACGAGATACACATTAATGATTAAACGATTGCTAATGTTCATTGTTGTATATGATACTAATACTATTGTTAAAATGTTAGTAAGCATTGAGTTGAGTGATGAATCACTGAGTACATGTTCAAGTTTTACTTTTAACACAATTAAAATATGAACTATAAGGTGATGAAATTTTAACCTGCATGAACTTACACAATAACTAAAGCATTTAACTGATCCTTTGGACCAGAGCCACAATTATAGTATAATTCACAGTAAAGAACAATGAAAATTAACGAAACTAGTCTTTGACCAATATTTCATTAATAATTCATAACAAGTATCACAATTGGAGAGAAAATAGACTCAAAAGATTGTCATATTTGACACAAACATTCTTGTAGAAGAGAAACCCACCTTCCAAAAGGCAACTCATTAAAAGGAAAAATATCTTTAACCATTGCAGCACTTTATCCACCTCAGTAGTGATCCATTTCAGCAGTCTGCACTTCAAGCTAGGAGAAGTATGTGTGTATTCAAGTGTAACTTCTAAGGCCAAACCTGTACTATACTTGACCAAGTCACACTCTCCACCCTGGTGCTCATATCCCAAATTATTTAGTGAAGACACTTCTCCCTTGAAATCCCTCCTCTCGAAGTACTTGCCTTGTCAATTGCAATGGGCTTATGTCCCATATTATATGGAATGATTGCTAAGGATTGTCCTTGTGAGGGAGGTTGAGGTTGATTCCTTGGTGGGGTAGAAACCTTATGGCTAGAGCTAGCCTGTCCTTGAGATTTCCATGTCTCCATTTGCTGCTTCAGTAATGCTAGCTCAGTTTCTAACTCTGCAACACTTTGTTGACTCTTATTATAATCATTAATAAGATCATTATATTGGCCCCTCAAAGTATCTTTGTCCTTGGTCAAATCCTCAATAGTTTCCCTGGTGAACTTGGCAACATTCACTGCCATATCTGTTGCCTCCAATGCTGGAGTATCAACAACTCTTCTCACAACCAAGTGACCACTAAAATTATCCAGCTCTGCCACTATTGGTTTTCTGGATCCAGTAGACAATGACCAAATTGCCAAGGCATCCCATTCCTCACTGAAGGCTGAGCCATTGAGTGCTAGTGTGGCTTCTTCCTCAGTTGCAAGAAGTGGCCTATTGGCCCTTCTTATTGTATCAAACACCACAACATCAACAATATCCCATTTAGGGAGTAATAAAACTCCACTCTTTTGTACCAATGCCCTTCCTTGCTCTGGTGTGATCTCCTTGAAGGTTTTTCTCATTTCCTACATGGCATTGGATTGGATAACCTTTTCTAGGAATTCTAGGTGCAAACTCATTTCTTGAGCTACCTTCTCAGCATACAATGGAGCCCACACTCTCCACGCAAAATATCTAAATGCATTTGTTGTAACAAAAGAATCATCCCTTATGAACTCTTTGCAGGCCTCTATCCTCTAGTCATCAGTGTTAGTTATCCCTCTTATTTCATCTTTCCCAAGCCTTACAACAACTGCTCCAGAACTTGATGCAACACCTTATGGAAAAGATGGCATTCCCTGCTGCATATCATCAGGGGTCACCATAATATCTTCATCATCTAATTCAGGATGATCCACCACTTTTTCCTTTTCAATCCTCTGTCTTTTGGGAGATGGTGGTTGTGTTGGAGAAGGGGCTCTTGAGGGAGAGTCCAAATCAATGACAATCGTGGGAAATCGCCCTGATGGTGAGGGCACTGGTTGCTCATGAGACATTATTCTAGACATTTTTGAGGCAAGAGGAGGGGGCTTGGTTTCTTTCTCAGTTACAGTTTCCTTCTTCCTTTTATATACTCTAATCTTCAATGGAGGCTGATAAGAAGGCCTTTCCTCCAATCCTATTTTGTGATATTCCTCAACAGCCTGTGACTTAGCTTTGTCTTCCACCATCTGTTCAGATTTCAAAACTCTCACCATGCTATCAAAATTTTCCACAACATATGTGGCTCTATTCAATTCACCTTTGATATTCAGCATGGGATCATAAGCATGGTTCTTTTCGTTCTTCTTGTTCATCATTTTAGTAAAAGCAATATACTTTTCTTTCCTTTCCTCCTACACCTGCAAATCATGGATGTTTTTGATGATATCCTCAGGGAAAAAGAAGTTGTGAATAAAAATGTCAATCCTATGATTTGCCTTCATTTGAGAAATGAAACCCTTAGGATCATGGTTCCTAAGGCGTAAGTGTGCAACCCATAAGGCTAAAGCAATGTCCACAAATATGTCCATCCTCCTTTTACCATGACAAAGTCAGCAAAATCTATATACTCAGGGAAGAAATATCCTTCTTTTGTTCTACTGGTAAGTGTACCATTTGGGCACCTCCCAACTGTCTCATGATTTCTAAGAATCCAATTCTTAGAGGCACATCCCTTGGCAAAGCATACGAGTTGACATTAGTTCCATATACCCTGAAGATGGTTGTATTGTAGTAAGGGATGATATCTCCCTAATTATGTGTCAAATTCAATTCAGGCTTCCTCTCCATTGGCCTTAAGAAACCATGAATTTCCTTTGGAATTCAGGGTGGATTATAAACCAAGGATCTTCTCAATTTGGACCCAAAAACATGATGAAACACCACATAATCAAATTCATGATCATCCCTATCTACAATATTGAAGCTCGTTGATAGCTCAACTGTCAAACCTGATGGGGTAGTAGAAGACCCGGTAGTCACCTTGGATTCTTGGGAGTATCCTATTGACTTTATGATTTTGTCTCCAAAAGCATCATTAGGAGGATATCTTGTTATACTAGGAAGGCCTTGGCTAGCCACTGCTGATGCTTACATTGGATGTAGGTCGGGTAACATGACAATCTCTTATGGGTATAACACAAAGAAGCTTACCCTTTATTCTCCAGCCCAACCTCAACTGGAGTCTGGACAGGCTGTTTGGCCAGATTTGGGAGAAGATGACAAAGTGAACTCTGTCACCAATTTAATGATGATTACAAGAGAGCTTTTCATTGCACAACAAGCAGAGGAAGAGATAATGTCTAATGTCCTACTAAATAATTATGGTATTGAATACCCACTTTGTGAAAAAAATCCATGCTCCTTGCAGACCATTCTTCCTCCGCCCACCTCAGCTCAATATCTTGCAACAACTGACTGCTTGCATACCTTATTTCCCCATGAGGTAGAAATGCCTTTCCTACCTGAAGTGTCTATGGTTGAATTAACCTCACAGGTAGAGGTAGTTGTAGGAAAAACATTGAATATCACCAATAACCTTACCAGTGAGCAACAGGAATCTATTGTCAAAATGCTTACTAGTCATAAGTCAGCTTTTGCTTGGGAATATGGTGATATGAAGGGTTTAGACCCAAAACTATGTACACACCGCATATTCATCAACAGTGATTTCAGACCTGTTAGATAGCCCCAAAGAAGAATCAATCTAGCCTTGAGAGAAATTGTTAAAGAAGAGTTGCAAAAGATGTTGAATGTTGGCTTTATCTACCCAATCTCAGATAGCCAATGGGTCTCCCCACTGGTTATCGTTCCTAAGAAAGGAGGAAAATGGAGAGTATGTGTGGATTACAGAGAGCTCAACTCAGCCACAAAGAAAGATTACTTTCCTCTTCCCTTCATTGATCAAGTTCTGGATAATTTATCTGGGAAAAGTACTTCTCATTCTTAGATGGTTTCAGTGGATACAATCAAATCAAGATTGCTCCAGAGGACCAGGAAAAAACTACTTTTACATGCCCCTGGGGAACATTTGCCTACTCAGTCTTGCCTTTCGGTCTCTGTAATGCACCCGCAGCCTTCCAAAGAGTTGTTATTAGTATTTTCTCAGATATCTCCTATGACTGTATGGAAATATACATGGATGAATTTACTATGTATGGGGCAACATTTGAGGAAGCTCAAGACAACTTGAAAAAGGTATTACAAAGGTGTGAAGATCATAACCTGTCACTAAATAGTCAGAAGTGCTTCATGACAATGCAAGAGGGAATAGTGCTTGGTCACTATATTTCTGTTATAGGAATACAGGTTGATCCTTCTAAGATTGAAGTCATCTCTAATCTACCCTTTCCTACCAAGCAAAAGGAACTGAGAATCTTTCTGGGTCATGCTGGATATTATCGAAGATTCATTAAGGATTTCAGTCAAACAGTAGGGCCCCTATACAACTTATTAAAAAAAGATGCAGAGTTTGCCTGGATAGCAAAATGTGAAAAAGCATTCCTTAATTTGAAAATTGCCCTTACACAAGCACCTGTTTTGAAGGGACCTGATTGGTCACTTCCATTCCATATTCATACAGATGCATTGGATTATGCTATTGGTGTTGTATTAGGACAAAAAGGTGGTTCAACTGAGCATGCACTCTACTATATCAACAAAAACTTGCAAGGAGCCGAACTCAATTATACTGTTACAGAAAAAGAAATGCTAGCAATCATCTATGCCCTCAACAAGTTTAGGCATTATGTTACAGGCTATCGGATATTTGTCCATACCGATCATGCAACAATCAGGTATCTCATGAACAAGAGCTCCATTACAGGGAGACTAGTGAGGTGGTTGTTGTTGATGCAAGAATTTGATATTACAATTGTGGACAAGCCAAGTAAAGCCAATGTGGTTGTTGATTTCCTGTCTAGAATTCTAAGGCAAGATGACTCTGCACTTATTGAGGATTCCTTTCCTGATGAGCATCTATTTGCAATCAATGTCATTCACCCATGGTATGCAGATATAGAAAATTATCTGGCTGCAGCAAAAACTCCTCCTTAATTCTCCCCTAAGGAAAAGAGATTGTTGGTAGAGAAAAGTTTTAACTTCTCTTGGATTGCAGATTGCATGTTTTATACAGGGCCAGATCAAGTAATGAGATGTGTAAGAGAGGAGGACACTCATGGCATATTGCATGCAAGCCATGATGAGCCTTGCAAAGGACATTTTGCTGCTAAGAGGACAATAATGAAAATTTTAAATACTGGTTATTATTGGCCAACATTACATAGAGATGCAACCAAATACACCAGGAGATGTGACAAATGCCAAAGGATGGGAAGGCTGACCAGATCAGATGAAATACCTCTATTTCCACAAGTTATTGTTACACCCTTTGACAAATGGGGACTGAACTTTGTAGGACCAATTGATCCACCTTCAAATGGTAAGTTTTACATCCTTGTATGTACAGATTATTCAACAAAATGGGTAGAAGCTAGACCTATGAAGCATGCTAGGGATAATAAGGTTGCAGAGTTCCTCTATGAGGAAATCTTCACCAGATTTGGTGTTCCTAGGGAAATAGTGACAGATCAGGGAGCACAGTTTACCTCTACTCTGATTACAGCCCTAGTCAATGAATATAACATAAGGCACAAAAAATTAACTCCTTATCATCCATAGGCTAATGGCCAAGTAGAGATCACCAATAGGGACATAGAGGCAATTTTGACAAAAAACTATAGATTTGCATAGAAAGGATTGGGTTGCAAGGTTACCAGAAGCTATATGGGCCTACCAAACTACATGGAAGACTACTACAGGATATACACCTTTTGAAATGGTGAATGGTAAAATAGCTGTGATGCCAATAGAGTTTGAACATAAGACTCTCAGAACAACATTGGAAATGGACATAGACTTAACAACTGCACAAACGGAAAGAGTCATGTAGCTCAATGCCTTGGATAAGCTCATAAAGAATGCCCTGCAACATACTGAGATAATACAGAACCAACGAATAAGGTGGCATGATAAATATATCAAGGAGAAAAAATTCAAAGCAGGAGATTAGGCTCTGCTTTATGACTCAAGGTATAAGGACACTCAAGGGAAATTGCAAACCAGATGGTTAGGTCCGTATGAAATAGAAGAGGTATTCAACAATGGTGTTGTACAATTGAGGACCATTGATGAGGTCAGGTTTAAGCTATTAGTCAATGGGCATTGCCTAAAGCTCTACTTCAAGCCCATTGACAGGGAATAATTTTTGAAACAATTCAACTTTGAGTAGGAAACCATTGATCCTGCAGCTAAAAGAATTGAGTCTCGGCTCGATTCCCTAGGCCATGCATGAAACTGCATAAAAATATCATAATAAAGGGGTTATCCACAAGGATCCCCACTCCATTCAATCATTCCATCTGCCATCTGTACTCATTCTCTTTCTACCACCTCATCCACTTGTCATTCACCGTACCATCCATGTTTCTCAAAGATCACAATTTTCAATGAAGAAATGAAATCACATCACGTAATCACGGCGGATAATTCTAGGTAAGCTCCACTTCACTTCAAGATTGATTCGTTGTTTCATTCATTACATTTAATTAGGTATTAATTAATGCAAACTAATTTCCTATACGACTACAATTTCCTTTGGCCATTCCACATGATTGAGCACATTTTTCTATTTTATAATTTTTAGCCACGTCGTTGTTTTCACCGCCACTAGGCCTTGTCACATCATCTGTTACTATTTTTTCGGCCTAACATCTGAATTTTTGAAAAATATGCAATTAATGAACAACACACCAATACTTCTTGTAATAATGACCAAGAATGTCTTTCTCTCCTCCATGATTACTCTTTTCTTTCCATCTGCATCATATGTTTGGATGTTCGAATTTATTTTCCTATTTTCCTGCATCTTTTGAAGAGAGGTTCAAAAGTCTTGGTTGAGAGGAGACAGAGTGCAGTAAAGTTGGTTTGCAGGAATTCATATTGGTTGTGTAATTTGAAGATTATTTCCTAAAGCATTGGGTTGCAGAGACATAGGATATGGGAGGTCAACCAGTTTGGCATGAGCCTACAAATCATAACATCCTGTTGCAGGATGTACAACATGTGCCACCATTTAGACAATATGGGTGGCTTAATTACTTTGTGAAGCTCAAAAAATTTGATGTGAGCATTGCAGAGGAGTTCACAAGGACATTCCAACAAGGAGAGGCAAAAGTTAGTGATATAACAATCAATGCATCAATTGACAAAATTGCAGAGATAATAGGGTTGCCACAAGCTGGTGAACTATTTCCTAGAGGAAGGGATGCACGAAGTGCTAGGGCAGAGTTTACTCGGCCGAATGACCCTCCTTTATAGGTGGATAAGAAAGGAACACAAAGGACGAGTTTGCCGCAGGACTGGGTATCACGAGTAGGTTATATAATCAAATATATAACATGTGAAAATCAATTTTCAGTCTTGTATTCCCATCATTTTAAACTCTTATCTCATTTACGCCATGGCTTGTTGATGAATATTCACAATTTCATGTACAATTTGCTATCTAATAGTGTGGCTGAATTTAACAAGGGTAGGGTTAACTCTGTTTCCCACCATTGCCTTATTAAGTTGCTTGTTGAAAAATTTGTTAAAGATGTGTCAGGAATGACCTGGGAAGAATTTGTTGTCAATTTTAACCCTAGGATTCGGAATATTGGACCTAGATGGCAGCCTCTCACCTTTAAACAACATGCCTCCCAGTCCATAGCTCAGTCCTATGCTGCCGCATCTCCTATTCTGGAATCATCTGATTTACAGGATGATTTTCCTCTTTCTGAGAAAGTGTCCAGGCAACCAACACAAACCCCTGTCATAAACCCTGAGCCTTCCTCCAAAGATAACAAAGGGAAGTCACCCATAGTAGCAACTCCTAAACCTATCAAAAGAAAGCAAACGAGAGACTCCCCTATTCCTACAGCCAAACCCTCAAAGAAGCATAAGACAATTCCTACTCTCGTGAGAAGAAGCTCTAGACTCTGGAACCAGACAACTCATCAATCACTCAATGCTACTCCAGCCACACCACCAACCTTAGACCCTTCCAGTCCTGTACTCGAGGAGGTAGAGCTTGTTGTTGAAAAGACTATGAGTACTCATGTAGGAGCTGGCCTGGATGAACTAGAAGCCATTGTAGAACAGTTGCAAGAAGATGTGGGATGTGTTGAGAAGGAGGATGTAACAATTGTGATTCCATTAGAAGAAGAGGGTGGAAGCATTGCTATGACTAATGAAATGCCTATTGTTCAGGAAGAATAGGAAGACTGGCAACTAAATGATAATTTAGAACAGGAAAACTCTGGACAGTCAAAAGATACAGAGATAATTGGAGAAGAAGAACAAGAAAAATTGGATGTAACTGAAGAAATCCAGAAGTCTCCTGCAACAAGTTATAATCATAGGCCTCCACTCCATGTCACAAATTTTGCTGCAGGAATGGCATGTTTTGCAGAACTCCAACATCAATGGACTGCTTATGAGCTTGAAATTGAGAGGTTACAGAGAATAATCCAAAACAAGAATATGGAAATTGCTAATTTAACCGACACTCTCAACCAGGTAGTCGAGCTTGTTCCACAACTGATGCAATGTTGAACACCTTCACCTGTCTATGCAATGTACCTCAAGGAACTATATTTGAACTTCCAAGTGATCAGAATTTGGAAAGGTAAAAACCCTTCCTTAGATACCCCAATTTTTTTTTATGATGCATATAGAGATTCACCTCAGCATATTAGGAAACTCTTATGTGAATTTTATTTGCACAGGTTGGCTATACCCCAGGATAAGGAATGGAACCCCTTATGCTATGTTGGTGATATTCACATTGGAGCTCTGATCTCCTGTATCACAAATGAGATAAGTAGGGGGGAGCAATTTGATAGCCACAAGCATGATGAGGTCAATATGCCATTATCTGTGAGGAATGAATCTAAGAATGGGATGGGTATTTACCTTGATTGGAAGAAGTTGTGGAGAGATGAAAGAGCCAGGCCACTAATTGAGCCTTTGAGATAGGAGGTATTTTCTCAGTATTCCCAGATTATAAACAATGATCTTAATGTTGCAACCCAGCACATTCAAACAAGATGGGAACATCTACCATTTCAGTTAAAAAGGGTAGAACCACACAGCCCCAACACCCTGTATGCAGCCACCAGGAGGGCAGAAAGATACATGAGGAATGCCAGAACAAAAAGGGAGAATTGGTTGCCCTTAGTCATGCAATCACCTATTCTCCTATGGCCATTACTGGCCATGCAGGGGGACAACAAAATTTATAGCAGGAGCTCCGAGGATAGCAGATGGCAAAGGTTGGAGGCAATGTGAGCTCACTTCTAGAGTTTCCAACATGGAGAATGTGGACAATAACAGAATGTTGATCTGAGAGAATTTGCTCGAAGAAGAAATGCTAGACTTGCTGAAGGGCCCAACAAATAGTTGAATGATGAGCCAAGTTTTTGGCACATTTAGATCATGCTTTTACAAACACTTTTCTGCTTTTCATTATGCTAAGACAAACATTTAGTGTTGATTATGGGACAAGACATAGACTTTTTATGCTTAATATAATAAGTATATAATGATAAGTCTTTCCATGATTATTACCTTGAAATGTTTTATTAGTTTGATGAATGTCTTATGACTTTGTGTGATGACAAACCCTTCCTGCAGCCTCTACTGTTGAACTTCCTGCAACCATGTCTGAAATAATGTTTTCTTTAGATTAATGCTTAAATGAATGTATAAATGAAGTGATGGATCATCTTAAGTTGAATGTGTTGAGCTAACTTTCTGCCATAGGAATAGCTGTTAAGATATTTGGCAGGTACCACATTTGAGGAAGAAATTCAGTTTCCACTTAAAGGCTAAAGACTAATTCAATGAAGATCGGTTCAACAACAAAGAATAAGGAGACAACTTCAAGTCATCCGCCATGCAGGGAGAGTGTTCCAGAAATCTAGCCCAGGCGTCTTGATGATGCATGAATCTAGGATGGTGGCACTTTAAAACTTTAAAACTGATTTGACTCAGTTCTTCCTTTTTCATCCACCTCTTTACTTAGTTAGTTGAATGTAATAAAGACTTCCCATTTTATGAGGGAAAGATAGTTAGTCGTTAGATTCAGTTTTCAATAAATAGCTCTTTCTCCTTCAGAGAAAGAGCTGGAAGATTGCTATTGTGATACATTTTAGTTTTCAAAAATATAGTTGGAGATTGTGAGCTATGTACTTGTCTATCTCGAATCAATAAAGTGTTTATGAAGTTTACAGTCTAATTTGTTGTTTACCTTTGGCACTACCTAAGGGGGCCCACTTAGGGAGCTATCCATCTTTTCATTCTGCAAGTTAGAATAGCTGCACTTCCTTTCATAGAGGTTAATATGACTGTTCTTGTAGCTGGCAGAAACACAGAGCTACCAATTGTTCCTACAGCCACTAGATGCAAAAGAGTTTTATCTTTCAATTTTCATTTCCAAGCAAGTTTATCCAGTAAAGTTATTTCCAGTAATTCAAATTCTAGTATAAGCATCTTAGGAAATCATGCATGTCTAGTAAAGGTGATTAGTGCATATATTGTACTCACCCATTTCAAGTTTACGTCCCTGGATTGATGATTAAATGAGGTTCTTTAGCAGGTTATGACTACTGGTTGTGATGTTCGAATCCTTGAGTAGAGGAATTCATGTTCCTAGTTATTAAACTAATTAAAGAACACTACAGTATGCATGGGATTGAATTGGAACTGGTCTTCATGATAAAATGTTAAATGACAATCCTCTAGGAATTTTATGGAATAATGTAGTGAAGGTGGTGGGGTTAATAGTAATACGAAGAATAATGGTTTCAAATGAATTTGATGAGAATTATCACAGTTCCTAATAAATATGTTTTCCTTTTTTAAAGAAGTAAATGTAATATCTATAGATCTTCCTTGACAATTGAGTGGCACAAATTTTGAAGTCCATTCCATTGTCAACAAATGTGTGCTTGTTGTCAATGGTATGATATTTTGTAGTTATGAATAAAGGAACATTAAAGGAACATTTTCATGAATCATAGATAGAGGACATGAGCATGTAAACGTATGGAATCTCATCAACGACAACACCAATTGTCCTATTCTTGAGAGAATCAACATAGTATGTTGCCTTGGAAAAAGATTTTAATCTACTCTCATCAAATTTTAGGTTGTACATCAAATAATTTTTAACAAAAGGAGCCATCCATATGGCCTATGGAGGTGTTGCTTGCTCTCAGAGACTCTGTATCTCGTATTGTTGGGGACAACTATTGAACAGTGACATAGGATGCAAGGCTAGTTGTATAGCTTGAGTTTAGTATCAACACTACAAACAGACAGACCATCAAAATTACTTTACCAAGAGTTGTCATAACCTTCTCTCCTGCACACATTACATTTGAAATGTTGCCAATTGGGGTATCAGTTGCCATCTTGATATATTCAAAATTTGGCTGAGAGAAAAGGTTCAATGCAATAAAGAATCCAATGAGGAGGTTACTCACCCTCAACAAATACAATCGTTGAAAATGAAAACCTGCAATCCAAACATAAAATATAGAGTGGTCACTGGGTCAGTTCTATATCCTCAAAAGTTTATGGTAATATCCAATCATCCAACCAAGAACCAAAGACTTGTCATGTCATTGAAATGTTTTAGTAGACTTCAAAACATGTTAAATCTGTAAAAGTAACTAGATTGCTTTTGTAAATAGAAAGACACAACAAAATTCAGTACCAAGGTCTACCACAACAAAAATCACGCGAGAATGCCAATAAAAGATTACTAAACAAAAAATTATGCTCCCTTGATTGGAAATGCACAACATAGAATTAATAAAAGATTATTAAACAAAAAATTATGCTCCCTTGATTGGAAATGCACAACATAGAATTAATAAAAGAGGTGTTATTTTGATTCCAATCCATCTTGTTATAAAAATACTGCACATACCAGCAGAAGTTTTCTCCTTAACAGAGTCCTTCCCATTCCTCCCACAACCCTCTTGTCTCCGTTCCCTCTCCTCCCTTCCTCTTCCTCTGATTTCCCTCACTTCCCACACACTCTCTCCCTCCTCTCCCCCTCTCTTTTTTCTATATTAATTTCTTCCTTATCTTCTGCCTAAACCTATATCAAGCGATTTTTTGTAACTACCCAGAACGATAAAAGCAAATTAACATAAATGCTAAAGATCATGGCACGGTGGGAGACAAGAATGCCTGTAAATTTCTCGAGAGATATAATTCTCTAGATCAGGTAAAGCATAACTACACTATTTTGGTATTGCTGGATGCCCCTAAATATCATGAATGTGTCGGCCTTGCCTGTATACAATCAAACATCAAACAGTGTTCTCCATCATTCTCCCATTGCCAAAATAATTCTGAAACTCCAGGTTCACATCTATGCATAACTTTGGCAGCATCCTCCACCTTTATAATCTGACTGCAGGACAGATTCAGAGGTTCTATTCCATCTCCATTTTCAGGAGGCATCATTATATCCTAGGCTTGGATATTCGTCATTGCTATATTGCTATTTTTGCTGGCCTTTGAAGCTTCATCTCTATCAATACATTGGATCACTTGAATACATCCTTTCTCATTAGGATATGATGGTTTCATTCCGTGATAATCTTCTTCCTTAGTGTCTTTTAGGAACTCTTTCCCATCCAAAGTAGATGGAGACGATATAACTGTACTATTTTTTATTTTTTTATTTTCAACGTGCATGCTTTATGTGGACTTTATGCACCTCGTAGGTGTTTGCTTTATCATGATTGGTTTGTCTCTCTACCAGAATTCCATGGGTTGACCAATAAGAGATGAGAACCATGTGAAGGCATCGTGGTTTGTTCTTGGAGAGTATTGGAATGAACAAGTACGTTGTAGAGCAAGATCCCAAAGGGGGGTTGGTGGAGGTCCATAAGAAGAAGGATAATCATATAAAAGAGTAGGTAGGCTTCATACCATCATAGGTATATAGGTGATAGGTTGTGTGTCAATTGGTGGTGTAGCATCATGGATATAAGTAATGATAGTGTTAGGAGAAACATCTAATGAAGTATCATGTGTATGAGAAGATGAAGAAGAATGGTGGTTCGTAAGTGGAGAAAGGTAGAAAGGGTCTCTGAGTGGGGTTGGATAACCTCATGAGATGGTTGTGGTATGGGGCAATCAATAGGAGCAAAATACGACGAATTGTGATGTATAAGATCTATAGATATAGAAGTGGGTGGGATGGAAATGGTAAGGTAATTAGAATCACACAAGATTCACCATATTTTTACTCCATTTTACAATCACATGGGATTTGGCAAATTTGAATTCACATAAACGCAATTTAAACTTTGATTTGTTCTTTTACATATTTGTGGAACCTCCGTAGTCTGGGAGATTGCAAAGAATAAGCTTTCCAAAGGGGAACCAATATCGAATTATCATAAAAAAGGGCTTCTTAAATGCTTGGAGACGAGTGTTGATTTGTTAGATGATGTGGTGAATGTTTCTTTGACTTGGGGTTGCTTTAGAGGACACAAAGATTTGTGCTAATGCATTGTTATGAGAGATAATTTTATTGAGATGCTTTTTCAAGAGCTTATTAGTGTCTGTTGTAAGATATTTAAAAATTTGGAAAAAAATTGTATTGAGTTATCAAGATCACTATCATAATATAGAAGATAAAATTCTTAATTATTCATGTTCTTATTGAACTTTTGAATGTCCCAAAAAAATAAGTTTCATTTGAAATTTTTTTTTTAAAAAACGTATTTATACTTCGAGGTTTTCAAATAGGTAAAATGGAATCGAACCTATGTCTTACAATAAGTTGAATGGAGATCTTGAATTTAGTCATTAAGAGTGCAAAAGGAGACACTTCTAACTTCTACTCTATCCGATTGAAATAGTAAATATCTATCGGCATAATATAGATATATTGTGCAATAAAATAACTAAACTAGTCTAATTTTAGTTTAAGTTATGTTTTGTGTATGTTAGATGTTATGAGTTAAAGGTTTGTTTGTGTCAGTAATGTTTGAGTACTTAATAGTTAGATTTTTAAGGGAGAGGTTGTTGTGGAAGTTGAAAGAGTGAAGACATTTTATAAAGGTAAGTGAATAATATAATCAATGATACAATTGAATTCTTTCAAATATATATATAAAAATATATTTGATAGAGAATACTGGAAAGTATAAAATTCATCCATAAATATGAGACTTCAAGATGATGAGAAGTTTTTGTAGTTAGGACAATGAAGGAACATTTTTAATATTTGTTTATATTGTCTGTGGTATAAATGGTCATAAATATGTTGATAGATAATAAATTTTAAGATGACTGTGTCAAATAGCATTAGGAAGAGGTAATGGATCTTCAAATTATAAAGACAAAAGTACAAAGGCAATAGCATATGACATTAGATGTACAAGACTGACACATGTTGTTTCCGTAGGAATGTGAAGCAAAAGGTTAGGAATCAAGAGGATGCAAACAAATGTCAAGATTGGTTTATTAGTATCAGGAGAGGAGATTGAGTTTAGAGAGTAGAAAGCTAAATCAGATTGATGGATGCTCCAAATCATCTTGGGTTTGTTGTTATTTGATTCAATGTTATAAATGTTTGTTTCTTTTTTAGATCAAATAGGGGTTCGTTTGATGTAATGATCCAAAAGTAAGTTTGTTAATGTTAGCAATGTGTTGGGAAGTAAATAGTTTAATTCTTAAAGAAAAAGTGATTGTAGAAATTAAAAGGACGAAGACCTTTCATTAAAGTCAATGAATAATGTAATCAATTAAATTCCTGCATAATATAATTTTTATGTTTCTTTTATATTATTGTAAATGTAAATTTTTATTTTATTTATGTGCATTTAGTCTTGGTTTCTACAATATAATACATTGTGGAAAGAGGACAGAGTTGTTGAATTTTACATTTTTCTTTTCAAGGCTCAAGATAAAATATACAAAAGATAAGATCTATCATGCAAGTCTATTTTTAAAATTGATCTTATCCTCAAAATTGTGAAACAATACATTGAACTAGATTTTGGAGAGAATACTCATTCAAGGCACACTTATTCTTCTTTTAAATGAAAACGATTGAATTACATAGATATTTACGTGTCTGTCTTTATGTAATAGATTGCAAAATTATAAAGAAGCATACATCTAAACTAAAAGTTATCTTTCAACTATACAACCATAAATGCTCAATCAAACAATGTCTTTTCTATAAGATTCACATTTTGAAGAGTTTTTGAGAGATAAAGATGATACGAAAAGATAAAATCAACAAATAACTGCAAAATCAAAAATTACAATCGACAAAACAAACAACATCAACAACAAATTTATGAAATCCACAAACAAAAGAAAATAAGAAAATCCATGTATTTGTGAGTCAAACAAAGTTAAAAAAACACATATTGAAACAAATAAATGATACTATAGCATACACAGCTTGCTAAGGATTCAAAAACCATAACTGTAAATTTAGAGGCAACTGAAATGCTACCTACGTACTCTTTCCACTCCTGAAAAAATTCACATGAAAAATGAATGAGAGAGAAAAGAAAGATTACCTTAACAAGTGAGACTCTGTCAGAATTCTCTGTGAAAGGCTTTCCTCACCAATAAAAAATGGCGAGCCAAGTTCAGACTAAGAAGCCAAATGCAGCCTTAATTTAATATTTTAGTATGTAAAGATCTATTTAAATTTAATTTTGTAAGAAAACGTCTATGTGCAAGG
This sequence comes from Sequoiadendron giganteum, assembly GCA_007115665.2. Lineage (NCBI taxonomy): Eukaryota > Viridiplantae > Streptophyta > Pinopsida > Cupressales > Cupressaceae > Sequoiadendron > Sequoiadendron giganteum. The sequence continues at coordinate 827,433,515 of CM021101.1, read as the reverse complement.
AAAATAATTTGTTTAGGTATATATTTAATTTAAGTTAATTCAATAAGACCTAAATATATAGGTATAAATAATAGATTAATATAATAAAATTGAGGATATGTATATTTTAAAATTATAAATGTTAAAGTACATAAAATAATTGTGATGAATAAAAGTATTTAGTTTTGGTTTGAGAATAAATAAAAGTTTGATGTGGTGTTAAATTTTGAATATTTCAAATTTGAAAAAGTGTGATTTTTATCTATGTTTCATCATGGGATCTAATTATCTATCTATAAATACAATGGGTCAAACCCATGGATTAGGGTCAATTTTGTGCCTACAAAAATGTCTTGTACCCTTGGAAATGATCTTGAGTAGTGTACAATCCTAATTCATATTGTGCTTGATTTGATCATGCTTTGTTTCCCTTTCTACTATTTGAGATTAGTAATATTTTGAAATAGTTTTGAAGGATTGTTGATATATCCCAAGGGGACATGTTCTCCTAAGTCAATCCCTTGAAAACCTAAGCAAAAGATCAAAGGGAACAAGTCTCAGTTGTGCAAATGCTCATAAAAGAATGTGTGTATGAGTAATCTCACAATAATGAGTCTCACTTTTTGGTCAAAATAGAACATTGAAATCAACATTTTTAATTACATCTTCACTTTCTGAGACCTATAGCAGCTAAACCGTTAAGAATTTGAAGATGATGCAGACTAGTGATTTGTGACAATTTGTGTGTAGATTTTAAATATATTTTTATTTTTATTTTTAAATAAATTGTGAAAAAAAAATTATTTAGCTTTTAATAACTTGTTTTTTTTATAGTAAACAACATTTTTTTTAAAGGAACTTTTATGTCATAATGCATAATTTTTTTCTAAAAAGTATAAAATTCTAATTTTTAAAATAAAGATTTGTAACATCAATATCTAGTGCATGGATTTTTTTCTTAATTTTTTGTTGCATATTTTTTTACAAATCTATATTTTAAAAATTAGAAATTTATAAAAAAGATTGAATTTTACATTGTAATGCATAACTTGTTTTGTAAATATCAAAATTTAATTTTTTTCTGAAACAAGGATATCAATACCTAGTGCACAAATATTTTTTTGAAGTTTTTTAATATTTAACTATTTTTTCACATGTATAAAACAAAGAACTTGATGCTGGTGAAAAACCTATGTTTAGTAAAAATTAGAAAATGAATACAAATAAAATGAAAATATATTAAAATTATACTTGTTTGAAAGCTCGTTTTGAGGACTACGATCTTGTAAATTATCTTGTCAATTCAATTAAATTTGAAGGTCCAACCTAAAGTTTCAAACTAGAAATTTTGAAGCAAAAAGTGAAAGTGTTTAGCCAAGGCCCTTTTTTTAAAGGTCCTTCGAATGAAGGCACCTTTGGTTGAAGATAATTTCCTTCATTCAAAGCTACCTTTAAACAAAGATATTTTGGGGCAGCCGAAATAATATTAATTATTTGTGACAAAGGACCATTGAATGAAGGTTCGCTAATAAAATTATATTAATTTTTTGTTATTAGCCGACCTTCGAATGAAGGCAATTTTTAGCCAAATTTTTGCAGTTAAATGTTATTCAAATTGCATATATATAAGGCTATTTTTATGTTTTTAATATAAAAAAACTAAGAAAAAAACATTTTTTGTATTTTTGCAAGTGCTTCACATTTGGAACATAGAATTGAAAAAATTGTATTTATAATTTTGGGAAACATTGTACAACAAAAAAAGGGCGAATGAATTATCGAGATCACATTTTGTAAAGAAGGAGATGGGAAATAAAAGGACAAAGAAAAATAAGACTACACGGTCATATTCAATAGAAAAGGAACAAAAATTATGTGAAGAAAGGATGTGGAGATATTACGATCAAAGAGAAGGTATGTATTTTCTAAATTATGTATTTTTTCAATTAAATAATCTTCTAGATAAGATTAGGATCAATAAGATCAAATTATTTTCAATTGAAGTCTAATACCCTAAACCCTATTTACCCTAGACACCCTAAATCCTAAAGGTCATAAACCCTAAATCCTAACCCTATTTACCCTTGAAACCCTAAATCCTAAAGGTCACAAACCCTAAATCCTAACCCTATTTACCCTATTTACCCTAAATCCTAAAGGTCATAAACCCTAAATGCTAACCCTAAACCTTAAATATTATTGAGCTAAATCTATGATTAGATGTCTTGGCCAGATTTAATTTGACTAAGTTAACTAATCATTCTTTTCTACTAGTTTTGTACCTTACCCTTGGTCTAGGCTATACTCCTTAAAAAAAATATTTTCCATGGGCCCTAAATATCTAAATCTCATTTTTACATATAGTTTTATCCCTCAAATCATCCTCACAAGTAGATCGTAATCTAAACAATATAATCCCATATAAAAAAATAAGGATTTTACAGGTCTCAAATTTCTATAACTTAATCCTTTTGAAACCTTCTCATACCTCTAAATTCTTAGAACTTTCAAACCCTTTGTTGTAAGGTTGTTGCAGGTGTTTTCATTTATGCAAATAGAATAGAGATTGTTGTTGGTATTGGCATTGATGTTAGTAGAGTGGTAGTGTTTAGATGGTTGCATATGCTGCAAGCAGTATGTTAATCAAAAGTTTTATGTACGATGATGGATTTCATGAGCCGACTATAATAGTTGTCCTATATTTCTAGTTTCTCGTGAATAGGTGAATGATGTTGTGAATGTTGTATTCACTATTCGTTGATGTTATATTTTCTTACAGTTAGTGACTCAGGAAGTCTTACTAAAGATGCTCTGGATAATGCTTTGCATTCCTGTGCATTTGAATATATTGCCTTGTAGTTTGGAAGTTTATCAAATGCAAATGTGCATTATGTATGTTCCTATTTTTAGAACATAAAAGTTACCATAGAGGTTTTCAGAACTTGCAGCATGAAGACTATACTGTCATAGTTAGGAAGGTTCAGATAAATGTTTTGCATTTCTCCATAGTTGATGTTGTGGTCTTATAGTTTGAAGGATGATTTCAAAATGTTTATTTGTTTTCTCCCTTCAAGTTTTAGATGTTGAGGTGTATTGCAAGTCAATTTTTCAATGTTCTATCTTAAGACTATGTTATTTGGGTGTGTAATCTGAGATATTGGTCCAGTGTTTGTTTTCCTATGTCAGCTTAATGTTGTGTGAAGTTGTAAAAGGAGGGTATGTAAATATTTTTGAATATCATTTAATGCTTTTAATGAGATCTGCATGATTTTATCTAGTATCTTTGGTACCGCTTGTGGTTTGGAGTTAATATTTGAAGGTGTTAGTGTTTGTTCGGCCGACATGGTATATTAAGGTGTTTGCACCAAGTATTTGTTGTGTGGACCAACATGGGATTGTCTGCTAATGTAAAATAGGCCCTTCTTATCTCTTGGCTTGGACCACATTCAATTTACCTTTCCCATGGATGATTTGGAGCTGAATCATTATGGCCATTGCACATTTCATGTTTACACATTCTAGTTTAGCCAACAAGGAGAATTTTTTTGAAGCTTATGGAAGATATAAATGGAAGATCAAACATTTGATCAAGTTGTTTGTGTAGTGTGTTGAGTGTTCAATGTGTTAAAAAGTGATATATGCCAAAAGCGATGAGCTGAAGGCAGAAGAACGTGTGGAAATATATAGAGGAGTATTTGAAGTGTGTTAAAGGTAGTGAGATGAACGATGAAGTGTGCAAGTGAAGTGTTAAAGGCAATGAGCCAAAAGCAAAAATGTGTAAGTGAAGTGTTGAACGAAGTGAGATGAAAGAAAAAGTGTATATGAGTGAGTGGTAAAGGCAATGAGTTGGAGGAAGCAAAGGTGTTGCAGTGTCAACTGATCATTTGAGTTCATCAAGTGTTGTATGCTGAGGTTGTAGCCTTTTTTTGTAAGTGTTTTAATTGGTAGGGAGTTGTAAACTTCCTTTTGGTTGAAGCCATAAAACTGTGTTGTAAATCTTGTTTCATTTTTGTGAGGCAATATTTGGACAGTAGCTCTAAGAAAATTTCTCATCGTGGTTTTCCCCTTGTAGGGTTTTCCACAAAAAAATAGTGTTATGGTCATGTGCTTGTGATTTTGAATGCTTTATCTCATTAAGGAAATAATAAGTTTTGATTGTTAAATTTGAATTGAATTAATTTGAGGGATTTATTGATTTACCCCCCCTCTCTCAATATATCTATGCATTCTAACAATTGGTATTAGAGCTAAGTTCCTTGGTGCAGCCTAACAACTGAAGGTAGATCTTGTTTTAAAGCACATGGCCCAGAAGGAGTCCTCTTCTAAAGCACCGTTGTTTGATGGAAGAACTACACTTTATAGAGTGTGAGGATGGAATCCTAACTTACTTTGTTAGGGTATGATGTTTGGAGAGCTACAAAGTATGATTATGTTGAACCTTCTCATCCTATTACTAATGCTAATATAAATAAGGCTCATGAGAACAATGCTAAGGAAAAGAATGCCATCTTGAGTGGTCTAACAAATTCTAAATTTGTGAAAGTGGTGTAATGCAAGACTATCAAGGAGATATGAGATAAGCTTAAAAATTGGTATGAAGGGAATGACAGTGTGAAGCAAGAAAATTTACAATATTACTGGACATTATTTGAGAATCTAAAGATGAAAGAAAAGGAAAACATAGCCAACTACTTGCTTCGGGTAGATGAAGCAGTCAATGGGATAGCATGAATTTTTGAAGATATAACTAATTCAATAGTTGTGAAGAAAGTTAAAAGGACTCTCCCACACCTATTTGATTCAAAAGTGTCTACTATTGAAGAAGCCAAAGATTTGACAAAGCTTACTAGATGGAAGAACTATTTGGATCTCTCACCACCTATGAGATGAGGAATGAAGTTCAAGGTACACAAAAGAAAAAAGTCTCTTTTAAAGTGGTGAAGAAATAAGAAACATCGGATTCACATAGTGAATCTAAGGAAGAATAAGAAAACTTTGTAAGGAAGTTGAAAAAGGGATTAGGTAAGTACAAAGGTAAACTATCTTTCAAATGTTTTAATTGTGGAAGAATTGGTCATTATGCATCTAAATGTCCTTTTTGGAGAAAATGAAAATAGTAGCAAAGGGTTCAAAAGAAATAATTTCAAGAGGAACCTTCTCTCCAAAGAAGAATACTGCACCTCAAATGAAGGAGATCACTGCATGTATCAGATGATGATGAAGAAGAATCCCAATTCATGGCCATTGTGATCTTTGGAATTTCAAGAAAAAATATGGATGAAGAAGAAGGTGAAGTTGATTTTGAAGGTGAACTTGTCTTTGCTCTTGAAGACCTAGAATGTGCAATGAAAGAGAACAAAAGAAAAGGTCTTGATTGAAGCCGAGATAAAAGAATGCACAAAGCTTGAGAAAGAAATAATTTTACTCATAAAGGAGTTGGAGAAAGCAATGTTTGGAAATCCAAAAGCTAATATCAGACCTCAAGGAAGATCTCACCATACAAGAAGTGTCTCCAAAAATAGGTTCAATCATGTATTTTTTGGTTATTGTTTCATCTACAATAAGTATGGTCATAAGGCTATAGAGTGCAAAACTAAATGAATAGAAGGAATTTATTAAGTATAAATTCTCTTGCTTCTATGGTGAATGTCAATGTGAATATGCAACAATGTTGGACATATAGCAAAATATTGTAGAAGTGATTTAGCAAAATTAGAAATTCAAAAGGCAGATGTTATTGAGACATGCAATGAGATTGAAAATTTAATGGTTGTTCAAATAAAATTTCATGCTCAAGGACAAACAAATATCTAGGTAATTGATAGTGGTTGTTCAAGTCACATGACTGGTGACAAAAGAAAATTCATCAATTTGGTTAAATGGAATGGTAGATTAGTAAAGTTTGGAGATAATTCATCCGTAAATATCTGTGGAAAGGGAACCATAAGTATTGATGGAAAATCCAAGACAAAAGATGTTCTTTATGTTGAAGATCTCAAGAATAATCTTTTCAATGTAAGCCAAATGTGTAGAAAATGATATAATCTTATATTTTATGATCATGGGTGTGAAATCAAAAGAGCTAACTCTGAAAAAATGGTGGTAGAAGGAGCTAGGACAAAAACAATATGTACAACCCAAAGGGTTTTAATGGGAGAAGTTGTCTTCTAGGACTAACAAATGAATGTTGGTTGTGGCACAAGAGGATGAGATGCATCAACTTCGATAACCTTGTGAAGATCAACTCCATGCATGCAGTGAGAGATGTGGATAAGATTGTCAAGCCTATGAGCACCTTGTGTAAATAATATCAGATTGGGAAGCAAACAAGGATAATATTCAAGACCAAGGAGTATTCTTACACAAGACCTTTGGAACTCATTCATACCGCCGATTTGTGTTGACCCACCAAAACAAAGAATCTTCAAGATGAAAGGTATTTCATGTTATTTATTGATGATTTCTCTAGGATGACATGGGTTTGTCACATCCCTCACGTCATGCCCTCCCACGTTGGATTACTATGGAGGAAAATTCAATAATTAAATAAGATTAGACCCTTAAAGGAGGACGATTGGAAACAGTTCATATTTATGAAGATATGCAGGAGTAAGCAGGAAACGTCCATGAACAAACTAAAAGTCGCACATAGAAAAAAATATAATTAATGCGGGAGACAATCATCATTAAGAGGAGAGGGGCACATGATTCAATAGGATGGTCATGCCATCAATAGGGTATGGCCTCCCTAATCCAAAAGGGTAGAGACTTTAGGTCATGTGAAGAATAAAGGAGGATGCTAAAAAATGACAGGGGAAAGAGGGGTCGATAAGAAGAGGGAGAGTATGGCATGATAAATTTGTGCAGGTTGGGGGAAAAGAGGCGCCTGATAGTATTCAAACCCTGAGAAAAATAAACCTTTAGTTTGGATGTGCGTGTTGTTTAGGATAAAAAGCAGAGAGAAGTGAGGAGAAGGAAGGCGATGGAAGAGAAAGAGAAGTTGAAGGGTGAGTGGAAAGAAAAAGCCATTGCAACTGTCCTGGCAGAGATATAAGCAAAAATACAAGAGCAAAGAAAAGTCATGTCCTGGTTGGATGAAATTCCTAAAAGAAACGTGGTCTCATGGGATGCAAAGATTGCAAGATATGCTCTAAATGGATCCGTAGAAAAGGCTTTAGAAACTTTCAAGAAGATGCAATTGGTAGGCGGCAAAGACAAATCTCCCCTGTTGTGGTCAACGTCCTCCCTGCCTGCAACAAAATGGATTTGATAAAAGGATTTAGGAACTTCAAGAAAATGCAATCAGTGAATGAGAAAACAATAGTGAAGGTTCCTTCTTTGGATTCTTCAAGGAACATGCCATCGATGGGAGATATCATCGAGTGGACGACATAGTGGGTCTGTTCCATAGACTTCATAGCTAAGGAAAGGAGATCTATTTTAATCCACGAGCCTCAAAAGGAGCCAGTCAGCTACAACAGATAAGGAAGGATTTGTTCTTTCATTTTTTCCTCTTATATGGATATTGAAATTGTTTATTCAAAGTTTAGTCTTCCTCTGTCATCATTGAACAATGGATTTATATACTATGTGATTTTGTTGCTCTGTTATTTCTTTCCATACATATAGAGGACCTAATTTGGATTATATTATCTCTACTAATTTTATGATATCATTATGATGATTGATTCTGTGATGTTGGAATTCACCACCAAGCTAATTATCCCGTTTGGTTTGGAAGCCATTAAAGGATATTTTCCCTAGAAAATTTCACCTAGTTTTTATAATTTTTGGATGGATGTGATTTTAATAATATTAGTAACTATTTGTATGAAATCGGATAACAATAAAACTTGACCTTTACTTGATAATATTGGTCATGAAGTGGGTATTAATGTAAGTTGATCTAAATATTATATACCATCTTCTATCTTATTATCCTCAACATATAATTATGTAATAATTATCATATGTGCGGCACTAAGTGCTTCACCCCTTTGAGGGAAACTCAAAAAGAGTTGTGTACTCCTATGTTGGAATACTTTTGACTAATGAACCTTTTAAGTTTGGAAAATATTAGATGTAATAATGCAAACCATCCAAGCATGACAATTTGGACTTATGTCTTTAAGACCATTATATCCTTGAAACCTATTATTGTCATTCCTCCCTAGGAGAAAGGTGTAGGGGTATTATAAAGAACTTGTTGACCCCTTTTTATCCTAACTTGTACATATAAGGATTAGTTGTAGTATGGGTGTATCTTACCTTGGATACATCTTGGGTTTAGTTTAATTACCTTAGGTTAAACATTGGCACTATATTGATTTAAACTATGCACGATGAGCCATCAATTGGTGTTTAACAAGAAAATCGTGATGCATAGAAAATTAATCATGAAGATTGAATGTTATTAAACCCTATCTAGTAGGACATAATCATGAGATATAGTGAATAAGGAGTTGTACCGTACAATAAATAAAATCATAAGATAAAGAGTATTACTATTCTTATTGAAGGTAATTAGGGAATACAATGATTTCACCTTTCGTGAGTTATGACATAAATCCTACATAACACCTCTTAATACCTTATTGGTGACCATTAAGATCAAGTTTAAATTAAATGACAAGTGTGAATAAACTATCTAGCCTATGAACTAGAATATTATAAGAATATGAGATTGTGCTATAGGATAAAATGAAGAAAAAGGTTAAGAATAATATTGCTTGTATTAATATTATTGAATGTACATCATCATCTAATGATCTTGTAGATAAATTGTTGCTAACCATCTAGAGTCGGTTTGCATATCCACTTTGTCCAAAACAAGTTTATAACTATTATGTTTTATCTTTCAAAGTAACATAATATTTGTATGGCCTTATCGAGGTATGGAACGTTATGATGGAAATTGATTTCATAAATTAATATGATCATGATGCTTAATCATATTAATCAAATATCAATTTGGAGCCATATTGGGGCTTCACATAATTGTCGTGCATTGTGAATAGATGGGGAGTCTTACTGCTCTTACCATTGTAAATGTATCTTGAAAGAGATACTTATTCTACCATGTTATCCTAATTTATGAATGTTTAAAGGGTTTTCCATTTGTATAATATAATGGTTCAAGATATCAAAAATCGATACACAAGATATTTAAGAGTATTAAATCACGTTGTATATATGTTATCATGTTCTAAGCCCAAATAGAACCCTATAGTATAAACTATGTGGTAGTATCATCAAGGTACCAAATTTTGTATGATCTCCTCGATAGTTAAGTTGCAAGGGTCGTAAGATGTTCAAATTGAATTAGGATTGATATTTGTGGGGGGCCAAGTGTGGTATGGATGACCTAGTCGGAAGGTCCTAAATATAGGCTTACTATATTATGAGCTTAGTTAAGCGTCCTCCTACCTACTACGAGGCATTAATAATTGAAGGGAATCACAAATGAAACCTTTTCATGGGAATTTGTTTGTAAGCCTTTGGGAAACCTTTTGAGAAGAACTACGTGTGACTTTCATCTATTTGGAAGTGGAAACATAAGCAATCCTTGGGTGAAGGATGCCTTTGTGACCTCAAGTCCGTAGGGGGAGGGTTCAGGGGGGATAACTCTAAGGGTTGGGGTTTCTCGTAAATGGTTTGACCTTTCTTCCTTCGTAAGCTTCAATTTGAGGTTGAAATGGGTATCGAATAGGTAGGAAATGAGTTAAGAAAATATAATAACTTGTACTTAATGCATGATGTGTTCTGAATAGTAAATGAATAAAGTAAGCCATTTAACTACTTATTATTGGTAATTGAATATATGTATAGGTTTGGAAAATTCCATCTCGTGTTGGTTCCATGTGACTTTATGTGTTGTGAAAGCTGACTCCATATCTATAGGTCTCTATGTATAGGCCTGTATATATGTTGATTGTGACTGTGTTTCATGTTATGTATGATCCGCCCGAGTGTGAACCTTCAGGATATTTGAGCAGTGATAGGCAGTCGTTGGACCATGCTAATGATCGATGTTTGGGCTACTATTAGGGATTCGTCAACATTCACCTAGTTTGCTTCATTCATATAGGTGTACCCACCTAGGTCTAGCAACACCTAAAGAGAAGAAGGTCTAAACCATTCGGCCTTGTATGTTACCCTGAAATGTACCAAGAGTATGGCAACCTCTTGAGGTATTTAACCTGTGTTTTTGAGAGCTTACAGGATGGATGAATGCAATAGGATACTTCATGAAGCATTGGATACATTCAAAGTAGAAGGGCTATAATTGGATGGAGCATGCAAACATATGGAATTGATGATAAAACTCTAATATGCAGTGCATGATGTAGATACCCATACCTTGGAGGAGTATAAAAAAAATCTCTTAGCGGCTAATTCAATGTTAGGAGAAGATTAAATTGTTTTATAAGTTTAATTAAGATCATTAGTTTAATTATTTGCCAAAAGACAATCTAAAGAGACACCTTTGTTGGGTTTTCTTCTTATATATATGAAAAGCGAATTGTAATATTTGATCATCAAAACTTTTTAAGATTTTAATACTTTTCAGAAGTGAAAGACTTATTTTCTGGAGTAATATAATACCAGTACTTTTCTATTTGTGCATGGAAGATTCTTTCATTTGGACTAGTTCTCTGTTGTTTCTTTTGAAGCAATTGAAGACAATGTAAAATGTATTCTAATTAATCTCCATGACCATCTTATAATTACCTCTCACTATCCTCAATCTACCTTTCCCCATCAGGTACTCCCCTTCAAATTTGTTAATGGAGTTGGGATCCCAAATGCGATCTATATGGATCTTTGTTGCGAACTTAGGAAGATATTATGTAATGTACACCATGGTTTGGTATACCATATATCCCTCCACCATAGAACCCTCAAGATGCACTCTTTGTCTAACCAAAGCCTTCAAAAATTTTAAGTGCCTCTCAACCATCCACATTAACCTTGAGTGTACAGGTTCACACAATTCAATCTCCTCAACTTGGTGTATGAGGTAGTGTTTTTGTGCATTGAAAAATGTCGAAGGTAGACACTTTTGCATTTCACACATTAGACAAGGAATTTTTCTCCTCCAATAATTTATATCTTCTTTATGAATTTCTTTAGATGACATCAATCTACAAGTGATTCAAGGTGCAAATATATTAACGAGATTTAACAAAAATATACAACATATTACATGTAACAAGTAAAACAAATGAAAAATATAAGATTTATACAATGAATTGAACAAATATCGCTACTTACCTCATGTATTTTCCAAGATCATATATAATTTGCTTGACATTGTTGTCGAAGTTGTCTGAAAGAGATAGAGGTAAAACATACTGCAACAATTATAAAATGATCTTTTCATTATTTTTCCAAAACTAGTAAACATAATACATTGAAAAGTACATGCAGTATACAAATATATATAAAATATACTAGAATAATTACCTTAATGAAGGTATACCAATCATGCATTTTCATCCCTGACCCAAATTCACCTTTCTTTGTTATGATATTGTTTATGTTCGCAGCAAATCCTATGGGAAATCGAATTTTTCCTATGACTTCTTTTATAGCATTGCTTTGCTTCTCCGTTAATAACCAAGGAAGGGTGCTTATATTAATTTGGTCTCCATCGCTATTTAATTGAATGACATTTTTCATTGCATGATTGGCTTCCTGAATGTCACTACGAATTTTGACAATTTTTTCTTTGTCATGCCCTCCATCCAATATTTTCCATAACGTTTCTGTTATATTCTTTCCAATATGCATTGTATCAAACAAATGCACAATTTGTAGCTTCTCATAGTAGGGAAACCTACTAAATTGTTTGGGATAACTTTTTAGTCCCTGTGGAAGCCGACCATTAATGCCTTGACGACCTTCATGAAGCATATAAGTTAAACAAATTAACAACGACAATCATTGTCAATTACAACATGAGTAAACAAAACACTATAAAAATATAAATTCCAAACATATCATATATGATAGATAAATAATTTGATCTGATGTATAACCTTGATGATTAATTCTATTATATTCCAACTTCCATAGGCGAGGTGTCATTCTTCAAGGTTTCAATGTAGTCTCTTCTTTCCCATTGAAAAGATTTTTTTCAGTAGTTCGATACTTATGATTTATGTGGAGGAAGTGCCTATACTCATCAAACACTTGCTTTCCTAAACTTGTTGAACGATGAGATTTCATCTTTGGACCACAAACTAGACATGCAAATTTTCCCTTTGTTTGAAGACCTGCAAGATCATATATAATTGGATTAAATATGTCAATTTTTATAATTATATATAATGAATAGATTATTTAAAAAAAATGCATGATATCTACTTCATAAAATTAAATATCGTTAAAGTGGAGTAGAACATTATAACATACCACAAAAATGTGTTACCCCTAGGGCATCATGAATTGTCCATACAAGCATTGCATGAAATTGAAACTGTCTTTGTCCTATTGGTCTAGAGACGTCATACATAGTGGGGTAAGTGCACAAAGATGGTTCCCAAAAAGGGGACTTAAGTGGACAACTTTGTTTTGAAATCAGGAAATACTGACATTGGACGTGAAATTGAGGATACTTACACTCAAAATTTTGAGATGGAACAAAAAAAAGGGTTCAAGTGCTCCGAGTCTACCTTCTAAACTACTAATTTATTTTGAAAATGGTTGAGATTAAGGGGTTCAAACGAGGGACGTACACAAATTGGTGTTGTTTTTGTCAAAAAAAACATAGCATAGCAACTCTTGTACGACCCTCGTACGGTGAAATTTTTTTTAGTATTTTTAAAATCACAATGGTCAGAAGTTAGCTAACAGTATGTAGTTGATGCACGATTTTTTTGATAATTTTTTAATGAATATTTGATTTTTTACTAATTTTCGAAGTGGACATTTCCTAAAAAACACAATTTTGGCCGTGCTACCCCTACAAATTTTGGAAACTAATTGATTTTCTTTTATTTATTTTTAAATTTGTAGAATGGAGTCTAGTTTCTAAAAATGTAATTTATTTGAAAAATCGATGAACGGTTAATTTATAACGAAAAAAATACCAAACACTACTTTTTGGAAAAAAAAAAGACATAGATAAAATAAATTATGGATGAAAGGCTTAACATTTTCAAAAAGTAAAAAGAAATTACATCGTTGGCTAGCTAAGAGAGAACACAACATTACCCATGTGTTCGATTTTTTTGATATTGAACCATGTGCAATTATGACGGTGAGCACGAACTCGATTATGAGAAATATGGTAGATTTTTTAAAAACACATCTCTGGTCGTTGGGAATGCCCTCCAAACCTTTGGGTTGGTATTCCAAGGCAAATACCAAGCCTAAGGCTTAGGAATTCCCAAAGCAAGATATAACGCGAGCGCGTTATAACGCGCTTGCGTTATATCTCACTTTTCACTTGGTTTTTGCTTATATGGCAAACATGTCAACTAAGACATATAACGCGCTCGCGTTATGTCTTCCTTTATGTTAAATGTTAATATATTGAATGTATGTTGATATATTTGTATGTTTGTATGTACATGTATGCTTGTATGTCATGTATGTATGCATCAATGCATATATATTGTATGTATGCCTCTATGTATGTTAGATTGTATCTACACATGTATGTATGTATTCTTGTATGGATGTAAGATTATATGAACATATGTATTATGCTTGTATGTATCCATTTATGTATGTATTTAGATAGAGGGATAATTTAGAGAGAGAGAGTCTGGAGAGATGGAGAGGGGGTAGAAGTGAGAGTTTAAGAGAGAGGGAGTGGGAGAGAAGGGGTTGGAGTGAGAGAGACTTAGCTAGGTAGGGTGGGAGGGATAGAGGGAGGGAGAGGAGAGAGAGAGAGTGGGAGAGAGAGAATTGAGGGAGAGGGAGAGAGACAGAGAGAAAAAGAGAGTTATGTAGGTAGGGTGCCAAAGGGAGAGACTTGAGAGTATGAGGGGGGTGAGAGGGAGATACTTGAGAGATAGGTAGTGAGAGGGAGTGTGAGAGAGAGTGAGTGGGAGAGAGAGGGAGTGTGAGTGAGATACCTAAGAGAGGGAGATAATGTGGGAGGGAGTGACCTGATAGAAGTAGAGAAAGAGGGGGGTGGAGTGAGAGGTACTTATCTAGGTAGGGTTGGAGGGATAGATAGAGAGAGGTGAGAGAGACAAAGAGAGAGTTGTCTAGGTAGGTTTCCAGAGGGAGAGACCTGAGAGAGAGAGGGTATGGGACAAAGAGACATGAGAGAGAGGGAGAGAGAGGTAGTGGGAGGAGAGAGTGGGAGGGACATAAAGAGAGATGGATAGAGGGAGCGAGAGAGGGAGTGAGAGAGGGTGGTAGGGATTGATTGAACGAGAGGTACGTAGAAAGAGGGAGATGGTAGATAGAGACAATTAGAGAGGGTAGGAGGGAGGGAAGGAGGGAGAGGTGAGATGTATAGATACTGAGAAAGTGATAGAGGTTGAGGGATTAGGGTGGAGGAAATATAGGGTTGATGGTTTCTAGGGTATTAGGGTTTAATGTTTGAGGGTTGAGGGAATAGGATCGATGGTAGAGGGTATTTGGTTGAGTGTATTGGGTAGAAGGTTTAAGGGTTGAAGGGTTTGGGGTTAAGGGTTTAGGGTTAAGGGTTTACTTGGTTGAGGGTAGAGGGTTTAGGGTATAGGTTTTAAGGGTATATGGTTGAAGGATTAGGTTCAGGGTCCAATGTAAGGGGTAGAGGGTTTAGGGTCTAAGGATTGAGGGTTGAGGGATTAAGGGTTGAGGGTTGAGAATTGAGGGTTGAGAGTTTAATGTATAGGGTAAAGGGTAGAGGGTTTAAGGGTTGAGGGTTGAGGGTTGAAGATTGAGGGTTTAAGGTATAGGGTCGAGGGATTAGGGTTGAGGGTCCAATAAATAGGGTAGAGGTTATAGGGGTTGAGAGATTAAGGGTTGAGGGTTTAGGGATTAGGGTAGAGAGTTTTTTTGGATTTCACAGTATAAGGGTTGAGGAATTAGGGTTGAGGAATTAGGGTTGAGGGTAGAGAGTATTGGGTTGAGGGTTGAGGGATTAAGAGGGTATAGGGGTTGAGGGATTAGGGTTGAAGAGGGGTATAGAAATTAGAGGATTAGGGTTGAAGGGTTGAGGGTTGAAAGCGTTGAAGGGATTAAGAGGGTATAGGGGTTGAGGATTAGGGTTTAAGAATTATGGGGTTGAAGTTAGGGTTGAAGGGTTGAGGTTGAGGTTGAGGGTTGTGAGGATAATAGAATTATAGAATTGAAGGATTAGGGTTGAGTTGGTGATTGAGGGTTGAGGATTAATAGGGTATAGGGTAGAGGATTAGGGTTGAAGGGTTGAGGGTTGAGCATTGAGGATTAAGAGGTATAGGGTTTTCAAGGATTAGGGTTTAAAAGAGAATTATAGGGCTGAAGGATTAAGTTGAAGGTTGAGGTTGAGCATTGAGGAATTAAGAGGGTATAAGGGTTGAGGATTAGGGTTTAAAGGTTGAAGGTTGAGGGTTGAGGGATTAATATGGTATAGGGGTTGAGGGATTAGGGTTTAAGGGTTGAGGGTTGAGGGATTAAGAGGGTATAGGGGTTGAGGGATTGGGGTTTAATGGTTGAGGGTTCGGGGATTAAGAGGGTATAGGGTTTGAGGGATTAGGGTTGAAGGGTTGAGGGTTGAGGATTGAGCATTGAGGGTTGAGGGATTAATAAGGTATAGGGGTAGAGGGATTAGGGTTGAAGGGTTGAGGGTTGAGCATTGAGGGTTGAGGGATTAATAAGGTATAGGGGTACAGGGATTAAGGTTGAAGGGTTGAGGGTTGAACGTTGGGGGTTGAGGGATTAAGAGGGTATAGGGGTTCATGGATTAGGGTTGAAGGGTTGAGGGTTGAGGGATTAAGAGGGTATAGGGGTTGAGGGATTAGGGTTTAAGGGTTGAGGGTTGAGGGATTAAGAGGGTATAGGGGTTGAGGGATTAGGGTTGAAGAGTTGAGGGTTGAGGGTTCAAGGATTAAGAGGGTATAGGGTTGATGGATTAGGTTGGAAGGAGTTGAGAGTTGTGGCGTTGAGTTCAAAGGATTAATAGGGTATAGAGTAGGGATTGATTAGGAGTTGAAGAGTTGAGAGTTGAGGATTAAGAGGGGTATGGGGTTGAGATTAGAAGGTTTAAAGGTTTGAGGTTGAGGTTCATAGATTAAGAGGATATAGGGAGTTGAGGATTAAGGTTGAAGGAGTTGAGGTTGTACGTTAGAGGTTGAAGGGATTAATAAGGTATAAATTAGAGGATTAGGAGTTGAGGTTGGCGTTTGAGGATTGATAGAATTATATGGGTAGAAGGATTAGGGTTGAAGGTTGAGGGACTGGCGTGGGCGTTAGGGAGTTGAGGATCAATAGAATTATAGAAATTAGAGATTAGGGTTAGAAGGTTGAGGTTGAGAACGAGCATTGAAAGTTAAGAAGGTATAGGGGTAGAGGGATTAGGGTTTAAGGGTTGAGGGTTGAGGGATTAAGAAGGTATAGGGGTAGAAGGATTAGGGTTGAAAGGTTGAGGGTTGAGGGTTGAGGGATTAATAGGGTATAGGGATTGAGGGATTAGGGTTTAAGGGTTGAGGGATTAAGAGGGTATAGGGGTTGAGGGATTAGGGTTTAAGGGTTGAGGGTTGAGGGATTAAGAGGGTATAGGG
>CM021101.1:827385038-827416810 GCA_007115665.2 Sequoiadendron giganteum | reverse complement strand
TCCTCTATCCTTCAACCCTAATCCCTCAACCCTCTCTCTTTCTCCCACTCTCCCCTTCTCCCCTTCTCCCACTCTCTCTTTCTCCTACTCTCCCCCTCTCTCCCCCCCTCTCTATCTTCCACTCTCCCCCTCTCTCCCTCCCACTCTCTCTTGCTCCCACTCTCCCCTTATCCCACTCTCCCACTCTCTCCCACTCTATCTTTCTCCCACTCTCCCCCTCTATCTCCCACTCTCCCCTTCTCCCACTCTCTCCCCACTCTCTCTCTCTTTCTCCCACTCTCCCCTTCTCCCACTCTCTCCCTCCCTCTTTCTCCCACTCTCCTCTCGCCTCCTCCCCCTCTATCTCCCACACACTCTTTTCTCCACTCTCCCCTTCTCCCACTCTCTCACTCTCCCACTCTCCTCCCTCTTTCTCCCACTCTCCCTCCCCTCACTTCTCTAATCTCCCACCTCTCTCTTCTCCCCCACTCTCCCCACTCTCTCCCACCTCTTCTTTCTCTCCCACTCTCCCCCCCTCTCCTCCTCCCACCTCTCTCTTTCTCCCCTCCCCCTATCCCACTTCCCTCCCACCCCTATTTTTCTCCCACCTCCCCCTTTCTCCCCCTCTATCTCCCACCTCCTCCTCCCACCCCTCTCCCACTCTCTCTCTTTCTCCCCCCACTCTCCCACCCCTCCCACCTCCCCTCCCCTCCCCCCTCTTTCTCCCACTCTCCCCCCTCTCTCCCTCCCTCTCTCTATCTCCCCACTCCTCCCACACCCCTCTTCTCCCACTCTCCCTCTCTTTCTTCCACCTCCCACCTCCTCCTCCTCTCTCTTTCTCCCAATATACTTCTCTCTCCCTCCCTCCTCTCTATCTCCCACCTCTCCCACACTCTCTTTCTCCCACTCTCCCCTTCTCTCACTCTCCCACTTTCTCCCTCCCTCTCTTTCTCCCCTATCCCTCTCCCTCCCTCTCTCCCTCTTTCTCTCCCACTC
Source organism: Sequoiadendron giganteum (assembly GCA_007115665.2). Taxonomy (NCBI): domain Eukaryota; kingdom Viridiplantae; phylum Streptophyta; class Pinopsida; order Cupressales; family Cupressaceae; genus Sequoiadendron; species Sequoiadendron giganteum. Next base: position 827,415,835 of record CM021101.1, on the reverse strand, counting down.
CCTCTCCCTCCCTCTCTCCCTATTTCTCTCCCACTCTCTCTTTCTCCCCCTCTCCCTCTCCCTCCCTCTCTCCCTCACACGCACACACACACTCACCTCTATCTCCTCTACTGTAAGGGTGCAGGGGACAAATATAGAATTAGGATAGAGGGTATAGACAAAGAGGGAGAAACTAAATATATTAAGAAAACCATATTTCACATAACGCGTTCGCGTTATAACATGAGCGCGTGTTTTAATCCACTAAAAAGGGTAAAAAAATCTATATACTCGTGATTTCAGGGCCCTTAGTTTGCATATTCCCTTGGTTCTGTGCATGGTCTGACAAAAAGTTGTTTTTTGATGATGTTGTGAAGTGTGCAAGCATGTTTTTCACATTCCATCACCTTTTCCATGATTTTTCTACCACCTTTGCATGAAATAGCAGAGTTTCCATGTTGAAAGACATATAATATCAATTGAAGTTTGAATTCCATTGAAAACTGATATACAATTGAAGTTTGGAGGGGAACAAGCTTTTGAACAAGTCAAATTGTTGTGGAGTTTGAAGAAAGAAGAAGCTAAGGCTACATAATTGGGTTGAACTCCTCCATTTGAAAGTCTGGTTTTTTAGGTATGTGAAGTCTTTACACATTTTATTTCATTCTATTATGGCTTGCTTTCATTTTTGTTTGTCATTATAACCTTATGTTGTCATTGTAACTATATTTCCCTTCACAACACATTTGATTCATATACTCAAATTAGCATTAAGAGTTCCCAATTCCTTAAGGACCTCCAAAACACCTTGAAAATCTTGAAAATAACTGATTACAATCAACTAGATTCCTCAAAACATCAACCAATGATTATGTCATTCACAACTTGTCTTAAATCTTCCATAATGGCACCATTGTTTACAAACACAAACTATAATTCTTAAGGCACAACCAAACCATTATTTGCCTAAGAAATCTTTGTTTGAGTTAGTACAACAAAAATGAAACCTTTCAGAAGTCTGCCCTTACACACAAACTTAGTTCCTTTGTTCACTATCAACATTACTAGTAGCCAAGCATCTGCAAACTGTCACATGTATCTCCCAAATCATGCACACACTTCAGACTGTGATACTCATTTTTGATGCAGAGTTAGAGGACCCAAAACCATTCAAGATGTCAAATTTCCTTCAAGAGGCATCTAACAAGATTAAAAAGGCCTAATGGACCAATCCCAACACTCCTCCAAGTTGGACAACAAACAAAAACACTATTTCCCACTTTTCACCCTTGGAATCTAGTAGTAGTGCAAAACCAATTTTGGGCCCTTAACTCCAAAACACCAAGAAAATAAAAGAATGATTCTAGCACCCATTTTAGAGTTGCAAGACATACCTTAACCCATCACATGACTCTTTTGGGACAACTTTAAGAAAACTGACCTTTTCACTATTTTAGGCCTCCAAGTATGCCAATTTTACAAAGGAACTACCCTTAGATCCTCACACCAGACTTCCAAACCCAAAAAAAGTCTTTAATTAGATCTCAAAACAAGATATTTTCTAGGTCTTAGGACCTTACCCGCTCAACTAGGCTTCCAATACAAAAACCCCCATTTTTCAATGCAAAGAGGGAGGGCTTATATGAACTCCTATACCCAAGCCTTCCCAGACCATTCCAAAGCATCAAAAATCTTCAAAATACCTTGCATAAGGTCAAAATTTCATTACATAGACCACTCCAACACTTTTTCAAAATCACTCCTTGGTTCCTCAAATTCTCATGGAAAAGTGCTTGTTTCAGCCTAAGAACCCCATCCTATTGTCATTAGTTTCATTCCAAGGCATGTTAAACAATAAAATACCCTACTCTAACAATGTAAATTCCATCCCACCAAGAAACAAGTCATAATAGTAGGTGGTATGGTCATTTCATAATTAAATCCTACTCAAACCCTTGACTGGCTTGAAATGAGCAGTTTCAGAAAATTGTCAATTGCTCCCTTCAAACGTACTGTTAAGTCCTCCAGACTGATGCATTAGAGAGTTAAGACATGTGCCTACAATATTATATTAGTTTTGTATCAAGGGGAGGCTGTACAGATCCATACAAGTGCAGGAATGTGCAAAAAAACAAGTGAATTTCTGGAAAACAACATTTTGTTTATCACAAAAATGGATTTCAAAATGAACAATACTCCTCCCTTCGAGCCAATGGAGGTTGTTGAAACCTTTTTCAATGACAAAAAACTCCCCCCAATGCCTATAACTAACAAACAACCACCTTTGAAAGCATATAAAAACCTTTTCTATGCTTCCATAGTTTGTACACATTTGTCTATGCTAGGTTAACTTTTGTACACGATGATTGTAAGTATTATTTAAATGAATCCTTCAATGACATATATTTTTCAATTAACTTGAATGGATACATTTTTTAGGAACTAATATTCATCTCATTACAATTGTACAGATAAAATTATCCGCCATACCGAAGAAAAAGACAAAGAGGAAACTAACAAACGAAGAGAACAAAACCTTCAAAGAAAATGAGAGTTCGAGTGGCGGCATATCGTGAAAAGAAGAAATTGGAAACGATTGATGAAAACAAGCTGATTGTAGAGGAACCTCAACCGTCAAAAAGAGAATGGGAATCGGTAGCACAACAGGCACGAATGCGAAAGCATTGTCGTAAGACAGATTCAGATACTGTAATTGGAGACACACCCTCAACGAAAAGTGAATATGAAGGGACACCATTAAGCACAAGCAAATATGGAGGGACACCATCTAACACAAGTGAATATGGATGGAAAACATCTACTGCAAGTAAATATGGAGGGGCACCATGTACCGCAAGTGAATATTGTTGGACACCATCTAACACATCTCAAGTGGAGAGTACATCATCACTCAGAATTGAAGAAGAAGGTATGCCATCATCCCCATGTGAATCTCAAGGTATGTCTTCTTCTCCACCCTCGATCAAAGGTACAAAATCTAGCCCACCTCAATTAAATATTGATGAAATTCCTAATGTTGAGATGTATGTACCTAGGAGAACACCACCTAGAATTTTGCGTAGAAAGACAAAGTATTTGATTAATATTGTTGATGAGATTTTGCAGCACATGGAAGGCAAGATTTCAACATGCACTTGTAGAAGATATGCTGATAAGATTTGGGAACGATTCTTTGAAAGGCTAAATGAGACTGCAAGATGTCAACTATTTGTTGAAATAATGCAGGGTGTAAAGTATAGGAACATCATGAAGACTCTTGGGTTGAGAACATTGAATGCATCGAGTGAAGACACTATTGTGAAGAATCTAATGGATGCTTATGAGAGTGTGGGTAAGACCTCACACTCAAAGGATAGTAATGTCACCCGACATGTCATTACATCAACTTTGGTAAGCTATCAAACAAAGAGAGCTCGTCTAATTAAAAAGACTAGTGAACAAATGAGAATTAGTAGAAAAACATTATCAAGAGCCATTCAAAGGCGGCAAAGAATTAAGGGCAATGATTCAAATGAATTATGGGCATTCTTGGGGAGACTGTCACAAAAAGATAAAGAAGTTTTCAAAGCCTTGAGAACACTAATTGAAGAGTATTGGAAGAATAACACAAGGCCATGGGTGATCCCACAATAGTGGTTTACAATTTTTGGCCAAACTGGACATTGCAATTATTATTTTTAACTAAATCTTCATATTTGGGAACCTATAGTGGCTAAACCATGAGGAATTTGAAGATGATGCAAACTAGAGTCTCATCAAATTTTGTCTGTAGATTCTAAAATTATTTTTTTCAAAATTTTTGGAATCAGATTGCACTTTTTTTTTCATCTCCCATGAAAACTGGTTTTTTTCAGAAAACAACATTTTTAAAAAGTGACGCTCACCGTATACAACATAACTTTTTTTGTATAAAGGATAAAATTCTAATTTTTTCGAATTTAGATTTGTAACTATGATATCTAGCACTTTCATTTGGTCTCATAGTTTTTTATTGAATATTTTTTCCTTAATCAAGTTTCAAAGTCAAACCAATTACAATTCAGACATAGGCGGACTGTATACAAAACTTTTTTTGTATGAATCGATATTCAATTTTTATTTTTTTAATGGATCAAGGACATCAATACACAACCTCAATGTATTTTTAAAAAAATTATTTTGATAATCTGCTATTTTTCCACATGTGCAAAACAAAGAGCTTGATTTTCGATGAAAAACCTATGTTTAATAAAACTAAAAAAACACATACATAATAAAACCAAAACATATTAAAATTTAATTCGTTGGATAGCTCGTTTTGAGGACTACCATCTTCCAGCTGGGTTTGTGAAATATCCTCCATTTTCATCTTCAACTCGAGCTTCGAAGTGCAGAAATCTGCTAAAATTTGGTGGAAGAGGGGGAGAAGGGAAAAAAAGGGGGGTTCGAGTGAACCCCCCTTCGAACGAACCCCTCTTCGCTCGAAAGGGTGAAGGGGGGTTCGCTCGAACCCCCTTTTTTTTGAATTTTCCATTCGTTTCTATGAAGAAATGTGACATCATAGGGTTTGAGTGAATCCACCATGCAAAAGGGGGTTCGCTTGAACTAGGGGTTCGACCAAACCCCTCTTGTGGGTTTGTACGAACCCCTTAGTTCGAACGAACCCTTAAAAACATGAAATTTCGAATGTGTGAGCATTTTTACAAATTTCCTTCGTCATCAAAATTGTACACCACTATTATGGGTTTACCCCCATCTCTGAATCAAAGGGATGTGGTAAGAAGGAGAATCGGTAGTCGGAATTGTGAGCCACATCCAAAGCATTTTTTGGATATGACTCAAACCCAATTTTTTCGAAAATTTGAAAATAATTATCCTCAAATTAGTATTTCTCAAAGATTTTTTGAAATGCTTAAACCTTTTTATGTCAAGATAAATCACACATGCACTACTTGTTGTTGTAGACTACATATTAAATTTTCTAACCATTATGATGTTTATCGTTCTATATGTTTAGATTTTGATACTAACAATGTTTTGTAGGATTGTGGCATACAAGCCCCACCAAAATCCTCAAGAGAGTTCTTATCAAAAAATTTATGCGAAATAGAGGATGGCCAGATATTCTATAGGACAACATGATTGGATGGTTCATGTGAGCATTGCGGTGGTTTCCAGCGTATGCTAGTATGTCAACATATGGAAAGCACAGATGAGGTGGGACAAAACCTAGTAGAGTTCGGGAAGTATAAAACAGTGGCATATGCTACAAAAGATGGGTCTCAAGCAAAAAGGGGTGAGTTGGTTATTGAGAAGATTCTAGTGTACCAATTTATGACCACATTTCATGACAATATACTATCTGAGTATGCAATGCATTCCCATAGAGCCCGATGGTTGGACATGTAATTCAAGCTATGCAAGGACACCTTTCCAGTTGGAAGCATAGTATCTGTGGCTGACTTTGCGGAGAACTACATTCTACAACCACAACATGAGGTGCAGTCATAGTATTACAACTCCACACAAGTTTCGATATTTGTGCACATAGCATTCATTCATGCATCTGATAGTACAGATGAGCAAAGGAAGGTATTGAGGGAGTACCACTTTTACATTAGTGATGATCACACACATTCTTCAGAGTTCATGCAAGGTTGCTTCCAGATGTTCTATAGTGGTTTGGCTCAAAGGGGCATATAATACGATCGACATATAATATGGACTGATAGCTATGCAACACAGTTCAAGAACTCGCGCATGTTCTACTGGTTGTGTAGGATGCATGTCATTACAGGTGTTCAACATATGTGGAACTTTTGTGAGGCTGGACATGGAAAGGGGGAGCATGATGGTGTAGGAACATGCATGAAAAGAGCATTAGCACGAGAAGAGTTAAAGTATAAAGACAGTGCAAAGTTTACAGATGCAAAATCAATCGTCGAGTGGTGTAATGCTTTGATGGGTCTAGGTAATGAAGGTACATCTTTAGTTCGTAGATTTTTTTGGTTGATGGATGATACTAACATTGCACCATATGAAGGTTGTTGTACACTAACATGATTGAGTGAGGTACACTCTTTCCTTAGCTCAAATGCAGGTTCATGGAGTATTGATACAGAAAAGATGGCATGCTTTTGTTCTTCATGTACAATACAAGCTTGGAATGATTGTGAGCTAGGGGAGTGGGTTGACAAATGGTTCACAAGTTATCTTAGCCCACTTCACACGTATCGCCCTTTGACGGCATTGGAACTAACATAGATGGAAGCATCAGTCGACTTTGACCACGTATAAGATCTAGTTCAACCAGGTGATATATCTACTTGCTTAGTTGTTGAAATTCCATATCGTTATCTTACTTTGTACTGTATTCGTAATGTTGACAAATTTCAAGATATGTTTTGCACATATCAATGCAGGGCATGTTTATGCAGTTATTGCAGATGAAGACAATGAAGAGGGAACAAACTATTACTTGTGTCATTGTGTTGAGGCCAAAAAGAAATTGGAGGCCCTAGTTATAGATGGAGAAAATATCGAATACCCTATAGGCTCAGTTGTGGTTATTGGAACATGGCTTAGAAGGTACCCGCATTCAAGTGTTAAGCATTGGCTATTTCAGGACTTTGACATGCATCGTAAGATTCTTCATTACTCGAACCTTATCGTGGCATCCAATGTTCATTTGACCAAATATGGGGGTAGACCTTTGAATAAGACCTTGTGGAAGGTTCGTGAGTCTGACCATGAGGCTATACTTGACACAATAAAGAGTAGAGCAGACCCGGATGGTTCGTTGGATTAATTTGTAAGTATATGCACATTGGTTCTTATTAATTTATACTTGTATGCACATTAATTTGTTTGATGCCAATGCTATTATCTTCTTTTACAGTGATTGGTGTCCCCTTGCAAAAAATGCAGATATATGAGTCATCCAAGAGAATGTCAGCCAGAAAAGCAATGCAACATCCTTATTTTGAAGATCTTGACAAATCTCAATCAAGATTTTAAGCCATTAGAAAAGTGTGTGCAAAGCTTGGTGAGGGAATTTCAAGTTATTCATTTGAAGTTAATCTTATCATGAGCAACTATGATGTAGACATTATAAGAGCATCTGAAATTTCAATTTACACTATTCATGAGAGGTGTTGTGTGCAATAGGTATGTTGGAATTCCCATTGAAGATGTATGACTAGGAGTGACTAAGTTGTGAAACCTGCATGCCTATCTGTAAGTTCTTTTCATCTATTTTTATTTCATTTCCATTTTGGATGCTCTTTCTTTTTCTCTTTTACTTTGCATATTTGTAAGTAAACTACTAAAAATTGATTGATCTCTTGTTGCAGAAAATGCTGATTTAAGAGCCATCAAAGAGAATCTCAGCTAAAAAAGCAATGCAACATCCTTATTTTGATGATCTTGACAAATATCAATTTTGATTTCAAGTCATTATAAAAGAGCATGTGAAGCTTAGCGAGGGAATGTCAAGTTACTCAATTGAAGTTAACCTCATAATGAGCACCTATGATGTAGACATTTAAAGAGAATCTCAAATATATGAGTGACATTGTAAAAGATCTGTGAGAATGAAGTGCCTGAGGCATTGTAATAAGATTTACTTACATAATGACAAACTCTCAGATCCGCAATTGTAATAAGATTTACTTACATAATGACAAACTCTGAGGCATTGTAATAAGATTTTCTTACATAATGCATTGTTGGGGCAGAAATTATCATGTTTCCAAACCCTCAGATCTGCAATTTGTCTCAGGAAAAACTCACTCCACCATGCCAAACCAAAACCCTTATTTTATGCAATATTTTATCAAACCCTAGGGTGAAACTTCATTTTTCATGCCCTTTTCCATCAAAATCTACAGGGGAAGCAACATAAACCCCATAAAATTTATTCCCTTTCACTTAGAAATTTCTTGTTTGATCCTACAGGATCACGTTGGGCCCCTCTGGAAAAACCTCTCTCGGTTTTGCTTATCTCAGAGTGGTTTTCCCGTGGCGGTGGATTTTCACTTGATGGAAAAAGTGTCAAAATCAAGTTGTGCAAAGTTGCAAAGTGGTGCAAATTTCATTCTACAACTTGTGTGACCAAGCAGACTATTCCAACACATCTAAATAGGTATTTTTATGCTAGGCATGGTCCTCTTTCGCACTAAAACACGTGAAATCGCTTCGAGCTATGTTCCACTGGATCTATCCCTTAAGGGTCCAAAGTGTAAAATGGCTGCAAATTTCAACATGCTATTACTTGGATACCGTGACACTTTGAAACTTATTGTCTAATCCTACAGAATTGCATTGGGAACCTATAGAAAAACCTCTCTCGATTTTGGCTATCTCGGAGTGGTTTTACCGTGGCAGTGGATTTTCACTTGATGGAAAAAGTGTCAAATTTAAGTTGTGCAAAGTTGCAAAGTGGTGCAACTTTCTCTCTGCAACTCGTGTGACCAAAATAACCTCTCCAACATGTCCGAATAGGTATGTTTATGCTAGGCATGGTCCTCTTTCGAACCAAAACACGCTGAATTGCTCTGAGCTACGTTCCATCGGATCAATCCCTTTAGGGTCCAAAGTGCAAAATGGCTGCAAACTTCAGCATGCTACTACTCAGATACCGTGATGCTTATAAAATTCTCATCTGATCCTATAGGATTGTGTTGGGCCCCTCTACAAAAACCTCTTCTGGTTTTTTCTATCTCAGAGTGGTTTTCCCGTGGCGGCAAATTTTCACTTGATGGAAAAAACATCAAATGCAAGCAGTGCAAAGTGGTACAACTTTCGTTCTGCAACTTGTGTGACCAAGCGAACTGTTCCAACACATCCGAATAGGTATTTTTACGCTAGGCATGGTCCTCTTTTGCACCGAAACACGTGGAATCGCTCTGAGCTATGTTCCACCGGATCGATCCCTTAAGGGTCCAAAGTGCAAAATGGCTTTAAACTTCAACATGCTATTACTTGGATACCGTGACACTTAGAAACTTCTCGTTTGATCCTACAGGATCACGTTGGGACCCTCTAGAAAAACCTCTCTCAGTTTTGGCTATCTCAGAGTGGTTTTCCCGTGGTGGAGGATTTTCTCTTGATGGAAAAAGTGTCAAATTTAAGCTATGCAAAGTTGCAAAGTGGTGCAACTTTTGCTCTGCAACTCTTGTGAGAAAACTAACTGCTCCAACATGTCCAAATAGGTATTTTTAAGCTAAGCATGGTCTTTTTTCTCATTGAAACACGCGGAATCACTCCGAGCTACATTCCACCGAATCGATCCCTTAAGGGTCCAAAGTGCAAAATGGCTGCAAACTTCAGCATGCTATTAGGATACCGCGATGCTTAAAATTTTTTTGTTTGATTCTATAGGATCGCGTTGGGCCCCTCTAGAAAAACCTCTCTCGGTTTTGGCTTTCTTGGAGTGGTTTTCCCATGGTGGCAGATTTTCACTTGATGGAAAAAGTGTCCAATGCAAGCTGTGCAAAGTTGCAAAGTGGTGTAGCTTTCACTCTGCAACTCGTGTGACGAAACTAACTGCTCCAACACGTTTGAATAGGTATGTTTATGCTAGGCATGGTCTTGTTTCACACCGAAACACATGGAATCGCTCCGAGCTACATTCCACCAAATCGATCTGTTAAGGGTCCAAAATGCAAAATGGCTGCAAACTTCAACATACTATTACTCGGATACCGTAATGCTTAGAAAATTCTCGCCTGATCCTACAGGATCGCGTTGAGCCCCTCTACAAAAATGTATCCCTTTTTTTGCTATCTCAGAGTGGTTTTCCCATGGCGGCGGATTTTCACTTGATGGAAAAAGCATCAAATGCAAGCAGTGCAAAGTTGCAAAGTGGTGCAACATTTGTTCTGCAACTTGTGTGACCAAGCGGACTATTCCAAAACATCCAAATAGGTATGTTTATGCTAGGCATGGTCCTCTTTCGCACCAAAACACATGGAATTACTTTGAGCTATGTTCCACCGGATCGATCCCTTAAGGGTCCAAAGTGCAAAATGGCTGCAAACTTTAGCATGCTATTACTTGGATACTGTGAGACTTAGAAACTTCTCGTCCAATCCTACAGGATCGCGTTGGGCCCCTCTAGAAAAAACTCTCTCAGTTTTGGCTGTCTCAGAGTGGTTTTCCCATGGCAGCATATTTTTAGTTGATGGAAAAAGTGTCAAATTCAAGCTGTGCAAAGTTGCAAAGTGATGCAAATTTTGCTCTGCAAATCATGTGAACAAACTAACTACTCCAATGCATCTTAATAGGTATTTTTATCCTAGGCATGGTCCTCTTTCACACCGAAACATGCGGAATTTCTCCGAGCTACGTTCCACCGGATCGGTCCCTTAAGGGTCCAAAGTGCAAAATGGCTGCAAACTTCAGCATGTTATTACTCAGATACCATGACACTTAGAAAATTCTCGTATGATCCTATAGGATTGTGCTGGTCCCCTCTACAAAAACCTCTCTCGGTTTTTGCTATCTCACAGTGGTTTCCCATGGCGGCGAATTTTCACTTGATGGAAAAAATAAATGCAAGCAGTGCAAAGTTGCAAAGTGGTGCGACTTTTGTTTTGCAACTTGTGTGACCAAGCGGACTATTCCAACACATTCGAATAGGTATGTTTATGTTAGGAATGGTCCTCTTTTTCACCGAAACATGTGGAATCACTTCGAGCTATGTTCCACCGGATCGATCCCTTAGGTTGGAGGAGTCTAAAGTTGCAAATTTGTAAGTTGCTTAAAGCAACAAATTTGAAATGCAACAGTTAATTGTTTTGAAAGTTGGTTTTTAGTTAGTTGAGGGTGTGTATCAGTTAGAGAAGGGTGTAAAAAACTATGTAAATCCTTGAGAGGCTCGAATGGAGGTTGTTGATGAACTTTTGGAGAAGATCTAATAAGAATTATTCACACTGTTCTCTGTTTTTTAGATTTTTTATACAAACTTGTTGATCCCGTACTTGGTATGACCTCCAGTGTCCTGTACGGTCCCAAGGCTAACATGGATTGAAAGAGGGTTGAGTTCACAAGAACCCATCTCTCATGATAATGAATGGCCCACTTAGTACTTATTGCATCTAGGTGACACTCACAAAGGTGAGGCACTAGGCCTTCCCAGGAGGTCACCCATCCCAATACTACTCCAGCTCAAGTGCTTAACCACAGAGTTTTTCCCCAAGGTTAAGCCCACTTAGCTTGCAACCCTATTTGCAAAACCTTCAGCAAGTGTTGTGCCTTATGAAACATTTATTATAGAGCCCTTTTAGCTCATCAATTGATAAGTAGGAGGTATTTTCTACAATGTGTCAAATTGTGATATTGCTATCAGGATTCAATTGTGTAGTTTTCAAGTATAAAAGAGAATAAGGGAAGATCAGGGTAATCAATTTGCAGACTTATTTTTATTATTGAATTACCTAGTGTGGGATTGGTCTATATGAGCAAAAATCTATAATATGGGAGTATACGTTTCAAGCATATAATCTGGAAAGGACTCAAAGTAAGATGCATGAGTACAATATATCAATCAGGAAAGACATCCCAATTCTCAAGGCCTATTTATCAATGATAGGCAAATTCATATTCAAAGCTAGCACATGATTTTAATTGATTAATTAGAAACAACTATTATATTTATTTATCAAATTTCCATTATCAAATTAATATTTGAATTAGACTTCATATTCAGAATTTATTTCATTTATAATTTGGGGACTCTGTTATCTATCTTAATAATATTGGATGACAACCTTTGTCAATCCAATAAGAAATAAATAAAAAATCTATTGATCCAGAGCTCGAGTCATTATAGTAGTATTAGAGCGAATGAACCTGCCAGCCTTTGGGTATTGCAACAAATTGACTTTCCATTGGAAGCATGGCAACCGATGATAGTGGTTGGCAAGATTACTTTATCAATCAGGTAGTAAGCTTAGTAGTTTATCTTAAAGGAATACCATTATAGTCACATTGAAAAGAATAGAAGAATGTTTAGGCTTTATTGAGTAGTCATTTGTAGTATTAGATATAGCTCTAGCTTTTATAGTATTGCACATGATTGCAGACAGTTTCAAAGATCTAGATGACCTCAATAGTTTGCATTACTCAAGAAGGATGAACATCTTAAAGACATTTGCGAAAATCGGGACAAGTAACCTTCTTGTGGACTTAGGGTTGAAAGATTTGATCTACAACATGTTCCACCATTTCTTCAGTAGGATCAAGAACACACATAATGAAGGTGTGTTTGCAGCCATGAAAGATTATGGTTCGAACTATCTAGAAGAGTGATGTTTTATCTTGACCAACCATATCTATACTATGGTTTGTTCAGAAACAAGGATGGGTTCTCTCTTCATCGGCATATACATTATTCCTCGATGTGTTCACACCAGTGTTACAAGACTTGGACTTGCCTCAGACTTGACAAGCCAATTTTTTACTTGGACTCGGGCTTGGAGCCCACACTCGACAAATAGAAAAACCTAAGAAATTCAAAGATTTTTAAGGATTTAAAACTTGTTTCATGCACCCTTTAATAAATAAACCTTAAAGACACAATAGCATTATCAAATAGAAATTACTATGATCCCATACACAAACATACATCAATCACATAAGAATAAGCGTAAATTTAAGCTGAAGGAAATAACACATTTAGATATATAAATATTGTGATATTGCTATCAGGATTCAATTGTGTAGTTTTACAAGTCAAACTCATTGACCCATGATTCATGAGTAGTGGTTCACAAGAACCCATCTCTCATGATAATGAATGGTTCATAAGGAGGAAGATAAATCTTCTTACATTTCTTCTATCACAAATGAGATAAGTGCTTGGTTTCATGAAGGTCATGAGGCAACCATTAATGGGGAGTGGATACATGAAGAACCGATGGGGAATGATAATGGCTTTAGACCTGCTATAAAGGATAAATTTTTTCGTTTCAACGATGCAAGAGGTTTTTGGTTTGACTACCAAAACGAGCCTATGAAGAATGCATGTGAAAATCCTTTGGACCTTGAGGGTGTTCTTACTCCATCTCAAGGATCATGCATTGAGGATGACATAGATCAATGCTAGGGCTAACCAATTAATAATTATACACATGAATAAGTCAAGCATGTACATGTCAATAAGGGAAGTACAAGTACTCAAAAACACGTAAGCCTCAAAAAGTATACACACGAATACATAGTATACACAAATTAAAACAAAGTATATGCACAAATACAAGGTATACGCATGAAAACACGTAAGCCACAAAGTATACATTCGAACGCACGTAAGTCACAAAGTATACATGTAAGTTGTAAAGTATACACTTGAATACACGTAACTCATATCTATTGAACCATCAATTTAGAATGCAAATATGGACAAGCATCAATAAAAGATATTTGTATTAACCAAATAGCCATGTAGGCATACATCAATATATGTCGATATAAGTATGAAATATATGTACAAAATAGCCATATAGGCTTACGAGAATGCCATATAGGCATACAATGTCAAATATGTCCAATAAAAAATATGTACAAAACTGCCATGTAGGCATACAACAAAGGGCTCTGGAATCAAAAGTCATTGCTCTCCATGCCTTGGAAATAAAATATTTCACTTTCCTTTTTGATCCGATGGCTATAGGTTTGTCACTCATTTATGTTGCGCTCGAGGAGTGCTCCTGCTGCTCCTCCTAGGGTTTAGTTCATTGTGAAGTTTTAACTGTTACAATAAGAAGTAAAGACATGAATATATAGAAATTACATTATAAATATGATAAGTTTGACAAAATAATCACTTATCGCCATCTCACGATCTCTCTCCATGAGATAAATATTCTCATGCACATGCTCAGGCATGCTCAAACCTTGTATAAACCATACAAATAGAAATCAAACTACGTGAACCAATAATGGTTTGATTTTTCACTAACAAACATCTATAACAACAAATGTAAATTGAAATTTACTAATTTTCCTCATACCTCTCCTATCAGAGCCATCGAGGATTGTATAGTAGATGTGACACCAATATCCATTGCCCTCGTCACACTCAGAGGTGTATCGTTGTGCAACATCTGAAAATAAAACAACAAATTATTCAACGTAATCAATGATGTGCATATAAACTACACAAATCTATTAAGTACTTGATTCATTAGTTAAACTCTTTATTCTATTACCTCTGTGTAGGTTTGAGTAAATCCATTGCCACTGGGAAGTGTTCCATCAAAACCTCCAATATTAGTCTGTTCAACATCCAAAATCGCATATTAAATTACCATTCATAAAACAATGCTATTAACATGCAATAAATTTATAATTGTTTACTAGTTACATACCCTAGCGATAGGTGTACTACGGAAATAAGTTGGTGGGGGGTCAGTGTATCTGGTCTCAACACTGTGACCCTGCAATTTTATTAAAATCATAAAACATTTTTAGTTAATCTTGCATTTCAAAATTGAAATTTAATAAATTAAATTCAATGAACATTCACTAACTTTTACCTGACTATCAATGCCTTATGCCTGATACAAAATTTCAGCTGCCCTCTCCATCTCCATAGCTGCAGATGAATCTTGCGTACTAGTCTCTTGAGTGTCGGTGGGCTCATATGAACAAGTAGCCCCACAAGATTGACACACATGTGTTTGAAGGCCACCACTCGAAGACTCCCCTAGATGGCACTGTAGAATAGGGCTAGTATGATGGATAACACTCTGGGTCAGAGTGTTGATCACCTACAATGTCTCTATGTCAACACTTTCCTTCGCGATGGAAGGCATAACAACGTGCTCACGAGGTGGCCTAGCGAGAGCTCGTCTACCTTGACGCGTAGGATCTGGCTGTGCACCAGGTCTATCCTGAGTTCAACCCCCATCTCTCCCCTAGAATCCCTCATATCAAAATAATTTGGGATCTTGTTCAATATGAATTCACTGTATAGTTTCCTAAGGAAATATTGCAAGACCTCGCAATTGTTGCATGGTGGGTAATCGAAGACCATGTACCACCTATCATAAAACTGGTCCCTAATCTGTTGGTGGTGGCACCAATGGATAGGAAACCTCTTCGCGTTGAGGGTAAGATTTTTATTTGTGCGTGGGTCGGTGAATAATGAGCACAAATCACCTTTTGTAATTTTTAAATCCTTTACATCCTTGTATGATAGTTTATTTGCATAATAATCCCTAGCTGCCTGCCTCCTATCTTGCCATCCAGTTAATTGTTTGCTAATTGAATCTACATTTTTTAACATATCTTTCAATGAATTTTCTAGGGTCATTCTTTCTGCAGTTGAACCATTTGGATCACTCAACCTACTGATCAAATCCTCAATTTTATTTTTGTTGTTCTCAATTTCGCTCATTAAATTTTGTTGAGTGTCAGGAGGGGGTTGAGTGATTGGTGGAGGAGGTTGATGTTGTGGTTGATTTTGATCTTGAGGATTTGGTTGGTCTTCCTGTTGAGGATTTGGTTAGTCCTCCTGTTGAGGATTTTGAGGGTTTGCAGGTTGATTTGCATCTCCTAAAAATTCAAACAAATATTTATCAAATTCAACCTAAAACTAAAAAATTCAAAACAAAAACCATAGAATCCTTACCTGTCACAGCTCCTCGTCATTGTGGCGCCATTGTTGCGAAGAAATATCAATTGTTGGTGAAGAAATTTGTTGAATTGCTCCTCCTAGAACGCGAGCGCGAAATTGCGCGGTTGCAAAAAAAATAGTCGAAATGCTAATGACAGATTTGCATTTCTTTTTTTGCTTTTAATAGTCAATAACGCGAGCGCATTATAACGTGCTCGCGTTATGGATTTTCAAAAAAAAAATTGGAAGGTGTCCACGAAATTGCTACCCATTTCCATGCAGCCGCCCAATGATGTTATTCCATAACTTTAGTAACTCGTCGATAAGAGGCTCGATATATACATTCATATATTTAACTTGGTACTTACCTAGTTGAATGAACATAAACATTACATAATTATTATAACCATTTTACTGCAATATATATAAATTAATGTACATGACTATTAAATGAAAAAAATATAAGTGATTATGCAACAAATAAGACAAATGAGATGCTACTATGTTAAAGAAAATTGATGTAAACAAATACCTAGAACAATCATTGCCAACATTATGTGCTCCCTCTTTATTGACATCCATGGAGGAATGTTATTGTTGATAACAAAAACAGGCCACACCGAGTAATTAGATCTCAGCTCTCCAAATGGATTGACACCGTCCACTGCCAATGAAAGCCTGAGATTACGAGGTTCTTCTTTAAAGTGTGGCCATTTTTCCTCCATGTCCCTAAATGCGGAACAAACTGCAGGCATTCGAAGAATGTCGTCTCCACTTCTATTATGTGCATGGTAATCCATAAATTGCGCTAAGCTTTCACACCTAAATAATCATTGCATACATGGAATAATGGGAATATAATGAAGAACTTTGCGAGGCACCTTTTTTGTTAGTTTATCTTTTCAATATCTATTGATATGACATTTTGGGTATTCTATTGCAAATTCATGTTGTTTAAGATATATAATATGATCATTGGGACATGCATCTATTGCTTGATACTCCATTCCAATATCTTTCATAAATGGCAGATAAATCTCGGTATGAGCAAGGTAAAATATTTTGCTGGTGGTAACAAAAATTCACCTAGCAATCTACAACAAAAAAATAATTTGTTAATATAAAGAATATTAATGGGACATATTTCATCCTTTATTTACTAGTGATGAACTAACAACAAAAATAGATGAAAAAAGATGACATATATGCCATACCTTAACATCCGTGAGATTACTATGTTGTATAAACCATTCATAACCTTCAAGTTCACCAACAACAATACATCAGAGAGAAGAGTTGTTTGGGAGCCTTCATAAAGGGGCTCGTATGCCTTCTCAAGTACAGGTAAATCATGAACGTCATCAAAGTCATCTCGATCGTCATGATTAGTTGCACCACTAAATGTTTCATGGATTAATGTATTTGTACCATCATCTTCAACTGTGTTTTCTGGTGCATGATCATCTTCTTCCTTAGGATCATTAACTTCATCTTCGATATTCATAGCTCCATGTTCCTCCGCTTGCAAAACCACATTCTCCAGGGTGTGATAATCCATATGATGTGCCTTAGGGCGCCACACCTTTATAATAATGATCGACACAAATAAACCATGATCATGATCAAGTGATTATATATATATATATATATATATATATATATATATAAAATGTTAAAATGATATAAACATTTACAAATTCAATCAATATAAAGACATATAATGAACAACTTACCAATGGATGATAATCATGCCCCCCTTCAACATGACCATGCTGCCTACAATGTTTGTCAGCTGTTGTGATTATAAGTCTTCTCATCTTTAAGCCCTTGCAATTATTGCAAGGACAATAACATTTCCCATCAACCTTTCTTTTCAATCTAGTCCACAATCTAACAAATGTCTCTTCATTTTTGTTCTGCACTAATATTATTTGACATGGTTTTTCTTTACCAAGCTTGAATATTTAGATCTTCAAAAAATATCAAACTCACACTCCAATAATTTTTAATCATAGATAGGTAACAAAATCTAATAATTCTGATATTTTACACCAAAAAAATTCAGCCTATAACCTCCACAAACTGTCACAAGTATAGAAAATTAGCAAGTATAGCAAAACACTGTCGCAAGTATAGATAAATTGTCGAACCCACTTTTATTTATTAAAAAAAATTCATCAGAACCCCGATGAACCTTAACCATATACCCGTCGGCCTACAAATTAAGGAGGCTAACCATATGTCGGCCCAAAAAATGATGGAAGGGGATGGTTGACTTTAAGTGTATGTTGAAATAGCGACAAAAATCATGGAGCGTCGCAATTTTGACGAACGTCGGGCATAATTTTTTTAAAAAAATTATGAAAATTTTGCATTAAATACACAGGTACTCGATGATACATCTAATTATACATCTTTCATCAGAAAGTTTCTTGGTATTTTGCAGTCAAATGAGTTAGTGACTCTATCTTAGCCTTAGGTTTCTTCTTCCCTTTTCTTTGAGATGCTTGTGCATCTAATGCATGATTCATAGAGACCCCCTCTAACTAGGCAAGTTTGGCTTGCTCCCTCATCAAATGGTCACAAAATGTCTCAAAAGAAGGAATTTTAAATGCATTGTGCAAAGCATCCATGGTGGAGTAGAAGGTAGAAGAAAAAACTGCAAATAGACCTCTCAGCTTAAACAAAATAAAAAAAATGGACTCCTTATCAGTTTTACCCTTCCCACATCCCACCAATTGTGACCTCATAGATTTGAACTTGATTAGGAAATCATCAATGGAAGGAAATGCATCAAGGGAAAGAAGTTAGTTCTACCTCTAGTTGCAAAGCATGGAACTCACTGATCTGACCAAACATGTTTTGTAACTCATCCCATAACTCCTTGGGTGTATTACACTCCATAATATGGAAAAGAAGACTGCCAGAAACATGTAAAGCTATCAGACCCATAACTTCATCACATTTGTTTCTGTGAGAAAATGTTTCATATTCCCTAGTAAAAGTGGGTTGTGTATCATTCAGTGTGGACCACAAACCCTTAGATTGGAGCAACCTACACATTTTAATCTTCCAGGTATGATAGTTATGGGGGGTTAAAAGTTCAATTGAATCAGGAGTAGCCATGACAACAATTTGTACCAAAAGTAAGCAAAATATACCAAACTTATACAACTAGAAAAATATCGACCAATGCAGCCTCTCGAGATTTATTTTTCGAACACCCAAAAAATATCACTCAGGAATTAAAAAATATTGAATATGTACTTGAATTTATATGTGCAAGATAGCCTCTTCACAACATGTGAGACTTGCTCACACCAACCAAAGGGAATGAAAAGCTATTTAAATAGAAAAAAAATACCCCACGCTGCCAATGTGGGATAAAATAAAATGGACTGCAACAGGTGAATAGAGCCCTCAATAATAACAAGATCGAGCCTTTTGGTGTGCCAAACGTGTCTCTTATGGACAAAAAACTTGGCCCTCCAATCAAGCCACAAAACAACGCCTATTCAACACCGAATTACGCCTTCCTCACTTGCAAATCAAGCCTCAAACAGATCTCACGACCTCCAAATAACAGACTCAAACTGGAAGAAATCACGCTTGTCAACAAATCGATCGACTAGCAACAAAGCAATCCGCCAATGAAGATTTGATTTATACAACAAGAGACCCCCATTCACAAAACATCTACAACTCAAATTGTGTAGGCCACTGAACAAAGATATTTGTGCTTCCTCAAATGAACCAGATCTCTAGCAAAGATTGAAAAAGAAAAAGAATATCGACAAAAATAGTAACTTTGAAATTTAACAAATTTCACATGCCTAATAATCTCCATCGAATAAATGATCTTAGAATCTGATGAAAACACTCAGCAGAAGGAGTTGTAGATAGTCGGCTCTGGTACCATGTTGGTGTAAATTCACCTCCTAGGAGCACAATCTATAATATAAACCTTCACAAATATGAGAGAAGCAAAGCTCTTTCACCAATGAGTGAATAATAATTGAGATGCTAATTACATACTGTACATGCCTTTTAAAGGCATGAAAAATGAAACGGGTGAAAAACTACCCAATACGGGAAAAAATCACCCAAGTAATTAACCCTAAGTTAAACTTAACACTAACATGAGAACCTTCTAGAGGTGAGGCATTTACATGCCCACTTGGGCAACCTCATTAATAGCTTGTGGAAACATGCCAACCATTATTACAATTACTAATTTCAACCCACTAAATGGAGTGTTCCATTTTAGAAACAACTAATAGAAAAGGTAATGACACTCATCATACATATCATAATTATCTTGAGTGCCAACTTGTCCATATCCCTATGCAATATGCTTCTCAAAATAGCCACTTTACATCTATCATGGAAAAACATCTATTCTTGGCTCTTACCGTTTTTATCATGCAAAGTTGAGACATTGTTTTTTATTTTTTTATTTTAATAGTTATGTCTTATGTGAGTAATTTCCATAAACTAGATTGAGATTGACATTAAGCTAAACTTGCTTGTGATAAAAAAAAAACAAAAAAAATCCTATTTCTAAGAGCTCAATAGATCATTACTCAATGTAAACTATCATATTTATATCGACTCTAATAATATTTGAACTTCTTAAAATCTCTCTATATTAAAATACATAGAAAAGTTCTTATATTACTATTGCAAAAGTACTTAAGAACAATTCTTTTCAATAATTAAAAACAAAATCTCATCAAAATCATTTAATTTCTTTAGTATCCATTTTAAAAGGTCATTTAATGTAATATTAACGTAAGAGATGCATCCATTCATCCTATTGTAATTTTTAATAATAATGTAAACACATATACATATAGCTAATAATTTTTAAGTGTTTCCTAAGAAAAAGTGAGGAAAAATAGAACTAGCTTCCCCTAACGTCCGATGCTCTATGTAACATAATTATCTAGAATCATAAACAACGATAAAATCTAAATGCAGGTCCTCATGCATCTATTTAGCTTATTTTGGCTTCAACTTATTTAGGAATTATTTGTGGAGTTGGTGATACTATGAATATTTAATTTTTCAAGCAATCATTTATATTAATAACAATTTGTACGATTAAAATTTGGAAAAATAAAATTAGAAGCAAATATGAAAAAAATGAAAAAAAATGTGAAACCAGGTAACATTTTTGACAATATACAGTTGCTTATTTCCAAACTGTCTTTTTATCTACAGTTTATTTTCAATTAATAAGATTTTAAATTATCATTTTCCCATAATTAAATATTTCCATGAGAATTTAAAAGAAAACACACTTTAAACAACTCCATGCGAACGTGAGACAAGTATTTCCTTTTATGTTAAGCACATACATTTCAGTGACAATTCGTCCAATTTGACTTGAAATTCCTCAATTGTTGCATCATCATTCTCATCCAGCCATTCCTCAACAGTATTTAGTGCCCCACTGATATCATCTGCAACGCTCGTCTCCATCGTTCCCCTGCTCTTCGCCTCTGCAACCCTATTTTTCATGTTACAAATATAACAGTCCAGAGTGTTTTTGGCCAAATGCTTCTTTGCCATTTCTTCCTCCTCTTTTCGAAATATGTCTACATCAGCCACCATTCTATCTATCTCCTCCTTGCTCAATCTCTCATGCTCATTTGTAACAGTAATCTGATTGTTGCTCCCTGTTTCCATATCCCGGGCAGAGGCTGTAAGAATTCCCTCTACGTTCACTTGAAAACAAACTCTTATCTTTGGCACCCTACACCGGGCAGGTAGAATTCCATCGAGGACAAATTCACCCAGCAAATTGTTGTGTGCAACCAAAGGTCTCTCGCCTTCATAAATTGGAATTCTTGCACTTGTCTGATTGTCAAATCTTGTGGTGACAGACCCCTCTTTCAGAGTAGGAATGGGAGTATTGCGGGGAACTATTACATTCATGACACCATTGCTAGTTTCAATTCCAAGACCCAAAGGAGTCACGTCCATCAAGACTATGTGGATGTTTTCCTTGTTCAATGCCGCTGCCTGCACAGCTGCACCATAAGCAACTGCCTCGTCTGGATTTACACTTTTGCAGAGCCCCCTGCCCTCAAAAAATTGACTTACCAATTCTTGGACCTTCGGTATACGTGAAGAACCTCCTACCAATACAATGTCGTTGATTTGGTTTTTGCTTAGCGTGGAGTCTTCCATGCATTGCTTCACTGATTGCATGCACTTGTCAAATAGGTCCGCGTTGAGCTCCTCGAACTTCGCCCTTCTGATCTTTGTGTGGAAATCTTGCCCTTCATAGAGACAATCTATGTCAATTACAGACTCTACTGCGGAAGACAAACTTCTTTTTGCCCTCTCACACTCTGAATGTAGTCTCCGAAGAGCTTTGGGACTTGTACTCATATCCATTTTATATTTTTTGTTGAACAGCTGAACACAATAGTTGAGCATCCTATGGTCAAAATCCTGGCCGCCCAAATGCATGTCCCCTCCAACAGCTTTTACTTCGACCTTATCTCTTTCAACTGTAACAATAGATACGTCAAAGGTACCTCCTCCAAGGTCGAAAACTAGAATGTTTCTTTTCCCTTCCTGCAATGAATCCAAGCTATAAGTTATTGCTGCAGCGGTGGGTTCATTGATGATCCGCATGACATTAAGCCCTGCAATTTTACCGGCATCTTTAGTTGCTCGCTTCTGCGAGTCGTTGAAATAAGCAGGCACGGTAATCACAGCATTCTTCACATCACACTGGAGGTATCGTTCGGCTATCATCTTCATTTTCACCAACACCATGGACGAGATTTCCTCAGCTGCAAATAGCTTTTTCTCACCTTTATAAGCCACTTCAACTATAGGCTTGTCATTCTTACCAGGAACGATAGTGAATGGCCACAATTGTTTGTCAGACTGTACAGAGGGATCATTATATCTCCTTCCAATGAGTCTCTTGGCATCAAACACAGTGTTTCTCGGATTAGTTGAAATCTGGAACTTGGCAGCATCTCCAACAAGTCTTTCATCGGGGGTGAAAGCAACCATGGAGGGAGTGGTTCTGTTTCCTTGTTCATTAACAATAATTTCAACTCTGTCGTGCTGCCACACTCCTACACAGCTGTAAGTTGTCCCCAGATCAATACCAATAGCCTTATCTTTGCCCTCTCTTTCCATATTATACTCTGCATGAATGTAAGAAGAATGTTTGGAAATTTTCAGTTAAGTAATCACAGGAAACTGCTGTTATCAATTCCTAGATGAAAATTATTAAGAACAGAATGCAACCGTAAACATATTGCAAAAGCCTTGTTTTTATACGAGTTGTCTCCTAGGCCTATTCACTCTCTAACCATTCCAATCAAACACTAACAGTGTAACTGCCCTAAACAGTAAGGAGTAAATTCTGCATGAATGTAAAGAGTACATTAAAAAATAATTCAAATTTTGATTCACAGAGGAAAATGCTGTTATTAATTCCAAAATGACTTTTTTTAAAACAGACTACAACCTTATCATATTGCAAAAACCTTCTAATAATCACACCCCTGTTTTTCCATCGGCTATCTCCTAGGCCCATTAACCCTCTAACATTTTGGTCACAACTCGCATATATCTCTTTGGCTGCAATTTGAGAGGAAATTTGGGATCCCTCTCGGTTGAACTAGTTGATACCATTCTGTGACATTTGGTCCGAGTCCTATCTGCTAGCAGCAGTGGAAGATGATGCAGTTTCAGGCATTGATTGTAGTTTACTAGTCATTTAATGGTTATTTTCCCTAGTTTAGCTATGGTGTGGTGTAACCGTTTGACGTGATGACTCTGACTCAAAAAGACAATCTGATAACATCAATATAGTCTATGCTAGTAGAAAGGGCAGATCATTATAAATCTGTGAATCCATCTTGGTTTCGTTGGCAATCTATTTTGATAATCCTCTGAGTTCCAATATAGGGTACCAATGGACATCTCCTGTAAATGTATTGTGATAGGGATATGTAGGCAGTTGCCCTGAATTTCTCATTGTATGTATAATCGATTTTAGCTTCATAAATACATAAACATATACCATGCCTGGGATATGCAGATTAAGATATCTATCATGGGGCATTTAGCCTATCAAACAAGTAGAAATTGTTTTTGGCTGTCTACACTAACTACTGGAGAATAAATAAAGATATCGTTGTTACAAATACTTAATTTCACTAAGGAACTGCCCAGAACTATTACCAGCCCACATAAGAAGGAAATGGAATCTAAATTAAAGAACTGACGAAAATTTAAAGCTACAACTCAAAAACTCATTATTTAGCAGGAAATAAATTTGTGAACAGTCATTCTGTTTTTCGTTTTGGTGTGGTCTGCTTTGGCAGACACTGTGTTTTTGAACTAAACTTGGCAGTGTAGCACAAGTAGGCCAGGGAAAGAGGCATGGGTATAAAATTGAACCGTTGATGTAGATCCAGACGAGTGAGGCCTCAAAAATTTCTTGACAGGTGTATGGTTTCTCCTTTCCAAGCAGAATAAGGGCATCTGTGCCATAGATGGGTAAACTTATGAATTTTATGGGTAATCTAATTTCAGTTTAAGTTATGTGTTGTGCATTTTAGATGTTATGATTTAAAAGTAAGTTTGTTACTGTTAGTAATGTGTTGAGTAGTTAATAGTTAGATTTTTAAGGGTGAGGCTGTTGTGGAAGTTGAAAGAGTGAAACATTTTATAAAGGTAAGTGAATAATATAATCAATGATTCAATTGAATTCTTTCACAATATATATATTTATTAAAATAATAGTCGTGAAAATGATATTCATTAATATTGAAGAGTATTATTTGATAGAGAACATGGAAAAGGATAAAATCCATGCATAAATAGGAGCCTTCGAGATGATGATAAGTTTTTGTAGTTAGGACAATGAAGAAGGAACATTTTTAATGTCTGCTTATACTATCTATGGTATAAATGGTCATAAACATGTTGATAGATAATAAATTTTAAGATGACTGTCAAATAGCATTTGGAAGAGGTAATGGATCTTCAAATTACAAAGGCAAAACTACAAAGGCAATAGCATATGACACTAGATGTACAAGACTAACAGATGATGTTTCTAAGGAATGTGAAGCAAAAGGTTAGGAATCAAGAGGATGCAAACAAATGTCAAAACTGGTTTATTAGTACCAAGAGACAGGAGATTGAGTTTACAGAGTAGAAAGCTGAATCAGATTGATGGATGCTGCAAATCATCTTGGGTTTGTTGTTATTTGATTCAATGTTATAAATGTTTGTTTCCTTTTTAGATCCAATAGGGGTTTGTTTGATGTAATGATCCAAAACTAAGTTTGTTAGTGTTAGCAATGTGTTGGGAAGTAAATAGTTTAATTCTTAAAGAACAAGTGATTGTAGAAATTAAAAGGATGAAGACCTTTCATTAAAGTCAATGAATAATGTAATCAATTAAATTCCTGCTTAATATATTTTTTATGTTTCTACAATATAATACATTGTGGAAAGAGGACAAAGTTGTTGAATTTTAGTTTTTGCTTTTCTAATATTTGGGAGTAAAAGATGCAAAAGATAAGATCTGTCATGCAAGTTTATTTTAAAAATTGATTTTATCCTCAAAATTGTGAAACCATACATGAAAATAGATTTTGGAGAGAATACTCATTCAAGGCATAATATTCTTCTTTTAAATGGAAACAATTGAATTACATATATATTGACATGTCTGTCTTTATGAATAGATTACAAAATTTCAAAGAAGCATACATCTAAATTAAAAGTTATCTTCCAACTATACAATCATAAATGCTCAATCAATTAAACAACGGTCTTTCTATAAGATTCACATTTTGAAGAGTTTCGAAAAATAAAAATGACAGGGGAAGGTAAAATCAACAGAGATAACTGCGAAATCAACAAAACAAACAGTATCAACAACAAATTTATAAAGTCCACAAACAAAACAAAAAAAGAAAATCTATATATTTGTGACTCAAAAAGTAAAAAAAATCACATATTAAAACAAATAAATGAATTTTTAGCATACAGAGCTTGCTAAGATTCAAAAATCATAACAGTAAATTTAGAGGCATTCAGCTTTTCCGAATTGCAACTGAAATTCTACCTACACACTCTTTCCACTCCTGAAAAAATTAACATGAAAAATAAATGAGAGAGAAAAGAAAGATTACCTTAACAAATGAGACTCTATCAGAATTCTCTGTGAAAGGCTTTCCCCAGCAATAAAATATGGTGAGCCAAGTTCAGACTAAGAAGCCAAATGCAGCCTTAAGAACGAAGGTATTCTTGATTTAAAGTTACAAATGTTTTTGTTTCTCTATTATTCGTTTATTTATTTTTTTATAAAGAAGGCCCATACTTTACTTTTCTTTTTGGTTTTATGTTTTTTTTTTCTTTTATTATTTTAAGGATAAAGAAGGCCTATACTTTTTTTTTTTTTTTGGTTTTATGGTTTTATTTTTATTTTATTTTTTTCTTTGTTACCATGGGAATATTATAGGGATTGATATAAATAAGGAATTGGAATTAATAGATAATAAAAAAAAATTAATATATAATTTCAAAGTACATTTTTCAATATAATATTTTTAGTATGTAAAGATTTATTTAAATTTAATTTTGTAAGAAAACATTTATGTGTAAGGAATTTTTATTTTTTAAGTATATATTTAATTTAAGTTAATTCAATAAGATGTAAATATATAGATATAAATAATAGATTGATATAATAAAATTGAGAATATGTATATTTTAAAATTATAAATGTTAAAGTATATAAAATGAATGTGATAAATAAAAGTATTTAGTTTTGGGTTTGAGAATAAATAAAAGTTTAATGTGGTGTTAAATTTTGAATATCTCAAATTTGAAAAAGCGTGATCTTTATCTATGCTTCATCATGGGATCTAATTATCTATCTATAAATACAAGGGGTCAAACCCATGGATTAAGGTCAATTTTGTGCCTACAAAAATGTCTTGTACCCTTGGAAATGATCTTGAGTAGTGTACAATCCTAATTCATATTGTGCTTGATTTGATCATGCTTTGTTTCCCTTTCTACTATTTGAGATTAGTAATATTTTGAAATAGTTTTGAAGGATTGTTGATATATACCAAGGGGACATGTTCTCTTAAGTCAACCCCTTGAAAACCTAGGCAAAAGATCAAAGGCAAAAAGTCTCAATTGTGCAAATGCTCATAAAATAATATGTACAGGTAATCCCACAATAATGAATCCCACTTTTTGGTCAAAGTAGGACATTGAAATCAACATTTTTAATTACATCTTCACTTCCTAAGACTTATAGTAGCTAAACTGTTAAGAATTTGAAGATGACAGACTAGTGATTTGTGACAATTTGTGTGTAGATTCTAAATATATATTTTAATTTTTTTGAAATAAATTGTGAATTTTTTTACGTAGCTTTTAATAACTTGTTTTTTTGTAGTAAACAACTTTTAAAAAAAATAATGTTTATGTCATAACACATACTTTTTTCTAGAAAGTATACAATTCTTATTTTTTAAAATATAGATTTGTAGCATCAATATTTAGAGCATGGATTTTTTCATAATGTTTTGTTGCATACTTTTTTAATTGATTTTTTAAGTCAGGGTAATTATAATTTGGACATAGGTGTACACTGTAACACATAACTTGTTTTGTATATATTGAAATTCAATATTTTCTAAAACAAGGATATCAATACCTAGTGCACAAATATTTTTTTGATTTTTTTTAGTATTTTACTATTTTTCTACATGTATAAAACAAAGAACTTGATGCTTGGTGAAAAGAACATGTGTTTATTAAAAATTAGAAAATGAATACATAATAAAATGAAAATATATTAAAATTATACTTGTTGGAAAGCTCATTTTGAAGACTATGATCTTGTAAATTATCTTGTCAAGTTAATTAAATTTGAAGGTCCAACCTAAGGTTTTTGATGCAAAGGGAAAACAATTTCAAGAATATTTCTTTGATCTTTCAATGGTGATCACAAACTATACCCTGTAACCTATCCTACAAGCTTATTTTCCTAGACTCAAACCTTTAAAACAAATCTATTGCAACTTTGAATGAAAAAACACTTCCTTAACCTTCACTGCCCTTC
Source organism: Sequoiadendron giganteum (assembly GCA_007115665.2). Classification (NCBI taxonomy): domain Eukaryota; kingdom Viridiplantae; phylum Streptophyta; class Pinopsida; order Cupressales; family Cupressaceae; genus Sequoiadendron; species Sequoiadendron giganteum. The sequence continues at coordinate 827,388,098 of CM021101.1, read as the reverse complement.
AACTATCCCTATGAGGTCTTACCAAATCCTATCTCTTGTTTGGAAAACTCAAAAAGATAAAATTCACTAAAACCCTTAGTGGTTCCTAGGGTTTAACAGTCCTCATTGCACTCAAACCTACATAAATTTCTCATACAAAACATTTAGGTGTTTTCCTTTTGCAGACACCTAGGGAGCAATTAGATGAAGGGATTTACCAAGTTGTAGATTTTTCCCATAGTCAAAACAAAAGCTATGAATTAATCTTATCTATTGGAAACCCTAGTTCTAGAATAGGGCAATGAACATAGTTTTAGCCATAACTTAAAAAAAAACTCAATGAAATCACTTCAAATCACTTTCATTTGAACTTCAAAACACATCACTATAATTTTAGTCACTCATAGGTCTATAACCAATCTTTACAAGTCCATACATGTTTGGTTTTCAGATTGTAATTGCTCTAACTATAAAAAAATAGTGAAGAAAACAAAGCATTCTATCAAAAACTCCTCCAACCATTTATTGGAGCATCCTATATCATTATTTCTACGTGAATGATACATTACAAATAGTTTTCCATGAAGTTACATTATTTTTTCCATTCAAACCTAAAGCACCATAAGGAATTGTGCATTAAACTTGCAAACTATGCACTCTTCAACCTAGACATTGTAAACAAAACATCAAAATGAACCTTACAAGGACAAAAATGGACCTTATTAGAATCCAAAACTCAAAAAAGAGAGCTGAGAACTAAATCCAACCCTTCACCAAGCCAAAACAACTTCAAAAATTCAAATTGGCATTTTGGCGAGAAGGTCAAAATTTGAATTTCTAAGTTTATTTGCACAATCTAAACCATTTTAAATGATCCTAATGGATCCCTCAATACCCCTACTAACACAAAAAAAACTCCTAACACCCTAATGAAGCATACAAAAGCGTAATGGAGTGATGCTCTTGCATCATACTCCCAAGGAAAAGAAAAGAACTTAGGTTCCATTTCTACTACTATCCTCCCATGCTTGATGATGTCTGATTCTATCATCCATGTGGCATCCTCATTGAAGGTGCTTCCACTTGACCAAACATTGAAAGTGTTGCTTTCCCCTTGTCTTCTTGATCTCGTTGGTGTCAAGGATGCACTCTAACTCTGGTGGTTGGGTGTGTGGGAGGTCTTTACCCAATCAACATCTGATATCCTCTGTACATATGATTTTTCATCATCCATGGCATCCCCTTTGTAAGGGTACAAGTCAACAACATTGAAAATAGGGGATATGCCTACTCCACTAGGCAATGCAATCTCATAGGCATTGTTGGAAAATTTCTTAACAACCTTACAAGGACCTATCTTCATCATCTTCAACTTGGTATACTCATTTTTGGGAAATCATTTCTTCCTGAGATGTGCTAAGACAAGATCTCCAACCTTGAAACTAACCTCTCTTCTTTTTGAATAGACCTTTTGCTTGTACTTCTCCACACTAGCTTGGAGTTGTTGTTTCACTTGTTGATGTATCTCTTGCATAGCAATTGAAAATTGTTCACCCTTTGTACTTTGCTGCTCCATACTGGTCTGAGTTCTCTTAATTCAAATACTCCTCTTGGTTGTATGCCGTAAACCACTTGAAAGGGACCCTTGCTAATGCTCCTATTCACTGAATCATTGTAAGCAAACTCTACTTGGGGTAACACAAGATCATATTGTTTAGGATGATCCTTTGAAAGACATCGTAGTAGGTTGTACCTAAGCTCCTATCGAGCACCTCATTTTGGCCATCAGTCTAAGGGTGGTAGGCTAAGCTAAAACTGAGATTTGTACCAAGCTTTCTCCACAATGTCCTATAAACTTTCTATACTATCAAAGACTATGCTTAATGGAAATCCATGAAGTCTAACAACTTCTTTGAAGAACAAACCTGCAACATATGAAGCATCACTTGTACTTTTTCTAGGGATGACATCGGCCATCTTGGAAAACTTGTCAACAACTACATAAACTGAATTAAAATTCCTTTTAGTCTTTGGCAACCCTATAACAAAGTCCATACTAATGGATTCCCAAGGCCTATTGGGAATAGGAAAAGGTTGGTACAATCTTGCATTAGTGCTACTCCCTTTTTCTTTTTGGCATATGGCACACCTCTCCACAAATCTTCTTACATCTGTTTGCATCCTTGGCCAAAAGTAATTCCTTTTTAGTTGTTCTAGTGTCTTGTCAAGGCCAAAATGACCATCCATACTCCCACAATGCTTCTCCTTGATGAGATTTTCCCTCATAGAACACTTTGGCACACAAAGTTATGCTCCCTTAAACAAAAAACCATCTTGTATAATATAATCTAGCCACTTCCCTCTGTTAGTGCTAATAGGCTACTTGCAAACTTCATAAGCTTCTTTGAAATCCTCATCATCCTCATACATTTCCTTGAGTGCTTCAATCCCAACACATTTTAACTGAATTTCTTGCACCATTACTTCCCTTCTACTAAAAGCATTAGACACCTTGTTACTCTACCCTTTTTGTTTTTGATTGTGAAGGTGTGACTTTGTGAGTACTTAATCCACTTAGTGTGCCTTTGACTGAGTTTTTCTTGGCTATTTATGAACTAAAGTGCATGATTGTCAATATAGACCATAAAATATTTAGGTAAAAGGTAGTGCCTCCATTTCTTTAATGACTAAACCATTGCATAATATTCTAATTCATATGATGAGTACTTCTTCTTGGCATCATTCAAATTTTCACTAAAATATGCTATTGGTTTGTTGTCTTGGCTTAAAAATGCCCCTATTGCATGACCACTAGAATCACTCTCTATTTGGAAGACCTTATTTAAATTAGGTAAAGCTAAGATAGTCTTCTCACTCACTCTTTTTTCAGATGTTGGAAATTATTTTCAGCTTGTTTAGTCCACACAAACTTTTTCTTATCCCCTTTTATAGTGTCTATGATAGGTGCACATACATGACTGAAACCTTTGATAATTTTTTTGTAAGAACTTGCAAGACCATGGAAAATTATTACCTTTGAGATTTATTTAGGTGTAGACCACTCCAATATTTCCTTTACTT
>CM021101.1:827358534-827384938 GCA_007115665.2 Sequoiadendron giganteum | reverse complement strand
AAAAAGATTAGTTTTGGACAAACAATGCTGAGGTAGAAAATGTAAAAGATAATGAGAAACAATTTTTCGGTTGTACATATGTGTGTATATTGTATATATATGTATGTTTGTATATACATACATATATGTGTATATAATCAAAATTAATTATAAAAACTATTGGATATATATGTAAATATACACATGTATGTATATGAACAAATAGATTTTGATTTAAAACTAATTATAAAAATTAAACATACATTGGGATAACAAAACAATGGAAGATTGGATATGAAGGAAATTTGCAACAAGGATACAAGAAAGTTGTTGCTGTTAGAGCACTTTGGATCTTTGTGGCTTCAAGCCATCTATTAAGATTTAGGAATGAAACTCTTGTTTCAGCATCTTGCTTTGCTGTCCTTTTGCTTTTAGTTAAATGTTTGTTGCTATTAGATAGTCTTGTCATTGATGTGATCCTGAGGGTGCTGGCAAGAAGTTGAGTCCACATTTTGGCCAAAAAGTGGAAGTGTTTTTCTTGATTTGCAGAATTTGACACATTTGACCTTAAAATTTGAAGCACTTAGAGATGGAATCTTAAAAAAATTCACTATTCATAAAATGTAGTACTCGTAGTCTAGTTTCCAAATATGTAATTTATTTCAATACCCAGATGGTACAAATTGAGTTTCAATAGGCGTTTCTAAAAACCATTGTTTAAAATTCACTTTTTTCTACCATACCATGCACGTGTACGTCATCCATATTTTGACCTAAATTATCATATTTTTCTAAATCTTTTTTGGAAAATATTTGTAACTCACTGAAGCACCTTTTCAATATTTTTTTGTAATTTTTTATTGATTTTCTTTTGTTAATTTTTTATTAGCCATATTTGTCGTTTTGAAATATTGTCGTGTACATCAAGCATAAGATGACCTAAACTTATCATTTTTTGATTTTTTTAAAAAATTGAAAAGAATTGTTTGAAGTACATTCTCATGCGATCCGTTTGTGAAAATGTTATGTTGATAAAAAGTTATCAAAATTGTAAAAAACCCTGACATTTAAAGTTTGTGGACTAGTTTCATTAGAAATTAATTGAAAAATAGAAAAAATAACCCAATTGTAAAAAAATTTACATATTTGGAATCTGCACTGTCTCATTTATAATGGGTTTTAATTTCATCGAAATTTTTTGCAAAAAACGTCATCAACCATATGTCCAAATTCAGTATTTTTCTCTAACATTGTTAGGACCTTCAACTTGTAGGTCAAACCAGGTTGAAGGCCTAGGTTCAGATTCCCAATGCTTTTCCCGAACCAAAATACAAGCCGAAAACTCGACCACAAAGCAAATGGTATTTCAAATTTTCAGAAACGAGATCTCGATTTACAAAATGAGATCCCGTTTTGTAAATCAGGATCCCATTTCTTAATATTAAATGCGGTTATTGTTGACAAGGAAATGAGATCCCTCTTTATAAACGGGATCCTGTTCCTTTCTCAATGGTCCCCACATTTAATATTTGGGAATGAGATCCCGATTATGAAATGCGATCCCGTTTTTAATAAGCGGGATCCCGTTTGTTTTTAACAGTTATTTTTTAAATTTACAGGCAAATTTTATTGTGAAGTCTGCAACTTCACATGGTACGGCCTACTATGACATATTGAGCTTATTTTTTCAAATTTTGTCTTTACAGGTGGTGAACTTGCATTTTGGATTGATTTTTGCAAAGGAGGCATCATGTAAACCATTTTTGAAGTGGAATTGTGTTAGTTTTCTACTCGTTTGGAGGAACAAAAGGTCTTCAACTTGCAATATGGATTGAATTTTTGAAAGGAGGCATGAAGAAAACAGTTTTTTAAGTGGAATTGTGGTAGTTTTCAACTTGTTTTGAGGAACACAAGAGGAAGAATTTTGTCCTTATAGGTCTTCAGCTTGCAATTTGGATTGAATTTTTTGAAGAATTTCACTATTGAAATTCATTTGTGCTTTCAAGAGAATTTTATAGTCATGGGTTCACAAGCTTGTAATAAAAGGAAAGATAGGAAGATATTGACTCTTGAAGAAATTCAAGCAAAGAGAGAGAAGGAGAAACAAAGACAAAGAGATATGGTTTTAGGGTTTAGGGTTTAGAGTTTAGAGTTTAGTGTTTATGGTAATAGGATGGCTTAAGGGGATCTATGTAGTAAGGTCCTAGGACAAAAGGACATGGCTTAAGGGAATGAAATTTGGTGGAGTTGCCTAAGGCAACCAAATTTCATTTTAAGGTCCTAGGATAAAATGAATGCTTTAGTGTTTAGCGTTTAGGGAACTTAGGGTGAAGTTTGGACCTGGCCCTTGGAATAATGGACTTTCAAGTTAGTGAACAACATTTTCTTGTGGAACAATTGATTGAGATAACTCTTGTTTCGACTGACTAACCTCCATCATGAAATCTCGTTTGTATTATAATCTTGCATGATCTTATTAAATTGTTAAATTTGGTTGCCTTGGGCAACTTCACCAAATTTTTAGAACTTATTTGATCCCCTTAAGAAATGTCATATTAGAAACCCTTAAGACATCGATTTACAGTTTAGGGTGATAGGATGACTTAAGGAGATCTATGTTTATTGAACTCCTAGGACAAAATGACATGGCTTAAGTGAATAAAATTTGGTGAAGTTGCCCAAGGCAACCAAATTTCATTAAGGGCCTAGGAAAAAATGATGGCTTTAGGGTCTAGAGTTTAGATTTTAGGGTAATAGGATGGCTTTTAAGGGGATCTATGTAGTAAGGTCCTAGGACAAAATGACATGGCTTAAGGGAATAAAATTTGGTGGAGTTGCCTAAGGCAAACAAATTTCATTTTAAGGTCCTAGGATAAAATGAATGCTTTAGGGTTTAGGGTTTAGAGTTTAGAGTTTAGGGTTTAGGTTTTAGGGAACTTAGGGTGAAGTTTGGTTGGCCCTTCGAATAATGGACTTGCAAGTTAGTGAACACAATTTTCTTGTGCAACAATTCATTGAGATAGCTCTTGTTTCGATTGACCAACCTAGATCATGAAATCTCATTCATATTATAATCTTGCATGTATTGTATGAAATCGGGTAACAATAAAACTTGACCTTTACTTGATAATATTGGTCATGAACTGGGTATTAATGTAAGTTGATCTAAATATTATATACCATCTTCTATATTATTATCCTCAACATATAATTATGTAATAATTATCATATGTGCAGCACTAAGGGCTTCACCCCTTTGAGGGAAACTCAAAAAGAGTTGTGTACTCCTATGTTGGAATACTTTTGACTAATGAACCTTTTAAGTTTGGAAAATATTAGATGTAATAATGCAAACCATCCAAGCATGACAATTTGGACTTATGTCTTTAAGATCATTATTTTCTTGAAACCTATTATAGTCATTCCTCCCTAGGAGAAAGGTGTAGGGGTATTATAAAGAACTTGTTGACCCCTTTTTATCCTAACTTGTACATATAAGTATTAGTTGTAGTATGGGTGTATCTTACCTTGGATACATCTTGGGTTTAGTTTAATTACCTTAGGTTAAACATTGGCACTATATTGATTTATACTGTGCATGATGAGCCATCAATTGGTGTTTAACAAGAAAATCACGATGCATGGAAAATTAATCATGAAGATTGAATGCTATTAAACCCTATCTAGTAGGACATAATCATGAGATAAAGTGAATAAGGAGTTGTACCGTACAATAAATAAAATCATAAGATAAAGAGTATTATTATTCTTATTGAAGGTAATTAGGGAATACAATGATTTCACCTTTCGTGAGTTATGAGATAAATCCTACATAACACCTCTTAGTACCTTATTGGTGACCATTAAGATCAAGTTTAAATTAAATGACAAGTGCGAATAAACTATCTAGCCTATGAACTAGAATATTATAAGAATATGAGATTGTGCTATAGGATAAAATGAAGCAAAAGGTTAAGAATAATATTACTTTTATCAATATTATTGAGTGTACATCGTCATCTAATGATCTTGTAGATAAATTGCTGCTAACCATCTAGAGTCAATTTACATATCCACTTTGTCCAAAACAAGTTTATAACTATTATGTTTTATCTTTCAAAGTAACATAATATTTGTATGGCCTTATCGAGGTATGGAACGTTATGATGGAAACTGATTTCATAAATTAATATGATCATGATGCTTAATCATATTAATCAAATATCAATTTGGAGCCATATTGGGGCTTCACATAATTGTCGTGCATTGTGAATAGATGAGGAGTCTTACTGCTCGAGTCTTACTGCTCTTACCATTGTAAATGTATCTTGAAAGAGATACTTATTCTACCATGTTATCCTAATTTATGAATGTTTAAAGGGTTTTCCATTAGTATAATATAATGGTTCAAGATATCAAAAACCGATACACAAGATATTTAAGAGTATTAAATCACGTTGTATATATGTTATCATGTTCTAAGCCCAAATAGAACCCTATAGTATAAACTATGTGGTAGGATCATCAGGGTTCCAAATTTTGTATGATCTCCTCGATAGTTAAGTTGCAAGGGTTGTAAGATGTTCAAATTGAATTAGGATTGATATCTATGGGGGGCCAAGTGTGGTATGGATGACCTAGTCGGAAGGTCCTAAATATAGGCTTACTATATTATGAGCTTAGTTAAGCGTCCTCCTACCTACTACGGGGCATTAATAATTGAAGGGAATCACTAATGAAACCTTTTCATGGGAATTTGATTGTAAGCCTTTGGGAAACCTTTTGAGAAGAGCTACATGTGACTTTGATCTGTTTGGAAGCAGAAACATAAGCAATCCTTGGGTGAAGGATGCCTATGTGACCTCAAGTCTGTAGGGGGAGGGTTCAGGGGGGATAACTCTAAGGGTTGGGGTTTCTCCTAAATCGTTTGACCTTTCTTCCTTCGTAAGCTTCAATTTGAGGTTGAAATGGGTATCGAATAGGTAGGAAATGAGTTAAGAAAATCTAATAACTTGTACTTAATGCATGATGTGTTCTGAATAGTAAATGAATAAAGTAAGCCATTTAACTACTTATTATTGGTAATTGAATATATGTATAGGTTTGGAAAATTCCATCTCATGTTGGTTCTATGTGACTTTATGTGTTGTGAAAGCTGACTCCATATCTATAGGTCTCTATGTATAGGCCTATATATATGTTGATTGTGACTGTGTTTAATGTTATGTATGAGCCCGAGTGTGAACCTTCAAGATATTTGAGCAGTGATAGGCAGTCGTTGGACCATGCTAATGATCAATGTTTGGGCTACTATTAGGGATTAGTCAATATTCACCTAGTTTTCTTCATTCATATAGGTGTACCCACCTAGGTCTAGCAACACCTAAAGAGAAGAAGGTCTAAACCATTCGGCCTTGTATGTTACCCTGAAATGTACCAAGAGTTTGGCAACCTCTTGAGGTATTTAACCTGCGTTTTTGAGAGCTAACAGGATGGATGAATGCAATAGGATACTTTAGGAAGCATTGGATACATTCAAAGCAGAAGGGCTATTGCTGGATGGAGCATGAAAACATATGGAATTGATGATCAAAATCGAATATGCAGCCTGAAATGCAGTGCATAATGCGGATACCCATACCTTGGAGGAGTATAAAAAACATCTCTTAGCGGCTAAGTCAATGTTAGGAGAATATTAAATTGTTTTATAAGTTTAATTAAGATCATTAGTTTAATTATTTGCCAAAAGACAATCTGAAGAGACACCTTTGTTGGGTCTTCTTCTTATATATATGAAATTCGAATTGTAATATTTGATCATCAACACTTTTTAAGATTTTAATACTTTTCAGTAGTGAAAGACCTATTTTTTGGAGTAATACAATACCAATACTTTTCTATTTGTGTGTGGAAGATTCTTTCATTTGGACTAGTTCTCTGTTGTTTCTTTTCAAGCAATTGAAGACAATGTAAAAAGTATTGTAATTAATCTCCACGACCATCTTATAATTACCTCTCACTGTCCTCAATCTACCTTTCCCCATCAGGTACTCCCCTTCAAATTTGTTAATGGAGTTGGGATCCCAAATGCGATCTACATGGATCTTTGTTGCGAACTTAGGAAGATATTCAGTAATGCACACCATGGTCTGGTATACCATATATCCCTCCACCATACAACCCTCAGGATGTGCTCTTTGTCTAACCAAAGCCTTCAAAAATTTCAAGTGCCTCTCAATCATCCACATTGACCTTGTGTGTACAGGTCCACACAATTCAATCTCCTCAACTTGGTGTATGAGGTAGTGTTCTTGTGCATTGAAAAATGTCAAAGGTAGACACTTTTGCATTTCACACATTAGACAAGGAATTTTTCTCCTCCAATAATTTATATCTTCTTTATGAATTTCTTTAGATGACAGCAATCTACAAGTGATTCAAGGTGCAAATATATTAACAAGATTTAACAAAAATATACAATATATTACATAACAAGTAAAACAAATGGAAAATATAAGATTTATACAACGAATTGAACAAATATTGTTACTTACCTCATGTATTTTCCAAGATCATATATAATTTTCTTGACATTGTTGTCGAAGTTGTCTGGGAGAGATAGTGGTAGAACATACTGCAACAATTATAAAATGATATTTTCATTATTTTTCCAAAACTAGTAAACATAATACATTGAAAAGTGCATGCAATATACAACTATATATAAAATATACTAGAATAATTACCTTAATGAAGGTATACCAATCATGCGTTTTCATCCCTGACCCAAATTCACCTTTCTTTGTTATGATATAGTTTATGTTCGCAACAAATCCTACGGGAAATCGAATTTTTCATATGACTTCTTTTATAGCATTGCTTTGATGCTCCGTTAATAACCAAGGAAGGGCACTTATATTAATTTGGTCTCCATCGCTATTTAATTGAATGACATTTTTCATTGCATGATTGGCTTCCTGAATGTCACTACGAATTTTGACAATTTTTTCTTTGTCATGCCCTCCATCCAATATTTTCCATAACGTTTCTGTTATATTCTTTCAGATATGCATTGTATCAAACAAATGCACAATTTGTAGCTGCTCATAGTAGGGCAACCTACTAAATTGTTTGGGATAACTTTTCAGTCCCTGTGGAAGCCAACCATTAATGCCTTGATGACCTTCATGAAGCATATAAGTTAAACAAATTAACAATGACAATCATTGTCAATTACAGCATGAGTAAACAAAACACAATATAAAAATATAAATTCCAAACATATCATATATGATAGATAAACAATTTGATCCGATGTATAACCTTGACGATTAATTCTATTATATTCCAACTTCCATAGGCGAGGTGTCATTCTTCATGGTTTTGATGTAGTCTCTTCTTTTCCATTGAAAAGATGTTTTTCAGTAGTTCGATACTTATGATTTATGTGGATGAAGTGCCTATACTCATCAAATACTTGCTTTCCTAAACTTGTTGAACGATGAGATTTCATCTTTGGACCATAAACTAGACATGCAAATTTTCCCTTTGTTTGAAGACCTACAAGATCATATATAATTGGATTAAATATGTCAATTTTTATAATTATATATAATGAATAGATCATTTAAAAAACATGCATGATATCTACTTCATAAAATTAAATATCGTTAAAGTGCAGTAGAACATTATAACATACCACAAAAATGTGTTAGCCCTAGTGCATCATGAATTGTTCATACAAGCATTGCATGGAATTAAAATTGTCTTTGTCCTATTGGTCTAGAGACGTCATAAATAGTGACGCTATTCCATAACTTTAGTAACTTGTCGATAAGAGGCTCGATATATACATTCATATATTTAACTTGGCACTTACCTAGTTGAATGAACATAAACATTACATAATTATTATAACCAATTTACTCCAATATATATAAATTAATGTACATGACTATTAAATGAAAAAAATATAAGTGATTATGCAACAAATAAGACAAATGAGATGCTACTACGTTAAAGAAAATTAATGTAAAAAAATACCTAGAACAATCATTGCCAACATTATGTGCTCCCTCTTTATTGACATCCATGGAGGAATGTTATTGTTGATAACAAAAACAGGCCACACCGAGTAAATAGATCTCAGCTCTCCAAATGGATTAATAGTGTCCACTGCCAATGAAAGCCCAAGATTACGAGGTTATTCTTTAAAGTGTGGCCATTTTTACTCCATGTCCCTAAATGCAGAACAATCCGCAGACATTCGAAGAATGTCATCTCCACTTCTATTTCGTGCATGGTAATCCATAAATTGCACTAAGCTTTCACACCTAAATAATCGTTGCATACATGGAATAATGAGAATATAACGAAGAACTTTGCGAGGCACCTTTTTTGTTAGTTTATCTTTTCATTATCTACTAATATGACATTCCGGGCATTCTATTACAAATTCATGTTATTTAATATATATAATATAATCATTGGGACATGCATCTATTGCTTGATACTCCATTCCAATATCATTCATAATGGCAGATAAATCTCGGTATGAGCGAGGTAAAATATTTGTTGGTGGTAACAAAAATTCACCTATCAATCTACAACAAAAAATAAATTTGTTAATGTAAAGAATATTAATGGTACATATTTCATCCTTTATTTACTAGTGATGAACTAACAACAAAAATAGATGAAAAAAGATGACATATATGACATACCTTAACATCCGTGAGATTACTATGTTGGATAAACCATTCATAACCTTCAGTTCACCAACAACAATACATCAGAGAGAAGAGTTGTTTGGGATCCTTCATAAAGGGGCTCGTATGCCTTCTCAAGTATAGGTAAATCATGAACATCATCAAATTCATCTTGATCATGAACATCATCAAATTCATCTTGATCATCATGATCAGTTGCACCACTAAATGTGTCATGGATCAATGTATTTGTACCATCATCTTCAACTGTGTTTTCTGACACATGATCATCTTCTTCCATAGGATCATTAACTTCATCTTCGATATTCATAGCTCCATGTTCCTCCGCTTGCAAAACCACATTCTCCAGGCCGTGATAATCCATATCATGTGCCCTAGGGCGCCCCACCTTTATAATAATGATCGACACAAATAAACCATGATCATGATCAAGTGATTTTTTATATATATAAAAAATGTTAAAACGATATAAACATTTACAAATTCAATTAATATAAAGACATATAATGAACAACTTACCAATGGACGATAATCATGCCCCCCTTCAACGTGACCATGCTACCTACAATGTTTCTCATCTGTTGTGATTAAAAGTCTTCTCATCTTTAAGCCCTTGCAATTATTGCAAGGACAATAACATTTCCCATCAACCTTTCTTTTCAATCTAGTCCACAATCTAACAAATGTCTCTTCATTTTGTTTTGCACTAATATTATCTAACATGATTTTTCTTTACCAAGCTTGAACATTTAGATCTTCAAAAAATATCAAACTCACACTCCAATAATTTTTAATCATAGATAGGTAACAAAATCTAATAATTCTGATATTTTACACCAAAAAAATTCGGCCTATAAACTCCACAAACTGTCACAAGTATAGCAAATTCGCAAGTATAGCAAAACACTGTTGCAAGTATAGATAAATTGTCGAACCCACTTTTATTTATTAAAAAAATTCATCAGAACCCGATGAACGCTAACCATATACCCGTCGGCCTACAAATTAAGGAGGCTAACCATATGTCGGCCCACAAATTGATGGAAGGGGATGGTTGACTTTAAGTGTATGTCTAAATAGCGATGAAAATCATGGAGCGTCGCAATTTTGACAAACATCGAGCATAAATTTTTTTTAAAAATGAAAATTTCACATTAAATACACAGGTACCTGATGATACATCTAATTATACATCTTTCGTCAAAAAAATTCGTCGTATTTTGCAGTCAAATGAGTTAGTGACTCTATCTTAGCCTTAGGTTTCTTCTTCCCTTTGCTCTGAGATGCTTGTGCATCTAATGCATGATTCACAGAGACCCCCTCTCACTAGGCAAGTTTGGCTTGCTCCCTCGTCAAATGGTCACAAAATGTCTCAAAAGAAGGAATTTTAAATGCATTGGGCAAAGCATCCATGGTGGAGTAGAAGGTAGAAGAAAAAACTTCAAATAGACCTCTCAGCTTAAACAAAATAAAAAAAATGGACTCCTTATCAGTTTTACCCTTCCCACATCCCACCAATTGTGACCTCATAGATTTGAACTTGATTAGGAAATCATCAATGGAAGGAAATGCATCAAGGGAAAGAAGTTAGTTCTACCTCTAGTTGCAAAGCATGGAACTCACTGATCTGACCAAACATATTTTGTAACTCATCCCATAACTCCTTGGGTGTAGTACACTCCTTAATATGGAAAAGAAGACTGTCAAAAACATGTAAAGCTATCAGACCCATAACTTCATCACATTCGTTTTTGTGAGAAAATGTTTCATATTCCCTAGTAAAAGTGGGTTGTGTATCATTTAGTGTGGACCACAAACCCTTAGATTGGAGCAACCTACACATTTTAATCTTCCAGGTATGATAGTTATGGGGGGTTAAAAGTTCAATTGAATCAGGAGTAGCCATGACAACAATTTGCACCAAAAGTAAGCAAAATATACCAAACTTATACAACTGGAAAAATATCGACTGATGCAGCTTGTCGAGATTTATTTTTCCAACACCCAAAAAATATCACTCAGGAATTAAAAAATATTGAATATGTACTTGAATTTGTATGTGCAAGATAGCCTCTTCACAACATGTGAGACTTGCTCACACCAACCAAAGGGAATGAAAAGCTATTTAAATAGCAAAAAAATACCCCATGCTGCCAATGCGGGATAAAATAAAATGGACTGCAACAGGTGAATAGAGCCCTCAATAATAACAAGGTCGAGCCTTCTAGTGTGCCAAATGTGTCTCTTATGGAAAAAAAACTTGGCCCTCCAATCAAGCCACAAAACAACGCCTATTCAACATTGAATTATGCCTTCCTCACTTGCAAACCAAGCCTCAAACAGATCTCACAACCTCCAAATAACATACTCAAATTGGAAGAAATCACGCCTGTCAACAGACTGATTGACTAGCAACAAAGCAATCCGCCAATGAAGATTTGATTTGTACAACAAGAGACCCCCATTCACAAAACATCTACAACTCAAATTGTGTAGGCCATTGAACAAAGATATTTGTGCTTCCTCGAATGAACCAGATCTCTAGCAAAGATTGAAAAAGAAAAAGAATATTGACAAAAATAGTAACTTTGACATTTAACAAATTTCACATGCCAAATAATCTCCATCGAATAAATGATCTCAGACTCTGATGAAAACTCTCAGCAGAAGGAGTTGCAGATAGTCGGCTCTAGTACCATGTTGGTGTAAATTCACCTCCTAGGAGCACAATCTATAATATAAACCTTCACAAATATGAGAGAAGCAAAGCTCTTTCAGCAATGAGTGAATAATAATTGAGATGCTAATTACATATTGTACATGCCTTTTAAAGGCATGAAAAATGAAATGGGTGAAAAACTACCCAATACGGGAAAAAACCACCCAAGTAATTAACCCTAAGTTAAACTTAACACTAACATGAGAACCTTCTAGAGGTGAGGCATTTCCATGCCCACTTGGGAAACCTCATTAATAGCTTGTGGAAACATGCCAACCATTATTACAATTACTAATTTCAACCCACTAAATGGAGTGTTCCATTTTAGAAACAACTAATAGAAAAGGTAATGACACTCATCATACATATCATAATTATCTTGAGTGCCAATTTGTCCATATCCCTGTGCAATATGTTTCTCAAAATAGCCACTTTACATCTATCATGGAAAAACATCTATTCTTGGCTCTTACCGTTTTTATCATGCAAAGTTGAGACATTGTTTTTTATTTTTTAATTTTAATAGTTATGTCTTATGTGAGTAATATCCATAAACTAGATTGAGATTGACATTAAGCTAAACTTGCTTGTGATAAAAAAAAAATAAAAAAATCCTATTTCTAAGAGCTCAATAGATCATTACTCAATGGAAACTATAATATTTATATCGACTCTAATAATATTTAAACTTCTTAAAATCTCTCTAAATTAAAATACATAGAAAAGTTCTTATATTGCTATTGCAAAAGTACTTAAGAACAATTCTTTTCAATAATTAAAAACAAAAACTCATCAAAATCATTTAATTTCTTTAGTATCCATTTTAAAAGGTCATTTAATTTAATATTAACGTAAGAGATGCATCCATTCATCCTATTGTAATTTTTAATATTAATGTAAACACATATGCATATAGCTAATAATTTCTAAGTGTTTCCTAAGAAAAAGTGAGGAAAAATAGAACTAGCTTCCCCTAACGTCTGATGTTCTATGTAACATAATTATCTAGAATCATAAACAACGATAAAATCTAAATGCAGGTCCTCATGCATCTATTTAACTTATTCTGGCTTCAACTTATTTAGGAATTATTTGTGGAGTTGGTGATACTATGAATATTTAATTTATCAAGCAATCATTTATATTAATAATATTAATAACAATTTGTACGATTAAAATTTGGAAAAAATAAATTAGAAGGAAATATTAAAAAAATGAAAAAAAAAGTGAAACCAGGTGACATTTTTGACAATATACAGTTGCTTATTTCCAAACTGTCTTTTTATCTACAGTTTATTTTCAATTAATAAGATTTTAAATTATCATTTTCCCATAATTAAATACTTCCATGAGAATTTAAAAGAAAACACACTTTAAACAACTCCATGCGAACATGAGACAAGTATTTCCTTTTATGTTAAGCACATACATTTCAGTGACAATTCGTCCAGTTTGACTTGAAATTCCTCAATTGTTGCATCATCATTCTCATCCAGCCATTCCTCAACAGTATTTAGTGCCCCACTGATATCATCTGCAACGCTCGTCTCCATCGTTCCCCTGCTCTTCGCCTCTGTAACCCTATTTTTCATGTTTCATGCCATTTCTTCATCCTCTTTTCGAAATATGTCTGCATCAGCCACTATTCTATCTATCTCCTCCTTGCTCAATCTCTCATGCTCATTTGTAACAGTAATCTGATTGTTGCTCCCTGTTCCCATATCCCGGGCAGAGGCTGTAAGAATTCCCTCTACGTTCACTTGAAAACAAACTCTTATCTTTGGCACCCTACACCGGGCAGGTAGAATTCCATCGAGGACAAATTCACCCAGCAAATTGTAGTGTGCAACCAAAGGTCTCTCGCCTTCATAAATTGGAATTCTTGCACTTGTCTGATTGTCAAATCTTGTGGTGACAGACCCCTCTTTCAGAGTAGGAATGGGAGTATTGCGGGGAACTATTACATTCATGACACCATTGCTAGTTTCAATTCCAAAACCCAAAGGAGTAACGTCCATCAAGACTATGTGGATGTTTTCCTTGTTCAATGCCGCTGCCTGCACAGCTGCACCATAAGCAACTGCCTCGTCTGGATTTACACTTTTGCAGAGCCCCCTGCCCTCAAAAAATTGACTTACCAATTCTTGGACCTTGGGTATACGTGAAGAACCTCCTACCAATACAATGTCGTTGATTTGGTTTTTGCTTAGCGTGGAGTCTTCCATGCATTGCTTCACTGATTGCATTCACTTGTCAAATAGGTCCGCGTTGAGCTCCTCGAACTTCGCCCTTCTGATTTTTGTGTGGAGATCTTGCCCTTCATAGAGACAATCTATGTCAATTACAGACTCTACTGCGGAAGACACACTTCTTTTTGCCCTCTCACACTCTGAATGTAGTCTCCGAAGAGCTTTGGGACTTGTACTCATATCCATTTTATATTTTTTGTTGAACAGCTGAACACAATAGTTGAGCATCCTATGGTCAAAATCCTGGCCGCCCAAATGCATGTCCCCTCCAACAGCTTTTACTTCGACCTTATCTCTTTCAACTGTAACAATAGATACGTCAAAGGTACCTCCTCCAAGGTCGAAAACTAGAATGTTTCTTTTCCCTTCCTGCAATGAATCCAAGCTATAAGTTATTGCTGCAGCGGTGGGTTCATTGATGATCCGCATGACATTAAGCCCTGCAATTTTACCGGCATCTTTAGTTGCTCGCTTCTGCGAGTCGTTGAAATAAGCAGGCACGGTAATCACAGCATTCTTCACATCACACTGGAGGTATTGTTCGGCTATCATCTTCATTTTCACCAACACCATGGACGAGATTTCCTCAGCTGCAAATAGCTTTTTCTCACCTTTATAAGCCACTTCAACCATAGGCTTGTCATTCTTACCAGGAACGATAGTGAATGGCCACAATTGTTTGTCAGACTGTACAGAGGGATCATTATATCTCCTTCCAATGAGTCTCTTGGCATCAAACACAGTGTTTCTCGGATTAGTTGAAATCTGGAACTTGGCAGCATCTCCAACAAGTCTTTCATCGGGGGTGAAAGCAACCATGGAGGGAGTGGTTCTGTTTCCTTGTTCATTAACAATAATTTCAACTCTGTCGTGCTGCCACACTCCTACACAGCTGTAAGTTGTCCCCAGATCAATACCAATAGCCTTATCTTTGCCCTCTCTTTCCATATTATACTCTGCATGAATGTAAGAAGAATGTTTGGAAATTTTCAGTTAAGTAATCACAGGAAACTGCTGTTATCAATTCCTAGATGAAAATTATTAAGAACAGAATGCAACCGTAAACATATTGCAAAAGCCTTGTTTTTATACGAGTTGTCTCCTAGGCCTATTCACTCTCTAACCATTCCAATCAAACACTAACAGTGTAACTGCCCTAAACAGTAAGGAGTAAATTCTGCATGAATGTAAAGAGTAAATTAAAAAATAATTCAAATTTTGATTCACAGAGGAAAATGCTGTTATTAATTCCAAAATGACTTTTTTAAAAAACAGACTACAACCTTATCATATTGCAAAAACCTTCTAATAATCACGCCCCTGTTTTTCTATCGGCCATCTCCTAGGCCCATTAACTCTCTAACCATTTTGGTCACAACTCTCATATATCTCTTTGGCTGCAATTTGAGAGGAAATTTGGGATCCCTCTCGGTTGAACTAGTTGATACCATTCTGTGACATTTGGTCCGAGTCCTCTTTGGTAGCAGCAGTGGAAGATGATGCAGTTTCAGGCATTGATGGTAGTTTAGCTATGGTGTGGTGTAACCGTTTGACGTGATGACTCTGACTCAAAAAGACAATCTGATAACATCAATATAGTTTATGCTAGTAGAAAGGGCAGATCATTATAAATCTGTGAATCCATCTTGGTTTCGTTGGCAATCTATTTTGATAATCCTCTGAGTTCCAATATAGGGTACCGATGGACATCCCCTGTAGGCAGTTGCCCTGAATTTCTCATTGTATGTATAATCGATTTTAGCTTCATAAATACATAAACATATACCATGCCTGGGATATGCAAATTAAGATATCTATCATGGGGCATTTAGTCTATCAAACAAGTAGAAATTGTTTTTGTCTGTCTACACTAACTACTGGAGAATAAATAAAGATATCGTTGTTACAAATACTTAATTTCACTAAGGAACTGCCCAGAACTATTACCAGCCCACATAATAAGGAACTGGAATCTAAATTAAAGAACTGACGAAAATTTAAAGCTACAACTCAAAAACTCATTATTTAGCAGGAAATAAATTTGTGAAGAGTCATTCTGTTTTTCGTTTTGGTGTGGTCTGCTTTGGCAGACACTGTGTTTTTGAACTAAACTTGGCCGTGTAGCACAAGTAGGCCGGGAAAAGAGGCATGGGTATAAAATTGAACCGTTGATGTAGATCCAGACGAGTGAGGCCTCAAAAATTTCTTGACAGGTATGGTTTCTCCTTTCCAAGCAGAATAAGGGCATCTGTGCCATAGATGGGTAAACTTATGAATTTTATGGGTAATCTAATTTCAGTTTAAGTTATGTGTTGTGTATTTTAGATGTTATGATTTAAAAGTAAGTTTGTTACTGTTAGTAATGTGTTGAGTACTTAATAGTTAGATTTTTCAGGGTGAGGCTGTTGTGTAAGTTGAAAGGGTGAAGGCATTTTATAAAGGTAAGTGAATAATATAATCAATGATTCAATTGAATTCTTTCACAATATATATATTTATTAAAATAATAGTCGTGAAAATGATATTCATTAATATTGAAGAGTATTATTTGATAGAGAATATGGAAAAGGATAAAATCCATGCATAAATACGAGCCTTTGAGATGATGATAAGTTTTTGTAGTTAGGACAGTGAAGAAGGAACATTTTTAATGTCTGCTTATATTATCTATGGTATAAATGGTCATAAACATGTTGATAGATAATAAATTTTAAGATGACTGTCAAATAGCATTAGGAAGAGGTAATGGATCTTCAAATTACAAAGGCAAAACTACAAAGGCAATAGCATATGACACTAGATGTACAAGACTAACAGATGATGTTTCTAAGGAATGTGAAGCAAAAGGTTAGGAATCAAGAGGATGCAAACAAATGTCAAAACTGGTTTATTAGTACCAAGAGACAGGAGATTCAGTTTACAGAGTAGAAAGCTGAATCAGATTGATGGATGCTCCAAATCATCTTGGGTTTGTTGTTATTTGATTCAATGTTATAAATGTTTGTTTCCTTTTTAGATTCAATAGGGGTTTGTTTGATGTAATGATCCAAAACTAAGTTTGTTAGGGTTAGTAATGTGTTGGGAAGTAAATAGTTTAATTCTTAAAGAACAAGTGATTGTAGAAATTAAAAGGATGAAGACCTTTCATTAAAGTCAATGAATAATGTAATCAATTAAATTCCTGCTTAATATATTTTTTATGTTTCTACAATATAATACATTGTGGAAAGAGGACAAAGTTGTTGAATTTTACTTTTTGCTTTTCTAATATTTGGGAGTAAAAGATACAAAAGATAAGATCTGTCATGCAAGTTTATTTTATCATCAAAATTGTGAAGCCATACATGAAAATAGATTTTGGAGAGAATACTCATTCAAGGCATAATATTCTTCTTTTAAATGGAAACAATTGAATTACATATATATTGACATGTCTGTCTTTATGAATAGATTACAAAATTTCAAAGAAGCATACATCTAAATTAAAAGTTATCTTTCAACTATACAATCATAAATGCTCAATCAATTAAACAACGGTCTTTCCATAAGATTCACATTTTGAAGAGTTTCGAAAAATAAAAATGACAGAAGAAGGTAAAATCAGCAAAGATAACTGCAAAATCAAGAATTACTATCGACAAAACAAACAGTATCAACAACAAATTTATAAAGTTCACAAACAAAACGAAACAAATAAATGAATTTGTAGCCTACACAGCTTGCTAAGGATTAAAAAACCATTAAGAGTAACTTTAGAGGAATTCAGCTTTTCCGAACTGCAACTGAAATTCTTTCCACTCCTGAAAAAATTAACATGAAAAATAAATGAGAGAGAAAAGAAAGATTACCTTAACAAATGAGACTCTATCAGAATTCTCTGTGAAAGGCTTTCCTCAGCAATAAAATATTCAAATGCAGCATTAAGAACGAAGATATTCTTGATTTAAAGTTAAAAATGTTTTTGTTTCTCTATTATTCCTTTATTTATTTTTTTATAAAGAAGGCCCATACTTTACTTTTCTTTTTGGTTTTATGGTTTTTTTTGTTCCTTTATTTTTTTAAGGATAAAGAAGGCCTATACCTTTTTTTTTTCGGTTTTATGGTTTTTTTTTTCTTTTTTCTTTGTTACCATGGGAATATTATAGTGATTGATATAAATAAGGAATTGGAATTAATATATAATAATTTTTTTTTAATATATAATTTCAAAGTATATTCTTCAATTTAATATTTTTATTATGTAAAGATTTATTTAAATTTAATTTTGTAAGAAAACATTTATGTGTAAGGAAATTTTTTTTTTAAGTATATATTTAATTTAAGTTAATTCAATAAGATATAAATATATAGATATAAATAATAGATTGATATAATAAAATTGAGAATATGTATATTTTAAAATTATAAATGTTAAAGTATATAAAATGAATGTGATAAATAAAAGTATTTAGTTTTGGGTTTGAGAATAAATAAAAGTTTAATGTGGTGTTAAATTTTGAATATCTCAAATTTGAAAAAGCGTGATCTTTATCTATGCTTCATCATGGGATCTAATTATCTATCTATAAATACGAGGGGTCAAACCCATGGATTAAGGTCAATTTTGTGCCTACAAAAATGTCTTGTACCCTTGGAAATGATCTTGAGTAGTGTACAATCCTAATTCATATTGTGCTTGATTTGATCATGCTTTGTTTCCCTTTCTACTATTTGAGATTAGTAATATTTTGAAATAGTTTTGAAGGATTGTTGATATATACCAAGGGGACATGTTCTCTTAAGTCAACCCCTTGAAAACCTAGGCAAAAGATCAAAGGCAAAAAGTCTCAATTGTGCAAATGCTCATAAAATAATATGTACAGGTAATCCCACAATAATGAATCCCACTTTTTGGTCAAAGTAGGACATTGAAATCAACATTTTTAATTACATCTTCACTTCCTAAGACTTATAGTAGCTAAACTGTTAAGAATTTGAAGATGACAGACTAGTGATTTGTGACAATTTGTGTGTAGATTCTAAATATATATTTTAATTTTTTTGAAATAAATTGTGAATTTTTTTACGTAGCTTTTAATAACTTGTTTTTTTGTAGTAAACAACTTTTAAAAAAAATAATGTTTATGTCATAACACATACTTTTTTCTAGAAAGTATACAATTCTTATTTTTTAAAATATAGATTTGTAGCATCAATATTTAGAGCATGGATTTTTTCATAATGTTTTGTTGCATACTTTTTTAATTGATTTTTTAAGTCAGGGTAATTATAATTTGGACATAGGTGTACACTGTAACACATAACTTGTTTTGTATATATTGAAATTCAATATTTTCTAAAACAAGGATATCAATACCTAGTGCACAAATATTTTTTTGATTTTTTTTAGTATTTTACTATTTTTCTACATGTATAAAACAAAGAACTTGATGCTTGGTGAAAAGAACATGTGTTTATTAAAAATTAGAAAATGAATACATAATAAAATGAAAATATATTAAAATTATACTTGTTGGAAAGCTCATTTTGAAGACTATGATCTTGTAAATTATCTTGTCAAGTTAATTAAATTTGAAGGTCCAACCTAAGGTTTTTGATGCAAAGGGAAAACAATTTCAAGAATATTTCTTTGATCTTTCAATGGTGATCACAAACTATACCCTGTAACCTATCCTACAAGCTTATTTTCCTAGACTCAAACCTTTAAAACAAATCTATTGCAACTTTGAATGAAAAAACACTTCCTTAACCTTCACTGCCCTTCAACTATCCCTATGAGGTCTTACCAAATCCTATCTCTTGTTTGGAAAACTCAAAAAGATAAAATTCACTAAAACCCTTAGTGGTTCCTAGGGTTTAACAGTCCTCATTGCACTCAAACCTACATAAATTTCTCATACAAAACATTTAGGTGTTTTCCTTTTGCAGACACCTAGGGAGCAATTAGATGAAGGGATTTACCAAGTTGTAGATTTTTCCCATAGTCAAAACAAAAGCTATGAATTAATCTTATCTATTGGAAACCCTAGTTCTAGAATAGGGCAATGAACATAGTTTTAGCCATAACTTAAAAAAAAACTCAATGAAATCACTTCAAATCACTTTCATTTGAACTTCAAAACACATCACTATAATTTTAGTCACTCATAGGTCTATAACCAATCTTTACAAGTCCATACATGTTTGGTTTTCAGATTGTAATTGCTCTAACTATAAAAAAATAGTGAAGAAAACAAAGCATTCTATCAAAAACTCCTCCAACCATTTATTGGAGCATCCTATATCATTATTTCTACGTGAATGATACATTACAAATAGTTTTCCATGAAGTTACATTATTTTTTCCATTCAAACCTAAAGCACCATAAGGAATTGTGCATTAAACTTGCAAACTATGCACTCTTCAACCTAGACATTGTAAACAAAACATCAAAATGAACCTTACAAGGACAAAAATGGACCTTATTAGAATCCAAAACTCAAAAAAGAGAGCTGAGAACTAAATCCAACCCTTCACCAAGCCAAAACAACTTCAAAAATTCAAATTGGCATTTTGGCGAGAAGGTCAAAATTTGAATTTCTAAGTTTATTTGCACAATCTAAACCATTTTAAATGATCCTAATGGATCCCTCAATACCCCTACTAACACAAAAAAAACTCCTAACACCCTAATGAAGCATACAAAAGCGTAATGGAGTGATGCTCTTGCATCATACTCCCAAGGAAAAGAAAAGAACTTAGGTTCCACCTGAGAGAATTTCTACTACTATCCTCCCATGCTTGATGATGTCTGATTCTATCATCCATGTGGCATCCTCATTGAAGGTGCTTCCACTTGACCAAACATTGAAAGTGTTGCTTTCCCCTTGTCTTCTTGATCTCGTTGGTGTCAAGGATGCACTCTAACTCTGGTGGTTGGGTGTGTGGGAGGTCTTTACCCAATCAACATCTGATATCCTCTGTACATATGATTTTTCATCATCCATGGCATCCCCTTTGTAAGGGTACAAGTCAACAACATTGAAAATAGGGGATATGCCTACTCCACTAGGCAATGCAATCTCATAGGCATTGTTGGAAAATTTCTTAACAACCTTACAAGGACCTATCTTCATCATCTTCAACTTGGTATACTCATTTTTGGGAAATCATTTCTTCCTGAGATGTGCTAAGACAAGATCTCCAACCTTGAAACTAACCTCTCTTCTTTTTGAATAGACCTTTTGCTTGTACTTCTCCACACTAGCTTGGAGTTGTTGTTTCACTTGTTGATGTATCTCTTGCATAGCAATTGAAAATTGTTCACCCTTTGTACTTTGCTGCTCCATACTGGTCTGAGTTCTCTTAATTCAAATACTCCTCTTGGTTGTATGCCGTAAACCACTTGAAAGGGACCCTTGCTAATGCTCCTATTCACTGAATCATTGTAAGCAAACTCTACTTGGGGTAACACAAGATCATATTGTTTAGGATGATCCTTTGAAAGACATCGTAGTAGGTTGTACCTAAGCTCCTATCGAGCACCTCATTTTGGCCATCAGTCTAAGGGTGGTAGGCTAAGCTAAAACTGAGATTTGTACCAAGCTTTCTCCACAATGTCCTATAAACTTTCTATACTATCAAAGACTATGCTTAATGGAAATCCATGAAGTCTAACAACTTCTTTGAAGAACAAACCTGCAACATATGAAGCATCACTTGTACTTTTTCTAGGGATGACATCGGCCATCTTGGAAAACTTGTCAACAACTACATAAACTGAATTAAAATTCCTTTTAGTCTTTGGCAACCCTATAACAAAGTCCATACTAATGGATTCCCAAGGCCTATTGGGAATAGGAAAAGGTTGGTACAATCTTGCATTAGTGCTACTCCCTTTTTCTTTTTGGCATATGGCACACCTCTCCACAAATCTTCTTACATCTGTTTGCATCCTTGGCCAAAAGTAATTCCTTTTTAGTTGTTCTAGTGTCTTGTCAAGGCCAAAATGACCATCCATACTCCCACAATGCTTCTCCTTGATGAGATTTTCCCTCATAGAACACTTTGGCACACAAAGTTATGCTCCCTTAAACAAAAAACCATCTTGTATAATATAATCTAGCCACTTCCCTCTGTTAGTGCTAATAGGCTACTTGCAAACTTCATAAGCTTCTTTGAAATCCTCATCATCCTCATACATTTCCTTGAGTGCTTCAATCCCAACACATTTTAACTGAATTTCTTGCACCATTACTTCCCTTCTACTAAAAGCATTAGACACCTTGTTACTCTACCCTTTTTGTTTTTGATTGTGAAGGTGTGACTTTGTGAGTACTTAATCCACTTAGTGTGCCTTTGACTGAGTTTTTCTTGGCTATTTATGAACTAAAGTGCATGATTGTCAATATAGACCATAAAATATTTAGGTAAAAGGTAGTGCCTCCATTTCTTTAATGACTAAACCATTGCATAATATTCTAATTCATATGATGAGTACTTCTTCTTGGCATCATTCAAATTTTCACTAAAATATGCTATTGGTTTGTTGTCTTGGCTTAAAAATGCCCCTATTGCATGACCACTAGAATCACTCTCTATTTGGAAGACCTTATTTAAATTAGGTAAAGCTAAGATAGTCTTCTCACTCACTCTTTTTTCAGATGTTGGAAATTATTTTCAGCTTGTTTAGTCCACACAAACTTTTTCTTATCCCCTTTTATAGTGTCTATGATAGGTGCACATACATGACTGAAACCTTTGATAATTTTTTTGTAAGAACTTGCAAGACCATGGAAAATTATTACCTTTGAGATTTATTTAGGTGTAGACCACTCCAATATTTCCTTTACTTTGCTTGGATCCATCTTCAATATCCCCTTTGAAACCAAAAAACTAAGGTATAATAGTTTTATCTTCATGAAATCACACTTTTTCAGATTAATCATCAATTTTTCCTCTTGCAGCCTTCTCAACACCAAATTCAAATGATGCAAATGTTCTTCTTTTATAGAACTGAAAACCAATATATCATCAAGGTAAACAACTACAAAATTACCAATGTATGGCTTGAGGACCTCATTTATGGGCCTCATGAAGGTGCTAGGTGCATTAGAAAGTCCAAATGGCATAAGAAGCCACTCATATAGGCCTACATTTGTTTTGAACAATGTTTTCCATTAATCCCCTTGTCTGATCCTTCTTTGATGGTATCCACTTTTGAGGACTATCTTTGTGAATTAGCTTTCTCCACACAAACAATCCATTAAGTCCTCTATTATTGGTAGTGGGAACCTATATCTGATTGTTATCTTGTTTATTTCCCTAGAATCAATACACATCCTCCACTCACCCCCTTTCCTAGGTGCCAAAATTGTTGGAACTACACAAGGATGAATACTCTCCTTGATTAAGGGTAAGTGCACCAATCTGTCACACAATTTTGGCTCTTAAGATGCCACTTTTTTTCTGAAATTAGGAAAATCTAATTTGCATGAGAAAATGAAGGTAGTTATGCTCAAAATTTTGAGATGTGGCAAGAAAAAAATTTGAAGTGCTCCGAGTCTAGTTTCTAAGCTACTATTGTTTTTTGAAATTAATGAAGATTAAGGGTCTCAAAAAGGGGGGGGCCAAAATAGGTCTTGTTTTAATAAAAAAAATAGCATAGCGCCTGAGGACTCCCCCCTTTTTGGTTAAATTTTTTTTTTGAATTTCAAAAATCCCAACAGTGAGAAATTAGCTAACACCATGTAGTTTATCCTCCTTCTTTCAGATAATTTTTTTAATGAATATATAATATTTTATGAATTTTCAAAGTGGACACATCCTGAAAAGCTAAAATTTGAGCGTGCTCCCCCCCAAATTTTTTGCAAACTAATCGAAAATTGATTTTTTTTTCATCATGTGTAGAATGGAGTCTAGTTTCAAAAAACGTAATTTGTTTCACATTCCGATGAACATGTAAAAATCTATCCTAAACCTAGCACATGTTGGTTTTTGACCAAAAATGAAGGCATTTACAATAGAAGCCATGGATCAAAACCTTAACTAAATCAAAATGAAAAAAGAATTATATATTTAGATAGCTGAGATAGAGGTTAACGCTATCATGGTTTTTTTTATAAACTTGCATTGAAAGACATGCAAATGAGATGGGGAGCACGGTAAAAAATATGAGAAAATTTAGCAAATCCTATTAATTAACACGTCTAAAGTAGGCCTTTTGGTGAGCGTCAAATGACTCATCACATTTGGTGTGTGCCAAATGTGATGAGTCATTTGGCGAGCGCCAAATGGCCTGCTTTGCATAGAACTAGATTTTCGCTTTCTCTGTCAGGGAAATTATATACATGAAATAAACATTTAACTATAAGTTGACATTTACATATGGACATTTACTTTATTATACTTTAAGTTATATTTCATGTATATATAGGTAGGATGTTTGAGAGTGGTTCAGATCTCTAAGAGTTATAATGCAAATTCTAGTTTTTGGAAGATCTTAAAAATTTCAGACTTAGTCAAATTTCAGTAATCAGCATGTCAAATTTCAGTAATCAGGAGGTCAAATTTTAGTACTCAGGAGGTCGAATTTCATCTATCTCACTCATTTTCATCTCTTATTCTCTAGACCTCTCTCTCTCTCTCACTATCTCCATCCCTTTATCTAACAATATCTTCTTTGAGCTCAAGAACTATGTCTCTACATGTCCATCTCTCTCTCCTTCCCTCTCCAATATCTATCTCCCTCCCTCCTTCCCTCTCTACATTTTTCTATCTCTCATCCCTCTCCTTTAATCTCTATATATCTCTCTCTACTCTCTATACCTACCTATCCCTCCCTCCCTCCCTCCCTCTCCTCTCTTTCTCTCTCTCTTTGCTTCCCTCACTCTCTCCTCCCCTCTCTACTCTCTATCTTGTCATTCTCTCTCTCCTTCCCTCTCTAGTTCTCTTTATCTCACTTCTCTCTCCTTCCCTCCCTCCCTCTCTAATTTTCTCTATCTCCCTCTCTCTCTCCTTCCCTTTCTAATTCTCTTTATGTCACCTCTCTTTCTCCCCCTCTCTCTCCCTCTCTCTTCCTTTCACCCACCTTTGCTCTCTACTTCTCTCTATCTAACCTATCCATCTATACATCTCTCTCTCTCCCCCCTCCTTCCATCTCAATCTCTCCACCTTCCTCCTTATCTCTCTAATTTTAAGCTCCATCACACATCTCTATCACCTATCTCACTTCTCTCTTTCCCCTTCCCTCTCTACTCTCTTTCTCTCTATCTCACTCCTCCTCTCTCTTATCTCTCTCACCTCTATCTCTCCATCCCTACCTCTTCCTCCCTCTCTCCTTCCCTCTATTTTTCTCTTTATCTCCTCCTCCCTCTATCTACCTAGACCTCTCTCTATTTTTGTCTCCCCTCTCTCTCCATCCCTACCTCTCCCTATATCTCTCCTTTCATATCTACTTCTCTCTACCTAGTTGTCCCTCTATACCTATTTCTCTCTCCCTCCTTGCCTCCTCTCTCTCAATATCTCCACCTTCTTTCCCTCTCTAATTCTCTCTCTATCACCTCTCTCTATCTCTCTCCTCCCTCTCTACTCTCTCTATCTCTCCCTCCCTCCCCCTCTTTCTATCTCTCCTCTCTCCCTCCCCCTCTTTCTATATCTCTTTGCCCTCTCTCTACCTATATCTCTCTCCTTCTATCTATCTCAACTATCCATCTTTGCCTATCCCTCCCTCCTCTCTCTCTTCCACCAAAATTCACTCTACATCTCTTTGTCTAGCCTACCCCTATATACCTCATTTTCTCTCCCTCTCTCTTTCCCTCTCTCAATCTATCTACCTTTCTCATTACGCATCTACTTCTCTCTATCACCTCTATCTCTCCCCCTTCCCTCTTTACTTTCTTTCTCTCTATCTCACCTCTCTCTCCTTAAATATCCCTCCCTCCCTCATCTCTCTCTATGTCAGATATCTCTCCCTCCCTAACTCTTCTTCCCTCTCTCCTCCATTCTCTACTTCCATTTATCTCCCCTCCCTCTCCTTACTCATTCTCTCTCTATTCTCTCTATTTCACTCTCTCACCTCTCTCTAAATCCTTATCTCTCCCTCGATCCCTACCTCTCCATCTGTCTCTCCTTCCCTCTCCACTTCTTTATATCTCCCTTTACTTTCTCTACCTACCTCTCTCTCTCCATCCCTACCTCTCCATCCAAATCTCCTTACCTCTCTGCTTCTCTCTACCTACCTATCCCTCTATACCTCATTCTCTCTCTCCCTCTCTCCATCCTTCCCTCTCTCAATCTATCCACCTTCCTTCTTCTCTCTCTAGCTTCTCCCTCCCTTCCCCTCTCTCCTTACCTCTCTACTCTATCTCTATCTCAACTCTCTCTACCTACATATATATCATTCCCTCATCTCTCTCTCTCTCTCCTGCCCTCTCTCCCTCTCTCAAGTCTCTCTATCTCTCTCCCGTCTACCCTTAACCCTTAAAACCCTCTACCCTTTATCCGTCTCCCACTCCCTCTCTCTCTTTCTCTCTCTCCAGTCTCTCCCTCCTACGCCCTCTCCCTCTCTCAAGTCTCTCTCTATCACTCACTCCCTCTATCTATCTCCCCTCCATCCTTAACCCTTAACCATTAAACCCTCTACCCTTTACCCTCTATCTATCTCCAATTCCCTCCCTCCCTCTCTCTCTCTCTCTCTCAAGTATCTCCCTCCTACTTCCTCTCCCTCTTTTGGGTCTCTCTCTCACTC
>CM021101.1:827158122-827358434 GCA_007115665.2 Sequoiadendron giganteum | reverse complement strand
ACTAGATTGGCGACCCACGTTGAGTGCCTTATTGGGAAGATTATTTTGGCCGAAAGGAGCTTCCTTACCTCCTGATATATCAACGGTTCCAACAGCGGGTTCACCGGCCTTTGTCTTTTCCTAAATGGTTTATTTCCGGGCTTCAACGGGATCATGTGCATGATCAAGGTAGTGTCGTATGTCTTTAAGTCTTCATAGCCCCAGGCTACCACGTCAGAGAACTCTCTCAATGCTTGCACTATTCCTTCTCTTTCTTTTGGGGTACACACTTTTCCCACAAATACATTTTTTACTTGCTCACTAGTTCCCAAGTTGATTGTCTCACATTCATTCCCTTGGGTGCTTTGATTCCGACTTAGTTTATCAGGGTCAAAGAGCCTCTCTAACTACCATGCCTCTAGGAATGACATTTGTCTTCAAATTTAAGATCCCTTCGGTGTCAAATTCCGCTTCTTCGGTTTCTTCTTCGTCTATAATCTGTGCTTCAAACACCCTTGAGTTAGTCAAGAATTCCAAAATCTGCTTATCATCATCAAACACCTGGAAATTCTTTATATTATCTGGAACTGAAGGTGTGGAGATCAATTCAACTGTGAACTTCTTTAGACCCTCCAACTCTAATGGCTCTAGTGAACTGGCTGCCTGCGCAAGGGAATTAGCCACTGGATTTTTAGATCTATATACTTGCTTGATATTGAATGCATTGAAGCTTTCGATCAGGTCCCAGACTCTGTTCCGGTACCGTCCCAATCTCTTGTCGTGGCAAGCATACTATTTTCTTACTTGGCGGACCACTATGTTGGAATCTCCAATGGCATGTACAATTTTGGCACCTTTCTTTATAGCGAGGATCAACCCATGAATCAAAGATTCATACTCAGTAACGTTATTGGTGCAAGGGAACTGGAGCCTGCAAGCACCTAGATATGCCTCTCCCTTGGGGCTGATGAGTTCAAACCCTGCTCCATTCCCTTTGTTAGACTTTGATCCATCAAATCTCAGAGTCCAAACTTGATCTTCTATATGAACGCTATGGGTATTGGGACCATTTTTCTCCATTGCGGGCTCAATCTTCTCACTTTCTACCCATTCCTTTGTCAGGGAGCTTTTCTTCTTATTTATTTCTTCTAGTTCTTCCACCAAAGAGACTTGTGGAACTCTCTTTGAAACTTCTTCAATGGCCGTTCTGCACATGGCGCACGTGAATTCCGGGTGGAATGCCTCATGGATCCTACACCAATTGGGCATTAACATACTGCTGATGGAAACATTCTTCCCTGATTCCATCTTTTGCTTGACATTCTTTAGCACAAAGTTTCTAAAATTTTCAAACATCCCCTCACCATCGCTTGAGTCATCTTCAATCAATATTTCAGTAGAGGGAGACGTACCTTCCAAGTGTTTTTCTTGATTTACACTTTGCAACATGAGGACTTCCTGTTTGACGGGCTTGTACGAACCCAAATCAGTCTCTGCAAACAATACCTCATTGTTATCACCATATTTAGTGATCATCAACCGGAGCCGTGGTGTGCTTTCCACTCTTATTTGGTTAGGGATTCCCCTCCAAGGCAGCCACATGTGAGAAAAGTCGGTGGCGATATACCCGTTCAACTTTCGGCACCAGTCTCTACTAAGCAGCATGCCGTACCCATCTGGTATATCTACAACGGAAATATCAATACGGCCTTGGATTCTAGGATCCGCGGCTAGCTGCATGTGAATGTCGTTTAGTTCCCCAACAACAGGAACTTCAGTCTTATCTAATTGAGTCACTTTCTTGTTCGTGTGGAGCGGGATCAGGCCCAACCTTTCGCATACCTTCAAAGGCATGACGTTGCTTGAAGCTCCGGAATCAATGAAACAATTGTGTAACATTTTTCCAAATATCCTGACTGAAACCAAGAATGGGGCTGGTTCATCCTTCCCTTGATAAAACACTACTGGTTTTCTTCTTTCATCTGCATGGTCCGACTGGACCTGCTTGCCTTGAGTCATATTTCTCGCATTCTGTTTCTGCTTCATGGCATCATCAGCTTGAGAGCTTTTCTCAATCTCGGCCTTTCCGGGAGTGCCTGTAGAATTTAATACCATACCCTCAAAGTTCTGATATTGTTGTGGTCCCTCCCAAGAATCGTAGGAGGTTTGTGGCACACTTTGCACCACATTTGTGTTCTGTGCAGGACGAGGCTGCGTGACAGCCTGGGGGTGTCTTGGCACGTTAGGTGCCTCTTGCGAAGTGCTTCTTGTGGTGGGGATTTCAGTCAATGTCCCTAAGAGAGTCTCTCTTACTTCTTGGACCTTCATCAACTCATAGAGTGGTAAACTGACCTTTATCTTCTTAAATTCTTCCAGTACAAAGGAGCTCAGCTTTCTTATATCTTCTCTAGGAGAATTCTCCTTTTGTCCTCGGACTAACTGGTAAACTGGCTGTTGAGGCATCTGTGGTCCATTTGATCTTGCTTGTGTGGGACCCTGCTGTCTATATTCCGGAGAGTCTTTGGGTGCAATTGGCACGTTGCTCGCATTGGGATGCGGCGGAGTAGAAAAGTTATTTGGTGGCGTTGACGAAGTCAATGGTTCCCTTTGAGGATAACCTCTCTGATACACTTTAGGGGGCCCACCATCAGTAGTCTGGAGAGCTTGCACTTCCCTGATTCCTTCTACCAAGACACTGTTGTTAAGAGGCGGGAAACTATAGCCGTCTCTGCTTAGGGGCTCATCTGGTGATGCGTACGTGACATGAGCCTTTGAAGGCGTTTGAGCCTCTGGCGTCCCCACGGGACCATTTGCCGAAGCTGGTGGAAACCTCTGATTAACCGACGGAGGTGTATAACTTTGGAATTCAGGTGGAAACTTGAAGTCTTCCAAGATCAGGGCTTGATCATACCGGGGTGTTGGAACTATTTCATTTCCCGTGATTGGAGGATTCTCCACTGGTTCTGTATTTTTCACTTCTCCTCTGAAGATGTCAGCAGCGACTTGGAACTCGTGGCATTGCAACTCAGAGTGCTGACTAGTGTTGTGCAATCTACACCATCCTGACAAGGCGGCCTCCGCCAGGTATACTCTGTCTGCCGGACGGTTCTCAGGAGGCGGTGGGTTATCCAGTGGTGTAGGAACACCTCCATTGTTGGGTCCCGTATTCCAGGATCTCTTCTGGAATCCTTGATTGTTATTTCTATACCCATGATTGTTCTCCTGATTGTATCGTTGATGAGCATCATGGTGATGATTCGGAGGATTATTCTGATATCCTCGGTTAGCACCTTGGTGTGCTTGATTGCTCCTTTGCATGGCTTGAATCAGATTATTTTGATTTCTGAGGTATGTTACCTCAGTTGACAGCTTCTTTACTTGTTCCACCAGACCTTTTATTTCATCTCTCTCCTCTTGAGTCTGTGTCGATGGTACGGTGTTTTGCAGATAGACCGGCTGTGCGACTGACGCTTGAGATGAAGGCACTCCAGGGTGGAGAACCAACTGATTTGATGGCGCGGTTGCCTGGTAAGATGGTTGTGGAACTGGATTTAATGCTGGAATTTGCTGATTCCAGGTTTGTATCTGACCGCTCGTAGAAATTAAGCCAGTGTATAGTGAGGGACCAGTTGTATTTTGTCCCATGTTCTGGCTCACTTCAATTGCTTTAGCATAAGCTGAGTTCATATCGGCGGGAGCGGGGTGAGCTTCTCTCACAAACATTGCAGTTAAGGGGTCCAAAGCGGCGTAGTAGCTTTCTCTAGCATCCGTGATAGTATAAGGAGTTCGTAATCTTGTGAGAGCCTTCTGGAATCTATTGTTAAACACATGAATGGGCTCTTTTTCCTGCCTCCTTACTTCTACAAACTGTCTGAACAATCCTGCGGGAGTGATGGGAATACCAAACTTTCCAATGAAGGCCGTCTTCATCTGTTCCCATGTTCTGATTGAACCGACTGGCAAATGTATGAACCAATAATGGGCCTCTTCCCCCAAAGAATAGGGGAACAACCTGCAAGCTACATCTGCGTATGCAATCTGCCTATTGCGTAGGTGGTCTTCAAACATTTTGATGTGATCCTCAGCAGTGCGATTTACGTCGTGGACGTGGAACTTGGAGCAAAAACTCTCTGGATTCTTTGGCATGTCATGATAGTCGGCAAACTCCAGCGGAGATGGGTTGGTAACCAACCAAGTAGCACCATTTGCAATTGGCTGAGCCATTGCTTGCCTTCGCCGATATACAGCTGTTGGAGTTGTTCGTTGCTGCTGCTGAATTGCTATTGGTGTGGTATCTCGGGCGGGTCCTTGCTGGGCAAACCTCGAAATGCTAGGTGGAGTTCTGAATAAGCTCGAGACCTCTTCACCGCTTACTGCTTCTTCACTTGATAAAATTTCTTCACTTGAGGGAACTTCCCCGTCTGATCGGGTACCTTTCTTCTTCCTTGTTCTAGTAGGTAGCTCTAGCTCTACAAGTTCCTTGGTTGAGCTGGGTGCAGACCTCAAAATTCTCTTCAACTTATCCAGCGAGAAAGAACTGATGCGATCCAGGATGAAGCTGCTTCTTTCACTGGCGAGGCACGGGAGCAAGTGGCTATCTTTGATTCAATAAATCTCTCTCAATAGCAACTTGGATCTCGATAGCTTTTTCTTCTTCTTCTCGCAACACCAAGCTCGTCCGCATGTACTCAGCTGCACTTCTCTTTGTTCTCTACGCGAGGTTGTTCAATCCTGAAAGAATATCTTCTTGGTCGTCGTTGAATCCCAAATTTGGCTGTAGCCGCGAAGATATCCCTCTATGAGGTAGCACCATCTTGGTACATTACACTTTTATAATTTCTTCGCTTCACTATAAAAGTAGGTAGCCCTCCTTCTAGCGCCAATTCTGTTGACGTGCTTTTTATGACAGCGCCAGCACAGAATAAAGTTGCCCAACGGTCACTCTATTCTCTCTTGATCAAAGTGTCCCACATGCTAAGATTGCTTGAAAGTTCATGTGTTCGACTCCAAGGTTCCTTTTATTGCGAATAGACTCAGTTGGTTGATGTGTTTTGCTGGTTATTTCAAGGGGACTTACGTAGTTGTTCAACTCTGTGAAGCAATTAGGATATGAATGATTTGGCAATATGTTCTGGTATCTAAACTGACTCGAAAATGCAGAATTTAAAGGGGATAGGCATAGGGATTCTACAAATCTATTTCTAAAGGGTGGAGGACGAAGATCGACTTAAACAATCTTCAAACCAAACTTTGCTTTGTCTCCTTTCGAACAACTCCGACAAAATTGGTGCAATCTTCAAAGGATGAGAAAAGTGTTCAAACTATGACGCAACATGTTCATACCGTCAATACGACGCATACAAACATATGAACCATAATCAAAGTTAAGTGCTGATACTCCAGTTGACCACGCAAGGCGAACTCACCATCAGTAAGCCCGCTAGTGGTATGGATGAAGAAGATATGCTTAAATCACAACGCCACACTCCACAATTAACAACTACTTGCATGAAATAGAAATCTACTTTACTCTATCTACCTTGAATTGGAAAGACAAAATGGCCTTGCTAGCTACTCATAACAAAGAAGAAATCACCAAGCAATGAAACTCTTTGTATTATGAAAAGTGTTCACAACAACCTTTTACAAAACTTTCAAAGGAAAGTTTTCTTCCCTCCTCAATCTAAAGCTAACTTCTAAGCTAAATGCTATATGCCTCTCTAGCTCTGATTCAACTCTTGATCTAATCTCTAATTTCTAATTGATTACAAATGAGGGGGGATGCCCCTTTTATAATAAGTCCAATTCAGTGGACGGTTCAGATCAAATTACAATGAAGGGCTCAGAGCGAGCCACCTATGCCCTGATTAGGGTTTCTGCCCTAAAAACCGCCACAGAGAGGAGTGGGCAATGAATGCACAGAATATTCTCCACTCCCCTGCAGGAATCATAATGAGCAATTAATGCCCGCTACCATCAAGAAGATCCTCCTCAAGCAGCGCGTTCCCACTGGCCTTCTCCCGGATAGCAAACTCGATCAACCGGGCCAATACTGCTTCAACCTCCTGTGTAGAGATCGGTGGAATATGGTTGAGCTGGAACTCCAAGACTGCTACCGTCTGTCCGTATCTGATGCAAGATTTTCTCCATGTCACCAAGGCGTCCTGGGTATGCTGAATTATACTAGAGAACGTGGAGACATTCTCAAAGTCATCCAGGACAAGTGACCTCGCAGCTGAGAAGAATGGAGGCAGTCTACTTTTCAAGCCATCAGCAGTTATCTCCTCTGGGACAACTTTCTAGCAAATATGGCTTCTAATGTATTGAGGACTCCCCCCAAGATGTTGCCCATTGCTTTCCTCACTTTAGCTGAATCTGCCCTTGCTGCGTCGTGAAATCCACGGCCTGTGACCACCGAGGAGTACCAACTGGTGAAATCGTACCTATCACCTCTCTGAATTACACCTCCATCCACTAAGGTTTCTAGAGGTACATGCATCAAAGCCCCCAAACGAAGTACAGTCTTCGTTTGATAGATGCGAGTATCACCCCAGGCCTGATCTACTATATCCATCCGTGCCAAAATATTTGAGGCCTGTCGATAAGCATCGGCAAGGTCCTCCATGAATTTCCCTGTCTCAGTATGAACACGGCTAACCCACTTGTCCGCCTCCGTTTCCATTTTCTTCAAATCCTCTAAGGCAACAACTGACTCCTTCGGAAGCTCTGATGGACGTTCCACTGCTGGGTTTGCTGGTTCACCTGGACGTGCTAGATTTTGCATGTATCCTATCAAAGTTTTGTGCTCCTTCTTCAATTTCTTATACTTCCCCTCCGTGCGGAGCAACTGATCCTTCAATGCCTGATAGGAGTTATCGAACTCCTCGATAACTTGGGCTCCCGTAGGACGACCCAACTCTACTGTGGTGATCACGTAATTTTCAGGCCTCTCCTCGGTTCGATCACAATCTTCCCTCGGAATAGCCACCTGAAGCGTGCGAGAGCCTGACTCGTCAGTCGAGATCTTTGAAAACTTTCGGGCCCTTTTCTTCTCTGGTGGCGCACTGATCCTCCTGAGGAACTCTTCCATCTCAATGGCCGGATCCGTGTCATCCTCGGGTTCTCTCCTCATTCTGTCGGAAAGCCAATCAGGCACTGTCTGCTGTGGATTACAAACGACAAGGGGCTGCTCTTCTGTTGCCTCCATCTCGTGCACTTCCTCTCTTCTTGCACTGGTCTGCTCAGGCTCATCCTCTATAATCTGGGTATCTCCCGACCCTTGGGTCCCTTGTTCTGTGTTTTCCTCTTCTTCCAAAGCCGTGTCCAACATCTGCCGAAAATGGGTGTCGGCCATTGTTTCCTCTTCCTCCTCATGTTGGCCGCCCCTGGATAGACTGACACTAGCTGATTCCCAGGCGTTGGGCTGATCTACTTCCTCAAGTCCCTGCTCTTCCTCTAATCCTGCCCTCTGATCGGCAAATAATGAAACCACTCTCAAACTCGAAGACTGAGTTTGTGAGTGCACGGGTGATGCTTGTTCTATCCTCAACGGTATCGGTTGGGTTGGCACTTCCACTTGTGTCCTCGATGTCTGAGCAATTTGTTTCCCCCTTTTTACCGATAACGGCCTTGGGTCACCCATCAAGCTATAAGTAAGGGCGATCGACTTGCTCTTAAGTCTGCATACATGTCTGTCGACCCAAGTCCTGGTAAAAGTCATCACCGGGATAGAAAGAGTGTCCAAGTCCATGATCTCTGGCTCGGACCAATCAGGTGGTGGGACAGGAGTATCCCTAACTGACCCATAGTCGGGTTGCATGGCGTTGACATCCTCCTCCACCTGGTCGGGAACTGGAATAATCTCACATTCTCTAATCAACTTGAGAGGAAGTCTGGAAAACATCCTTCTTCTTATCTCAGCCTCATCCACTGCATTTGCCCAGAAGTCCTCCAGATGAGCTCTGTGCCGGTATTCAACGTTCTGTACCATCAGGATGTTCCCGTAAGGATCGAAATCCTGCCTGCCTGTGTGATATGACAAATGATAAGATTGCAGCTCGTCCTCTGCCTCTCGGGCTGCCTGTAAAGAGGGACACACCCCAATGGAATTTCCCATGGTGATAGGGAAATCAAGTCCACCCTTCTTTTTCCTTTTCTGAATCTTATCGTAGGCAATCAATTGCCTAGATACCTCAAGCATTACTATGTGATCAGTGGGGTATCGTGGTAACCGATACGGATACGAAGTGAACCCCTGCAGCCTAATATATGTGAATTTCGGGAATTGGATGAGCCAATACCCATATTCCTCAATCAGTGTCTGTGCTTCTTTAGATATTCTCTGCTGCGTTCTCTGCTGAAGTGTCCTCGCAATGTGCATTGTGAATGCATCATTTGCCCGCTTATAGTTGGCAATGTTAGCTAAATGTAGCTGTGTGCAGGCTTCATGAATTTTGAATTGACCAGGGGCACAGCCGATTGGCTCTTTGTACGAAATCCCTCTGTACTTAGTCATTCTGGCCAACATGTAAATTACATATGAGCTCATGTAGAAAGTCTTCGTCACCTTCAAGCTCCTGAATTGCTCATCGATGTGGTTGCTAATCATCCTAGCCCAATCGACACACTCTTTTCCTTCCAAGATGATCTCGATGAAGTAGAACATCCAAGGCTCGAAAATGTAAGCCTGTGCACTCCCATTCACCCGGCTCAGCATCATTATCAGATCACAGTATTCTTGTTTCACGTCCTCGGCAATTATCTGCTTTGGGAGCTTAGTGCGGGGTGGCCACGGCTTCTGCATCCAAACTATGTTGATGACTGCAGTGACTCTTTCGAAAGAGGAAGAGTACATCTTGTCTGCCCTTTTGTTTGTTCTGTATAACATCTCCTCAGCAGTTGGAATCCCAAATGCCTCTCCGATGGCATCCGGTGTGAAGTTGGCGAGCAGTTTACCATTCGGAGAGACAATCGTCCTACGTTCTGGCTTGTAGTGATTGGCGCATTCCATAATTAGCTCCGGACACTAAATTGCTGGCGGAAAACTAGCAGCTGCGTAGATTCCACTCTTCATTATATTATGTGCCGTGACGGATGGTTGATGGCCCCCTAGCCCGAACATCCTCGATTTGAGTGCATTTAGATTAAATGAACCAAGGTTGGTATCATTTAATCCTGCCAACTTTGAAACTATTACTGACTTTGGGAGAAATGGCTTAGCGAGCCTCTTAATCATTGCCTGCCGGGATGAGCCAGCCTTGCCTGCTTCAGTGTTTGCAGCTCTGCCTGCGGCTCTGCTTGTTCCTGCAACATCCTTTGCTCCGGCCATCTGCAAAATAAAATAGAATAGCAATAAGCTAGACTGCAGATTTTTAATAAAATAAAACAATTCCCGAGATGGCTGCGAATACGGAGTTAGCTTTGAAAATAAAATTCCTCAGCATAAATTTCTAACTCCAAACCTCAAACTATATAAAAATCTCCGAGTTTGGAGACAACTCTCAGCAACTGCACTTCTGACTGGTGAAGAAAAAACGCAGCAAGTTAATAACTTTTAGCAATGTAGCTAATTTCTCCAGCACAAATAGTTCGAACCTTGACTTCACTTTGTCAACTTCAGCAGTTAGAGGAATAAAGAGTTGCCAGCAATATGAAATTTCAACTTCCTCAACTTCTCAACGTTTAAACTTCTTCAACACTTCGACTTTCAGTAGCTTGAAAATAAAGATCTCCAGAGAAAAGAAATCTTCTACAACTTCGCAAATCTGCAGCGACTTCAACAAATAAATCTTCCAGCAACTCCGGAAAACAACTTCAACCTTCAACTTCGAAGTTGCAGCAACACACTTTCAGCTTTTCGAAAGAAAGAGTCTCGGCAAATGAAAATTTCTCCAGCACTTCGTACTTTCAGCAACTCAACACACCGAAATAAAATAAACTCTCAAAGAATTTCTCTCCTCAACCACTTCGAAAATATTTCAATCTCTCAAGAACTTCTTCAGCAACTTCAACTTCGAAACAATGTGAGGAGAAATGAGAGAAGAGATTGTTTAAATAACTCTTCTCGGAGAATCCTGCTAAGTAGTGCTGGGGCTATTTTTAGCTCCTTCATCAATTTTCCACTCTCTTCGTTCGGAATCTTCTAATTCAAGCGCAGTAGTGGGCTAGTCGTCAGCCGGTCATTATGGCAGTTGCCATTAATAATGATTCCTTCCTCTTCAAATTTCAAATTTTGCTCTTATTCTGCCAGTTAACTCTTGGCGATTTAAACAACTCGCGAGAAAAACAATCACTTGACTTGATTTAAAATTCCATTTTAAAATCTCGCAGTGTTTAAATAAATTCAACTCGAAAAATTTCGTGGGAGTTGTAAATATATTTCCAACTTTTAAAATGTCTGTCATTTAAATCCTCGATTTCATAAAATTTGCCTTAGACATTTTAAATTTTCTCTTTAAGATATTCAACTCCGGGTGATTTAAAATTATTCGCCTGCTCAAAATAATTCATCCTCTGAGATTTAACTTCCGTCAGGAAAATAATCTAGGCAAAACGAGTTTCCTCTGAAAATATTAAAATTTCCCTTAGGAAATTAATTTTAAAATTTCTCGACCCATGGGTGCATTTTAAACGGGTTCATTTGATTTTCACTTGACCCATGGAAAATATTCATCGATATCAAATCTTCCCCTTGAAAAATATTCGTCAACTTTCAACTGCCTTTGGAAAATTTTAAAACTCATCAAATCATCCTTCCATGCCAAGGGCGTATTTTTCCCTAGTGAAGTGCCATCTCACTTAGAAAAATTTTCGAACATTTTTTTTCTTGGCGTATTTCCCTTGGTATAATTTTTCTCTGAAAAAAAATCTCCATGCCTTATGAATTAAAATTTAAATCCCTCTTCAAGGGCGTATTTCTTTCAAATTTTAATTTTAATTCCCACGCCTTAGGAATTCTTCACTTGTTTTCTTCTTGGGCGCACTTTACCTAGTGAAATTTTATTTCACTTAGGAAAATTTTTTTAGTTTACACCTCAAGCGCATATGAGGGGGGAAGCTTTCTTTAACACTTAGGAAATTTCCTCAACATTCTTACTCCAAGGTGGGCGCATTTACATATGCAAGCTTTTACTTTCACACGCCTTAGAGAATTCTCCCATCTTTACTCACCTTCAGCTCATGGGCGCATTTCCTTAGTGGAGCTTTGATTTTTATCATGGGCGCATTTGAGGGGTGAGACTTTCAAGTGAAGGCGCATTTTGCCTAGGAAGCTTTCAATTTCATTGCCTTAGGAAGTTTTTTGAAGTCTCCAGCAACCTTGGGCGCATTTCCTTAGTGGAGCTTTGATTTTTATCATGGGCGCATTTGATACTCTCAACCTTTTGCTTTTAATGCCTTAGAGAATTCTCCCATCTCCTCTTCATCATGGGCGCATTTGCTAGGCCAAGCTTCCATTTTCTCTTGAGGGCGCATTTCACCCTTGAAACTTTCATTTGTGTGCCTTAGGCGTTTTTACCAAGCATCATTTTCTCCAAGGTGAGGGCGCATTTTCATGGGTGTGCTTTCGTTTTTTTGCCTTAGAAAATTTTGATGCTCCCCCTATTCCTCTTTGGGCGCATTTTGAGGTATGAGCTTTTGTTTTTTTGCCTTAGAAAATTTCAAGGCTTCCATCAAGGTGGGCACATTTGCTATGCTCAACTTTGAATTCTGCCTTAGACAATTTTCAAGCTATCAATCTGTGAGGTGGGCACATTTTGAAGGAGATACTTTCATTTTCCCACACTTAGAATATTTTCCATGCCTCTGCCTGCCTTTGTTTACGCATTCTATTTTTAGCAAGTTGTGCTATTTTTAGCAAGTCCCTTGATTTTCAACCTCTAAGGCTCCGTTTTGCCTGAAAATTTTATCATATGATATTCTTCACCTTGTGAACCTGTTTTGCCAGTCCTCTGCCCTGACCTGCTATTTATAGCCACCTGCTATTTATAGTAAGTTCTGACTTTCTGACTTCAGTAGCTCCGTTTTGCCTGAAAGTTGCAATGCTTGATCTTGATAGCTTGAGGGTCACTCTGATGCCAACCTCGGGTGCAGACCTGCTATTTATAGCCGTGCCCTGCCTTACTAAAAATAGTAAGTTCTCCGACTTCGCTCAAATTTTGCCAGCAGGTACTGTGAACTGTGCCGACATGGGTGGGGTACTTCGTTTCGGCTATTTTTTGATTTTACCCCCTATAAAAGTGGAAACCCTAATTTGACGCATGCTCGAGCGGGTCCTCCGTTTGATAATACGTTCATTACGCATGTCGTTACGCTTGTTGAAGCTGGAGTGTTAATTTGCCAGTGTACCTTCTAAAATGGCGCGAAAAATTTGGCTCATCCAACTTCTTGGGATGGTTCGCGTAATCATAATGCCCGTTAGGATCCTCAAAAAACCGAAAACCAGGCGGTGCCATGCGCTGGCTTTAAAACAAATGAGAATCCTAAGGCGATCTCATCCGCTTGCAAGTCACACCGTTGTGAAGCTCTCGAAAAACCCATAAAGAAAAACCCGACATGCGTTGAAAAACACTGCATGCGAACCCTAAAAATAGCCTCCGAAGGCTGACTTCTGAAAGTGGTCGTCTCGGTTTATATGTTACATCACTGCGAAGGTTTTGGAAAACCCAGAAGGATTCTCCAGACATGCATTTGAAAAGCTCATGTGGAAACCCTAATTTGACTCTTGAAGCCTGAACTGCCAAAAATAGCAAGTCGTCCGATCTGGCTCAAAATTTACGTGTAGGCAGCTTGATGTTACCCGGATGCAGTGGAACTGACAGAATTCCAGAATCTCAATAAAATAGTCCCAAATTGAATACTTACTAAAAATAGTAAGTTGCCGAAATACAGTGAAAATTTAGGGGGACTCTGCTAGAAGTCTTCTGACTGCTGCACTAAGCTTAGATTTCAATTTTATGACTCGGTTTGACCTTAAATAAGCCTAAAGGATGAAAACCCTAATTACACAGACTTAACCAATATTTCAACCTGGGTCAAACAACGGGACATCCCCGGAAGGACCAGAGACCAGAGAGAGAGCGAACCAAAGCCAAAAGACCAAAATGGAGCAAAATTTAGGGGGTCCCCATCTTGATGGGGTGATGTGTGAA
Source organism: Sequoiadendron giganteum (assembly GCA_007115665.2). NCBI lineage: Eukaryota > Viridiplantae > Streptophyta > Pinopsida > Cupressales > Cupressaceae > Sequoiadendron > Sequoiadendron giganteum. Next base: position 827,345,307 of record CM021101.1, on the reverse strand, counting down.
AAAGGTCACAACATGACCATTATGAAGTTTCTTCGCAAACAGTTGGTAATGTTTTTTGGCCACCGTGACAAGTATTTGGTGAAAGATCTTGTGTCGTTTGTTTTTGAAGCATAACTGAATATGAATAAGGGAAATAGAAACTGTTTTTAAAGTTATGGTTGAAGATTCTGTTTTTCAGTTTTGGTAACCTGAGTTCTTCACTCAAGGGTCTTATTGTCTTCAGTAGTATTCATCATAATTTCAGTGATTATTATTAAAACGCATTATGGGTATCATGATTTAACTACATTATCTACTAGTTTATCAAAACCTTGGTTATTGTGGATATGGGTTTTTGAAGAGAATAAACTGTTTTATTCTCTTTGTATAAATGTATGGCAAAAGCCATGACTCGGTGAAGGAGGTAGGAAAGACTTAACAGAGTATTGCTGAGGGTTTTTTTACTGTGATATCATTTTGTATTTGAGAAGAGAGTTTTGGGAAGTTCACAGCGCGAATATTTGTTGAAAGAGAGATAAAGAACACAAGGGTTTATTTTGTATCATATCTCTAATTTCAAAAAGAGATAATACTCAGAGTTTCAATTGTTTATACACTGTTTACTGTTATGCACAGTATAAATTATAATGGGCCACATTGAAAATATTTTTTTGTTGTACTCTATTGAGATTATAATGGGCCACATTGAAAATATTTTTTTGTTGTACTCTATTGAAATTATAATGGGCCAGATGGGGACCCCCAATTTTTGCTCCATTGTGGTCTTTTGGCTTTTGGTTTTTGGGTTGTTTTCTCTCTCTCTCTCTCTCTCTCTCTCTCTCTCCGATCTTTTGTCCTTTCGAGGATGTCCTATTGTTTGATCTGATGGAAATTTTGGCTGTTTGTGAAATTAGGGTTTCATTCTTCAAGACAGTTTGAAGCTGAACTGAGTTGGCTAATTGACATTTGAGCTTAACATTGCAGTCAGAAGGCTCAAGACAGGATCCCATTGAAATCCGACAACTTACTATTTTTAGTAAGTACTGAATCTGAGGTCTTCTCCTCAGGATTTCGGGATTCTAACTACATCAATGCTTCCAGGCAACTTCAGAGTGCCTACACGCAAAATTTGGGCAGATTCAGACAACTGGCTATTTTTAGCAGTTCAGCCTTCAGAGGCCATTTTCAGAGTTCAAACATATAATTTTCCAATCTATGATTAGAGGATCGATCTGGGTTTTTCAAGACCTTTGCAGTGACGTGACATGCAAATCGAGATGGTGACTTTCAGAATTCAGTCTTCAGAGGCTATTTTTAGGGTTTGCATGCAGGCATCTGTTGGTGTGCGTTTTAATACCCACTGAACACAGAATAAAATGCCCAAAGACACTCTATCCTCTCTTGAAAAATCACCGCGTATGCTAAGATTGTGAGAAGATCATATGGTGATTCCAAGGTTTCTTTTGTCAGGTCTTGACGTGTGGATAAGATCAGTGGGCGTTGTGATTTGCTGGTAATCACAAGGGGACTTACGTTAGAATTTATTTGCAAGCTAAGGACTTAGACGATTTTGACATTGAAGGCTCTTTCTTTTTGGGTTTTCTCAATTTTAGGATTTCCAAAAAAAATGTAAAAATAGATAAGGGTTTAGGAGTGCTAATCTAATCCTAAGAATTCAAGAGACGGCGATGATTGGGTGAAACAAGGAACCACACTTTGTTTCGCCTCCTTGGGACAACTACGCAAAGTGGGTGCAATCTTCTAGGGGTGTGATTATGATTTTCATGTCCAGAATAAGACTGAAGTTAAGCATCCACAATTTAAGAGCTCAGGCTAACTTTACGCATTGGATACAAATCATCTATCCAAAGAAAGTATGAGCTAGATTTCACCAATCACCACTATCAGATCTATCATTCATTTAACAAACATTCAAATAAAATTCTACTCTAATTCTAATCTAAGTGTTGAAGGAGATATGTAACCTTGCACACCACTTGAAAATAAAAGTGATTCAAAGCAAATCATGCATAAGAGCTTTTATTAACGAAATGGTCTAACGCAACAATTTCATATTACTCACTTCACAATTTACAAATGAGGGGCGAGCTCAATTTATAGGCTCCCCGATTACAATTCAATGGCCAAGATTGATTTAGGATCAACGGTCGAGATTACAAAATAAAACCCTAATTAGGGTTTGTCATAATTAACTACCTCTCGACCAATGAGAAAATTACATTTTGGGACACTTGTCCTTCTTGCTAAATATAAACCAATTCCATGGATAAGTCAAGTTCATTGAACCTAGACATGTTGACTTGGAACAATTTGATTGGTTTCGAAGATGACGAGGTGCCACCTCAACGTGCTGGATGTCCTCCTTGGTCTCCTTGTTCTTTTCCCATAGATTTATCTTCCTTTGCCGATGACTTTGTCCTTTGTGTTTGTTCCTTCCCAGCTGTGATCTTGGATTTCCTTCGGGATTTTGATTTCTTCTTCTCACTTGCATCAGAATCTGGAAGTCTTCCCTTGGAGCAGTTATTGAACTTTTCCTTCCTGATTGCTTTGAAATTCCTTCAAGTGCCTTGAATTTGGAGAAGAGCTCTCCCGTGCTTTCGCCAAAATGGAGGAAATTGGAACTTTCTCTGTGAAGTAATTCCCATACTTAGCCAAATTTTGGCTATTCAATTTCGTCTTGTAACACCTTCATGTGGACCATTCAACACTTAGCCAAGATTTTGGCCATCTTTATGCTCGAATGAACTTTGCCTGTGGATTTGTCTTTAATTTCGAGTTTGGCTTGTGCTAAGTAGGGCAGACTCCATCCTTGGGCAAGAATTTTATTCATTTCCTCCTTATTCCTCTTCATTTTTCTTGTTTTCTTTCCAACACTTAGTCAAAATTTGATCCTTTTATTGTAGGAAAATTCCACATTTAGCCAATTTTATGAGTTTTCCTTGGCGGACTTCATAGTTGTTGCGCCACTTTGCTCATTTGTTAAGGCGGAGTTTGTCTTCCTTGTGCTATTCCCATCTTGCTCTTAGGCGGACTTCATCTTCTCTTGGACAAGGCGAACTTTGAAGCTGGCTGGACAAGATGCATTTTCCTCTAAGAGTACTTGATCTTGTGGCTGGACATCTTCATGGCGGACTTCACCAATGCTTGGACATGCTTCCCTGTTGGAAGGTGGACTTTGCCTTGTGCCTACCATTGCTTTGGGTGAACTTTGCCAATGCTTAGACACTTCCTTTCCTGTGGCGTACTTTATACTTAACCAAACATCCGACTTAGTCAAAATTTTCAAATTTTCTCTCTCCTTCTGGGTTGGACGGACTTGGAGGTTTCTCTGCCATTTTGCATTTATGTCCATGCCTTAGAAATTTATTTCATGTTCAGTTGGGCGGACTTCGTGTCTTCCTTGCCATACACTCTTCCTTCCGTGCCAAAGAATTTTATTCCGTCATGCCGAGGAGTGAATTTCATGCTAGCTTGATCCCCTCTCTCTCTAGGCATATTTTTTATCCATGCCTTAGAAAAATTTCCTCTCCCAAAGTTGGGCGGACTTCAGCCTCTCCTTGACATTGGTGCACTTTAGCCTTGCCTTGTCCAAGGGCGGACTTGGACATCTTCAATTTAGCCTTGGCGAACTTCATGATTGGTTGGCCATGTTGGGCAAAGCTGCTCATTCCTTAGAGAATTTTCTTAACACTTAACCAAATTTTGAAAATTTATTCTCAACACTTAGCCAATTTTCGAAGTTTTTTCTCCCCAAGGTATCAACACTTAGCCAATTTTTTAGTTTTTCTTGGCGGACTTCCTGCTTGGCCGGACATTTTTTTCTTTGTGCTGGGCGGACTTCATCATGTTCATGCCATTTTTTTTCTTGCATGTTGCTGGGCGGACTTGCTAGCCTTCTTGCCATTGACATTTTTGGGCGGACTTTGACCTTTTCTTGCCAGGGCGGACTTCAGCCTTCTTGTGCCATCCACCTCTTCCTTGGGCGGACTTCATGCTTCTCAGGCCATGGGCGGACTTGGCCTCTTCCTTGCCATGGGCGGACTTGGCTCTCCTTGTGCCATGGGCGGACTTGGAGATCTCCATGCCATGGCGGACTTCAGCCTTGGCTTGCCAGTGCCTACCAAAGGTAGGGTGGACTTCATGTCTTGTCTGCCATTCTTTCCTCATCGGCGCCCTTCATCAAACTTAGCCATTTTCACCAAAATTTTGCTATTTTACCTTGATTTTCATGATTTTTGGAGGCGTGTTGACTTCATGCTCTGTGGGATCCCAAAATAGAAAAAGCAAAAAGCATCCCTAAAAAATAGGAACTCCAGAATGGCCTAAAAATGCCAAAAATCAAAAAATCAGAATCCCTAAAAAATAAGAAGTGTCAGAATTGGCCGAAAGCAATGGCATTCCTCGTCTACCGGGCCTTCTAAGCATTTCCATGACGTCTAAGCACAGAAACGGGTTCAAAATATCAACTTGACTGGGATGACTCTCAAAAACTCAAACTCCTCATTGTAAATAAAAAGATGATAAGCAGTTGCGATGCCAAGGCAAGAAACCAAAAGCAAAAAGAAGGGGGTCCCCATTTGCAATGGGGCGATGTGTGAAATAGGTCACAACAGGTTCTTCAATGCATGTCCGGATATTCCATGTGGGTTTTGCAAGAGCTTCGTAACGGTATGACATGCAAGCAAAATGGAGCAGTTTTCAGGGACTTACTATTTTTAGCCAATGCCCGCATGTTGACCAGTTTTCTAGGTTTTTCTGGGTTTCTTGACATCCCACAGGCACCGTGACATGCAAACTCATCCGACATCAGATTGACCACTTTCCGGACACTTACTATAAATAGCAGTTTCACTCTCGCAACCACCCGACACTTCAATCCAGCAAGCAGAGTGGCAAGCGACAAAAAAGAGGTCAAACGGAGACCATTCAGGGCACATGCATATCAAATTAGGGTTTCCAGCTTCAATGCCTAAATAGAGGGGTAAAAGGCCAGAATTTTGAAAAACGAAGGTATCCCACTGCGATCAGCATCCTTCAAGCAATCTACTGGTGAAATTTGGGCACAATCCGAGCACTTACTATTTATAGTAAGTCGTCTCCAGAACATGGCTATAAGTAGCAAGTCAGCACAAGAGGCGGGTGTGAACGGGTCAAGTAGGCGATGAGGATCACGCCTAGCAAATTTCAGATCAGTCGGAGTTGCGGAAGTCAAGCAATTTTAGGGTTTGCTTAAAATAGCAGGGTGGCTAAAAATAGCAAATGATCTCGGGCAACAGGTATAAACAAGGTAGCAAGGCCACAAGAAGCATATCACGCTAGCTCCAAAGTCAGAATGAGTAAAAAGCCACGAAGAGTCTCACTTCTCCAAAAACTGCTAAAAATAGAATGGCAAGAGGTAGCTGAGGCATTGAGGGTTTTCAAAAAAGAAGGTCAGCATCAAGAAAATTCTAAGTATGAAAATGGAAGTAGCATAGGAGAAATGCACCCAAGCTTGATTAAAGTTCCTCCTTCACCTAGCAAATGCGCCCTCAAGGTGAAAAGCTTCCCCCTTCCCATGTCATAGGCGCCCAAGACATTAAAAGTTCCTCCTTCACCTAGCAAATGCGCCCTCAAGGTGAAAAGTTTCCCCCTTCCCATGTCATATGCGCCCAAGGTTGAAGATGGAAGTTGAGGTGGTGAAATGCGCCCTCAAAGGTTAGAAGTGGAAGTTGCCTATAGAAAATGCGCTCAAGGTTTTCTCCTTCACCTGCTAAATGCACCCAAGGTGTGGACAAGAGGGCGTGATTTTGAGAAAGGTTTTTAAGTGTTGGCGGATTTCCTTCTCCACCCTCTAAATGCGCCCTTAGGTGGAAGTTGACCCATGAATATGCGCTCTTGTTTGTGGAGGAAATAGTATAAGATTGCTAGGGTGTAGGAATGCCTAAGGTTTGAAATAGAAGTGGAAGACCTCAAATGCGCCCAAGGTAAAATCAAGGAATTTAAATATTTTCTAAGGCATTTTCAAGGGTGAAAGTGTGAAGTACGCCTAGGGGGGGTGATGCTAAATTTTCCAAAGGCAGGATGAAATGCGCCCATGAACAGGAGGGAATTTCTTCAAGAAAATACTAAGGCAGGAAAAATGGAGATTACAGGCGTGGAATTCCTCCAGAATGAAAATGGAATAAACCTTAGAATTTTATTATTTTCAAAATAATAAAAAAATTTAACTTACCCCTTCGTTTGGGTACACATGGAAATTGTGATTTTTGAGGGGAATTTTCTTCTGGGTATTGGACATTTCCAACTGGGAGATGGTTTAAAACTCTTCCATACCTTGCTCGTGTTGTTTCGACAAGGATTTTGGCCTGGCACCCGTTTAACAAGTTTCCTAAGGCTCCGAGGGATAAATTTTCTAAGGCATGGTAAAATAAAGCAACAGGGGGTCAAATACACTCACAGGGAAGAAATTTGTCTAAGGCATGGAGGAATTTGAAAATGAACTGAAGCTCGAACATCAAGCGTTCAAATGCATCCTCAAGGTGAAATATTTTCTAAGGCACAAACTCCAGGCAAGGTGGTGGATACGCCCATGATGAAAGTTTGCTAGAAAAGTGATGAATTCTACCAGATTCGGAGATCAAGCGGTCAGAACATGGAAATTGGCTAAGTAAAGTGAATTTATATTATAAGCGTTCTGAGGCTTTTCTCTCTGTTTTGCAGGGTGAACACTGGAGCCTGAGCGTAAGGACTTGAGTTGATGGAGCTAGACAACGTTGCAACTTGGGAAAGAAGAAACGACAGTGAAGATTTGGCTAAGACACTAAGAACATGATGCAAAAGAGGCAAATGCGCCCAAGGCAGTGGGCTAGAGAAATGTGAAAGTCACAAAGAAGAAATGCGTCCAAGAGTCAAAGCAACAGGAGGGCTGAACGTCAAATCCTTTCAAATTTTATTATCGGCGGAGAAGATCTTAGAGACTCTTTCGCTCTCCTCCTAACGCAACAGAATTGGCAGAGAAGAACAGTGGGAACGCGTTTCCGGACGAGAATCTTCTAGAGGAAGATAGTGGGCATTAATTGCGGATAGTGGTTCTGCGGAGGAGTGGAGAATCTCCGGGGCATTCATTACCCCACTACTCTTTGTGGCGGTTTTTAGGGCAAAAACCCTAATTAGGGCATATGTGGCTTGATCTGAGCCCTTCATTGTAATTCAATCTGAACCGTCCACTGGACTGCGCCAACTATAAAAGGGGGCATCCCCCCTCATTTGTAATATATTAGCAGTAGAGGTTAGATTAGATCAAGAAATCAGAGAGTAGAGAAGATAGAAGTTAAAATAGAAGTAGCATAGCATAGATTGCATAGTTTAGATTGAAGAGGAAAGGAAGTTTTCCCATTGAGGACTTTGTAAGAAGTTGTTGTGAACACTCTCATAATATAAAGATTTATCATTGTTTGGTGGTTCTATCTTCTATTGTGAGTAGCTAGCAAGGCCTTTTTGTCTTTCCAATTCAAATTGATAGAGTAGAGTAGACTTTATTTTATGCAAGTAGTTGTTAATTGTGGAGTGTGGCGTTGTGGTTTGAGCATATCTTCTTTCATCCATACCACTAGCGGGCTTGTTGATGGTAAGTTCGCCTTGTGTGGTCAACTGGAATATCAGTACCTAACTTCGGTTGTCATTCCTGTGTTCATTTGCGTCGTTGTGACGGGGTGCACATGTTGAATCACAATTTGAACATCTTACTCATCCTTTGAAGATTGCACCAACTTTGTCAGAGTTGTCCGAAGGGAGATGAAGCAAAGTTTGGTTTGAAGACTGTTTAAGCCGAACCTCGTCCTCCACCCTTTAGGAGTAGATGGTAGCCTCTCTAATCCTTATATCCTTTTACATTCAGCATTATCCGGTTAGTTTAAGAACCAAAGCTTCATTGACAGATCTCCCGAAATTTGAAAATCCTTTCCTCGAAGTTGAACGATTATGTAAGTCCCCTTGGAATACCCAGCATATTCACATCAGCCAACTGAGTCTATTCACGATAAAAGGAACCTTGGAGTTGAACGCATGAACTTTCACGCAATCTTAGCATGCGGAATACTTTGATCAAGAGGGAATAGAGTGACCGTTGGACATTTTATTCTGTGTTGGGGTTGTCATAAAAAACACGTCAACACCTAATAGTCTACATTGCTATTTGAAAAACCTTGTAAAGGAGTTGGTGCTCCTACTGAAGTTGGTGCTTCAGGTTTTTTGATGGAGTTGGTGCTCCTGAAATATGATTGAGTTGGTGCTCTGAAAATATTGTAATCAGATTTGGAATCAAGTGAAATATACCGACCAATTTTTTCATTTTATTACATAGCTAAATTCGCCCATTAGCATTAGTGCAAACATAAACCAGCTGAATGTAACCCTCTCCTCTAATCAACCTAGATCCCGATGCGGACAAGGTTGAGAGCATACACGAAAGAGGATCGTTAGCATAACAAGAGCTTGTTGAAAGTAATAGAAAGGAAGTGCAATCACTCAACCACTTATTCAGCAGGAGGACTGGAATGAAAGTACAGTACTGAAAATAAAATGCAACTCGACCACTTATTCAGCGGGAGCATGTTGACGGCTCAGCCGATCAACAAATGATGAGAATGCATTACATTAAGCAAATAGGTGGCAACTCGGCCTCTTCCACTTGTTCAACGGGAATGTGGTAATGAAACTTAAACTATAGACTGAAGGGATACCAATCTCTTCCACAATCGTGGGAAATGGCAAATAACCATGAATGTTGGCAGTAGTATTGCTCAGCTTACAATAAGATTAATTGCTTGTCTTAGAACAAGTGTATACTGCTGTGATAAAATGTGAAGACTCCTCTAAAACTATTTGATCTCTCAAACCAAAATCCAGCTCACAAACCCCATTTTTGATAATCTGTTTGTGACAGACCTGCACTGAAATTGCATGATCAGCAACACAGAAAATCACTAAATTAATGACAACTCCCTCAAAACTCACTCAAACTTCCTGGGATAAAACGCAATAAGTCCTAAGATTGATGGTGCCCAAGATGGAAGCACAAAATCAACTCAGAAACTCCATATTTAATTGGCACACAAAACCAAGCAACTCCAGAATGGTACGGCCCAAGAGAAGGGGCGATTTTGCTTAATAAAATCCAATACATGGAAATAAAATCTAAGATTTGGAGGAAGGGGTCGCCTCAACCATCCAAAAACATTCCCACAATACCCATAAGCAAAATAAAATCACTCACAAACATATGAGCATAAAACCAGATCAGCCACAAGCGAAACAGCAACTATAAAAATTCGATTGAAGATACAAAACTCAACTGCAAATTGCTAGACACTCTAAAGTAACCTATTCTCAACTAGTTGCTATCTTTCAAGCAAGAATTCAAGCCAACTAGGAGGTGTGCATCCCTCGAAGCAACTCTGGCACCATTCCGGCAACATAACAATACTCAAGATATAAGATGAGAAACATGAAGAAGAGCAATCCCTTATATAATTTTTGAAGAGCATCCTAGAAGCTTCTAGAAAGTGCGCCAAACCCAGGAGTCAACCAATTTTCGAAATCCCATGTTGACTTACCTTTCCTCAAAGTTGGCGTCCCTTTTCACTTAGTGAAAAATATCATTAAATTAAAATTACCTTCTCTTCTCAAGTTGGCGTCCCTTTTTCCTCTTTGGTAAATTATCAATAATTCACAACTTCTTGATGAGGCGCCCACCCATAAAATCCCCCCTTTTTAAAACAACTTAAGTCATGAAGCTAGGCCAAGGGGGTTATAATTAAAATAAAACATTATTTTAATTAAAACAACTTATCTCTCCAGAAACTGCATCCAGGCGCTAATTCTAATTCTGCCAACTAAACCATCTAAGGAGGAAAGCCAAATGCACTGAAGCAAACAAGACCACTGCCAGAAATAGAATTTACTAAAAATAGTAAATCCAAGAATTCACTCGGATCATCATGTAAGTCATATCAATGCGAAGCTCTCTGAAAACCCAGAAAGGAGTTGCCAACCAAACACCAAGATTCCAGAAGCAAGTTCCAGAAAAAGCTGAAACATCCTCCCAAAAGATAGGGAACCCTAATTTTTGCTTCCGAGTAGTCTACGGGTCACCAAGATAGACTAACGGCCAACTGTCAGATCACTGCTGAGAAGGGGACATTACATCAAACCTGCAAGGCATTTTGGAGTGGTTTTTCTACCCCAAGAGGGTTTTCCACTCAGCAATTTTTGTGTCACTTTTTGTGTGATTTGTGTCTATCTTGCACAATCTTTCTTTCAATCATTTATGTTATTGTGTTCATTCAGTTGGTCAATGTTTTGATACTTTAAGGTTGTTCAAAAGTTATTGTCAATTTATTCAAGTCTGTATTACAAAGTAAATTGTGCAAATCTAATCATTAAAAGTCTTTCATAAAGCAAATTGGAATTTGCATCTTATACTCCATATGTGAATGTTCAAAGTTTGTCAAAAACAAGTGCATTTTGTGAATTTTATAGTTTTGTTCATAAAGCTTTGATTGAACAATATCATATGATTCTTTTAATATGGGTTGTAAATGTTAGTCAAGTTTCATGTCAATCTGATCTAAAGTGTTAATGTTCACTTGCATAAACGAATCTGTTACATTGGGTTAAAGCTAGTAAAAGTTTCATGATGTCTTCAAAGTCAAAAGTGAAAATTATCACTCAGATTCACCGCCCCCCGCCCGCCCCCCCTCCTCTCAGAGTGAATCCACTTCCAACACTATCCTGTACTGTCCCATCCACTATGCCAGAAGCCCACGGATTCTTGGCATATTCTGCAACAATCATATGATTCCAGTCCTCTAAAATCTCAATCATAGAGCTCAAGTGTGGGCGGCGAGATAATGCGTCAGCAACTATATTCTATGTACCTTTGACATAGGAGATGTCAAAATCATAAGACTGAAGTTTGCTAACCCATTTTGTTGTCTCTCATTCAGATCTCGCTATCCTAGGAAATGTTTCAGACTATTGTGATCGATTTTAACACAAAATTTACTACCAACCAAATATTGCCTAAACTTGGCCATTGCATGCATGATGGCCAGCATTTCCTTATCGTAGATGTTAAAACTCCTCTCAGGACCTCTCAGCTTCCTGCTCTCGAAAGCTATAGGATGTCGATCCTACATAATGACTGCACCAATACCCTCACCACTGGCATCACAGTGTAGCTCAAATGGCTTGGTGAAGTCTGGCAATGCTAATACTAGACATGTAGTCATGAGAAGTTTAAACTTCTCAAAGCACGCCTGTGCTAGAGGTGTCCACACAAAGGCTCCCTTCTTTGTCAAATCTGTTAGTGGCATAGCATGTTGTGAGAATCCACTAACGAACCGATGGTAGAAGGTGGATAATCCTACAAACCCCCTGAGCTGTCAACGTCTTAGGTGTAGGCCAATCAATGATAGCACGAACTTTTTTTGGATCCATACTGACTCCCTCTCTGCTGATGATGTGACCCAGGTACAAAAGTTTTGCCATGCCCAAAGCACACTTGGACTCCCTATCAAGTATGCTCAATACTGCATTCAAGTGGGCTATGTGTTCCTCCCAAGACTTGATGTAAACCAGTATGTCGTTGAAGAACACCAAAACAAATTTCCTCAAGTGAGGATGGAAAACCTTGTTCATGGTGGACTGAAAAGTTGTTGGAGCGTTGGTCAAACCGAATGGCATAACAAAGAAGTCATAATGTCCACAGTGACATCTGAAAGCGGTTTTCTCAATATCCTCCTCTCGGATTCTAATCTGATGGTACCCTATCCTCAAATCAATCTTCGAGAAATAACAAGCTCCATGTAGTTCATCTATTAACTCGTCAATTCGTGGTATGGGATACCTGTTTTTGATAGTCTTCCTATTCAGCATCCTATAGTCGATACAAATTATGAGTGTACCATCCCTTTTCTTCACCAAAACAACTGACGAAGCAAAGGGAGACTTACTCGGCCTGATGTGCCCCATGGCTAAAAGTTCTTTGATAGTCTTTTCAATTTCATCTTTTAATCGCTTGGGGTGCCAATAAGGAGTGATCATGAAAGGTTTTGTGCCCTCCTCCAACTCTATAATATGCTCAATACCTCTATCAAGAGGTCTACCTAGTGGTATAGCACTGAAAACCTTCGCATGCTTGACTCGGAGTGCTTGAACATCTGGATGATAAGGAGATTCTTGCTGCTCCTTTTGTGAAGGTTGTTGTCAATTCAGATTGCACCTGAATGCCCGAATGTTGAAATTCAGCAATCTGTTGAAACATGGGAACTAATTCCAGGTTGTGGGTATCCTATAAGGAATTAGACCTCCAGATTCTAGGCTGGTTCCTATTTAATTTTTTGGTTAATAACTGAGTAATTTGCTAGAAAAGGGAGAAAGACTAAATCTAAAATCTAAGTTGTAAAACTTTAACTACGGTGATGCACCTAATTGGAAATTTAAGACAACAGATTTAATTCACAACTAATTCTTCATGAGCCTATTTTCACAACTCAAATCGAACAACTCAACTGCATAAATGATTCACAGAAAGGCTAGATAAATCATTCTTTATGAAGGAAAAAATACTTTCACAACTTAAAGAAATGAATATATTATGAGCACAATTTATGACCTGCAACTAAGAACGTTTTTCTGTGCACATGCATTCATGAATGTGACAGAAATTTAAAGGTTTCGATATGAAACACAATAAATTTGCATCCAGAACACTCATAAGACACAACACTTGAATCTAAGAAGGCTAATACTTGACTCACAATAATAACAGAAGGAAAAACTCTGCAAAAATATACACTAACATAACCTGTAAACCTGCTACTGTATTAATCTGAAATAATGCTAAGTTACAAATAATTCGCTTTGCAGAAAGCAAAGAAGAAAAACAAGAACTGGGCAAAAACAATTAAGTTTTTCCAATATATACAAAAGGCCTTCAAAAAGGCATGGAGATGGAACTGAAAGTCAATTTCAGTGAGAAGATGATAACTCCAAGGCAAATTACGAGCAAAAACAAAAAATCTTGAAAAAGAGGCTCAAACCCATGCAAAAATGAGTGAATAATGGTCCAAACTCACTGTCAAGTCATAACTAAAACATGCAGCACTCCAACTGAACTGCAAATCCCTGAAAAGGTGGGCCTAAGCATGCGAAAACCACCTCGTTTGTGTCAATCTGCCCATGCCTAACTGAAACTCCATCCTTGCTTAATATTTTATGCTCTAAAAATAGTTGAATTAATTAAATGATTTATAATTCATCATTTAATTAATCAACTTTACATGGTATTTTAACAAATACAAATATTAAGACGGTGCCAAATAAAAATTCTTCTTTTAATATTTTTAACATTTATCTCTCCATGCAACTTTGATTTTTCTTAGAAAAAATCATAAAACATAAATAATACCCACCATTTATTTTAATTGATTTCTTCAAAATCAATAAAAACTAAGGCCATCGGGTCTCATGCAAAAAATAAATCAAAAGCTTAAATTAGGAATTTCGGCATATGGAAATAACTCAAAGTATTTGAACTTTTTGAAGTGGCCGACACAATTGCTAAGATCCTAGGCATGCATATGACATTGATCAATTAAAACCAAAGTATGAATTTAATCAAGGGTGAAAAGCCCATTTTCGGATTAGGGCAAGATAGGTGAAACTAAAGTAAACCCTAAACATTTCACACTTTGTCACTTGCTAGAGAAGTCTCTTGCTGCGCCGCCATGAAGAATACTAGTTTTTTTGTTTTGAAGCACAAAATTTGACTACTGCAGCTAGACTTCTCTTTTGTAAGCAATGGTAAGTTGATTTTCTCTAAGCCATTCATGGCCTCTCCTTACTGCCTTGAGCAAGTTTCTTGATCTTGAAGGCCACGGGCCTTGCATTTCCTTAGTATTTATGTGTCTTTGTGCTTGTCATTATCTCTCCTGGCCGTGGGCCTTATTGTAAATAGTTACTGAAGAATTTGGTTTTCCTGGCCATCAAAACTAGCCTGCAACTTGCAAATCTCGGCCTATGAGTTACTTGGGCCGCCATGATTATATGTTACTACAGCCACGAATGGTAAGTTCTTATTCTCCATTGCTTTTTTCTGTCATCTACATGGCTGTCACGGACTGGTGAAGTTTCCTTGAGAAATGTGAACTGGGTCTTCGTGAAATTTAGTGGGTTTCTTCATTTTACTATTTTCTAATTTCTGTCCAAAAATCACAAAAACCCACTTTGTAATTTTCGAGATATAAGTAAAACACGACTATGGCTGCTTTAAACCTTGCTGGTCTTTATGATTGAATTTTTCCATGGCTGTAGTTTCTATTCCTTTTATTCATGGTTAGCTGGAATGATGAGAATGAATAATACGCACACCATATTGTATCTTATATTATCTCTTCACGATCACTATCTTGATCTCATAATGGTAACTTAATGTGAACTTGAGAATCAAGATATGACTACTACCTCTCAGGCTTGTACTGATTTTTTTTTTTGGAATCTGCTTTGTCTGTTACTCTCCTTGTCATGATTTATTTTGGTTCATTTAAGCATGTATGACTATTGCCAAGGCCACTGTCCTTTAATCCTCAAACTCATCGTGGATAAACAGTGATGACTGTCTCTTTTATTTTTTCCTTAAATAACTGTTTGTCAAGGCTGCTGCTTATTTGCACTAGTAAGCCTAAAAGGATGATATTTCAGTCATAAATGACTGTCCACTTTATCTAAACTGCCATTTACAATCCTGCTTTTATGTTCTTAAGCAAAAGATGAAACATATCTCCCGGCACGTTTAGACATTCTAGACATACTGCTTTTCAGCCATCAGAATGGAGATGCATAAAAACAAGGCTCTATTCATTTAAAATTTCACATACTGCTCATGGCCATGGGCTTGCAATTTTCTATAATAGCCTCTGAATTTGTGTTCTTCATTACCTTCATTGTTCTCATCATCGACCTCTAATTCTGATGAACATTCTTTACTTAAATCATGAGCAAGTACACTACTGTCAAGAGTTAACAATGACACTTGTAAATGATGAGCAAGGGACTTCACTAATTGCCCTTTATATAGCTCCTTTCCTGGCATTCTCTGTAATAAGATTTCGTAACTTGAGGAACTCAAATTTTTGCCATTTATTGATACAAATCTGTAACCCTACAGTTGAGCAGTTGCACATTCCAATAAAATACTTTAGTATAAAGAGCTTGAGGCTTGATATTTTGTTTCTCTTCATAGATCCTCAAATGATGCGATTGTGTCTTATCATCTGAAAATGGTGATAAAAATGAATGAATGAAACTATTATTCAATTCTATACCATACTGCCTTGTTGTCTCGTTGAAATAGATTGCTCGGTACTTAAAACTCACTCACCATGTTATTCTGCAATCTTCTTTATTTCTTATAATGACTATAATATGTTTCAAGCTGATACAACATTATAGTAATGACAACAAGTAATGTCACATGACAGTAATAAAAGAGATAAGAGGGCAACCTTTCTGGGAAATCTTGTGATATTACTTTGGTGAAAACTCCATGAAATAGCTTGAAAACTGATATTCTGTTTCTGTCACTCTTCAATATAAAGAGGCTCAATACTTCATTTAGATGTAATGTAAAAATGCAAAGTAGAGTTGAACAGAATATCAATGAAAATGATGAGTTCTTCACACTGTTTTATTTTTTTCGAATCTCTTTGAAACAAGGCTGCTTATATGATTATAATCTTAGTTTCAGCAGCTCTCATAATGACTGTTATCCATGTTAATGAACTCTCGTATGTAACTTGAGAGTGTGTCCTCCTTGATATGCCGAGCTCAACCCTTGTGGGAGCCCGTTTTACTCCACATATCCGATAAAATGATCACGAACATAATGAACCTGTTCCTGCACAGTGAACTGAAAGCTTCCTCTTTTCCTTATGCTCTTTGAATTTTTGTAATCATCTGATGGATGCCTGATGGACCGTATTCTATATTTTTGTTGGTAGCGTAGACATATGATAGGATTTGATTCGCATTGCTCTAACAACACTTCCATCAACCTGCAGGTACGCTAGAACTGGAGCTGAAGCTGGAACTGGAGCTGGAGCTGGAGCTGTCATCGCAACTAAAGACCTCAACTTGTCAACGATTCGTCATTCCAGGCAATGACGAATCACTTTCTACCCTATGCTTTCTTTATTTTCAGTTGTATAGCTTACCTTTGCTCATGCACCCCTTATTTGATTGTAACAATCAAATTGAGTTACTCCCATGGCTTGTGTGGGATTCTGGTTTGTACATTATAAATAAAACAGCAAACATTATGCAAACTTATGATATCATTTTGAAACGTTTTTTGCATAATGTCACTGAAATTTACACTGTAATGAAACAATGCACAATAATGAATACTTTAGCAGAATTTTTTGAACTTATGTACCTTGGCTTGAATTTATAATTCAGCTCTACTTGTTTGAGCTGGTAGTGAAAAATAGGTAACAAAGGCATTACCTTGCATTCTGCTGCCCAATCCACCATGTCATGCCGAATCAATCTTTCCATTCTTCTGAGTGAATTTTTTTTTACATTGCTGTCCTTGATGGCTTTGAGAACATGATTTGTGCCATCAACTTTAAATTTCATCTCCATGTCTCGTAAATTAAGTGTGAACTCTCTTATCGCATGAAGCCACTTCATGCCAAAAACTACATCTGTACCTCCCATGTTCACAACATAGAAATCTGCCTTAAACTCAAAATTGTTGAGTTTCATTGGCAGATCCGAAATCATCCTCTCGCAATTGAGAGTGTACCCATCTGCAACCTTCACTCTAATGCCTTCAAACTGCTGAGTTTGAATGCCTCTTTTCTCCACCAACCATGAATCAATAAAATTATGGGTTGCACTTGTATCAAAAGAGAAATGACTCTTTGACCAGCTAGTATCCCACGAAGTTTGAAAGAACCTTCTCTCTACATACTGGACATATGAGCTTCCTGTAGCTCAATTTCAACCTCTTTCTTTGCCTCATTTTCTGATTTTTCCTCATCTGTATCATAAATTGCAGCTTGCTGGTTTGAAAAATCAGTCATCTCTTCTCCCTCAAAGAACCACTCCATGTGCCTATTTTGTCCTTTAGGCTTGAGGGGGCAGTCATGGTTGATGCCATATGGGCCCTTTCAATAAAAGCAGAGCTTCTTCCTATGTAAATCGTTAATTGTTTCACTATCTAATGGTGCTGCAAATTTTTTCTTCTGATCAGAATTTCAAACTTCTTTGGATCAGATTTATTATCATTGTAGAAAGTGGATGGTTTTGAGCCAAATTGTTTCTGAGGTGTTGTAAGCTCCATACTGCGAGCCTTCCTCATGGCCTCCTGTAAAGTGGGTGGATTGAAAGCTTTGATCCAACCTTTCATGGGCTCAAATAAACCCTCCATGAATAGTATAATCAGCCTCCTCTCTGATATGTCTGACACCATAACTAAGAGTCTTTGAACTCTCCAATGTATGACTCTAAACTAACCGACTGTCTCAACTGTGCCAAGTCTCTAAAGTATAGTTCGGGATCACGTTTGTCAAACCTCTCTACCAATCTATCTGTAAACTCCTGGTAGGAAGTAATCCTGTCATGATGAAGAGTTACCATGCCATGGATCCACCAGTCATGTGCAACTCCATCCAGGTGAAGAGCTGCAAACCTTATGGCATCCTCTTCTGGCATAGGCCGCAATGTAAGGACGGTATCCAATTTGCTCACCCAAGCTCAAGTTGTAACTCTGCCACCGCCATCAAAGTTAGCTAAGGTAAGTTTGTTGGTAGCCTGCCTTAGATCATTATACCTATGTTTAGGCCCCTGTCATCCTATTTCTAGTATGTTCTCTTTTTTGGCTCATGAATCGATCAAAGTTAAGGTGATCCTTAACTCATGGAGGCAATGCATCCCATTCATCATGCATAGCCATGATGTTATCTGCAAAGTTTACTTCACCACCTTCTTCCACCTCCTCTTCTTCCTCAGCGTCATTTCTGACAAAAGTTGGGCGTGTGGGTCTCTCAAAGGTGCGAGCTGGATCAATATTCCTGCGAGGTTCTCCATGTATACTACCCTCCTAATCTTGATCCTGCTTTTGCCTTCTCTGAACTGTCAAGTTCTGAACATTGGAGGATGTTCATCACCTGTTCTTGGCCTACCACCATCCCTCTCAGTACATCTTTGGCTTCCCTGTCTTTGTCATTAAGACGACCTTCATCATTCCTGTGAGCCATATTATCAAAGTCTAATTCTTCCTCCTGTTCATCAAACGAAAATGTTGGAAAAGGTTCAAAAGTACTCTGAAATCTAGGACCCTTGCGTGAGTAGTACCTATCAAACTTGTTTTGATGTGGCCGCATAGAATCTACTAACCCTCCAGGCTAGCAGGATCAGTGCTCTGATACCACTGTGATGAGCCCAACTGGCTCCCTCTCAAACCCCTGCTGTTTTGTTTAACTTTTTGTGTTCTTTAGTTTTTTAGAGAAAGTTTCTAGAGAGAAATAGAAGGGGCGGCAGCATATAAAAGCTCATAAAACATAAATCTAAGCTAATATTGATCAAGTGTAAATGCAGAGAGTATTAAATAACCATAACAATAAGATTACAAATGTTAGACATACCCGTAAGCCTCCAGATTATTTAATTAAGAAATTATCCAAGCTTGCCAGTCGGAAATGGTGAAAACTGACAAAATAGGACGCCTGGGCTACAGATTTGACTTCTCCCCAACAGAAATTGGATGCAAGCAATCTTGAAAGGTGGACGCCAAGAAAGGAACACTATCAGATGCAAGAAAGAAGGCGTTTCAGCAAGAAACTTCAGTAATCTGGAGGCTTACGGGTATGTCTAACTAATAAGCCACTGGTATGTCTAACATTAAATAATCTGGAGGCTTACGGGTATGTCTAACATTTGTAATCTTATTGTTATGGTTATTTAATACTCTCTGCATTTACACTTGATCAATATTAGCTCAGATTCATGTTATATGAGCTTTTATATGTTGTCGCCCCTTCTATTTCTCTCTAGAAACTTTCTCTAAAAACTAAAGAACACAAAAAATTAAACAAAACAGCAGGGGTTTGAGAGGGAGCCAGTTGGGCTCATCACACTCTTTATGTGATGAATGATCCCAAACACTTGCTTCATATTTATGGTCCTAGGATCCAATAGGTCTTATAATGTTACTATAGAATGGTTCCTCCAAGACATGGCATAAATCACAATAGTCACAAACCTCCCTAACTATCCTGCAAGTTAGTTTTATAATGGCTGTAGTAATTATCATTGATAATTGAGACCTTCCACTATCATCATCATGCAAGAAAACTTCTTCAAAATGCACTGATCTATAGTTATTCATAATTGAAACAATCAAAATCAACAATATACAAATGATGTCACAACTACAATAATGACAAATCTGTGCAACAATCATCAATCTGATCAGAGTAACATTGGTGGGCAGCCATGTAAGACCTGAAAACTTCCCATTAGTAGTCACAAACTAGAAAATACTCTTTTCCATGACAAGAATTCCCACTATACTGTAGGTTGCAATACTCATGAATGTGCACAAATCAGCTCGTATGCAAGTGCAATATCAGCAATATCAAAAGGGTATAACAATAGTAAACCAACAATATCAACAATATGGAAGTTATAATTAACCATACAATAATAGAAAATCCCTCCACAAACATCTACACACTTCTAAAACCCTTCAAAATCAGCAACCCTGAAAATACTTGAACAGCTGCAGGTAGTGGATTTTAGTAGCTGTGAATAAAGATAAAATCCCTCATATAGCTGGGAATCATCGAAAACTCGCTACTCTTTCTCATTATGACTTGATTGCTGTCTTTGAAAATCATTACACAAGGAATATGCAACTCTAATCTCATGTCATACTGATCACTTTCTTGAAATTTTCTTATGATGCTATTCGATTCCTCAATAGGAGAAATATTTTACCACATATCTCCTTCCCGAAGCATCACATTCTATAACCAATGGTTGTGAGAAATCTGAAATGAAAAATATAAAATATAGTTGATTACCTTCTCAAGCTTATAAAAATCTTCTTGAGTTCTATCCATCCGTGCAAAATCTCCTTTATTTCTCATATTGGTTAAAGGTGCTACAATATATGAAAATTTCAAAAAAGAAACTTCTATCGTGGCTGCATAAACCAAATATTCTTCTCAATAGAGTTAGTGTGGTTGGGAATGCCCAAACTAGAAAATTTTGAATCCTCTTATGACCCATCTGCATGCCTTGATCAATAATGGCATAGTCCAAGTATAAAATCTTTTTGAAACCAAACTCACTCTTAGATTCTCTTACAAATAGAGTTTGATTCTCTAGAATCCCAATGATCAAATTTTGGTGCCTCATATGACCCTTCCATGCTCTGCTTCACATCAAAATATCATCAAAAGTTATCAAAACAAATTGTCTCAATTGAACATTAAATGCCTAATTCTCCATGAATTGGAAAGTAGATGGTGAATTCATCAAATTGGATGGCATGACTAAGAACTCAATGTATCCAATAAGGCATCTAAAAGTTATCTTTTGAACATAATCCTTGCAAACAAATATTTGATGATAGCTTGATTTCAAAAGCACCATGCCATGCTTAGTCATAAAGTCTTGAGCATCAAAATGACATCTATTTTTCTTACCACCTTCCTGAAGAGCACACAGAAAATAGCGGGGGGCGTGAATCAATATTTTCAACTTTTGAAACTTAAATCCATCAGAATCAGCAAAGTAAAACAATAAGACAAGATAAACACAGATTTCACTTGGAAAACCTTTTCAGGTAAAAAACCACAGCAGAACGATGCTTATATTCACTTCAAAGGGCACCAACCCAGATTACAAAAGTGAGCACCAACTCACTGAGAGCGCCAACTCTCCTGAAGCACCAACTTCAGTGTGAGCACCAATTCATAGAAGATTACCACAACACTGCAACAGTGATTTCAAATACAAATTTGCATATCAACTGAGAGACCCATGCTTGCAAATATAATTACTGATCAAACTCAGATGTTCCTCTGTTCAAAAACACAAGTTTATAGCACAAAGTTCTTTAGCGGCAATACATAGGATTTGAACAATGAACATCAGACAAACAAAGCAAATATTGACTCCTCCCAAATTACAATACACAGAACTCTGAATTAACACCACTATTCTTCAACATTTGCAACCGGTATTGAATACAGCAATAGCAAGAAAGGCATAATAAAACAGAAAGAACTTGCATCAAAACGTCCTCTTGTGAGTTGACTGAAAATGGTCCACATCTCTCTCAACGCAATGATAGTACGAATAAGCTTATGTAGCCCATATATAAACAGCTTGACACCACCGACTGGAAGCAAAAATAACGTTAGAGATTGTCACGACTTCCAGTCATCATAAGTCTGCCTATATCCAAATGCAATACCAGATAAAGAAAATATCCTCAAATGGCGTGACTTTTGTTCAATAATCAACAACTGCTACCTTTCAGATCGCGCAAGAAGCATATAATAGCCAAAAAAGCATTCACGTACACATCAATTTCTTAAGATATGCGATTCATAAACTCCTTAGATTCACATCCTCCACCTTTTATCAATAATGAGTAATCTTCAATATGCTCGTACACACGATAATGTCACTCCCTCATATGGCCGTCAACCAAAGAAGAATGTGATAACAAAAAGGACTCGGCTGCAAGAAATTTCTCCACACTTCTCATGCATTTTCTTCACGGAGCCATGTATACATCACACACAGGTATGCATTAACTCACTCTACTCCCTTAAAAATGCACCCCGACACCTTCACAGTCAACACAAAATGAATGCCATCACACACAATACTATTTTTTGAGCAAGCTCGAAAACTCTCACATTCCGTCCCTTAACGTCGCCTAGAAGATTAAAATCCGCCCAGGAAAAAATGCCACAACTTCACAATAAGCACAACTTCCACAAAAATCCAAACCGCCATCGAATAATAAATACAGGCATTACAAAAGTCGAATACCACACAGAAGAACGAAGCAAGTCATTTGAAAATGAGTTGTCGCCAGAGGAAATAATGACTCCACGAATTTTTTATGAATGATAAAACATCGAATATTTGAATCCACACGTCTTCTCATAATAAATAGAAATAAGCCATTTGAAAACTCTCCATAAAAACTGAAGCCGCCATAGGAGGCCACTACACTCCATTCAGCCTGTACCAAACAAAAATAAATGGAATCAACATGTTTAAAAGAAATCACGTCTTCTAGAATAAACTCCATAAGTTCGCAGGCCACCCACTACAAAGGAATCGGCAGAAGTAAATAAAGCCAACTCCCTATAATTGAAAAGTGTTAGAAGGGAATCCTTCTCTGCACAAGTCGAGTCAAAGAAATACGACAGCTTCTTTAAAACCCGACCTTCTTTGTCCATGCGGCGGCTGGAATATATATATTAAAACAAATCCTTTGACCTCCAGCAACAGAGAAGAATAGAGGTGACATGTCCACCATTGTGAGAACTTCAGATTATAAGCATAGAAAATAAGCATCGATGCCAAATATTTGTAGACCCACGAACATTACCATGAAGACCTGACAATTCAATGCTGACATGGCACAAGGAAGCTGACTTGGCATAACATATTGACTCCTTTGACATTCCACATGGCACTTCTAAGACAAATATGTTGACTCAAAAAATGCTGACTCAAAAACTTCAACTCCTTTGACATCGATGACAAAATATTTCAACACTTCCCACAATAAGCATGTTGATATGAATATCTCCATTTGGCCAACACCTATAATCTTGTCTTCAACTATGGGGCTTAGCTCCAAAGAGTAACCTATGAATCATGAACATTGATCTTTCATAATATGGTTAGAATGCAAAACAAACCATATATGATTCCTCATAAACTTCCTCTCAATACAAATGAAAGAGTTGGGAAGCTCAATAGTGAGATTAATGCCTCTATACATTTTGACTCTCAAAAGATTACCCGGATCCCATATGCAAAAACAATCTTGAATTTGAAACAAAGAGTCCACATGCCCTATACTACAAATTATTTCCCTTACTCTAAAATCCCTTTCAACATGCTTTCCATGATAATAAGGATTTTGTAGTGACATAGAAGGAAGCAACAAATTTGAAATATAATCATTTTTTCATGCCTTGAGCTGCCAGCAAGGAGTTCACCCTCCTTTGCTAAAAAAGGAATTGTGGAGGTACTCTCAACACTTCTATTCTTGTGACTCAAAATATTTTCTTCAAATGCATGTCCATCCATAATGCTATTCTGTAAATCAGTTAATGGCTCACCCTTTGGATGTTCAAAGGATAGTGTATGCTTCTTCATCTTGACCTTCTCACATTCATTAAGTGATGTCTTTCCTCCTTGACTTCATCAATGTTTTGCTGACACATGCAATCATTAGAAGTCAAATAAAAATCTTCTAGTATCAAATAATTTTTACCTTTAACTTGCATAGTAGAATCCTTATGTTCTTGCTCGATAGGTTATTCTGATTTTAATTTATCTTCTTCCTTTGGCTCATGTTCTACTTCTTCCTCGTTTGGAAGCTGTGGCTCAAGAGTATCGATCACTTCTTCTAGTTCCAAGGTTTTCTTTTCTATCTCTTTTGCTTCTTTTTCTATCAACACTTGCACTTTTCCTTTTCTTAGACATCTATGGCTTGGCTCCAAATGTTCTTCGCATGCGAAACAACACTCCTGTCTTTTGAGCTCAGTTTTGCTGTCATCATTCTTTCTTGTGAAATGGTGAATTTTCTTATTTAGAAAAAGTTTCTTTGATTTGTGCTCCTTAGCAACTTCTTTCACTTCTAACTTATTTTCCTCTTCTTTGTGATTATTAGGAAACCTCCTATTAGGAATCTTCATTCCAAGAATCCTCATGAAACTTTCAAAAGAAACTATATTCTTTGAAGTTGTGAGATTTTCCTTGATATATCAAATAGTGTCTATCAAGATCTTCTTCCTCTTTCTAAGATGTTTTAACTAGACTTGGATTTTGCATGCTATCCTGCAACCTTTGAAGTCTATTTAGCAAGTTAATAAAACGATCTACATTTTTCCCAATTATTAGAGATTCAAAGAATCCTCCCATAATTCACATCAACAACTTAATTTTACCCTACAGGCTGGCAAGATCAAAGCTTTGATACCATTGTAATATCCCAAATTAAATATTTTACTGATTTTTTTTTTTGTTCAATAAGCTAGGCATAAGGGAGCCATACCCCATATAAAATTAAAAATTAAAAATAGGTAAGGTGCATGTCCTACGAATAGGGATGCATTAGAATAACTACTATCACTATGAACCTTGGCTACCCATCTAACATGGGAGCGTGAAATACTTTACTTTTCAATATTTTCTCCTTTCTTGGATGATCTTAACACCATATGGTGCATGGGTTTACAAGGAGGGGTATTTCTTCCTCTTAACTTTTGTCCATTCTTGATATGACTGAGGAGGGGTCTCATTGATTTTCTCAGTTTTACCTTTTGTGCTCTCAATCATGTCCCCAGAACTACCACTAACTGGGAAAGCCAAAGACTCTGAAAATTCCGTTGTTTCGCCCATGGCCATGGAGACAACACTTTCTTGAGGAGTTGTGGATACTTTTGGAAGATCTTTGGAAGCCATCTGCGGAGAGATTGAGGCTTGGCCTTGGTTTGTATTTGGCCTATCCGACGGGGGAGCTAAGGAGGACACTAAATCAGTCTTGGCATCTGAAGGAATAACATATGATGAGGCTCAACCCCTATCCACCAAGTGGGCTTACCATACGAAGCCAGATTGCCCCCTCCATGAGCTTTCATTTTTGGGCATTGTCAGGTGAGGTGGTTGGTTGAGAAGCATTTCCTACACCTGAATGCAATCCGTTCGTAATCTACTGATTGCTGCCAACATCTACCACCAACTTTCAAAGAAATCTCCGTAGAAAGAGCATTTGCAAGATCCATTTCAACACATATGCGTGCACATGTGGAATATGCATAATTGATTGTTTCTTCTACGGCACAATAGTACTTGCCCAGACCATTTCCAATGGCCCGCAAGCAGTCTAATTCCAAAAATTGCAATGGGAGATACGGGAGTCACACCCACAAACATGCAGAAGAGAATGTCTCAGTTCGGGGGTCAAAGGAAGGAAACCATGGCTTGGTGCATAGAAAATCCCCTTGAAAAAACCATGACTTATGTTTTATTGAGTCTCTGTTTTTAGGTATAAACCTGCCTTTCAATTAGTTTATTCATTAAATCAGATTTTGAGCCAAACATTATATGATAATTAGGAATGAGTTATGAAATGAATTTATTAGTAAATTACTAAATCAAATATAATTTTTTAGTAATTTTATGAATATTTGATCTGTAATTTTGGAAAATTCTGCAACGAGGATCTTTGATCCTTTTCAAGAGAGAGATTACACTCAATCGTTGTGTTTTTTTTGCACACAAATCCAATTCCAAGTTTTATGTTGTACTCTCCCTTTCTAATCTATGCTTTTAGCTAGAATCTGTCTTTGTTAGCTGTTGTAGGTGTTAACTTTCAAGAAAAGGATATTAAAATCCCTTCAATAGAAATTTTGATAAAACTTGTGCCCTTGCCTGAGAACCAAAAAGATAGGTATTTGTTTTAAATTTGTTTAGAATGGATATCAACAGGTTGCAGAAAATAATAAATAAATAAATAAAACTGGTTTTAATTTGTCGCCTACCTTAAGTCCGCAGCATTCAAGCAGATTTTGTTAATATGGTAAAAAATGGTACGAGTGGGCACACCCAGGTGAATTTGACAGATAGTTATGTCTATAGTACTGTTGAACGAAGGTTTAAGCTTGATAGGACCCCGGTTGATTCTCCCATCTGCTCAGGAGAAATCTCACTCGGAAGAGCGCCCTAGTTGATTGCGTCTTTAAAAAACATAGATTCTTCACTAAGTTGAAGAGTTGTCTCAGATATTATCTAAGTTAGGTATTCCAGCTTAATTACTCAATGCTGAATTATTTTATAGTCTAATAAATTGAAGTTTATGCAGTGCAGCATGAGTGTATAATATTTTATGCTCTTGCTACTCTTCCATGGCCTGTTATTTACGCACTGTAATTTACTGGGGGAAGGTTGTTTAATACTTAATTTATCTCAGTATTTAAAAAACTTATAGATGAATTTATTCAAAGTGAGAAAAAACCACATAAATTGTTCCCAAACAAAACAACTTAGCTTTCTTGGGAAAAAAAAGATCGCTAAATTCGCAAATTTTCATAGCCACATGTTCAAAGTGTCATTCATCGAAACATTACAAAACATTTAATAAACCAAATTGTTTGTATTTATAACATCATGCTGGCATAGAAAAAGATAAACTTACTGCAAATTGCAATTAGATTGACAGAAACTTTCAGAGAGCTCTGTAAAACGGCCGTTCCCGAGCCAAGCGCAGGCAGAGAAATCGCATTCTGTTGTATTGCACAAACTGCTCCAACTTTACTGTCACTTATCCGTACCCTGTTCGCCATTTTCCATTTGGTAAACAATACACAGTTCCTGTCATTTTTTGAAGTCCGTAATACCCCCAAAGCCCTTGGAAAACTTCGGTGAAGTGTTCTGTAGCAGTGCATTTGAGGAGATAAAGAGGAAAATATGAGTAATCTGCTCGCAAAAATGCAGTCAGTGGCCATGCCTAAGTGCTTCAGTCTTGTTAAAAAATTATACTGTGGATTTCAATCCATCCGCGCGTGCTTAGAAGCTTTGGAGTGTTGTTCGTTTAATTTCAAGTATTTTCCTCGATATGGTTGAGAATTCAGAGGTTTTTCCTGTTCTCGTACATTCCACTAGCCTAAATTTGAACGGTGAATATTGATTATTCGAATCTCTCTGAAAAATTACTTCCACAGGCTTCCTCCGTCGGGATAAACATCTTCTCGACAAAAGATTAAGTTGATTAACATTCCAATTTTTAAATTAAAAAATATTATGGGAGAGAAATTCTCTTTATGAAAATACTCTCCAAGACACGTGCATAAATTTACATCATTTAAGATTTAAAAATAATTGTGTTGTTAATATATGTTCACCGTTCAGTTTTGTTTGGACTTTTAAGGTGTGACATTTTCTATCTAACCTTTAACATTATTTTTTAATTAATAATATTAAAAAAACTCTTTTAATTGAAAAAAAAAAATTAAACTATCAAAATTTTATTTTAATAGATTGTCTCCATGAATTGTAAAGAAATAAATGCATTCTTATATATTAGTTAAATAGAATTAATTAAATTATAATGATAAATAAATTTGTCTTATGATAATGAGTTAGAAATTATTTGTTGTATTAAAATGTGGAATTGAAATAAATTATATGTGATGCTTGGTTCATAGTTTGATGATGGAAAAGTGTTGTGGCAATCATTAGAAGTGTTGAGCATGAATTTGAGAAAAAAATTGACTAAGTTCAAGATTATTTTTGTTGTTATATCTTCCCACTTTGATCATATAGATATGCATTCACTTTAATTTTCATTTTTACCTTCATAGTCTTAGTCAATCTTGTACGATTAATGTTCTAATGCAAGGGGTCCCTAAATAATTAGCCTTTTAAAGTTGCAATTGTATAAAATATTAGTCATTTGTCAAGTTATATGTTTTCCTAAAATGTTTACCAATATGGTAGGTCATGTGTTGGATGGTGTTAATATTATTCTTGATATTGACCAACAATTGTCATCAAAAGATTTGTAAATTGACCTGAGCAACCATATTTTATTTTTCAAATTTAAAAGTTGGTGATCTCTTTGATGATAGATCTCAACCATCTATGGTGAAAATAAAAGTTGGTCCAAGTGGAGTTTCAAGAAGGATGCTACATGGTGAAATATGTGATATATGTAGATCTAAGGATGGTTATGTGGGGCCTACCAACTCTAATGTCGAAAAATTGCACCTTGTGAAATTTTGCATTCCATAGTCTCCCCTTTAGCCTAATTAAAGTCAATAATGCAATTCCCCTTTCACCTAACCTTAATCTTCTCGCTAGCCCCTTTTATTCTCAATCCTTAAGTGTTATTTTTATCATGGACGCTAGTGTGACATATAGATGTTTGTGCATGCACAAACGTCTCAGAAATATTCTTGACTACATGGTCATTGGGATGTTACACTTCCACCTACCCGCAAAGTGTAACACCTCTATGGATTGCAGACACACCGAAAATGCCCTCTTACATGCCTTTTCTTCATTCATTTAACTATTCTTTTATTCTATTCAAACTTCATTCATTCTATTTACTCAATCATTCATTTTATTCGCTCTAGCTCTCATTCTCACACTCTCATTCTTCTCCTACACCATTTCCTTGCAATTTCTATTGTTTTGTGGCTTCTACACTAGCATTCCAATTCTCTTGGATCGTCTCGAGGGTTGCATACTCTCCTTTGGCATCACTAGCTTTCTTAAGGGAGGGTATCTACACTCTCTTCTATTGCATTATCATCTCTATTTTAATAGCATATTGTCATTTTAACTTGTCTATTATCTTGTTTATCTATTTCTTTGTATATTATTTTCGGCATCAAGCGAATTCATTGTCAGCAATTCACCAGCGGAAAATTCACCACCAACAATTCATCGCAAGAAAATTCACCACCATAACAAATTCATCGCAAGGAAAATTCATCACCAACAATTCACCGCAATGAAAATTCATCGCATTAACATTTTTAATATATATTTCCTAACCCTGAATTTTTTTTTGTAAAAGAATAATGGAGATCTGTATTTATGTTATTAATGTGTGAAAATTATTCTTTTGCAAAAAAAAATTCAAAGTCTTGGAAATATATATTAAAAATGTTAATGCGATGAATTTTCCATGGTGGTGAATTGTTGGTGGTGAATTTGTCGTGACGGTGAATTTTCTTGCAGTGAATTTTTCGCCGATGAATTGCTGATGGTAAATTTTCCTGGAGCCATTATTTTCTCTATCTATCTATCTATCTGGTTGTCCATGGAGATAGGAACACCTATGCAGGGGTTTGACTGAGGCAAACCCCTAAACAACCCTAACATTTTCCTTGTTTGGACGTGTGTGTAGGTTGTTGATTTGGAGCATTATGGGAGGCTTCATAGCGTTGAACCTCTTGTGAGTTCTTTCTCCTCTTTTTCATCTTATCATTATATTTCATCTTATTTAATCTATGCGTGTTAGTTTGTTTCCTATTATTTCTATTATTTTGTTATTTTGTTTTTAATTGGTTAAGCAGGGAGAGGTCCCTAAACAAAAAAAAATAGTACATCATGAGAAGAATAGCAGGTGGTAAGAAACAACAAAAATAGGAAGCCCACCAAACCTCCCCCCTCCCACAAGCAAAATGCTTAACCAATTCACATACGATTAAACATAGCAATTCTATCAGAGGAATCAAAATACTTTAACCTAAATCAATAGTATCCTTCCCTATCCATCTAAAATACTTATTAACACCTATCATAGAGTCCCTACTATAATTATTAATAGCATTACAAACTTTAAAGTTTTGCTACCAATGACCAAAACCAATAATAACAGTCCCAGAAAAAACAACAGAATTAACCATCAGAACAAAAAGAAAGAACAACAAATCAAAGCATCCAAGTTATGTTTCCTCGATCAGCTTCCATGCATTCATTAGGTCCTCAACAGTGCCATTCACTGTTGCCTTCAGCTCCATCTTCCCTGCTAAATTTGTGCCATCTCCCGTTGCTTTTTTCTTTTGCTGCTTTTTTATTTTACCCATACCAGAAACAATTGCCATTACAACCTTCTTCATGATAGCATCAACCACTAAGCACACACTCTTAGCTACTTCTTCCGAGGTTTGAATCCTACTGTCCTTGTCTTGTTCTTGCATACCTTTCTCAAGAACCTATAGTATTTCCTCAATTATGTTGTTCATCGCATTTTTGAGAGCTTGAAGTTTGTTGTCCTCCACCTTCTCATGCTTCCATTTTTCCAAAGCTTGCATCCTTTCCTCCAATCTTTTAATCCTCTCATTCCCATCATCCTTGACCTTGTCTTCCTCCTTGCCTATTTTTTCTGTCTTCTCTTAATTATCCATTATATTTCCTTCTTCCTCCTCTTGAGTCATCTCATGTTGCGACTCCTCTACCTTTTCTTCCTTGCCATTACCATTCTCATTTTTTGCTTATGAATCTTCCTCTTCAACCGAGTCACCACCCAGACTGTTAGGGATCTCTTCTGTTGAGGAGGCATTATCCTCTCCTTCTTTCTTTTCCACACTTTCTTGCGGACTGTGGGTACTCTTCTCCTCAAGGCTCTGCAATTTTTTGTTACTTTCTTGTCCCTTCGACACCACCATAGCCAGTCTCTTTGACCTCCTCCCGCTAAGGTTTGATCCTTTTGTCTCGTTATTATCAGGAATGGTGATTGTGTCCATCTCTTCCCCAAGTTCACACAAAGTCAATTTCCTCCTCTTTTTAGCCCCCATCTCCATAGAAATGTCCTTTATTTTCTCACGTGTTACCATAAGCAAGTCTTTCCACATAGCAGTATCAGGGCTAGGGGATTTCTTACTGGGTTTTTTGGCCGAGGGGTGGGGAAGGTCTTCAATAAGCTCAATTTTCACCGAGCTTTGGGGTTTTGGGCTTTCAAGCAAATTGAGAGAAGGGTTTTTCTGCGGGGTCTTAGCTAACACGAATTTGCATATAGCTCTTATAAGTCCCTGGTGTAACAATGGATTGGCCCCATGAGTTAGACTCTAAAAAGAAAGGAAGGTTAATTTTTTCCTGATGTCTTATGTGGTTGAGAATGGGAAAATGATACCCATGGACAGACTGGTAGCGCCCCTCAAGGGTAAAATATTTCATAACAATAAAACAAACATTATGATACGAGGGCAGCAGTTTAATCCTAGAGTAGCCATTTTGAAATCTTTCAGGTTTTTCTTTCCTTCAAAAAACTTCTCAAAATAGTATTAATACTTACCATTGCTAACCTTAGCCACCTTCATTTCCTTGTAAGCTAGACCCATCGCTTGCGCAATTAACTTCGCATTCACCTTAAACTGGAGCCCACCCAGGTTTACTTTTCCATCCATCCAAGCATTAGCAAACTTATAGCTGAATTTTTCATCGTGTCCCTCCGTCACAGTGAAATACAGAGTGAAACCCATCCACTCAAAAAGACCCCAGAGCTCCTTGGGTAATTCATATTTGTGTGGTTCAGTACGCCACTTCCTTGGGCCTCCCATGGTGATATCTTGGCTTTGGAAATTTTTAGGAATGAGAAGAAATTCACTTCTATGCCCTTCAGTGTCTTCAACACTGGCAATAGGTAATTCAACACATTTAGTTCTAATGGTGACTCTATGGCTACTCATTTGAAATGCAGTTGGCTTAGGGTTTTTTCTATGATGCATTGAAGAGATCAAATCTCGATTATCACCTTTTTGCCTATCATCATTATTGATAGTGACAGCTCTGCCTCCTTTTCTTGCAATGATAACACTTATTTTATTCCCTCTTTTATTATTGTTACGAGCGCAAGTCCATCTGTCATATCGAAGATCGGACTCCAGATTTCTCCTCATGCAATTTATTTCCCTAATTAAATCTTTCATGTCAAGGTACAAAACTCTGTAGTCCAGTTGTCCTTTCCATCTTTGGTTTTTCCTTTTATTGGGACTTGGCAATCCTTTACCAATGTGCCTATGCCAACGTCCAGTCAGCTTGCCAACCTGTAACCGTGGAGTCCACATCCTCGCTAGCTGCCTCACCCCATCTCTCTTATTAATTATGAATATTCCCATCCTCATATCCCCTTATTTAAGTATTTTTCCACTAGGTTTGTTTGTCACCAAGACTTCTTTAATTTGATTAGGCAGATTAGAGAAATCCCAATCTATTTAAATTTCCTGATTTACTCCAAGGTTGGCCATTGCATCTGCCGCCTTATTACCTTCTCTAAAGGAATGGCAAATTTTAACGCATTTAATCTCTTGTATCATACTTTTACAATCTTCCAGCAGATCTCTAATTTCCCATGGGTTATTCATCATGTTGTTGAGATAGTCAACTATCAGCTCTGAGTCTCCTTCTATAATTACCTTGTTGTACCCCTTCTCTCTTAGATTTTTAACTCCAATCCAAACAACAAACGCTTCAACAAAGTTATTCGTTTTTGTTCCTAAGCCTTTGCTATATCTAGTTAGATAGGCACCCTTATCATCCCTTATCACTCCACCAGCAATAACCCGTCTAGGATTCCCTTTTGAGCAACCATCAAAGTTGCATTTCACCCATCCTGGATTCGGGGGGATCCAAACAATACTCTTTCTAATAAGTTGTTTTAGCCAGTTTATGTTATTTAAGTCATGGGAAATCTCCCATTGTTGTTTTATACTTAGCTCTTGTTGTGTTGGATTTTTCTTAGCCTGATTATATGAGCAACTTTCCACATTTTCCTGATTTTTTATTTTAATAATCAAACATAACTCCTTAGTAGTCCTTGTTGTATCCCTAAACACCCTATTATTTCTCTCTTTCCACAGTCCCCAATCCAAAAATGAGGGGATTTGTCCCCACAAATCACTAATTATATTGTGGGAATAAGGGCAAAAGCTCCATCCTTCCACAAAAATTTGAACATTAGCTAGGAAAACCCAATCCACCTTCACAATATTGAGAAAAAAAACCCCAACTTCTTGGGCATAAGAACATTGAAAGAACATATGCATGATAGTTTCCCCCTCTTCATTACAAAGACGCATCTATTGACAAGGTACCAACCTCTTTTCTTTAGGTTGTCCATAGTGAGGATCTTACCATGTATAACCGTCCGCCAGAAATAGTTAATTTTTGGGATTAGATTCTTTCTCCGCACCTTGAGCTAGTCAAAAGATCCTAAATCCTGAGTTTGTTGCATCATGGAGTCATATGTGGATTTAACTAAGAACCTACCAGTAGCATTTTTTACCCAGATCCATTCATCCTTTATGTTTCTTGAGAAGAGGTCAGTATTTCCTATTTGTTTCATAAGTAGATCAACCACAACATCCCAGTTTTGTTGTCTACTTCCCATGAGAACAACATTGTTTAAGTAGTCTTTGAAGATTTTCCATCTAGGTCTCAATCCTTCCCACACTAAGTAATTAGAAACTTTTTTTCCAATGTCTCTTTTTAGTCTCATTCTAATTTGTTGGAGGTCTCCAGAAGTTGACAGAGGGGTCAATGTGGACCAGGTATCTTCCCAAAAATCAGTATTAAGTCCATTTCCAACCCTCATTTTAGCACCTCTAGTCAAGACTCTTGTTTTAAGAAGATTATTTCAAAACATAGATCCATGTGGAAGCTCCTTCTTCCTTATAGAAAAACTAGCGTCCTTAATTTTTAAGTACTTTTCCCTTAGCATTTGAGCCCAATATTTTTCATTTTCCAAAAGAAACCAACCCATCTTCGCCACCAGAGCCTTATTGAACAATTTTAATCTTTTGATTCCCAACCCTCCTTCTTTCTTTGAGGCACACACCTTCTCCCACTTGATGAGCGCCATTATTTTCCTTTCCTCCACTCCAGACCATAACAATCTTCGTTGAATTGTTTCAATTCTCTCAACAATATATGTCGGTATATTAAACATTGAAAGATAATAGACTGGAATGTTCTGTAGGGAAGCCTTTAAAAGCTGAATTTTTCTTGCCAAATTCAACAATTTACCTTTCCAACCCACGAATTTTTTTTGGACTTTCTCCACTATATAGTTCCTATAGTTGTTGTTCGAATTTTGAGAAAAAAGAGGTAGGCCCAGGTAAGTAGCAAGTAACTTCACTTCTTGACCCCAAAATCCTTATGACTTTATTTTTCACAAGTAGG
This sequence comes from Sequoiadendron giganteum, assembly GCA_007115665.2. Lineage (NCBI taxonomy): Eukaryota > Viridiplantae > Streptophyta > Pinopsida > Cupressales > Cupressaceae > Sequoiadendron > Sequoiadendron giganteum. The sequence continues at coordinate 827,311,305 of CM021101.1, read as the reverse complement.
TGAGTATTAAAAAAATAATTTATTTTTTTTTGGTAATTTATACACTATCCTGACATTTCAACATATTTATCCATAAATAGTTTTCCATTGTTTAGCTTCAACAACAGATGCCTCCCCCATGAGAATGGTATCATCAACAAATTTTTGATTTGAGGCAAGGGGTAAAGAAGAAGCAGCACAAAAACCTTTCAGAAATTTATTATTAAGTTATTTTTGTATGTTGCGGCCTAGAGCCTTTGCCACAATGACAAACATATAGGGAGATAAAGGGTCTCCCTATCTCAACCCCTTTCCTAGTGAGAAAAAACCATGGGCAATACCATTAACCAAGACCGAGTACTTGAGGGTAGTGACACAAGCTTTTATCAAATTGAGAAATTTACTTGTAAGCCAAATCTATCCAAAACAACAAATAAAAATTCTAGGAAACCCTATCATAGGCTTTGGAGATGTCTAATTTCAACACCATACTTGGCTTTTTACTGTAATCCATAGAGTGCAAGACCTCATGAGTGTAGATTATTGCATCCAATATTTGTCTGCCCTGAACAAAACCCTTTTGATTAATGGCAATCAATTATCCTAAGACCAGTTTCAGCCTGTTAACTATGATTTTGGAGAAAATCTTATAAGTTGTGTTGCATAGAATTATTGGTCTATAATCATTCATTAAAGTAGCTTCATTGGTCTTAGGAATAAGGGCCAAAAAAGTGGTATTCATTTGATTCAAGAGTCTTCCAGATCTAAAAAAATCTTTAACAACATTAAAAAGGTCCATAGAAACAATCTCCCAGTAGACTTGGAAGAAGCTAGGAGGGAATCCATCTGGTGCAGGAGCTTTGAAAGCTTTGAAAGAGAAAACAACCTCATTCACTTCTTTCATAGTGTTAGTCTTGGTTAATTCTTTCAGGTCTTCCTCTGTGATAACATTAGGTATAACCTACGGGAACTCCTCTAATTCCAAATTGTCGACCTTGGAAGCTCAGGATAATTTGAAAAGAAGGAAACAACCTCATTTTCTATTTCTTCTTCCCCATTAAGAATGATGCCATTAGAGGTGGTAAGAGATTTGATCATGTTTCTTCCCCTATGCTTCATAGTGGATTGGTGAAAAAACTTAGTGTTTCTATCTCCTTCCCAAAGCCATTGAATCCTTGATGTTTCTAGAAAATTTCCTCCTTCTTACTTATTTTGTGCCATTGGGCTCTCAACTCCCTTTCTTTGGTGTAGATCTCATCATCACAAGTTCTTGCCTCCATTTGGTCTTGGACTTCCTTAATTTTCAATTTTAGGTCTCTCTTAGTAGTAAAGATGTTCCCAAAAGTGTATTTGCTCCATCCTTTGACCTTTTCCTTAATTCTTTTTAAATTTCGCGTTAGCCTAAACATTGGGGTACCAACACAAGGTAGGTTCCACCATTCCTCTATTAGAGATTTAAAGTCCGGGTGAAGGGGCCACATGATTTCATATCTGAAAGGGGTAAAAATTTTTAATCACTCTATCATCCCATTCCAAAAGAAGTGCATTATGGTCAGATCTCATTCTAGGAGAGGCAAAAAGAGTGATTTTGCAATATGTTCTAGTTAGAGGATATCAAAAATCTACCCAGCTTGACTTGGATGAGTTGATTGCCTTGTCTTCTATTGGTCCAAGTAAAGAGGGATCCAGTAAGGGATATCCATTAGTCCCACAGAATCAGGAAAGATTGAGAGATCCATCATACTATCAGAGTAATCTATTAAACCTCCTATTTTTCTCAGATGGGTATAGTGGGGAATTAAAATCACCTCTAGTCATCCATAGATCATCTTTGTTGTTTATCATAACCCCTTCCAGCAAATTCCATAATTCCAGCCTATCCAACCTAGAATTGGGGCCATAGATACCCATATTCCATTTAATGGAAGTCGCCATCCTCCATACTAATCAAGAGATGGTTCTTATTCTTAAATTTCAACTTGCCACTAAACCAGGAAGAATTTCAGCATGTAGCAATCCCTCCAGAGGCGCCTTCTGCATCACCGACTTCATAATTAGCTCTTGGCCAAAGCCACTTCAGGGTTTTCTCAAAATTTTCCTTTTTCATTTTGGTTTCCTGAATCAAGAGGATATCAAGTTTCACCTCAGCTAAGCAATCATTTAGGACATGTTATTTATATGTACCATTAATACCTCTTACATTCCAAGACAAAATATTCATAAGATCGAAGAGTAGAGGAGCAGTGCCAGGCTGATACTACCCCATGTGGGAGGTCAAACTCCCTTACTTCCTTTTCGATTTGTTCCCTGCCAATGAATCAAGGGTCTTCGGCTTCCTTATTGCCACATCTTTTATGTTTCTTTGATTCTTGTTTCTTTTGATTGGGGTCTACCTACTTTGTTGTTTCCTCCTACGTCTGGTTTTTTCTTTTTTGTGATTTGGTTTTTATCCATCCTTTCTCATCTTTGTTTTGTGGTGTTTTCTCCTCCCCCAAGTTTGGTTCATGGGGGTCTTGAGATGGATTCAATAGCTGTTCCTTTTGGCTTATAATTTTCCCTTCCTCCTAGGCCTCATTTTGTTGTTCTCCCTCAGATGTTGGAGGTGAAGTTGTTCCCTTGTTTTCCTTTTCTTTATCTAAATCCAATACTTCCTCCAAAGATGGCAGGGTGGATGGTTCCTTGACAACCTCTGAAAACAACCTTTCTAGATTTTCTTTTGGGGCTTCCTTTATTGGAGAAGTGTCATCTGTCTCATTTTCTTGATCTGGGTTAAAGGTTTTTTTGTGAGTAACAGTTGTTTATTGGGTGTTGAGGTTTCAGGTTCCTTTGAAATGTTCAACAAAGTCATATTCTTCAAAGGAGCATTCATTTGTGTCTCAGTTTGGGGTATCTTAGGCTCAAGGGGAACTTCGTTACAAGCATCCTGTAAATGCCCAAATTTATTACATCCTTGACAGAATACCATGGCCCTCTCATATTCTAAAGGATGAACCCATTTTCCAAGCTTAGATTTAAGGTAACAGAAGTGGGTAGGACTATGTTAACCTCTATGTTAACACAAATTCTTACATAAACTTATCTTGCTTTAAGAAGAGTAACTTTGTCAATGGTGACCAAAGAACCAAAGGAGTCAGCTATTCCTTTAAAAACCTTTTGATCTCAGAACTCTAGTGGCAACCCAGGGAGCCTGATCCAAGTAGGAGCAACTTTCCCTAGATCAGCAGAGGCATCAAACCCTAGTTTCCACTTGCATAAAGACAAAATATATTAAAAACCACTATAAAAAGCCCATGGTCCTCCCGTGAGGATATTTAACATATCCTTAGGGATAACAAAGGTAAACAAAAAAATACCTTTAGGCATAGCACTTATAGAAACATTTCCTTTGAGTTTCCAAGTGTTAGAGGCCCATTTTCATACCAGGTCTATATTGGGTCATCTAGCAAAGAATTTCCCCCCTAAGGACAACTTCAAACCCTCCAAGGCGTCATTCAAGATTGCATCTGGGATGTCCACTTTGTCCCCCACCACAGTATAAAAAGTCGACACGGACTTTTGAGGTGTCTTAGTCAAATTTTGACTTCCAACTAGCTTTTCCATTTAGGAGGCCGTTTGGGCATCAGGGCCTAAACAAACCTTGCCTTCAGAAGAAAACACAAGGTTGTTCAAACCCCCAGATGACGGAATATGCGTAGTGCACATCAAGTGTTTAGGTCTCTTAATCGGTGAAGCAATGCTATTCTAGGAAACAACATATTGCATTGGTGGGGGAGCCCTCATGGGGCCCCCTCCAGGTTGATTCATCAAGCTACAAAGGAGCAAAAATTCAAAAAATTAGAGTGTGTGTGCAAATGCAATTCGTGTGCTAGATTGTTGTATTCTTTGTTATGCACTTTTTTTATTTTGTTAATTTAGCATAGAATTTAGTTTTTGGTCTATATGAGACTACAATGCATCACAAAGACATCTACGCATCACGATGTCACCCTTGGTCGAGAGCTAGTCAGCTTGCTCATGAGACCTGTAAAGTCTACTTTTCGGTCTCTAAAACTCTTATTCTAAAATATTTCATAAAACATAAATTATAAGTAAAACTCCTTGTGTTTCCACCCTTGTCACATAAGCTTTGCCCTTGAGGTAGTTGAAGAACACTCACCCTTAGAGGAGGTAGGGGGTGTCATTTTTCCTCCACTACATTTTGGTGAACCCGACGTGAACCTATTCTTACCTTTATCTTTCTGTCAAAAAAAATCTGCTCTCTTGTCAAGATGTGTATTGGATAGAGCGTTGTGACATTTTTTATGAGTTTCGCAACCCATTCCACTACCTTCGGACATGTAGTTAGGAGAAGTTATCGACATCTAGATATGGGTTCTAGAAGACAGTTCAATCCTCCTTGCCAAGGTCCTAATTTTGAGGAATTCACTACAAGACTCTCATCTATTTTTTCACCTCCTCTTCATTTCACTCATCCATTAGTTGAAGTTCAAGTGTAGTCTCCACCAACACTCATTCTAAATCTTCCTCTCCCTTAGCCTGTGAATCTTCTATTAGGATTCCCATTGAGCAGATCCAATCTTTGGAAGAGGGGCTCAAAGAGTTTGAAGACTGTGGAAAAAGAAAACGCATACACTCAAGCTACTCTTGTTCTTAATGATCTGATAAATCTACTCATTTCAAATTGTGGAGGTCTAGAGTTTCTTCAAGGGATTTCTAATACGGTGGAAACCCATGTCCCCTTGTACACTTCTATCTTGAGTAACCCTCTAGACGTCCAATCAAAAATCACTAGCTACCAATTATATGTTTCGATGTCAGGAGTGTTCATGCATATGGTAGACATGGGTCCTTTTGTTCCCTTTATTTATGTTCTTGATAATACCAACACCATGTCTATGGAAGTTCATAGTTTAAAGTGAATCAAGTCCCTTTAGGATTTGAAATCCCTACATTTGGAACCCAAATTCTCACCACCTCTGGCACCTCAACTAGTCAGACCTTGTCAACCAATCTCGTCCTTAATGATTTATTACAAAACATGGGACATATATAATCGTAGTTGGCCAATCTAACTAGCTCCACCTCACAATCTACATTACAACTGTATTATCATTGCAGTCCTCTAGCACTTACTATCCTAAATGTTCCTACACCCCAAGGGGTAGAAATTCCTAAGTTTGATAAGTATGTTGGCAGAGAGGACCCGTAGACCCATGTCTCCTCCTTTACTACTATGTGTACTGACTTCCTTTATCAAGATGCCCTGTTAGCAAAGCTATTCCTGCAGTCCCTCAAGGATGCTACATTGGAATGGTTCTGCTTGCTTCCTAACAATTCCATCTTTTCTTTCAACCAATTGGTAAATTAGTTCTTACAATAATTTTCAAGAAAATAAAAGGAAAATAAAAGGCCAAAGATCACCTTCACAGATCTCGTTCGATGCAAGCATGGAACCCATGAAAGAGTAACTGATTTTGTAGCCCGATACCAATCCCTATTCTCCCAAATCTCCTACACCCTACAAAATTTTGATGTACAATGTGTGTTCATCAGAAACCTATTGCCAGCATTGAGAGACAAATTCCTCCTGATGAAGTACCCTTAATTTTTGCTCATTTGTGTGTTGTACTACACAAATATCACCAGACAATGATGTCTAGTATAGGATTCGTCCTCGTCCTCTCATCTAAATAATCGGTTATTTGTGTTTGTTTCTGAGGAATAAAAAAAGAATAAAGCGGTAGCAAACGTGGTATCTATTCTTGCTTAAAAGAACTTTGCAATATGTATAGAATCTCCACGAAGCTATGAGTCCTCCAGGAATGTTTTCAAAAATTGTTAAAAGATGGTTTAATTTCCCTCCCAAAAATAAGACCATTGTATGAGCCCTGTCCTAACTGGTATGATGCACAATTTTTTTTATCAATACCACCGAGTGTCTAGTCATGATATCGAATGATGTGTACGTCTTAGGCATGCCATCCAAGATCACATAGACAACTGTATCATCTGACTCGATGGTAAGAAACAAAATTCAAATAAATCTATAGTCAAGCCTAACAGCCAGCTGCAAATATACACAGACCATTTCCCTTCCCATTCTGCTAATTTGATAACGTATGCTTCTTCATCTATTGATCCTAGCCCATCTGAATATGTGAACATGATTTTGTTCACTTGTGTTCCTCCTTTAGATCATGTGGATAAGATACTCGGCATAACATTCACACCATGTGACTTGCCTCTCAATAGGGAACCTTCTCCATTATACATACCAGCTCGAGTCAACGATAATGCCGTGACTGGCATTATGATTGACCCTACTAGTTGGGTCAATGTCATCACATAAGAGACCCTTTTCATGAATAATCTACAGAGGGAGAGTTATTAAGAGTCACAACTCACACTTCGTACTCATGATGGTCTTTCTATCTCGCTTACTGGATATATCTCTTTGTTGGTCCTTGTTGGACCTAAGTCTCTTTAAGTCCCATTTGTTTTGATACTTGAATTTGACCTATTCGGGGTTAGAATAGGCATTCAGTGGCTAGTCTCCATGAATTTGGTCACCTCAGTTGTCCACAAGTATTTAAAGCTTCCTCATGATGACATGGTGTATACTATCCAAGACGCTAGATATAAATGACTCATGTCGCATGGGGTTTTTTCCTTGGACCATTTTTTGCCTGCTCCAGTCCAACCCTTACCACCTCGAGGAGGCTTGATTTACAAGGCCTACTTTAGCTATAAGAATGTGTTACACCCTATTGTGTTATTACCTATTTAATGTTACCTTGTTGAGTTAAAATGCTTTAATATAGAATTATGTTTTGTATATGAATCTTGATGTATAATGTGATGAATGATTGTTTAATTCAATAAGATATCATGAATGTTTAGAAGAGGTATATGATTTGTATATGATTTTTTTTTGTATATGAATCTTGATGCATATGTTTATTCAAGAGGTATTTAGGTTACATGGAGTTCCTGAGAAGATTATTTCTGATAGGGATGCTCGTGTGACGTCTAGGTTTTGGCAAACCATGTTTTCTTCACTTGGAACACAGCTAAACATAAGTTCATCATATCATCCAGAAACTAATGGGAAAACAGAAAGGGTGAACCAAGTGTTAGAAGATCTACTAAGAATTTATTGCATGGATCAACAATACAAGTGGGAAGATTACCTACATTTGATAGAATTTATGTATAACAACTCTTATCATTTTGTGATCAAGATGGCTCCATTTGAAGAATTGTATGGTAGGAGTTGTTGAACTTATATAAGCTTTAATATGCTAGAGGATAGGATAAACTTTGGACCAAAATTTTTGTTAGAAATGGAGGAGCAAGTTGGTATTATTAAGTAGAGGCTAGTGGAAGCTAATGATAGGCATAAGAGTTATGCCGATTCCAAGTAGGTACCCAGACTTTTTTCAATAGGGGATAAGGTTTTGTTAAGATTTAAGCCTCACAAGAGTTCCATAAAGTTTGGAAAGTCATCCAAAGTAGCTCCACATTTCGTAGCTCCTTTTGAGGTTCTCTAAGAAGTGAACCCTCTTTCCTATAGAATTGCTTTGCCACCAACTCTTGTCAGGATGCATAATGTATTTCATGTGTCATACCTTAAGAAGTACATGTCAAGGGATAACCGTGTTATTGATTGCAATGTTTTATTGGTACAAGACCCAGTAGTGGTAACAATTGAGCCTCTCAAGGTGCTCGAAACACGTAAACTTCACTTACGTAATAAACAGGTTCTACAATGCAAGGTCCAGTAGGATCAATATGCAAAATATTATACAGGTAGGGCCCCTTCAAGCCCATTTGTGCCCTAAAAGAGATTTTTTTTTCCATAACTTGGGCATACAATATTGAAATTGGGTGAATGAGATATCGTCTAAAAAGTTGGTTTTGTTAACTTTCTAGTGGTGTGGGTCTCATCACCATTTTTTTTTGTGCATTCGATAACTTGTTGAAGTTAGAGGTGTTGTTTTCAGTCCCGAACTCATAAATTTTGACCCATTTCTTTGATTTTCACGATCCTAGTAACATTGAGATAGTCTTTCAGAGCTCTTCACAACCATCCATGTCATTTTCTTAGGATTTTCCCTAGGTATATTTTATTTAGATTTTTGTGTTTCACACTCAATTGAATTACTTGGATGTTTTAGCTTTTGGAATTTTTTTGTTTGTGTGGGATAACTCATTTTTGGTTGTTATACAGGTATTTCCAATATGCTATCCTATTTGGGTATTATAGACATATTTTGCATGTAATTTATCTATTGCAATGTAAAAAGGGGATTCGCTAATCCTGAGTCTCTAAGAAAAAGAAGAGTCTACAGGGAGCAAATAACCCTCCATTACCTCAAAGTACAAGCTCAAGTGACAAAGAGAATAAAGAATATTGAAATGACTTGATTAATTGAAATGTTAGACTAGAATGACAAAACTACAATTTAATAGAAACTGATACAAAATTATGAGATACAAATTACAGAAGTAGAAAGTTCAGGACTCATAGATTATGCCCCTGGAAGAGAAAATTCTCGACCAACAGACAACAACGCACCATGGGGATGTCTACGCCCTGCATTGTCATCCCTATCAAAAGCTAAAAGCTTAGAATCTGCAATACCTGGTTCTTCAAATTAAAATATTTGCACATAGAAAGGATGAGGAAAAATGTTGGGGCTATTTTGGGGCTTACCTCAGTCAAACCTCAATTTTGGTGTTTCCACCTCTACAAATAGTCAGATAGATAGGGATAGACAAAATTACATGAAATGTAATAGAAACAAACCTCGTTGTGGAGGAGAGACCCTATCATGAATGTAATAGATGAGACAAATAGATAATTGTAAATGTAGACAAGATAGCATTACCAACAGTTTGTAGCTCCCTCTTGGCTTGATAGACGAGACATGCTTGCTTGCAAGAGAGCCTTGACTATTGATGGGACGAGATTCCAATAGATTTTCATTGCAGAGAGCAAGAGAGAAAAGATGTAGAAGAGAATAGAGCAAGAGAGCAAGATCGAACGAGACAAAGTGAGAATGAATGAAAGAATGAGTGAAAAGAGGAGTTTTGTGAGGCTACATGGGCGAGAAGAGTTGTTACACTCATGATTTTTCCACAAGGACATGTGCCATAGGAAAAGGATGTGAAATTACCTCATTTAAAACTCAAAAAATTTGAGAACGCTAGCATGTCGCGCATCGCACAAGCCTCCTGCTCAAAATTTTGCAAGAAATGAGGTACCAAACTGCTAACGTTTCACCGTTGTCCCTGATGTAGTTGAAATCATGAAATTATGATATAAGGTTTTGTCATTAATGCGGTGGGATGCCATAAATGTAGCAAGTGTGAAACTTCCATAGGGTGCAATTTTATGACACTACGTTTTGCCCCCACTTTAGCGAGTTGGATTTTTGAAGAAAAATCGGCTACACTAAAGTAGTTAGGAAGACATAAGTACAAAATCAGAATTTTGAAAATTTTACAGATGTACTAAAAAGGATATTGTAGAGGCCATAGCGATTGAGCAGTTGGATACTGATGATGCCCCTAGCGTTTGAGCTCGGTGAGAAACTACAATGCCCGACCTTAGGTTTTGTTTTGCAAAACTCAAAATTATATTAGTTTCAAAAATAAAATAAAAGCTACCATAACGAGAAGAATGCTTAAGAAAAACTTGGTGATTCGGAAGAAAATTATGGTGAAGAGGTGAATATATGTAGGTAAGTGCAAAAAGATGGGGGGCCAAAAAGGGGTCTAAGTGGCCACTTTTTTCTAAAATCAGGAAATACTGACCATGAATGTAAAATTGAGGATAGTTACACTCAAAAAATTTAGATGCAACAAAAACAAGGATTGTAGTGCTCCAAGTCTACTTTCTAAATTACTAATTTTTTAAAAAATGGTAGAGATTAAGGGGTTCAAAAAATGGAGCCAAAAAAATTGGTGTTGTTTTTGTCAAAAAAATATAACATAATGACTTTTGTGGCTCCCTCAAAAGGTTAACTTTTTTTTGGGTATTTTTAAAATCGCTTTGATGAGAAATTAGCTAATAAAATGTAGTTTATGCTTGATTTTTCTGATAATTTTTTAATAATATTTGATTTTTTACTAATTTTCAAAGTGGACACATCCTGAAAAACATAATTTTGGTCATGCTATCCCTATAAATTTTGAAAACTAATTGATAATTATTTTTTTAATGTGTAGAATGGAGTCTAGTTTCTAAAAAACAAAAATTTAAAAAATTTCAATGAACGGTTAATTTATAACGAAAAAATACCGAACACTGATTTTTGACAAAAAATGGACACACAAACAAAAGAAATTAAAGATAAAAGGTTTAACATTGTCAAAATGTGAAAAAATTACATCTTTAAAAAGAGAGAGCTTAACATTACCCATGAGTTTGGTTTGTTCAACCTTGAAACACATGCAAACTTGATGGTTAGCATGAACGCGATTATGTGAAATCTTGTAGAATATGCAAAAACACGTCTTTGGACTTTGGGAAGGCACTCTAAACCTTTGGGTTGGTAATCCAAAGCAAATACCAAGCCTAAGGCTTGGAGATTCCCAAAGCAAGAAATAACGCACTTGCATTATTTCATGGTTTTGACATATTTTTTTGTGTTTGTGCTCAAGAGTTGCCTAAACAAGACATAACTCGAGCGTGTTATAACATGTTTGCGTTATGTCTTGTTTTGTGTTAAATGCCAGTCTATTAAATGTATGTATAAATATTTGTATGTATATATGTATGCTTGTATGCCATGCATGCATGCATGTATGTATGTATGTATGCATGCTTGTATGTATGTAGTATGTATGTATGTATGTATCAATGTATGTATGTATGTAAGATAGTATGCACATATGTATGTATGTATGTCTGTATGTATGTATGTATGTATTTAGAGGGAGGGAGAATTTTAAGAGAGAGAGAGAGAGAGAGAGAGAGAGAGAGAGAGAGAGAGAGTTTGCATGGGATGCGAGGGAGAGAGACAGAGGTAGAGAGGTAGTGAGAGAGAGACCTGAGAGAGGGTGAGGGTGGGAGGGAGAGACTTGAGAGAGGGAGTGGGAGAGAAGGGGTTGGAGTGAGAGGGACTTATCTAGGTAGGATGGGAGGCATAGGAGAGAGAGAGAGGGGGGGTGGGAGAGAGAGACCTGAGAGAGAGGGAGAGAAAGAGAGATTTATCTAGGTAGGGTGCCAGAGGGAGAGACTTGAGAGAGAGAGGGAGTGCGAGGGAGAGACCTGAGAGATAGGGAGATAGGGAGTGCGAGAGAGAGGGAGTGGGAGAGAGATAGAGGGAGTGAGTGTGTGAGAGAGAGATAGAGGGAGTGAGTGTGTGAGAGAGAGATTAGGGTTTAAGGGTTGAGGGTTGAGGGTTGAGGGATTAGGGTTTAAGGCATAGTGTCCAGGGTTGAGGGTTACGTGAGAGACCTAGATGGCTAAGGAGGGATGGATGGTTGAGAGAGAGAGAGAAGAAACCTTTAGAAAATTAACATTTTCATAACGTGAGCATGTTTTGAAGAAGTTGAGATATAGTTGTTTTGTATAGCAAGACAAAACACACTCACGTTATAATGCAAGTGCATTTTGGCTTGCTCTAAAAATAGTAAAAAGGCTAGGACACCCGTGATCCAAACCCACATGTTTTGTTATTCTGCTAGTTATGCACGTGTTCTGACAAAAAAAAGCTTTTTGATGTTGTTAGGAAGTGTACATGCAAAGTTTTCACTTTCTACCACCTTTGCATGGACTTTCCACCACCTTTTTATGGTTTGCCAACTTAGGAAGGAGGAAATAAGAGAGTTTTCACATAGAATTTGATATATATATCAATTCAAGTCTCAAGTTTTGTAGTGTTGGAATGTTAATTGTGATTGAATTGTAGGAATTTAACATTATGCATTGGTTATTTGTATTGTTGTTAGTAATTCTATGTGAGTGATATACAATTGATTGATGAAAAGGAAGCAAGCTTGTGAAAAACTCAAATTGTTGAGGAGTTTGATTCAAAAAGAAACAAAGATTACATAATTGGGTAGTTCCTCCATTCGAATCTTCATTTTTTAGGTATGTCAATTCTTTACACATTTTCTTTACATTTTCCTTAATTTTATTATGTTTCTTTATCATCCCTTATCATACATGCTTAATACAATGCTTTGATTTTGTTATTATGCATATTCCATGTTCATCAAATTGTTTGTTTCTCATTATAACCTGAGCGCCTCTTGGCACATTTTAAACTACACAATTCTTTACACTTGCCAATTATATTTTAAACCGCGTCTCTTTGAGGCATTTTGTTAAACGATTGACCTACCTTGTGTATGCTTCCACATTTCGTATACACATTTATGAGAGTAGTTATAACTATGTAATATAATACATCATTTCTTATTCATTTTTTATGGATGTGCATACCCATTTCCAAAGCTTCCATTTTGGTATAGGCATGGGGGATGTTGGAAAATGCTTTGGAATTTGGTTTTACACCTAGAAATTGCATTTGCTTGAAATTTTCTAAAGCCTTTTCAACAAATCCATTTTGTGCATATCCTGCAATCATTGTGGTCCACGAGGACATATCTCATTAAGGCATTTTGTCAAACAGTTCATGTGCCTTGTCTATACATGTCTACCAAAGCATTTTATCAAACATGTTAGACATGGCAATGAGCTGTTTGAAAAATATGCCTGAAAGAAATGTGGTCTCATGGTGATGTCCATCACCATGAGACCACATTTCTTTGAGGCATTTTCTCAAACAACTCACTACCTTGTCTATGCTACCACATTTTTCATACATGCCTACCAAAGCAGGTCATGACTTATAATGTATGAGATAATCAACAAAAAATTGAGTACTTATTGAACTATATATTTCTTATTATTATGCTTACTATTTGCCCTATCCATAGCTTGTTCGAAAGCACTTGTTTTAGGCTTTTATCCATAGCATCAAGGTAGTGAACTGTTTGATAAAATTCTTTGGTAGACATGTATGAAAAATGTGGTAGCATAGAGAAGGCAGTGAAGTGTTTGAAAAAATGCCTTAAAGAAATGCGGTCTCATGGAGATGGAATGCCATGATACCACATTCCTTTAAGGCATTTTTTCAAACAACTCATTGCCTTCTCTATGATATTACCTTGGATGGGGTGGATGGTATAGTGTGGTCATGGCATTCCATCACCATGAGACCGCATTTCTTTGAGGCATTTTTTCAAACACTTCACTGCCTTCTCTATGCTATTATGTTGAGATGGGGTGGGTGGAATAGTGTGGTCTTGGTTATGAGATGGAGGGGGATCATGACATAAAGAGGGAGGGGTGTTTTGATCATGAGGGGAAGAGGATCATTAGATGGGGTGGAAGGTGTACTTTGAGACCACATTTCGAGAGCGATCATACAATGGAGTGGAAGAGGTACTTTGATCTGGACACAGAAGGATGTCATTAGATGAAGTGGGGGAGAGGGGATTGTGAGAGGGGGATGGAGGGATATCTTGCTCTTAAGATGGAAAGATATCATTAGATGAGATGGAAGGGATATGTTGTTCTTGATTGGAAATGGGATCATGAGATGGAAGGGGATCATATGATGGAGGAGAAGGGTTTTCTTGTTCTTTATATGGAGGGGAATCTATGTTAGCATGTTTTGGATTAGGAGACGGACATAGTTCATTTGATATGGATGGTGTGATGAGGGAGGAAGGTTTTATAGACTCTTCAACTTGGATAGATGGATTGATAGGGGATTCATTTAAGATTTAGGGTATTAGGGTTTATCTTGATGTGGGGGTGAAGGAGGTGGATGCATGATATGGGAAGATTGCACCACTTTGTTTTTGCATGGGGAAACAACCACCTTTGCAAATAGTCCTTGGAGGAAGTTATTATGAGAGACATGGGATAACTTTGCTTGGTAATAGTGAGGTGATGTGGATTTTAAGGATGTGGGATATGAACAAGTGGAATAAGAGGTGGAAGCTTCCATGGATTGGTAAATTGAGGATGAGGATGAGAACTGTGAAAAGGATTTGGAGGGGAATTTTGGCTAAAGGCTTGGTTTCTGTTATCAAAGGAAGGGGAAGGATAAGCAAGAGGGGATGGATTGGGATTGGATGAAGGTAGGGAGGATGGAAGCTTAGCACCGATGCCAAGGAGACATCTAAGCATGACATCCTCATAATTATAGAAGTAGAAGGTGAGGACAAAGTTAGTGGTGGTGGATGGGGATGATATGGATGGGGGATTGGTGGAAAATTGGAGCATTTTGTCTATTGAAAATTGATTCAAGGTGATCCACAATGCTCTCATTGTCATCATTGGGATTATATTCGGGTTGGTCAAAAAGGCTATCCTCATCATCATTGACATGGTTGGGGTTGGTTGGAATAGATGAAGTTGGATTATAATAGATTAGGTTGGATGGAGGATTAATTGGAAGAAAGGTTGGTATTGCTTTTGGATGAGGATGGAAATTAGGATGATGGATTAGAAATGAACTTGAGGATTGGAAGAATAGGATCTAAGGATGAAGATGGAGGATAAGATTAGATTTGGGGATAAAATCCAAGACTTGATTAAAGAGGATTATCTATTCTTAAGGCAGTGAGCTACTTGAAAAAATGTCTCAAAGAAATGTGGTCTCATGGTGATGGAATGGTATTCCATCACCATGAGACCACATTTCTTTGAGACATTTTTTCAAGCAATTCACTACCTTGTCTATGCTATTGCTTACTATCATGCTTTGATAGATTTTTTCGAAGCATCCATAGCTTGTTCAAAAGCACTTGTTTTAGGGTTTTAGCCATAGCAGCAAGACAATGAACTATTTGATAAAATTCTTACGCAGATATGTATGAAAAGTGAGGTAGCATAGACAAGGCAGTGAACTTTTTGAAAAAATGCCTCAAAGAAATGTCGTCTCATGGTGATGGAATGCCATGACAAGCAAATGCAATTGACAGTTGCTCCTAGTTATTAGTTATGCAATGTGAAGTAATTGCATAACTGCTACAGTTGACTTTGTAAAAAACTATATTGTAATTGAAATTTTGTCATCTATCAACATTTAGTTATTAATTATGCAATGTGAAATAATGTTTTGAGTTTGAAAGATGTGCAATGCAATGTAAACGGCAATATGAATACAAATTACCAAAAATCTATTTTCTACAATTCATTAGTTAAACTCTTTATTTTATTTGCTCTCTATATCTCTATGTTATGGAAATGCCTTTCAATTTTAAATAAAACAGTTTTCTACAATTTTTTACGTTATTTTAAATCCAAATTTTTCCCAAATTTTTCAAAAAAATCTTTTACTTTTGATTTGCGGATTGTTTCCTCAAAAGATTTTTGCTGTCACTGTCCTAACAACTACAAACTTGACCTTAAGCATAAAATGGACCAAATTAAGATGGAAATGTGTATATAGAACTATATGTGTTCATAGACATAATAAGTAAACTATAGTAAATGTATAGGAATGTGCAGACATATGAATAGGATAAGGTGCAAAGTGTATAGAAATGTATATAACAAATTGATAGGTGACATTAACCAAAAGATCCATCTTTATACAAAATTGCATTTGTCAATACATCAATGCATTGAGATACATTTCTCAAAATAAACACAAAACTGAATGGTAAATGGCATGAATATGCAAATTTCACCCTAACGATACGAAAAATACTAGAAATCACATATTTATCAAGAGGAAAAATTGATACGGTGTATGCAGCCAGACATCAAAGTAGTTTTATTCCCATTACCTTTTATTCCATTGCACAGAAGCTTTCTAATTTATTTTAAGGGAGATTCATGACATTAAATTGTTTTCTATACATACAAGGTTCAAGGTTCTCCCTTGTTCCAGTTAAGCGAGAATTTCTTTAGGTTATCAAACAAAATGGTAACGGATTCAATACAAAACCTCGTAAATTTTCTTCTCTTTGCAAAAGGAGGACACTCTGCAAGAGTCGATGGTGGAAGAGATAAAGAGCTAATATTAGATTATATGCTCACCATTTCCCCGCGTTGTAGATGTAGCATTTTGTTCATAAAGCACAGAGTTAATCTGATAAATTCAATATTTGTTATTTACTTCAAGAATCTTAATAAAGGAGAATCTGGCACAAAATTTTAAGAAAAATAATGGATTCCAGTGAAGATTACAATCCACTAATAGAAGAGACAGGGACTGACAATTCCTCCAAGGACACAAAATTTAAATGATTCAATCCAATATTTAACAATTTTAATCAATTATTCCTCAATTTCAATCCAATTAAATTAATAGAAAACAAATCAATTGAGAGTAAATGACACAAATAAAAGAGACTGATAAAGAAATAACCCAGAAAAACAAAAAATAAAAATAAAAAATCATTAAATCTTACTCTATGGGTGAATGTAATTCTTCTGTGATGCCATTTCCCATTTTGATCAGTATGCAATCTCAACAATTTTTGCTAATACTCAAAAGGGGAAAGATCTTCAGAGAAGCAAAACTAAAATACTGGTTAGCAGAAACTTATTCCAAAGGTCAAAACTGTATCCAGAAAACTGCTGCCACTTCATTTAAATCTAGGAGACTTAAATGCTCCATTTCCTCAAAAAATGAAGACTACACAAACATAATATAAAAATACTATAAATATGCACCACCTAACTTCAAGGCAGGTCAAAAACAGAAAAAGAAGTAAGAGATGCATCAAGAATCTGCAGGTTAAATTGGAATGCATTGCTGTTGCTTAAATCGCAATGCGTTCCATAGCTTCAATAGAAACTCATTCCCGTAGCTTGAATTTAAGTATGTAGGCAAATTTCAAGCCCTGCAAATGCTATTCTCATCCTTAGGGAAGCATTCTGAATAATTCAACACTTCAGTTAAAGTAAACCCCAATGCTTGCGGAGGTCAGGTCCAGTCTCTGGATTCTCAAGAAGAAGAAATAATACAATTTGAGGAAACATCATGATGTAACTTCCTGGAGAATATGCGTTAAACATGAAATCTACCAGTGACCAAGCACCTGAATGTGACTTAAATCAAGATACATGAATTTGCCATTTTGAAAGAGCTGCAACTTATAGAAGCCTTAAATGAGAAGTATCATTAACCCTCTGAATCTGCCATCCCGTTTTAAAGGAATGCCGAAGGACAGTGATAGATGTGTTGTCTATACAAAGCCGATGTGTCATCAATGGATTGGAGCCAAGCAGTCCCCTTAAGAGGCACTTAATAGCCATGCCATGTGTAAAGATGCCTACACATGGATTTGGCTGCTTACATTGTTCTTGTAACTGACTGCTGCCTTCTCTAGAAGAGTCAATTGCATTCTCATTGTCTCCTGTTGTCACATATTGCAGCCTGCTTTTACCGGACTTTCTTCTTCCTAGGTGCTTTTGTCGATTAAATAATTCCCACTGTGATACACCAGTATCATCTCCATCTTCGATGGGATGATGAACCGGCACTGAGTTTTGAGTTGCAGAACCTTTAAACTGCCTGTTGTACTGTCCAGAATTTCTCAGGGTCGCATATTCTGCCCTTCTCAAAACTCTACTGTTTAAAAATTCAACCATTCGGTACTCAACTTGACGCTGAGACTCTCCACCTGGTGCACAAAAGTCAGGCTGGTATTTGTCAATGATATTAAGCAGGTCAGGAGAGTATATCTCTGAACGAAGGTGACCTTCCCATTGACCTTGGCTCATCTCTACCAATGATTCTGAGCACTCCACCTTCTCTTCTGAAATATTCAGTTCCTGCATATTGTGGAAAAAGATGCAATCAGATGAGTTCCAGAATAACAATCTTGAAATGCATGTGTTAAAAACAGATTGAAGTAAACAATTAAATAACATATATTTACTATGTAGCTCACACTGCAACAGGTCTTGCAGATAAGCTTACAGTAAACAACTAAAGTTGCTTTGGCCTAATTATTAGAGGAACCAAATCCAAACAAAATCACTAGAACCATAAAGATGAAATCTTAAGGGTCAGAATGTTGGGTACAGAATTTAAACCATGGTATTGATAATAGAATGTAACTTCATTTAAGGAATGGTGAACTCACTCAACAATGGAACCAAGTTAACATTGGTCTTTCAGTTTGCTAGCAGTATAATTCGAACTTGTCCAAATATTTTACAGAATGATATTACTTGCTCTTAAGGATGTGTCTTTTAGATTTTTTGTCCATCAAATTCTTAACAAAATGGCTTAATATCATCCTTAAAACATAAACTTGTAAATCGGAATTTCTAACTAACATGTGATGCTTGTTTAGAATCTCAAACCTCAGTTTGCCAGCACCATTTACCTTGTATAGATAAAGCAATTACAATTTGTTTAATCGTCAGGGTTTGGACACATTTGTAATATAATACAATGCAAATGATGTTGAGAAAATTTGAATAGATTATCTGATTTAGGAGTTATTTTCTGATTTATACCAGACTTATAACAACCACAAATCTGAAATGTGAAAGTAAATCAGCAACAATGGAGAAAGAAACAATCACAGAGAGTGCTCACATAACACCTTATTTCTGTGCGAAAATGCTTTTGGGAAAAACTCCAGTGAGAAATCAGCGCTGCTCACTATATTATCAATAAAATATGATTATAGTACAATAAGCAAGTTGATTCAAGTGCCCTCCACTCTATATTCCAAAACAAGCAGAATTCTGGCAGCATCCTGGCAAAACCTCCTTACTCCAAAAGCATAACTATATCAAACCACTACCACAGCATCTTATTTATAAACATAAGTGATACAAGAAACCACCAATAGTTTCCAAGACCATAAACCCAACCCATGTGTCCACATCACCCATGGCGCCCCCATGTGCAACCCCTTTACCTCCCAAGGCTCATTAGGTCCACCTACAGAATGGTGCTACGTTGTGACTCTTCAACTTTGATCTTGGAGCGGTCTTCTTTTGTCTTGTTGCAACCCCAAAATGAAGCACAAAGTCCATGTCATACAACATTCCAAAAGTGGTCCAAATTTTTCTTATCCTAAAAATGGTCCATCCCAAGATAAACACACTTAACCACCAACATGAATAGTTAGTTATGCAAGGTGGACAACACCAATCCCAACAAATTGACACAAGGAAGTTGCCCACTAGGTGGAGCACAAAAGACAGATTATTGGTATTATCTAAATGCAAACTACTTTCTAATCAGTATCCCTTTCAGTCTTATCACTTCATATACTTTATTAAATATGATGCTATCAGTGTTAGCAACATTTTCAAGAATCATGATTCATATCATTTCTTTTACATCCTTGATACTGCCAACGCTATCTCTAAGAACTCAAAAACTTCTAATTGTGTCCTACTTAAGGAAACTAGGAAAGTAATAGTATAACATAATAACTTTGAAAAGTACACAAATTGTCACCAAGTATTGATGAAAAAAGGAGATGCAATCAATCTGTTGCAATAACAACTTATAGTAGTGATGATCAGATAACCCACCCTTCTAAAATATTTAGACCAAACCAAGAATACAGAAGCACTGATGACAATAAGGAATACAACAGCACTTCTAAACATATATCAAACTAAGATAGGTGGGAGGATGTGTAATTTTTTCACTTATTTGCATTGTTACCTTCACTCTGCATCTTTTGGTCTGATGACCAATTCAGAAATCCACCAATTCCACTGCAGCTTGGAAATCACTCAATTCAAATGAAATTATTAGAGACTGTACAACTGTCCTCCAAACTGACACTACTACAGCTCTTTCTCTCTTTCAAAATAAAATATACAAACTGAAACTGATGTTTGACTGTTGCAAATTGTGAGTTCAATGCTCTTTATTACATTCTAGAAAAACTGTCTGTGTAACAGGAATTGGTTGCCAAATTGCCTGGAGGATTAAGCCCGGCATTATATTATTTTTCTTCTTTGTTTATGGTATTAAGACTGACGCATCACTTCAATTCTTTCCAAACACACAAATGAAACCATGTGTTTCATATTACCAAATATGAACAATTTCTCTCTGGCTAGAAACCATTCATTGAGATGCACAAGAGGTTTCAACTGTTTCCACAAAAACCCAGAAAAAACATCTTGGCCTTGGCTGGTACATATGCCTTCATACTAGCCAGAGGTTACAAAAATTACCTTGGATTGAGATGCTAGATCATAACAAGAATACAAAACATAAAAAATGGTTTAGTCTCCTATTCAGTCAAACAGTAGCAGACAAGAAATACCATCAATAGCCAGCTAAAACCATAGAACATAGGACTTTTTACACATCGATAAAGATCCTTAACCAGAAAACCAAACCGAAGCCTTTGACAAAGCATATAAACTTTCATTGATGTAGTGCATGTAATGATATTTGCATGGCTCAAAATGCAAGGTTTATGTGTGTGCCGGCAAGAGAGACTTCTTGCTCTTGGATAAAAATCCCTGACACAATGACCAAATTGGGACCTTTAACGAGGAAACATCACTAGTCCAGTGTTTATATGAATGTAAGTGAGGTCACATGTAGTAGTGATGCCAAAATTTGTGTGGATATAGCCTACCAAAGAATAGCAGGAGAAATTTGACCCATGGATATACATAAATAGAAAAGCAAAATTTGACATGGTCCCCGTGGGCAGGTAAGGGTACTTGCATGATGTAAAGATGCTGCCAGAACGGAATACAAGACTTTTTATTTACTGATTTGGAAACTTAACAGAAAGCCCAAACAAGGGTCTTTTGCAGGGTACTCACATTGAAAATTGTAGGGCTTGTATACATATATAACTGTTATTGTATAGGTGACTAAGATGCCAAGGTATATAGAAAAGCAAAATTTGGCATGGTCCCTGTAGCAGGTAAGGGTGCTTGCATGACGTAAAGATGCCAGCAGAACAGAATACAAGACTTCTTATTTACTGATTTGGAAACTTAACAGAAAGCCCAAACAAGGGTATTTTGCAGGGTACTCACATTGATAAGTGTAGCGCTTGTATCAGTGACAAAGATGACAAGGTCTCCAGGTGTGAAAATAGAATGGGAGACTTCTAGGCATACATATGGAAACCCTTGGGCCAAAAATGCCAGACTGGGTCTTTAGCTAGGTGCCCAGTTTCTTTAGTGCAGTATGTTTCATGCATGCTAGTATGCATGTATGATATAATGACTGTGGATATGAATAGAATATAGCAAGCAAGACATCACTACTGCTTGCCTTCAAGTCTCCAATTCCAGTCATCCTCTACGATGAGCGCACAAAACCAGACTTTCATCTTTAAATATAATACAATTTTGAACCAATACCAACAAGATAATCCATAGATGTTGTCTAAACTAGAAGTTTCATTCAGAAGTATTTCCAACCAATAACCCAAAAGCCGTATAAGCGAGTATAAATGGGAATTTCATCTAAGTATCCCGAATTAGCACTCTCTTGTAAATGTTGGACAGGTTCCGATTCACCTCCAGGACCTACTCTCATCCGGTGAGCTTCCCTACCATAGGGCTACTTGCTTATTTCATCATGTAATTTATTTTTTTCAGATTTTCTCTACAAGGCCTTGAATCCAATTTTCAGCACCGATGTCAACACATATTAACAACAGATCTGACACAGTTGAAAATGTTGGAGACACTAACGTTCAACCAAAGGCCTACTCCTGGAAGGTGAGTTGCTCTACCACTGAGCTACTTGCCCCTTTCGTTATGGGATTTTCAAATTCTCTCTGAAAGTAGATTGCAATTTCCGACATACCCTTAAAATACCGATAGGTGTTGAGTTTATTCAGCAATCGCTGAATTCATTTGTGTGCTTTGATATAAGACAAATCAATGGGTATTGCAAAGAGAAATTTATCACCAGATTTATGGTAACCATCTATTGAGCTTTCTGAGAAAACTAGAACTCAAAGAACATAAGCAAAAACAACTGTTCAATACCTGGCAAATGGCCAATGCAGTTTGTTTGGCCCTATCAAGAGGCGACGAATAAACTGAAGTAAAAGTGATCCCCTGAGTCTTGAGAAACACCCCCAGAGCCCTGGCCTGCCTTTTCCCATTAGCAGTCAATGTTGCAGAAGGAGATCTGCCCCCAATCAGCTCTGCCCTCTCATTCATAGTGCTCTCTGCATGCCTTATCAAATACACCTCTGTCATGACATCGTCCTCCATTGACACCCACCTGGAATGTTGATGATTCTCCAAGGAAGCTGCAGAGCTGGCAGACGAAAGTGTAGGAGATGGCATGGCAGCAGCAGAGGTGAGAATGTTGTAAGGATCCCATACCCTTACAGAAGGACCCATGTAAGGACTCCCACTGAATGACAGCTGGGGTGATAGGGGAGATGCTGAGGGGTGGCATGGCAGGACCTCTGGCTCCTGTTCTAATACCTTCTTTTTCTCTTCTTCCCCCTTACTCTTTTCCACCTCTTCCTCCTCCGCTCTTACTGCTGCATCTTCTTCTTCTTCTATCCCCTCTTCTTCTTGGGAAGATTGGACCTGCCCCATTACTGGCAAGACTGATGTTTCCAACCCAAATCAGATCTTTTTATGAAACATGATTGCCAAACGGCTGAGACCTAATCAACTATTCTACCGTGCCTATTTTAGCTTTGACCAGGTTGCTCACGGTTTTCACAGGCATTGAGATCTCATTCAAATCCATGGTCCTCTCTTCATAGGATTTTGATGCCTCGTGGACATATTGCTGTTACGATCTGGCAAATCCAATTGAAGACAATATTCTAGTTCGAACAGGGCTTTCTTCTACAATTCTATAGGCTGTAATAGACCATTTTCGTTCTTTTCCGGATAACCCAGCTCTGCACGATCTACCAAAAATTTATTAATGCACTCATCCGGATATGGACATGGTGACATTTGATTCATTTGCCTGTCGAAATATTATTTGTCAAGTTTGGACGATTAAAATGCTCATTATTACATTGAATGGGTCCGTTTGTTTTCTATTTATTTTTAGCTATTTATGAAGACTCGAAGCGCGGCTCATTATCATTATGTGCTTAGCCTTCCAATTGAAGCTTTAAATTAGCTTTAAGTGTTTGTATTTAATTTTTAAAAAGTGGTTGTGCTCACACATGTGCAAGCAGTATGATATATGTAAGAGGTAGGGTAGTTAAGCTTTGAAATTTGTAAGAAATAGGGTGTCTACACATGTGAGAAGATCATACTCACACATGTGTGAGGAAGGTAGTGGACCTAGTCCATATAAGATAAGTATGAGGTGGAAGCATGGGAGGATTTCAAGCTTACTTGCTTCAATGCTCATACATGTGTGAGCAAGTGAGTGGGTTGAGGTGGTATACTCACACATGTGGGAGAATTAGGACACTTATCGCATGATGGAAAGATTGGAAATTTTATGGATTTAATTACAGATGAAATATTAGTGGGGGCTAATGAAGTTTAATTAATTAATTAATCAAGTAGGAACAATTAAATGTGGCTAAGGATATTTAACTAATTTGATTCAATCAATTAAACTTTGGGAAGAAGTAGGTGATTAATCAATTAAATAATGAGTCATCTAATTAATTACAAGAATGTAGATTGATTAAATAATAAATTATTTAATTAATTATAAAAAGTGTGGAAAGTGGTTAATTGGGAATAATTAATTAAGAAAGAAAGTGATACTTGATGAGTCTAGTTTATGGTCTAATTATTGATAGAGTTTATTATCCATTTGTTGTAGTTGTCATAGACTTTGATGCTTGGATGTTGACCTTTCTATAATATTTCCTTAAAGCCATAGACTTTGGACATGAGTTTATTCGCATAACTTTTAATGATATTGACATGCTATATGAACCATTTGTGTTAATTTTGCATGTGATTAATGAATCCCACTTTGAGATAGTTACATATATGCAGTTGTTGTGCATACTAATATTGTCATGCAGATATAATTAGGAGCTTGCAACTAGGAGAGATTATGCCAGCTAGACATTCGCCATATCAGTCAACAAGGTGGTCATTTAATGGAGGGAGGACTCTTGGCGGTAGAAAGATTCCTCATTCAAATCAAACCGTAACCACCTTGTAATGGTCTTAATTGTTGTTGAGCAGTTATAGGCGTTATTATTGTGCCAGATTTGCATTAAGGCAAACATGCCTGACAGATTTTGTGCGTGCATAGCCGCCTCTCCACTTTTTGCACTTTCCCTAATGTGGCATCCTCCACATTTGTTGGAGTTGACTGCCTTGCTAGGTGATTAGATAAATAAGACTCTGATTCTCCTTTTGGGGTTCAAATCAGAGGTTGCTCAATTTGATAATATACTTGCACTCTTGAGTTTTCCATAATACAGTCATGTTGCTCGATTGTACTCATGCTTTTCAATGAATGGAATGAAGTTATAAGTTCATGCATCTGAGTTTGCATTAGTTTTAGGGGATAATCATCCAAGGGGGGCCACTTGGTGAGTATTATGTCTTGTACCTTAGTTTAGTTTAGTTGTTATCTTTTGTTCGATAATTAGTTAAGAATCTGGCATTGTTTGTTCTTGCAGCCACTAGAATTACATTATGTGACTGTTCCTACAACCAAAGCAGACATAGTAGTTTCCCGTTTGTTTGCTCAGATTTTCATTTTCGTCATGCTTTCCAGCTTAGTATAGTTGTTGATTGATGCTCAACACTTATGTTATTTCCTTACAATCAATTTAATTTCAACATTGTGTCTTTCTCAGCTGTAGGATGAATATGACTACTTTGGATTCCTAGTGCACATACAGTGCCGACCCATTTCAAGTTTACGTCTCTAGGTTGACAATTTAAATGCACCTTCATGATGATTGAAATAGTTATTCAACTCATATGTCCAATCTTTGAATCATAATTGTGAAGGCTTAGTTGTTGAATCATTGTAGGAGGTTGACATTTTTTATGCTGTTGTCGGGGATGGTGTCAAACTAGGATTTTCTTTGGAGTCATTGATAGACCATTTTCGTTCTTTTTTCGGATAACCCACCTCTGCACGATCTACCAAAAATTTATTAATGCACTCATCCGGATATGTACATGGGGACATTTGATTCATTTGCCTGTCAAAATTTTATTTGTCAAGTTTGGACGATTAAAATGTTCATTATTACATTGAATGGGTCCGTTTGTTTTCTATTTATTTTTAGCTATTTATGAAGACTCGAAGCGCGGCTCATTATCATTATGTGCTTAGCCTTCCAATTGAAGCTTTAAATTAGCTTTAAGTGTTTGTATTTAATTTTTAACAAGTATCACCTACCTGAAGTAATTGTTTTTGTAGTATTGTAATAATAATAATATTTGTTTTGGAATAGAAAAATATTAATTGTTTGATAATAATTAGTTTTCAATTTTATAATATTTTATATAAAAAAGATGATAAAGTCTATTTATAAATTTTATTTTTTGAGATTTTTTAATTTTTTTAATAAAAGATTAAGAATTGAAAATCTAATGTCTTTAAACAAAAAGATATACAAGGATGTAATATTGAAGTTAAACAATAAAATTAGCAATCTTATACAAATGATTATTGAAGTGTCATCCATTGTAGACCTAATGAAGAATGGAAGCCATTTAGGTTTTATGAAATAGATGAAACATGTATATAACACTTTTTTTTATTGGGTTAAAAAAAAAAGTTATAGAAAACATGTATAAAAAGGTGACAAAGACACTACAAAATAGTATCAAAGAAGACCATAATAGACCAATAAACAAGTATTGAATGCCTGGACATGAGCAACATCAATTACAATTTGTTGCCATTCACTGCCACAAATCATCTTACAAAAATACTCATTCATAATTTCATAAGAGCATCAAGGAGAACAGCTAATATTTATACCAGTGGTTGTAAAATAGATCATCTCTAAAATATGTGGATGCCCCAAATACAATGTGACCAAACCATTCAACACCTCACAACTTACAACATAGACATGTAGATGAAAACTATAAGTAACCAAACTATTATTCTCAGCCCAAAGTTGCAATTGGCATTATGTTGTTCTATGAAGTTTGTATAAAACCTCAACATAACATTACATTATGTGGAAAATTGAGGTTCTGGACTAACAGTTTAGGCTTCCACCTCAATCACTGCAACATTGTTTCCCCTTCCTCTTCTTCCCCAACCCTTTCCCTTTCCATGCCCACAAAATACTCCACACCCTTTTTACGTTAGAGAACTTTATCTAATGCTACTAAATTTTATTCAAATTTGATTATATTTGCCTATACAAAATAATCAATGCAACTGACATCTTAGAACTTAATATTATCATACAATAATAAATGATAGAATAGGTTGAAGGCATCATCATATTCTTTCTAGCTATTAGAGAGTAATATATGTTATGTTATTTTAAAAAGTCATATATGAAAATAACAAGAAGTGGGGGTTAATTATAAAAAATAGAATCTAATGTAGGGGGCTTTTTAGCAATGGTTGAGTGCTTTTTATAATTCACTTGCAATGGTCCTATAGATTAGAGTCACAAAATTCTATGATATTATTCAATTCTCTTAGTTACAAGCATAATTTTGAATAATTGAAAGGCATTTGATGAAAATGTTTGAGAGAACAACTTGCTAGTACCTCTTAGCACAAAACGTTGGGATTTATTCTTGATAATTAAAGCATGAGAAAATAAATTTCCAGACAAATAATTCAATGAGTAGCTTTACACTAGCTTGTTTTTCAAAAATTCTAATGAAATTTAATCTATCTAATTATATATTACTAGCAATATAATTTTATAAAGGAAAATTTACTATCTCAACCATATGCAAACAATTATTTCTAGATTGGTAAACCTATACTTAATAACTAAGATATGTTGATTATTGGTGATGGGAACACCTTTCTTCATATTGTAAACAAGTTTATGTTGAATCAAGTTAATTTTCATGTTTAAATAATCACATTAATAATGTGGATTAAAGGTGTCTATGTACAAACTTACAACACAATATGGGCATAAAGATAATTTGAACATCATTGGACACTAGAATAAATTAGGTTGGATTGTGATGTCTTTACTTAAGAATCAAACTAATATAGATGTTTATTAGGGCAAGGTCTATATGTATAAATCATAGTGAAGATAAAAAAAAGCATAAACAAGGACTCAAACGCAAAGAAATGAAACCTTTTAACTTATTGTAAGAGAGGGGAATGAACCACTGCAAGGCCCCAGGTCACAAAAGGCCAAGAGAAGTATGGCTTCCCTAACTTATCTCAATCTAAAGGAAGGTTAGGATAGACAGGATGAGAATGATGAGGATTATGAAGTCCTCTGACCACTCTACAAATCCAAAAGTTAGGGGGAGACTAGACAAGTCGCTTTTCAGAGTCAACTCTGCATCTCAGGTAGCTCTTTGTCAAAGGACAAAAGCATAGTTTTGGGATGACATCACGACGCGCTGGCATCTCACAAGTGTGATGGTGTCCGTATGACCAGAAAACCAGAGAGATGAGACTAAACTCTAAAAGAAGGATTGACAACCTAATCTAGAAGTTTTGGGAAGTGAAGAACAAGACTAGTAAGAGTGAAATGTAAAGACGAATGTGATAAAGGAAGTATATTACCGCAAGGGTGATGAAGATGATTTACACAACAATCTTCTCGCCAGCTTGCTCCAAGATCTCTCCACCTGCACATAGAAAAGCGAGAAAATATTGGGGGGTTGTTTAGGGGTCTACCTCAGTCAGACCCCCGCTTTGGTGTTTCCACCTCCACGGACAACCAAGTTTGCAATGATGGAAATAATGATAAAGAAAGGAATAAAAGCTACGTAAACAAAAAGACACTACAAAACAATATGTGCTTACTCAACCAAAACGATAGAGAAGATAAGAGGAGCTTACAACCTCCGTCCAAAGCACTCAAGGCTTATGGAGGAGAAAATAAGAGGAACTCAAGCCTCTGTTGCAATGGTGTTTGTCCTACGCTTGCACTATCGGGGTGATGGAGTGGTAGATTGTTGCAATGGAGTGTAAAGTGTTGCTACAAAGCTTGAATGAATGAATGGGATGGAGAGAGTGCTCAATTCGATCTTGCAAAAATTCTGTAGAAGATCTCTAGAGCTTCTCAAAACTTGAAAATGGATGAATAGGTGAAGAATATGAAGGAAAGGATGAAAAACGACCATATTCAGGTCGTCCAGCCGAAGAGGGGCGTTACACTTCGACTTCCAATGTGAAGTGTAACGTCTTTATAGACTTCAACCATAGGAATCTACAAGGGATGTAAGCGCACCGTGCGGATGTCTACGCGTCACGCGGCCGTCCTCGACAAAAACTTCTCCACCGACACACAAATAGGGTGCCAAGTGTGATGGGAGTAGCGGGCTTAAGTGGAATTAAGACTCCTCCTTAGGTTTTCTAAAGTGTAAGGAGGTAAAGGGGAATTTGTATTAGGGGTGCAAATTCACACTTATACACTTATTTACCTTGCTCCTTCAATTGAGCTAGAAGAAGAGTTGCATGCAATGCTCCACTTGATTTTCTCACTAGATATGTATTTGATATTTATGGAGTAATGTGGAGTGGTCAACAAACTAGCATAATAATAATACAAGGATAATTCATTTTTAAAAGAGCGACATGAATTTGGCATAAGGATATTGAATGCAATGTAATGGAGGAAATGACATTCTATTTATAGATTTTATTGAGGAAATGGAGGGCTAGGATGTAAAGTTGATGAAATTCGAAGATTTGATGATAGTGAGTGTGTGGATTGATGGTGTAGCTTTGTGACAAGTGCCACAAGGTGGAAGAGAGGAATTGAAAAGTGCACATGGGGTGTAAAAGTGGTTGTGCTCACACATGTGCGAGCAGTATGATATGTGTAAGAGGTAGGGTAGTTAAGCTTTGAAATTTGTAAGAAATAAGGTGTCTACACATGTGAGAAGATCATACTCACACATGTGTGAGGAAGGTAGTGGACCTAGTCCATATAAGATAAGTATGAGGTGGAAGCAGGGGAGGATTTCAAGCTTACATGCTTGAATTCTCATACATGTGTGAGCACGTGAGTGGGTTGAGGTGGTATACTCACACATGTGGGAGAATTAGGAAACTTATCACATGATGGAAAGATTGGAAATTTTATGGATTTAATTACAAATGAAATATTAGTGGGGGCTAATGAAGTTTAATTAATTAATTAATCAAGTAGGAACAATTAAATGTGGCTAAGGATATTTAACTAATTTGATTCAATCAATTAAACTTTGGGAAGAAGTAGGTGATTAATCAATTAAATAATGAGTCATCTAATTAATTACAAGAATGTAGATTGATTAAATAATAAATAATTTAATTATTTATAAAAAGTGTGGAAAGTGGTTAATTGGGAATAATTAATTAAGAAAGAAAGTGATACTTGATGAGTCTAGTTTATGGTCTAATTATTGATAGAGTTTATTATCCATTTGCTGCAGTTGTCATAGACGTTGATGCTTGGATGTTGACCTTTCTATAATATTTCCTTAAAGCCATAGACTTTGGACATGAGTTTTTTCCCATAACTTTGAATGATATTGACATGCTATATGAACCATTTGTGTTAATTTTGCATGTGATTAATGAATCCCACTTTGAACTAGTTACATATATGTAGTTGTTGTGTGTACTAATATTGTCATGCAGATATAATTAGAAGCCTATAGCTAGGAGAGATTCTGCCAGCCGGACATTCACCATATCAGTCAACAAGGTGGTCATTTAATGGAGGGAGGACTCTTGGCGACAAAAAGATTCCTCATTCAAATCAAACTGTAACCGCCTTGTAATGGTCTTAATTGTTGTTGAGTAGTTATAGGTGTTACTGTTGTGCTAGATTCGTGTTAAGGCAAACATGCCTGACATATTCTATGCGTGCGTAGCTACCTCTCCACTTTTTGCACTTTCCCTGATGTGGCGTCCTCCACATCTATTGGAGTTGACCGCCTTGCTAGGTGATTAGATAAATAAGACTCTAATGCTCCTTTTGGGGTTCGAATCAAAGGTTTCTCAATCTGATAATGTACTCGCACTCTTGATTTTTCCATAATACAGTCATGTTGCTCGATTGTACTCATGCTTTTCAATGAATGAAATGAAGTTATAAGTTCATGCATTTGAGTTTGAATTAGTTTTAGGGGATACTCATCCAAGGGGGCCCACTTGGTGACTATTCTATCCTGTACCTTAGTTTAGTTTAGTTGTTATTTTATGTTTGATAATTAGTTAAGAATCTGGCATTGTTTGTTCCTACAACCACTAGAATTCCATTCTGTGACTGTTCCTGTAGCCAAAGCAGACATAGTAGTTTGCTGTTTGTTTGCTCAGATTTTCATTTCTATCATGCATTCCAACTTAGTATAGTTGTTGATTGATTCTCAACACTTATGTTATTTCCTTACAAGGAATTTACTTTCAACATTGTGTCTTTCTTAGTTGTAGGATGAAAATGGCTACTTTGGATTCCTAGTGCACATACAGTGCCAACCCATTTCAAGTTTACGTCCCTAGGTTGACAATTTAAATGCACCTTTATGATGATTGAAATAGCTATTCAGGTCAGATGTCCAATCTTTGAATCACAGTTGTGAAGGCTTGGTTGTTGAATCATTGTAGGAGACCGACATTTTTTACGCCGTTGTCGGGGATGGTGTCAAACTAGAGTTTTCTTTGGATTCATTGATAGTTTTCTTGTTGTAAGGTTTCTGGAAGTTGTTCTTAGTATACCTCTCATTTAGGAAAGTAACAACCCCCTATTCTTTTGCCAATTTTTTGTGTGAGTTGGTTGATAAGTGAGTTGATACCGTATGCTTAGAGAAAGGAGAAGAGATGCTCGTGGGAGATTCCTTCCTAAAAATCCAGATCTATTTCAAATAATTGAGTATCAGAATCTACCCAAAGACAAAGAAGAAGAAGAGCCACACCCCTTTGCTGATACATTTCCAAATCTGACCAGTTCTGAAGCTTCCTCTGAAGATCATAATCTAATTGAGAACCCCCTTGCTTTAGAACTTCATCAGCTAGGCATGGGTGATGCAAATAGAAATAGACCTAACCAACCAAATTTTCCTTTCCTTATTGCTCATTAGAATGAAGTAGACAACTTCAAAAATATCCCTGCTTTAGTTATTCCTAAGTTCTATGGACTTGTTACAAAATATCCTGATACATTCTTGTTCAAGTTTGACATACTCTGCAGGAGTTATGACTATACCACTGATGCCCACAGGCTTAAGCTATTCCTTGCCACCTTGAAGGAAGCTACATTAAGATGGTTCATGAGCCTAGGCAGAGATACTGTGGAGACTTGGGAGGACATGAATACAAATTTCCTTGAGAAATACAAGGAGTATTGTAGGGGAAGTGACATGAGAGGAGGTGATATTTTTAAGATGTAGCAAAATGAGGATGAGAGCTTGGAAGATTATATTTCAAGATTTATATTTTGCCTACAGAAATCTCCACACCATACACTCAATGAAGAATCACAAAAGCTGCTTTTCTATAGAGAAATTAAGACAGTTGTACAGATGCCTTGGACCTGATGGGAGGAGGAGATATTACCTAAGTTCCTTGGGAGGACATCAAGAAGATATGACAGAACTATTCTAGGGTAGCTTCAAAGAAGGGGAGAGTTTACCAATCTTCCATGGGTAAGTCATCTACCAGTGGATTTTTGAGGATGGAGATTACTCACTTATTGTCAGACTTCAAGCAAGACATCATAAACAATCTAGCTACTCAGCTGGATACACTTCAAGCCAAGAAGAAACAAGAGGAGGTAGAGGCAATGTTGGCAGAATATTGCCCTCATTGCAAATAAAATAAGAAGGATTGCAAATGCAAGATGATAGATAATGTTGATAGCAAGCAGATGGAACCTGAGTTCAAGCCAATCCAGGGTGAAGAAGATCGAGTCTACTTTGTTGCACAAAGGAGACCATGGGCCCCAAGCCAAGGCATGCCACCAGATCCTCTATCTTTTGTTGGGCCATATTTTAATTCTTATTCATTTGATAACTAATGGCAACCCCCATATCCATCTACTTATGGAGGATATCCACCATAGCCTTGGAATAACCCTCCAAATTCCTGGTCCAATCACCAAAACTCTCCACCCCAATGGCAGCAACCCTAGGGGAATTGGCAGCCACCTCTAAGAAACTAGCAATAAACATCCAAATGGAGGGGAGGACAACAATGGCCAAACTAGATAACCAATTACATGCAACCACCCTCTCAACCCCAACAACCTGTTGTAATGCCTCCTCCTGCTAGTTCAAATTCAAATGCACCTAAACCTACCCAGCTCCCAGCCTAGCCCACACCTAACCCAAATAATAAACCATTGCAGCAACCAGTATACTCTATTGATCCAAATCAATTCCCTGCATATGTTGTGAGTGTAAGTAACATCCGGTTGCATTCAAGAACTACTTTTCCATCTCCTTCCACACCCATCATCACTGAGTTTTCTATAGAAGAAGAGGAGCCTTTGAATTTCCACATTCAACCAAGTGCACCTAAGAATTTTGAACCAGTTCCACTCAAGCAGACTAAGCCAGAACCACCATTTCCCTAGAGGTTGGAAACTGTGAAACAAAATCAAGAAAAGGAGGACACAACTTTTGACATTCTAGATCAGTTGAAGCATATATGTGTCCAAATACCTCTATTTCAGGCCATAAAATATGTTCCCATATATGGCAAGGCAATCAAGGAAGCATGCCTTAAGAATCTAAGCAGGAAGAAGAAAGACCCCACTATGGTTCATGTGGTGGGATAGTTGGCTGACATCATGCTTGGGAAAGTGACTATCCCCAAATATAATGACCTAGGGAGTCTTGTGGTAGTTGTTATAAATGGGATCCAAATAAATAATGCTCAGATTGATTTGGGAGCAACAATAAATGTGATGACTATGGACATCCTATAGCAACTAAATGTTGCAAGCATGAGGCCTACTCCTATAGTCCTACAACTTGTTGATAGTTCTACTGTTAAACCTGATGGGATAGTAGAGGATCTTGTGGCAACTGTAGACTTTTGGGAGTACCCAACAAATTTTATGATTCTTTCTCCTAAGGCCACACTAGGCGGGTACCCCATTATTCTTGGAAGGCCATAATTAGCAACATTAGATGCCTATATTGGATGTTGGACAAGAGACATGACCATTTATGATGGAAAGAGCACCAAAAATCTTGTTCTTTACCCTCTTGCTCAGCCCTCCCATGATAAGAATGATCCTGTATGGCCACATGTTGCTGAAAAGGCAGAGGAAATTAATTTCATGGCACAACTTATGATGTTCAAAGAAAGTCCTTTCATGCAGCTTCAAGATGAAGATGAAATATTGTCTAAGATAATTCAGAACATTTATGAAGCATCATCCTCTCATACATCTGATCCTGTTGAAACAGTGAAGACACTCCTGCCTGCTCTTCCTGCAATTGCTTGTCCTGCAGATGCCCTTCATGCAGATGAATGTCCTACAACAATAGGTATGTCTCACACATTGCTGCCATATGAACTCAAGGTACCAAGCATTAGTGAAGCATCTATGGTAGAGTTAACTACACAAGTACAAGTTTCAGAAGGAAAATATCTAAATGTTAATAGCTAACTAAGTGAAGAACAATAGTTGTCATTAACAAACTTGCTAAGGGCCCACCAGTGTGCATTTGTGTGGGATTATCATGATATGAAGGGATTGGAACTTAATATTTGTACACATAGGATATATATAAGAAATGATTATACACCAGTGAGGCAACCACAAAGAAGAATTAACCATGTATTGAGAGAAATAATAAAAAGGAAATTACAGAAATTGCTAGATGCAGGATTTATCTACCCCATCTCAGATAGCCAATGGGTGTCCCCATTGGTGATTATGCCTAAAAAAGGAGGGAAGTGGTGAGTTTATGTTGATTACAGGGGATTCAATGCTGACACCAAAAAGGACCATTTCCCCTTACCTTTCATAGATCAAGTTTTTGACTCACTTGCAGGAAAGCAGTACTTTTCTTTCCTAGATGGATTCAACATCTATAACTAGATCCAAATTGCACCAGAGGACTAGGAGAAGACTAACTTTACCTATCGATGGGGGACCTATGCCTACTCAACATTTTCCATTTGGCTTATGCAATGCGCCTACAAATTTTCAAAGGGCAGTCATTAGCATATTTTTAGATATCTCTCTTGATTGCATGAAAATCTATATGGATGACTTCACCACTTATGGTGTTGATTTTAATGAAGCATTGACAAATCTCAGGAGAGTTCTATAGAGATGTGAAGACCATAGTCTATCTTTAAATAGTGAAAAGTGCTTCATGATGATGTAGGAAGGTGTAGTTCTTGGCCACTACATCTCTCAGAAAGGAATTCAAGTAGATCATGCAAAAATTGAGGTGATCACCAATTTTCCTATCCTTGCAAAACAAAAAGATGTCAAGAATTTCTTAGCACATGCAGGTTATTACAAGAGGTTTATCAAAGACTTCAATAAAATTGCAACACCATTGTATAATCTCCTAACTAAAGATGTTGAATTCCAATGGACAGAAGACTGTGACAAAGCATTTTCTGATTTGAAATCAACTTTAACTCATGCTCCTATACTCAAGGGTCCTAATTGGGAGCTTCCTTTTCAAATCCATATAGATGAATTAGATTATACCATAGGAGCAGTCTTAGGACATAAAGAAGGAGCTATTGAAAATGCTATTTATTTTTTCAGCAAAAATTTGCAAGGAGCTGAATTCAATTATACAGTGACAAAAATAGAAATGTTGGTAGTGATCTATGCCCTAAACAAATTTAGACACTATGTAATAGGCTACTAGATCTTTGTGCACACCAATCATGCAGCCATTAGATACCTCATGAATAAAACCTTGATCTTAGGTAGGCTGGCCAGATGGTTATTGTTGATGCAAGAGTTTGACATGACCATTGTAGATAAACCAGGGAGGGCCAATGTTGTTGCAGATTTTCTTTCAAGGCTGACTACATCAAAGGACAATCAAGTTGTAGATGACTCCTTCCCTGATGAGCATCTATTTTCCATTAGTGTGCAAACACCCTGGTATGCTGATATAGCTAATTACCTGGTCACATGGAGAGTTCCTCCTCACTTATCTCTAAAAGAGAAGAGGGTGCTCATTGGAAAATATTTTCCTTTCTCATGGATTGTTGGATGCTTGTTCTGCATTGAACTAGACCATGCCATGAGGAGATGTGTGAGGGAAGATGAGACATATGACATTTTGCATGCATGTCATAATGAACCATGTGGAGAGAATTTTGCAGCTAAGAGGATAGCAATGAAGATTTTGAACACAAGATATTACTGACCCACACTCCAAAAGGATGCAAGGAGATATATAAGGAAGTGTGACAGATGTCAAATGATGGGTTGACCAACCAAATCCGATGAGATGCCACTTCACCCCCAAGTAGTAATCACTCCATTTAATAAGTGGGGATTGGACTTTGTAGAACCCATTGATCCTCCATCACATCTTAAATCCTATATCTTGGTATGCATTGATTATGCAACCAAGTGGGTAGAAGTTAAGGCCATGAAGCATTCAAGAGACAATAAGGTTGCTGAATTTCTTTATGAGGAAATTTTCACACGGTATGGAGTTCCAAGAGAGATAGTGACTGATCAAGGGGCTCAATTCACTTCAACCCTTGTTACAACACTGGTCAATGAGTACAACATTAGGCACATGAAGTCTACCCCTTATCACCCTCAGGCCAATAGTCAATTTGAGGTGACCAATAGGAAAATTGAAGCCATTCTAACTAAAACAATGGCTATCCATAGAAATGATTGAGCAAGAAAACTACCAGAAGTTGTTTGGGCTTATAGAACTACATGGAAAACAACTACAAAATTCACTCCATTTGAGCTGTTGTATGGAAATACAACTATGATGACTATTGAATTTGGGCATAAGACTCTTAGGACTGCAGTGGACTTGGGGATGGATATCTCTAAGGCACAAAGGGATAGAATCATGCAGATGAATGCTTTGGATGAGATGAAGAAGACAACTTTGCATCACATAGAGGTAGTGCAAAATCAGAGAATAAAATGGCATGACCAATTCATCAAAGATTAAAAAATCCAGCCAGATGACTGGGCATTGCTCTATGACTCAAGGTGTTAAGACAATGCAAGAAAATTGTAGACAAGGTGGCTAGGTTTGTATGAGGTTGCTAAAGTATTTCCCAATGGGGTCGTTCAACTCACTACCATTGACCCTGTCAAATTTAAACTATTGGTGAATGGTCATCGTCTGCGATTGTATCACAAGCCAACTTCTAAGGAGGAGTTCCTGCAGTAATTCACTCAACATGCAGCACTCGAACTTCCTGCAACTGAAGGAAGTGGACCTAGTGTCCCTCCTTCTAGCTAACTAAGGTATGTAACTTGTCATAATAAAGACTTCCACTTTTGTGGAGGTCTACTTCTTCACCCATCTGCCCATCCATTAATATTTATCTCTCTTCCACCTCACCATCATCATTTCACTTCACTTCATTTTACTTTGTTCCATTCCACCTCATTCCGCACCACTTTCATTAATTTCTTAACTGATTTTCTTGAAAAACAATCGATACTTTCTCCATAATCTCTGCAATAAATCTTCCACGAATTTAGGTACGTGCACATCAATTATTATATTTTAATTATCTTTTAGTCCATTTATTTAATTGTTGTAAATTAATATGGACGTTCGCCATAGCATGTAATTATTCCCTACCCCTGTCAAATCGTCATTCCACCTCGCATGTCCTCTACCATGTCCACGCGTCTATCTATACTAGTTCATGTCAGCAAAATTTAAGTATTGAGCCGATTCAAATTATGAGTGAAATGACAGCTTGCATGTGTGAAAGGACATCAACCGCTACCATTTTCCTTAATCATAGCTTGCATTTATTACTCCTTTACTACTTTATTTGCTCTAGTCATAATCTTAAGCCAAAAGGTAGAATTTAGACGATACAAGCATTATAAATTTGGTAGCATTGCAGGAAGGAGAAGTTTGGTTTTCAGACGAAGATTGTAGGACGAAATTTTTTTGCAGAGCGATTATTCGATTGCAGACAATGGGAGGTGGGTTAATTTGAAATGAACTCATGGTTCATGATGTATTACTACAAGACACATCTTGCTTGGCCAAGTTTAGAAACTATGGATGGATAGACTATTTCTTGAAACTGAATGGTTTTGATGAAGATGTTGCATTAGAATTTTCCTAGACATTGTCTGAAGGAAAGGCCATGGTAAAGGGGTTGGAGGTCATGGCCACTGAGGAAAGGATTGCAGAAGTTACAGGGTTGCCTACCAATAGTGAACATTACCCTATTTCCATAGATGTTAGGTCAGCTAGGTCCGGATTTACAAAACTTGGTGACCCTTTGTTAAGCATGGACAAACAAGGAGCGAAGAGAATTTCTCTGCCCAAGTCATGGAAGCAGGTAGTTGTTTATGTTGTGAAGTATATTACCTATGAAGTTCATTAGTCGAGTTTGCATTTCATGCATTTCAAACTCCTGAACCACATGAGGCATGGGAGAAGAATGAATGTTCCCAACGTGCTATACCACCTTTAAATCATGGCGACTGATACCTAGAAAGGTAGGGACAACTTTGTTTCCCACCATTGTTTGATCAAATTATTAGTTGAGAAGTCTCTACATGATGTGTCTGATATATCTTGGGAGAATTCTTGAATATTGATCAAATTAAACTAGAGCATTTGCAACCTAGGGTTTTGCTCAACCTCATAGGGTTAGTAGGAGGGTGAGAAATGTTTGAGATGCTCTTGGAGCCTCAAATTTTGGAGCGAGCCCTAGTGTAAACCCTCTTGCACCTGAGAAAACCGTAGAGATTAGTTATTCTGACATTGAACATTCAAAAAAAAGGAAGTTCCTCTCCAGATTCTGATGATAATGTCCCACTTGGCACCCTAATGAGAACGAGGGAACAAAAGAAGAAGGAAAAGATAAGATAAGGAAAGTTTAAAAAGAAAACAATAGAAAATGAAGTGCCTAGCTCGAAGAGACAGAAGGTTGACATTGTTCTTCCTGTAGCAAAGGAAAAATGAAGAAATCCTCCTAGAAAATCAACACCAGCTGTGCCAATTGTTGGCGTATCTCCCGAGGGAAGCCCTAAACTTGGAGGAACATCACGAGAGGGTAAAAAAGATTTGATGGAGCAAGTGAATTTCAAGGAAAAAGACATATTTGAGGAAGCAACAAACTTAACGTTGGCAGACCTTGTTGACATTGCAGAATGAGTTGAAAGCTGAGGGAATGAGGAAAATCAGGAGCTCTTGTAGCAAGAGCAGAAGCTAGAGATATTTTAGTAAGAATAGAAGCAAGAGTTCCTACAACATGAAAAAGAACAAGAACAAGAACTTGAGGCCCTGCAGCTAGAACTGAGAGAATAGTCAACACCCCTACAGCCGGAATTGGTTGAGCAAACAAAAGCCCTATAGTTGGTACTCTATGAAGAACAAGTAAAAGTGGTAGAATTTTTTTTGATAGGAATACACAAGCCCTCTAATTCTTTGATGCACAAGGTAGTCATGAACTTATGGAAAG
Source organism: Sequoiadendron giganteum (assembly GCA_007115665.2). Taxonomy (NCBI): domain Eukaryota; kingdom Viridiplantae; phylum Streptophyta; class Pinopsida; order Cupressales; family Cupressaceae; genus Sequoiadendron; species Sequoiadendron giganteum. The sequence continues at coordinate 827,272,618 of CM021101.1, read as the reverse complement.
AAGTGCATAGGAGGGAAGACGAATGGAAAGCAGAAAAACACAAGCTAAAGAAGGAAATTCAAAAGAGAGATTAGGAAATTGAGGATAAGAATGAAGAAATTGTTGCTTTAAAGAAAAAGGTGGATAACATGACAACTTTAGTACCCTAGATATTAGAGTGTTGGGATCCTCCGAGGGTCTATGCTATGTATTTCAGGGAGAAGCATCTTTCTTTTAAGCTAGCAAGGATTGTTTCAGGTTTGAATCCCTCCATTGAGACCCCTACTGAATTTTTCAATGCTCATCAGATTGATCCTCTTGGAATGTAAAATTTATTGTGTGAATTTTATTTACATAATTATGTTGTGACCCGAGACCATGATTGGAATCCATTGTTGTATGTTAGAGATGTCCAATTAAGGGAATTCATGTCCTGGATACAAAACGAAGTAAGTTGGGGAAAGTAGTTCAGAAATTATAGGAAAATTGAATCCAACATTCCCCTACCCATTAGGGATGAATCTAGAAATCTAAGAGACATTTTCAAGGATTGGCACAAAATTCTCTATCGACCAAGTTATGACACTGGGATCTTGTCTGAGAGAGAGGCAACTTACAAAGAATGTGAGAAGGTAGCAAGAACCACAGGGCAATCTGTAATGGGATACCTGTCACAAAGGTGGAATAGCCTAACTGATGATTTGAAACAAGCCAAGCCTCATTCCATGCATACCTATGTTGCAACACTCAAGAGAGCTGATAGATATATACAGATTGGAAGGGAAAAGGGACAATTTTGGCTTTCATTGAATTTTCAACCACCTATCCTATTGTGGCCTATTCCAAACTTTAGATTCTATTAGTATGACATAGCTGTAGAGAAACAAAGATGGAGTAGGTTGGATAGGGATCAAGGGTTCTATTGGGATCTTAATTCAGATACAACAGAAATTGATGTAGGACATGCAGTTGTCATAAAATTTGATGCTTGGATGTTGACCTTTCTATAATATTTCCTTAAAGCCATAGACTTTGGACATGAGTTTATTCTCATAATGTTTAATGATATTGACATGTTATATGAACCATCTATGTTAATTTTGCATGTGATTAATGAATGCCACTTTGAGATAGTTATAGATATGTAGTTATTGCGTGTACTATTATTGTCATGCAGATATAATTAGAAACCCACATCTAGGAGAGATTCTTCCAGCTGGACATTCGCCATACCGGTCAACAAGGTGGTCATTTCATGGAGGGAGGACTCTCGAAGGCAGAAATATTCCTCATTCAAATCAAACCATAACCGTCTTGTAATGGTCTTAATTGTTGTTGACCATTTATAGGCATTATTGTTATGCCAGATTCATGTTAAGGCAAACATGGCTGACAGATTTTGTGCGTGTGTAGCCACCTCTTCACTTTTGGCACTTTCCCTAATATGGCATCCTCCACATTTGTTGGAGTTGACCGCCTTGCTAGGTGATTAGATAAATAAGACTCTGATGCTCCTTTTGGGGTTTGAATCAAAGGTTGCTCAATCTGATAATGTACTTACACTCCTGAGTTTTCCATAATACAGTCATGTTGCTCGATTGTACTCATGCTTTTCAATGAATGAAATGAAGTTATAAGTTCATGCATCTGAGTTTACATTAGTTTTTGGGGATACTCATCCAAGGGGGCCCACTTGGTGAGTATTTTGTCCTGTACCTTGGTTTAGTTTAGTTGTTATTTTATGTTCGGTAATTAGTTAAGAATCTGGTATTGTTTGTTCCTGTAGCCACTAGAATTCCATTTTGTGATTGTTCTTGTAGCCAAAACAAACAAAGTAGTTTCCTGTTTGTTTGCTCATATTTTCATTTCCATCATTCATTCCAACTTAGTATAGTTGTTGATTGATGCTCAACACTTATGTTATTTCCTTACAAGCAATTTACTTTCAATATTGTGTCTTTCTTAGCTGTAGGATGAATATGGCTACTTTGGATTCCTAGTGCACATATAGTGCTAACCCATTTCAAGTTTACATCCCTGGGTTGACAATTTAAATGCACCTTCATGATGATTGAAATAGCTATTTAGGTTAGATGTTCAATCTCTGAATCATAGCTCTGAAGGCTTAGTTGTTGAATCATTGTAAGAGGCCGATAATACTTCAACGGTTAATGATGAATTTTGAGTTGTTTACATTTACCCCCTCTTTGAGGAATATATACGACATTGCATTAACACTGTTTCATGTCGGCTAGGGATTCACAAATAACCGGGATGACATAAGGTGGACCTAAATTCAAATTTTATGAAATTTGTAGTAGGTTGGTCCAAAATAAAATTTAGTTTCTACCAAAAGAACATGATGTCATGCGCTACCACATGAACCTTAACCAAGTGTTATCTTGACACCACATGCTAGAATTGAATAGTGCACAATACTAGCTGTTACCACACAGGTCTCAAACCTCAACTAGTTGATAGACAAGCACAAAGTTCCTTCTGTCACTTCAATATTTTTGTATGTTGAACATAACTTTTGGAAACACTAAAATATGATAAAACATTTGTAGACATAATCTTTTCAAACTGTAGAGATAACAACACTTCTAAAAAGGATACTTGAGAACCACTGAACTTAAGCATTCTAGTATAGTCTTCTAGATCACTTCTATTATAGTGAATGGATGCATGCATGATATTAAAAGCATACTAAAGTTTGTACATGTCTCCTGATATCCAGGAGTGATACAATTGATTCTACACAACATACTTCTGGACCATAAACACTCCTCAACTTATTTTATCAATATAGCTAGCAACATATATTTTTTGAACTCAAAATGATATGATAGTACAATTACCAACACAAATAGGTATGATAGTACAACTCCTAAAAAAGATAGTGTCACCTTTAATCATATATTATTTGACAACCACACACACCTTTGATATCAATGACAACCTTTTTTCAACAATCTCCCCCTTTGTCATTGATGGAAAACAACAAAATGTTGGTCACACACAAAGATAAATCTGTGTCCTCTCCTTACCATGTTTCTAGTACTCCCCTTAGAGGATATAGCATTTTGAGTTCCATTTCTCCCCCTTTGAAATCAATAGAAAAGGTCAAAAAATTTAGTGTCATTTCTCCCCCTTTAAACTCATCCTCCAAACTTCAAGACCATAATTTTAGATATAGAGAAACACAGAGCAATCCTCCAATCCTTCCTAACTACAACAACACAATTTTCACTCTACTAGCTCTAAAAATTTTGTGGTAACTTTCATCCATTGAGGACAATAACACACATGCTTCATTCTTATCTCTGACTAAATTTCAAACCAAAGAGCCATATCTTCAAATACGAAGAAATGTGGAGCATTCTCCGAATATTTTTCAGGATGACTCCCCCCGAGTCCATACCACACTACTTCTAAAAACATTTCTTAAGACCACCAAGCCTTCTTACGATAGGGAGACCAAGATCCCCCTCACCCCACACTTCCTCTTGATTTAATAAGAGGGAGCAATGACTCCCAACTTCTTTTAGAGAAACTCAAAAGTCTCCTTAGGAAGCAATTTTGTGAAAATGTCTGCTACTTTCTCCTTGGTTTCAACATACTCCAATTTCACCTCCTTTTTGGCAACCTTCTCCCTTAGAAAATGATACTTGATTGCAATATGTTTTGTTTTTGAGTCCATTATCAAATTCTTTGAAATGTGTATGTCACTGGTATTATCACAAAGAATAAAAATAGGTTCATCAAATTCAATCTTCATCTCCTTCAACTTCTACTTCATCCATAATACCTAGGTGCAACATGAAGCTGCAACAGTGTATTTTGCTTCTATTGTAGATAAGGAAACTAAATCTTGTTTCTTGCTTAACCAAGACACCAAGATATCACCAAGAAAGAAAGCTCCACCACTTTTAGTCTTTCGATCATTTATGCTTCCTACCCAATATGAATCTATGTATGTAATTGAAGTGAAATTTTCACTCTTTGGATACCACAAGCCAAAATCCATTGTAGCCTTTAGATATTTGAAAATCCTTTTCACAGTTTTGACATGAGTTTCATTAGGAGATGCCTGAAATCTAGCTACCATTCAAACTGCCTACATTATATCAAGTCTAGATGCAATCACATATAATAAAATTCAAATCATGGATCTATACAAGGTTTGGCCTGTTAGAAAAGATTCATCATCTTTACCTAGCTTACATCCTTTAACCATAGGTGTACCAACTAGTTTACATTATTTCATCTTGAACTTACCTAACATTTCCTTTATGTACTTGTGTTGAGAAATGAATATTCCTTTATCTGACTAAGAAATTTACAAAACAAGGAAGAAAGATAATTCACCAAGCATTGGTATTTCAAACTCACTCTACATTGAATTTTGAAACACCTTGTACATGCCATCACTGCTTCCACCAAAGATAATATCATCTACATAGACTACAAAAATCAGTAGTTGATCACCTTCTAATTTTATGTACAAATTACTATTTGAACTTCCTCTCTAGAACCCTTGTTGTTGTACATACTTATCCAACCTAGAATACCAAGCTCTAGGAGCTTGTTTTAGTCCATACAAATCCTTCTTCAATATGCACACATAATCTGGATTATTTGAACATTGAAACCCTTTTGGTTGCTCAATGTAGACCTCTTATTCCAAATGACCATTCAAGAATGTTGACTTCACATCCATCTAATACACTTTGAAATTCTTCAATGTTGAAAGGGAAAAAAACATCTTGATTTCCTTCACTCTTGCCACTGGAGAAAATGTTTATTCAAAATTAATTCCTTCAACCTGAGTTTATCCTTTACACAAAAGTTTGGCTTTTTTCTAGATTACTTCTCCATCTTCATTCATCTTGTTTCTGAACACCCACTTAGTACCAATGACATTATTTCCTTTAGGTCTTGGGACTTGTATGCATTAAAATCAAAAAATAAGAAATTAAAATAACATGAAAACATAAATAAATAAATCAAATTTTAAATTCTATTTTACTAATCCCATAAAAAACCTCAATAAGAAATGATGTGATGTTGCTTCGTCTTTGGATGTGGATGCTAAATCTCAACAGCATGACAATATGATTGATGATTTATTTGATTGATAATAGATCTTGATGAGCTGATTTGCATAAAAATGTGAGATCACCAAATGATGAAGAAATGATCTTATTTATAGACTTTCCAAGGAAAAATCAAATAACATATGAGGATGAGGATGAAGACTTGATATAAATAAAAAATCAGTAGAGCCAACTCAACTACAAAATAGAAATTTCCATTTTGATGCATGAAGAGATAATAATAAATTAATTGATTTGATTAATAGATAATTGTGCACATAAAGTTTCCATTTTGAAGATTGAGTTGACTAGTGGATGAAGATGAAGTTTCTAAAATGAAGAAGAGTTAACTAAGGAGAGAAGATTGAGTTTCTAATATGAAGAAGAGTTAATTGATGTTTCAAAAATAAAAAGATTGAGGAAAGAAAGTATAATAAATAAATAAAAATCAGTTATTTATTCGCACCCACATGGATAATTCAATAAATAAATTTAACTATAGAAGAATTTAGAAATTAGTTAATTAATTAAATAAACATATTTATTTAATTATGAAGAATATTGGAGATTAAAATTAACCTTAAAGAATAGTTTGAATAATTAAAAAATTAAAATTATTTAATTTTATGGATAAGGAAATATGATTTTAAAGGAATGAGGCTAATCTAATGAAACATAAAAAAATAGGTTGGATGAAAAATGGATTGATAGCAAAGGGGTATGATGCACCTATTTCCCCTAATTTCATTAAAAAATGTATGCTATAGAAGATAGATCTGAAATCTAACATAACTAACTATCAAAATGCAAATCTGGAAAGGTGAGAATGATCTATACCTATCACCAAAGATGCTTTTTCAGACCTCATTGAGGACTCATTCACTCTATGGTGAATGGGTCCTAGCTAGGGCTCCTGGAAAATGCTTTCTGGGTTCTCTTCTGCTGAACCTGCACTCCCAAATTCTAGTTGTTCACTGTCGGAAAGCCAAAAATAAATCCTATAGAAGAGTTTCCATGATTTGACAACTTTTCTTGCAACTTTCTTCAATTTTTCTCTTCTAATGATCTTCAACCTAAAATTTGCAATCACACATCAAAGAGAGAAAAATGTTGTTTGTTAGGGATGGGGGTTTACCTTGGTCAAAACATGTTTTGGTAATTAAACCTTGAAATGAAATAGAAAATCATGAAGGAATGATGAATGAACAACAACATGTAAAAACTCACCAAACCTTATTTGAACCTTGGATAACAAATCTGCAAACTAGCATGAAGTGGCATAAATGAATGTAGATCTTGATCATGAAACTTGATATGTAACAATGCCTTTGATATGCTTGGTTTGATCTTGAACACTACATTGCCATAATAGCTCAAACAACATGCATGATACAATAAATCTTTGGCATGACAATGGAATCTTGATTGCTACAATAATCTTCTTCAAATCTACCCTTGAATGCCTTAGAAATTGCTCTTGAATGCTCTCTTGATCACACTTTCTCATAAATTTGCTAGAATGCTTGAAGACTTAAAATTGCTAGGGGGAAACTAAATGAAATAACCTTGTATTTATATATATCCAAGATTAATTCTCAAAATTCAAATGTCACAAAGATGACATTAAATTATAGATTTGAAATCATTAAAATACTACCAAAAACATATTCCGAAGGAGGGTCCTAGGTCTAAGTGACAACCCATTCACCATAGGGAGAATGGGTCCTATGTCACTTAGCTAGGACACATATTCCAAAGTTGAGTGTTGTGTAATGAAATTTATGAATGTTGGGTTTTATCCCTCATAATTTGTATTTAATTAGGCTTGGAGTTGAGTTAAAGGGGACAATTAAGGAAAATTAACCTCAATCAATTAATAAAGCCCTAGATTAATGTGAAAGTGTAAAGATACACTTTACAACATAAAAAAAAGGCACAATTAAGTCCATTTAATTTAAAGGGTCCCTAAACTTAATGTGAATATGAAAAACATATTATAACACTAAATCAAGGCATAATTAAGCTAATTTTATTATTAATTATTCTCAAATTAAGTGTAAAAAAGGGATACTTTCTTCTAAACTACATCTAATTAAATAATAAGATTATTTAATTAGTATAATTTTTAGTGTTTACATTTTTCCCCTCTTTGAAGCAATGTTCAAAGTAACATTGTTCCAAAGAAAAGAAAAGTAGATAAGAAGAAAAATCAGAAGAGATGAAGAAGGTGAAGATATACCCCAATTAGGTGAGAAATGGAAAATTAGAAAAGATGAGATGATTGATGCCCCCTCGAGAGATTACCTGTGCATTAATTGCATGGGTGATCTCTTGAAAGAAGAGAAGAAGAAAATGTTAGATGAAAGATGGATGAAAAAATATTAAAAAAAATGGATTCAATAAATGAATATGAATGTAGTGATGATGATGATGATGTGTTATGTTGAATTTGAGATTAGCAAACTTTATTTTATATAACAATGGATTTTATGCATCGGGGTATAGAAGACCAAGGTGACAATGTATCCAATGCACAAACTAACTCTCAAGAAAACAAGAAATAGACAATAGGATGGACCAACACTCACAAGGTGTATGACACTCTTGTTGGATCTATGATGAGACAACCATCAAACACAACACACAAAAATAATAGACCTTGCCCCAATTTATGCCATGTCAAAGCATGCCATGATATGAAATAATTGTGGTGAACTTGAGTAGGAATAACATGGGTCAAAAGATAAATCCAAAGAAAGATTAAATGATAAAAAAGATAAACCAAATAAAAAGACAAGCAATGATCAATAGACACACAATAATCAATAGGCACACAACAGTACTATCTTCTGTCAAGGTGTGGAAGGACTAAAGGGTGGATTTGGATCATGTCTAGTTTTAGGAAGGAAACATCTCATATAAGAAAAATGTCTGGTTTTGAGAAGGAAACATCCTCTATAAGACAAGTGATGGATGATAAGGAAATTTTCATGATGAAAAAGGATTGGTTTGACTACATGTTATCTAGGTTGATGTCAATATCTAAAATTTTATATTAAAAGAACATTTTTCAAGTGTGTTGTTTGATGGTTTGGAAGCACATGTCCATGTTCAATGTTTTCTTGTGTTTATTGACGGAGTGGTATACTACGTATGGTATAATGCGTATGGTATACTATAAGGACCATGGAAAAATCATGCGAAAGATACACACAATAAAGAAAGCAAGCATGCAGAAGGATACAAAGACAAACATGATCTTGCCCCTAGTCAAGTTGAAAACCAATTGATTGATTAATGATGATGATGATAACATTGTTGATATGGGAAGGATGTATCCCAAAACCAATGTGAGGATTGGGAAAGACATATCCCTATGATGATAATGTGACTAAAGGATCAAGGTTCACAACAAGGCTAGAGACAAAGCCAAGGAATGTTTTGGATGATGCGCTAGGTTGCATAGCAAGATTGTATAGATTAGGATTTTCGCACTTGGATGGACTAACCTTATGATTGGAGGGGATAGTGGATGGATGTTAGGTAGGTGGACTGGAATATTGAAACTAATGACAAGGGAAAACCAAGTCTTGTGATAGGTATGAAAGGATGATGGATTTCTTAGATAGAGGATAGGAGACATGGGGATTATTGGATGGAAGAATTAACATATGATCTCCAAGGATTATGTCACATAGGAATAACTTGTTTTCTCCAAGATATGGATTTGGATAGTGTTATATAGGAAATGGCATGATATTTTATGGTTCATAGATAAAAGATTCATGTCAAGATTTTTCTAAAGCATGATTTATGTTTGTGCCCTAGTCCTTATAAAGATCAAGGTAGGTATGGAAGATGGATGGATGGATGGAAAATTTCATGAAAAAGGTATGGAAGATGAGAAAAATTTCCCCCAAGTGTAATGGTCCACATAGATATTTGATCTTACACATGACACATGTTTGTCAGGTTTTCATCATGGTACTTATCCAAAGCACCATAAGAATGGTTTTCACTATTGGATAATTTTTTCTCTTTACTTTTTTTTTAAATTTTTTTTGTTTTTTTCTAGATGGCCTTGATGTTTGGATGATCACTAATTGTTCTGAATCCTTTGATGGTGTTGATGTAGATGTTGGTGTCATGATATGCCAATTTTGACCTCTATGGAGGATTTACCTTGTCTTGATCATGGTGCTTGTATACAACTGACGGATGTCACTGTGATCCTTTTTGATACTAGGGTTAGCCTTATCAAAATATGCACATCGTGATAGAGTGTCATGGGAGTCCTTACGATAAAGTGTTGCTGCTAAAACATGATGGATTTGTGAAGTAATATTTTTATAATTTAGGTGAGATACGGGATTATGATGGATGATGGTATATGTGGATGGATTATTTAGCATTTTGGATGTAGGGATTTTCATCTTCCAAACTTGGGATGATGGGTGATGGAGTTTGGAATTTTCATTCGAATAGTATTTGGAACCAATACTTTTATATGCTTTGCATGATGACCATTTTGAAGGAGGTGGACATTTTTTATATGTGGGAGACCTCTTTTCTTATGGCTCTACATATTGATTGACTATTGGATTTGGACTCTTTTCTTTGCTTGTTCCATTTTTCTTTTTTAAGTTCATTTATAAATTTGGATTTTTTTTTTGATTCAATGGCCTCTGACATTTGATTTTTGACTTTGTATTTGTAAGAATTTTATTTTTGTTGGTTCCCATTGGTAGGTTTAATGAATTGGGAATGATGGTTTATAGTGTCAATGGGAGGAGTATTGGAAACAACCTTATGGTAAGGACTACTCATGGCCCCCATTTTGATGTTTGTACCTAATATCATGGAGGAATATATGTTTTGATTGAAGAATATCCAAGAACTTGATGTTTAGGATTTTCGTGAAATTGTATTGGTTCTAGAATTCCTCGTTCATGTAGGCCTAGTCCTCTTCCTTGATATTGCATACTTTGATAGATTTTGTTTGCAATGGGGTATTTCTTATTTTGGAAACAAGATTCTAACCCATTATTATTTAGATGAAAACCATTGCTTGGTATTTTCTCTTTTGCAAGAAAACCTAATTTGACCAAAGTAGATGATCCTAGTTGATAGGATGTTGAATCTTTCTCCTTTGTCATGCTTGTTTCTTCTTGATCATTTGGGGTGTTAGTTTGATCCATGGTAGCTTTTGTATCTTCTTGTTTTCTATGATCCATGCCATTTTTTTGATTATCTATGTGTCCAAGGGAGGCAAGTGTCTCATCTTGGGAAATGGAAGTGGTAGGATTTTGGATAAGATCAACTTCAAGTTTTTGATCATGGATGGTATAAAGGTCGATGAGGGGATAATATTGGATGTCTTGATCATAGGTAAGATCTTGATCAAAGATAAGCTCATCTTGGATGCCATGATTGACATGCAGAAAATTCATCGCCAACAATTCATTGAAGGAAAATTCACCGCTAGCAATTCACCAACGAAAAATTCACCGCCAAGTAAAATTCATCCCCAGTAATTCACCAAGTTTTTGAAATATATATTAAAAAATATTGGTGAATTGTTGGCGGTGAATTTTCCTTCACTGAATTGTTGGTGATGAATTTTCTTAGAGCCGTCATGATTAGGAATAAGATCTTGATCAATTATTGGCTTAACTTGGATATCATGATCATCTAGAGGGGATTCTTGGATAAACTAAAGGATAACATCATGATCAAGGATTGGATTATCATAGATGTCATAATCATCTAGAGGTGATTCTTGGACAACTTGATCTTGATTTGTCTTGGAGTTTATGTCATCATGCTTTGGGCTTATCTCTTGACATAGATGAAATGGTTTAAGCAATGGAATGCGATTTTTGGAAAATGATAATATTTTCTTGAATGGAATGTAGGTTGTGGCATGGAAATAATGGAGTTTCAATAGGAAGATATTTTTTAGGTGATGGAGGGCATGCTGGTGAAATATGGTTGGATGGTGTAGGATTAGCATAGTGATTTGATTGCCTAACTTTATTTTCATGTAGGAGTCAAACAAGTTCTTTTGCTAGTTGTCTTTGGTGATCATTGCTAAACATGTTTTTATTGGATTGATTTGTGGATTGGGATGGAGGGGATTGTAATGGCTTAGTGGATGAAGGATTGTGAGAGGAGATGGAGGCTATAATAATTTCTTGGTTTGGTGAAGGGGATGAAAATGTAGGATATCCATGGGAGATAGGCATTTGTGATATGGTTTGATGTTGAGGAAGGATTTGGATGGAAGATTGGTTTCCCTTGTCAAGATTAGGATAAGGATGACAAATGGATGTTGGTTGGGGGTTGACGGTATGGATTGTGTTAATTGGTTCTTGATATTGAGGATAGATGGATGGATGATTAGGGGCTATGGTTTATTGGTAAGTAGGTTGGATTGTTGGGGTTTGTTGGTATGAGGGGTAGATGGATGGCCGAATAGGGATCGTGTCTGATTGGTATTGACAAAGCATATTATATTCAACTTGATTATGGAAAATATCAAGGTAAATTGAATACATGGTTATAAACTTGGATTTAGATGGACAATGAGATGGTTTGAATGGATAAGTTGGTGGATAATGTTGGGAATAGGTGCATCAACTTCTGGCTTGAACCTCTGAAAAGACTTGGCAAAATTATCAGCCTTTACCTCTCTACCAATGAGAGATTTTTTAGAGGTGCGGTCTGGCGGTTTACCGCCTTACTGCGGGCCTCTATCGGCCTGTCCGTGGTTGGGCGGTGTTACCGCCATACCGTGGGGTCTCCGTCTTAGGCTGGTGGTAGCACAATTGATGGGCACAGTCAGTGTGAAGGCTTACCTCCCTACCACAAAGGGTGCTCGTTGGTGGTGCGATGGCCATGGTGAACAATGACAGTTAAGCGAAGTTCACTTATTGCCACACCATGATGGCCTCCTGGCCATGTCGCAGTAAGCCTTGGTGGTCAGAGATAATGATTACCTCCTTATCACAGAGGTCTTGTGGTTGGGGCAAGGTAGCACGAAGTGTTTGTCTGCAGGTTTTGGCGGCTACCTCCATACCATGGGAGGTGTTGCTCAACGTTGTGGTTGGGTGGTGGCACCTCCATAGCATGGAAGGTCGATCCAAGCTCGGCGATGACGCGGTGCTAAGCGATGGGCTGACAGAAAATCCACTACCTCAGTACCGTGAGGGTGTTAGAAGGGACCTACGGTTGGGTGGTGGCACTGCCATACCGCAGAGGTCTGTCAACCTTGGAGCGGTGCTATGGTGACCTCTTTGGCTTGGTGAGGTAGCACGGTAAGAGGTGTTTGGTAGTTGTGTTGACCGGTTAGACTTGACTGGAAGCGGCGAACAAATAGAGAGGCAACACATGGCAAGTAATCAACATCTGATTGGTTGAAGTCTAGAGCGGTGAAAGCAGTAATTGCAAGACGTGTTTTAGTTGATAACAAAATTCGATTAAGGCAAGAGAGTTAATGCCTGGGTGACCTAATGTGTGATTTCAGGGAAAATCGGTCAGAAGATCGGATTGCTTGATTTGGTGAATGGTGCATTATTAAGGCCTGTGATTGGTTGGAATGATTAATGCGATGTAAGACTTGTATAGTCGATAACATTGATATAAGTCAATGAAGGGTGATGGTGAAGTAAGGGAGAGAGATATAAAAGAGAGTTGTATTCATGGTATACTGAAATAAGTATTGTAATAGTGTGTGCATGAAAACTCAAGTCTGTTGCTATGAGCTAACTATCAGAGAGTGAGGATTGTGAGATTTGTTTGTAATTTATTTTATTGTAATACAAAGTGTCTTCTCTTGGTGTGGTGGGTTATTTCCTGAAAGGGTTTTCCCACTTAAATTTGGTGTTATCTGTGATTGCTTATTTCTGTTACTCTTGTTACCCTGTATGTGTTCATCTCAGTTGTTTTAAGAAGCTTTAAAATTGGTCTTTTTCTCTTCTCCTTTAATGTTTTAGCGTTAGGAAAGCGATTCTGTACCTCTATTTTCCTTTCAAGTGGTATCAGAGCTTAGCCAGTTGTGTTATCCTTGTTAGTAAGGCTGGTTTTTTGTGCTAATACTATTCCAGTGGGAGTATTGCAAAGTTAGTACCTAATTTTGTTTGAGATGGCAAGTACATCAGGTAGAGTAGAAATTGAAAAATTCAATGGTGGTAACTTTGAGTTATGGAAACTCAAAATGGAAGACTTGCTTGTGGATAGAGACCTCTAGGTTGATGTGTTTGGAACTATGCCACAAAGTATGAAGCAAGAATATTGGGACCTTGCAGATAGAAAAGTGAGAGGTTTGATAAGACTTAGTCTGGCTGATTCTATACTCCTGAACATCCATGAGGAGAAGTCTACAACTTCATTATGGAAGAAGCTTGGTGATATTTATTAGGGAAAGTCTCTGGTAAATAAGTTATTCCTGAGGAAGAAGTTGTACTCCTTGAAGATGGAAGAAGGTGCATATGTTGTAGATCATCTGAACTCATTTAATATGAGTGTTGCTTAGTTAGCATCTATGGGTGTAAAGATGGAGGAGGATCGTTGCATGCTCCTGTTATGTTCATTACCTGACACTTGGGATCACCTTATAATGGCTATTGGAAGTACAAACACTACTTTCAAGATGGAAGATGTTGTTTGCTCACTAATGTCTAAAGAGATGCAGAGGAAGTCTTTAGAGATGGCCAAAGAGGCCCTTGCTATTCGAGGTAGATCGAAGGAGAAAGGCAAGAAGAAGGATGAGAAGTCCAAATCTAAATCTGTAGGGAGATCAAAGTCTCCTGGTAAAAATTCCAAGGTGAAATGTTGGAACTATGGGCAACCTGGTCATATCCGAAAGGATTGTAAGGAGAAGAAGAAGAAGAAGATTAACGCTTCAGACAATGACTCTTCTTAGAGTGATGTAGATGCCTTCACTGTAGCCTTGGCAACCTAGGCATCAGATGATGTTTGGCTGGTTGACTCAGGTGCATCCTTTCACATGACGTCTCATAGAGAATGGTTCACTAAGTACGAGAAGTATGATGGTGGTGTTGGCCATGGAAGAGTCAAAATACAGTTCCTTGATGGTAGAATCAAAGGGATTGGTGGCGTACTGCACATACCAGGTTTGGCTAATAACTTACTTTTTGTCAGTAAGCTGAATGATGCTAGTGTGGAAGTTTATTTCTCAAGTAAAGGATGCAAGATGGCTAGAGGTGCAATGGTGCTAGCTAAGGGTGTACGTACTAGCACTCTGTACAAGCTGGATGCACATCTTGTTCAATGCAACAACGCCTCTGTAAAGTCAAGCAAAGCTATTCCTGTAGAGGAAGATGAAGATGCTTCTCTGGTTGTAAATGCCTTGGAGATGAAACTCCTAGCAGAGAAGACCATGCTATGGCATCATAGACTCGGTCACATAGGTGAGAAAGGTTTTAAAAACCTTGAAAAATAAAAATCTTGTTGAAGGGCTTGATGATTGTAACCTTGAGTTCCATTTTTGCGAACACTGTATTTATGGAAAGCAACACCGTGTTTCTTTTTATTCGATTCCTTATAAATCTTATGGTGTATTGGATTATGTCCATTATGATGTGTTTGGTCTAGTTAATGTTCCTTCGTTATCAAAGTCTAGATATCATGTTTCCTTTATTGATGACTATTTGAGAAGGGCATTTATATACTTTATTAAGAGTAAATTATAAGTGTTCAGTCGGTTTAAAGAATTTAAAACTTTGTTAGAGAATCAGACTAGAAAGAAAATAAAATGCTTGAGGACAGATAATGGCGGTGAGTTTTATTCTACAAAATTCAAAAGGTACTGTAGACCATGGGATTAAAAGGCATAAAACTACACCTTATACTCCACAACAGAATGGAGTTGCTGAAAGGTTGAACAAAACGTTAATGGAAAGAGCGAGAAGTATGTTGAGTAGTGCTGGTCTGGAGTAGAAGTTCTGGACTGAGGCTATGGCTATGACATGTTACCTAGTAAATCATTCACCTTGTTCTTCTCTAGTTGACAAGACACCTTTGGAAGCATGGTCTGGTAAGAAGCCCTCTCTGAGACATATTCATGTCTTTGGTTGTAAGGCATATGTATATGTGCCCAATGAGAAAAGATCAAAGTTGGAGAAAAAGGTTGTTAAATGTATCTTCATTGGCTATGGGATTGGTGTGAAGGGATACAAGCTTTGGAATCCTAATACTGAGAAGGTTATGTATAGTAGAAGTGTAATATTTTATGAGCTAAAACCTTCAGTAGCTGATCCACAACTAGAGACAGATAAAAGAGAAAAGAAGAATGATGTAGTTCAAATTCCTCAAACTCTAGAAAAAGAGGAACTACATAGTGTACCTGAAACTGAGGAGAGTTCAAGTAGCTTCAAGGGTTCTGAAGATGAAGAACCACAACCTCAGCCAACAAGAAGGTCTACACGTGAAAAATGACAACCTGATAGGTATGGTTTCTCTATGTTAGATTCAAACCGTGCCTATGCTTTGATTACTAGCACTAATGAGCCTAGGACTATAAAAGAAGATATTAGCATGTCTGACTCAAATTCCTGGTTGGAAGCCATGAATGAAGAAATGGAATCATTGAAGAAAAATGAAACCTAGGATTTGGTACCCTTTCCTGAACGGCGAAATCCTGTTGGCTATTAATGGATATTCAAGAAGAAGACTGGTCTAGATGGCAGTGTAGAAAAGTATAAGGCAAGATTGATTGCAAAAGGTTTTTCCTAGATAGAGGGAATTGATTATGGAGAAATATTTTCCCCTATAGTAAAGTTGGAATCTATTAGATTTATGTTGTCATTGGCAGTAGCATATGAATTAGAGATTGAATAGATGGATGTGAAGACAACGTTTCTCCACGGAGAGTTGGAAGAAGAGATTTATATATCCCAGCCTGAGCACTTCGTTGAAAAAGGTAAAAAAAGTCTGGTCTGCAAATTAAAGAAATCTCTATATGGTTTGAAGCAGTCTCCTAGAATGTGGTACCATAAATTTGACACTTTTGTGTTGTCTATGAGATTTGTGAGATCAAAATCTAATCATTGTGTCTATTATAAATCTGAAAATGATCGTGTTCTTATTATTACCCTGTATGTGGATGATATGTTGTTCATAGGAATAGTAAGTCTATGATTTCTGATCTTAAATATCAGTTGTTTGCAAAGTTTGAAATGAAAGATCTGGGTGCAACAAGGTATATTCTGTGGATAGAGATAACCAAGGATAGAACGAGTAGAAAGATTTGGGTCAGCCAAAGTAAGTATGTTAACACAGTTCTAGAGAGATTTGGTATGGATGATTTCAAGCAGCTAGTTGTTCCAGTTATGTAGGGAACAAAGCTATCTGTTGAAGACTGTCCTAAATTTTCTACTGAGATGGAGGACATGACTAGGGTGCCTTATGAAAGTGTTGTTGGCAATCTAATGTATGCAATGGTCTATACAAAACCAGACATTTCCCAAGCAGTGGGAGCTCTCAACCGTTTTATGGCAAATCCAGGAAGATGATATTGGGATGCTATGAAGACATCATTCAAATATTTAAAGGGGAATTCAAAATATGCTTTGTGTTACCATGGAAGTTTGGTTGCATCACAGAGAACACTCAACATTCATGGATATGTAGATTTTGATTGGGCAGGGGACATTGACAACAAAAGATCCACTAGTGGATACACTTTCATGTTAAATGGTGGTGCAGTTAGTTGGATGAGCAAGCGACAGGTTGTAGTCGCTTTATCCACTACAGAGGCTGAGTACATGGCAGCAACACATGCCTGCAAAGAAGCAGTTTGGCTGAGTCGATTGTGCTCGGATATTGGTTTTAATGCACGACATATTACAATTTGCTGTGATAGTCAGAGTGCCATTTGTTTGGCAAAGAACCCGACTTTCCATGCCAGGACAAAGCATATTGATGTGCGGTATCACTTTGTGAGGGACATGGTGGAAGATGGAAAGATCTATTTGGAAAAGGTTGACACTTTGAAGAATTTTGCAAATGAGTTAACGAAGCCTGTGAGCATGGACATGTTCAGATGGTGCACAGATTCAATGGGCCTTGGGGCCTATGATCGTCAGTAATTTTTTTGAAGTCTAGAGGAAGCCAAGAAGTCTTTGTCAAGTGGGAGCTTGTTGGGAACAAGTGCCTCAACTTCTAGCTTGAACCTCTGAAAAGACTTGGTGAAATTATCAGCCGTTACCTCTCTATCGCTGAAATTTTTTTTAGAGGCGCAGTCTGGCGGTTTACCACTTTACTGCAGGCCTTTGTCGGTCTATCTATAGTTGGGTGGTGTTACTGCCATACCGCAGGGTCTCCGTCTTAGGCTAGTGGTAGCGTGTTTGACGGGCGCAATCAGTGGGAAGGATTACCTCCCTATCACGGAGGGTGCTCATTGGTGGTGCAGTGGCCACAGTGAACAACGATAGGTAAGTGAAATTCCCTTACCGCCACACTATGATGGCCTCCTGGCCATTTCGCGGTGGTGCGGTAAGCCTTGGCAGTCAGAGATAACGGTTACCTCCTTATCACGAAGGTCTTGTGGTTGGGGCGAGGTAGCACAAAGTGTTTGTCTGCAAGTTCTGGCGATTACCTCCATACCGCAAGAGGTGTTGCTCAACCTCGTGGTTGGGCGGTGGCATCTCCATACTGTAGAAGGTCGATCTGAGCTTGGTGGTGATGCAGTGTTAAGCGATGGGCTGGCAAACAAGCCACTACCTTGGTACCGCAAGGGTGTTAGAAGGGACCTGCAGTTGGGTGGTGGAACCACCATACCATGGAGGTCTTTCAACCTTGGAGTGGTGCTGTGGTGACACCGTCATACTGTAGTGACCTCTTTGGCTCGGTGAGGTAGTGTGGTAAGAGGTGTTTGATAGTTGTGTTGACCGGTCAGAATTGACTGGAAGTGGTGAACAAATAGAGAGGCCACACGTGGCAAGTAATCAACATCTAATTGGTCAAAGTCTGGAGCAGTGAAAGAAATAATTGCAAGACGTGTTTTGGTTGATGACAAAATCAGATTAAGGAAAGAGAGTTAATGCCTAGGTGACTTGATGCGTGATTGCAGGGCAGATCGGTCAGAAGATCAGATTGCTTGATTGGGTGAATGGTGCATTATTAAGGCCTGCGGTTTGTTGGAATGATTAATGTGATGTAAGACTTGTATAGTCGATTACATTGATATAAGTCAATGAAGGGTGATGGTGAAGTAAGGGAGAGAGATAGAAAAAAGAGTTGTATTCATTGTATAGTGAAAGAAGTATTCTAACAGTGTGCGCATGAAAACTCAAGTTTGCTACTATGAGCTAACTATCATAGAGTGAGGATTGTGAGTTCTGTTTGTAATTTATTTTACTGTAATACAAAGTGTCTTCTCTTGGTGTGGTGGGTTATTTCCCGAAAGGGTTTTCCCACGTAAATCTGGTGTTATCTGTGATTTCTTATTTCTATTACTCTTGTTACCCTGTATGTGTTCATCTCAGTTATTTTAAGAAGCTTTAAAACTGGTATTTTTCTCTTCTCCTCTGTTGTTTTAGCATTAGGAAAGTGATTCTGCACCTCTATTTTCGTTTTAGATAATGAATTCAATTTTATTTTTATTTTTTTGGTTTCTTCTTGATTTCGATTGTTTTTGTATTTTATTGTTTAGGGATGAATGGAAAATAGAATGATTCTTTTGAGATTTTGAATTTTTGGAATATGAATGATACAAAGCTCTTTGAAAGGAAATTTTAACCTGTGTTTTGATTTTTTGATATTTCGGATGAATGGAAAGACCTTTTGAAGTTTTGAATTTGGATCCTAGAATGTGACCACCTAAACAATTTTTTTAGTTTTCAGACTAATGCATCCAAGTGAAAAATCCTAAAACCTCAAGGTGGTGATGGTGGTTTGATAGAAAAAATGATTCCACAACTAGACTTATGAGTCAAGTTTCAAATTTTTTTGGTGAGGGTAGATTTGTAAAAGGAAGAGGTTTTTGACAATTTTCCTAAATGGTAACTCTAGACTTTGACCTTATGAATTTGTTTTTAGTTTCCAAACTTTTGGATTTTCAAGATAATTTTTTTGAAGGTATTATGATATGATTCCTAGAATGACGCTAAGATGATACTAAGTTTAATCTAGGAAATCTAAAGACGCTAAAAAAATATAGTAAAAAATGAATGTATTTGTTTCAATTTTTATGGTCTAAGGCAAAAAAATTTGTTGATAGAGATGTGGTGTAATACCTAGCAATTGCGTCACACTGTCTCTTCAACGTAGATACCCAATTGCAGCACATAGGTTGATGATTGCAGTGTATCAGTTTAGACACACAAAAAAATCTTTAAGGATCCTAATATTCTTAGTTTTTTGATTTTTTAAGTATGAATCAATGATTGAAGACACAAAAAATAGTTGTTTTGCAAAGTGATTAGTAGATTTTAGCACATTGATTTTGGTATCCAAATATTTTTATCTCATGCTAAGTTTGTTTTCAATTTTTCTTGCACAAAAATTGCCAGGACTTGGTTCACAAACAATTACAACCTATTTTAGTAGTAATAGAGTTTATCTAGTAAAGTGGGCTTACCTCACGCCCGAAAGAGTGATTTAATTCGCGAAAAAGAATGGGTGAAGCTAGGGTATGCAAAGGTCATGTACCACCTCGACACCTCTCACCTTGAAAGGAGTAACTCCAAACAAGGAATCATGCCACCTCAACCAAGAACCAGACATGGTAAGTAATTTCTTGGGACAATGCTATCCCGATGCAACAACAATAGTAGATGATCAAAGTAGGTCTTAGGCTTCTAAAACAAGAGGTTTCTAGTGACTTAATGAACACCAGAGGTATAATTTAGATGTGAGACACTAAAGTCTCTAGTCAACCTACGTGTGGTCTATACACCCACATCAAAATTGACACGCAAGGTATAATGTTCCCAGATAGTGCTACTGACTTTCACTTTCATACTTGTGATACAACCCACCTGAACACATGCTTTGAGGTCGACCCCTTGAGTTCTCCATTAGGATGTGTCTCAAAGGTAGGCCTTGCTGAAAAAATAGATTGTTAGGTGTTTCCCATGCACCCAAGATTTCACAAAGCACAAGGGAAGAGGATACACACACACTAATATGGGATTTACACAATGTGCAAGTGCACAAGACACAAAAGACACTTATTCTTTTTAAGCACCAATTCCAAATGTGCAAGTTTTTTTTCTTTTTAGAGTGCAAAACGAAATGTGGCATGTTCATGATGCTATTAATTTTAAGCCACATAGAAAAATAAGATAGTTGTCTTGTTCATTTTAGGCATCAGAATTAAATGTGAGTTGATTCTCTTTAAAGCCCAAACAAAATGTGTAAACATGCATGCCCATTTTTATGCACCAAAAATTAAATGTGAGTTTGTTGGTTATTTTTAAAGCCCAAACGAAATGTGTAAACTAATCCTCTAAATCTCCACAAGCTGCAAACAATGAGATTAGTAACATGAAAACACTATTCTACATGAATTTAAAAACAAAATTTAAAAAAATAGAAAGACTAAAATCGTGATAACTTTCTTAATTCTACATGAAATTAAAAATCGTAAAATGTTCCAAAAATGTATGACCGAGGCCTACAAAACCCATTAACTATTTTATAAAATTTAGTATGTCCATTTTTTTTAATGATTAAAGGAATATGATGGTTTTTAAACGAATTCCTACGTTGTAACTTGCAAATTTCCTTTAAAAAAAACTCAAAAGATTTCACATCGGGTTCACCAAAATGTATGCATTGAAATCAAAAAGTAAGAAATTAAAATAACATGAAAACATAAATAAAGAAATCAAATTTTAATTTCTATTTTACTGATCCCACTGTAAACCTCAAAAAGAAATGATGTGATGTTGCTTCGTCTTTGGATGTGGATGCTAAATCTCAACAACATGACAATATAATTGATGATATATTTGATTGATAATAGATTTTGATAAAGTTGATTTGCATAAAAATGTGAGATCACCAAATGATGAAGAAATGATCTTATTTATAGACTTTCCAAGGAAAAATCAAATAAGTGATGAGGATGAGGATGAAGACTTGAGATAGTTGAAAAATCAGTAGAGTCAACTCAACTATAAAATAGAAATTTCTATTTTGGAGCATGAAGAGATAATAATAAATTAATTGATTTGATTAATAGATAATTGTGCACATAAAGTTTCAATTTTGAAGATTGAGTTGACTAGTGGATGAAGATGAAGTTTCTAAAATGACGAGTTAATTGATGATTTAGAAATGGAAAGATTGAAGAAAGTAATTGTAATAAATAAATACAAATCATTTATTTATTCACACCCACATGGATAATTAAATAAGTTAATAAATAAATTTATTTAACTATAGAATAATTTAGAAATTAGTTAATTAAATAAATAAACATATTTATTTAATTATGAAGAACATTAGAGATTAAAGTGGTCAATTAAACAATTAAAATTGTTTAATTAACCTTAAAGAATAGTTCGAATAATTAAAAAATTAAAAATATTTAATTTTATGGATAAGAAGAAATATGAACTTAGAGGAATGATGTTAGTCTAATTAAATAATAAGATTATTTAATTAGGACAATTTTTAGTGTATATAGGACCAGTTCCCAAGTTTCATTTTTCTGGATCTGAGTCAAATTTTCTAGATCTGAGTCAACTTTTCTTCCATGACTTCTATCCCTCCTTTTTCTTTGCTTGCTTTTGGATAGGACTTTGGTTCAATTTTTGATAGCAGTGCAAAATGTACATGTTCATTTTCTCTTCCAATTTTTCTTCGGGTTTGTACTCCACTATTATTCTCTCCTATAATCTAGTCTTTAGAAATATTTTTCTGTACATACATTGCTGGAGTATTTGTAACAATGTTCTCAGAATCAAATTTTGAGTCATCATCATTGTTGCGCATTAGTTCTTCATCATATTCTACTTCTAGAGTACCAATAGACTGTATTGTTTCATCAACTCTTACATTTGCACTTTCCACAATCCTCTTCAGCCTCTTATTGTAACACATGTATGTTTTTATTGTCATAGAATACCTAAGGAAAATACCTTCATTAGATCTAGAATCAAACTTACCCAAGTTTTCTCCATCCCTTTTGATGTAGCACTTGCTTTCAAATATCTTGAGATGTGTGACTGAAGCCAATCTTCCTCTCCATAGCCCATATGGTGTCTTATTAGACTTAGGTCTAATTAAGGCTCTATTCAAAATGTATATTGTAGTCCGAAATGCTTCTCTCTAGTATATATCTGATATATTTTCTTGACTTAACATTGTTCTTGCCATATCTTGTATAGTTCAATTCTCTCTCAACAACTCCATTCTGCTGTGAAGTCCTAGGAGCAAAAAATTTCCTCTAGATCCTGTGTTCTTCACAAAATTCACCATATAGATCAAAAGTGAATTCTTTACCTCTATCTAATATGAAAACTTTAATTGTTCTTCCGATTTCATTCTCAACTAGTGCCTTATAAACTTCTCAAATGCTTTTGATTTTTTTTTTAGAAAAGTAATCCAAGTCATTCTAGTATAATCATAAATGAGCATCATGAAATACCTATCACCTTGTAGAATCTTTATCCTCATTGGTCCACATAAATCTATATGGATCAAATCCAAAGGATTTGATGTGGAATACTCCTTTGTGAGAAATATGGATTTTATCTATTTTCCCTCATGGCATGGTTTGCAGATTGTAGACAGAGGTTTTTTGATCTTTGGCATATCTCGAACTATTTCTCTTGAGCTAATCTTCACAATTTCATTAAAATTGATGTGTCCCAATCTCTCGTTCCAAATCCAACTTTCTTCTCTCTATATAGTAAGATAGTTTTATCCATTGAACTCGCTGAGATGATATATCTCATTGTTTGTCCTACTTCCTTCTATAATAAATTATCTGGTACCTAATTTCTCGATTTCACAACCCTTAAAACTAAAAGATAGCTTATAACCTTCATCACAAATCTGACTTGCGCTTAAAAGATTATGCTTTAATCCTTCAACATACAAAACATCATCATTTTTGTCCTACCACCATCAAGATTTACTGTACCCTTACTGGTGATTTTTGGCAATAGAATTATTTCCAAGAGTCATAGAACCTCCATCAAATTTCTTGAAATTCATAAACTTAAATTTGTCTCTAGTCATGCGGCTTGAACATTCAATGTCTATGATCCATAAATTCTTCTCTTTTTGAGCATGTAGAGTAGTTTGAGCTATCATTGATTTCTTTGACTTTTTCTCTTCTAAAACCTTCTTCTAGACTTTATCTGATTCATGATTCCAAATTTATAATCCTTTTCTTCTTTTTTCTGATAGAGGGCTCACAAAATTGCTTCTGCAGTTCCTAACAATGTGTCCAAAGTTGATTCATTTGTAGAAAATAACATTAAAATTGTACAAAGGTGCAAATGCATTACTGCTAACAAAGTTATTTCTTCTTACTAGAGCCTTTCTACAATCCACAATCTTATGATCAAAATTATTACAATTGAAACAATAACCAAAAAAAGTAATTAAACTTGGTATTGTATCCCTGTCTTCCAAACTTTTTGTTCTTCTTCTACACTTGGATAAAACCATAATTTTTTACCTTGCTTTTATCACAAGCAATAACCCTTTTAGACTTTGAACTTTTAGAACTAATCTCTTTCAGACCCCCTTTATTAGATTTCACTAGTTGTTCTATCACTTTGTTCTTCTGATCATCAAAACCAATTTTGGTTTTGACATGCAAAGATCTCTGACATCCCAATATCTGATCTAGAGTCTCAGTACTCTTTCCAAACTTTAATTGTAGTTGATGATTCACCTTTTCAAGCTCTTTTATTATTAACACAATTTTTTCTTCAATCTTTTCACAATCCTTGTCTTTTGATGATAGTCTTTCACTCAAGACTTCTTCAACCCTTTTTTCTTCTTTTGCTTGCACCTTTAAATGAACGATTGTCTTTTTTGCACTCTCAAGATTTTAAGATAAGCTATCTTTGACCTTCACTTCTTCAAAAATTATTTTCTTTAATATTTTGATCTCCTTTTTGGTATAGAGTAACTCCTCCACAAGATCTACTTCTTTATCATCATTTTCAGAATTCATTTCTTTAGTATCTTTAGTAGTTTCCATGGCCATAAATACAACATTTTATTTTTCATCTTTGGAGATGTCTTCATCCTCTTCATCCTCTTCATCAATAGAGTAGCCTTTTTTTTTTGGTTTGGTAAATCACTGCTAAGGGGCAGCACCTGACGCTTTTGACTGGAGCTATGAACCAATGATGCCACATTTGGGGGACCTCATCCCCGTCATTCAATTACATTGCTTCTTGCACCATTTTACCACTTTTAGAGTGGGAGCCATGCTGCAAGTTGAGCTTCACCTCGTTCATCTTCCTTTTCCTTTGTACCTTTGTCCAAATTTCATCTGACGAGCCTCCACCCATATCTTCTACTTTTTCATTGGTTATTTGGCTTCCCTTTGGGGAAGTAATTCTCGACTTTCCATCTGTGATCCTGTGACAACCTTCTTGTCAAGATTCTACCAAGGCCTCTGAGTCAGCAAGATTCCCAATTTGTTCCCCGCTTCTTTTCTTTAGGCTTTTTATAGAAGGAGCATCTCCATAAAGTTTCACTAATGTAGAGGAAGTAGCCACTACCTTTATAGTTGTTTGGGAGTCGCTTGGTGGAGCTTTTCCCGAGATAGTATCAACAATTTTTGGAGATGCCTCAACCTCACCATCTGACTCATCCTTTTCCATTGAGTAATGTTGGGGGGTGTCTTCTTTCCACAAGGTAGCTTGGATTTCTTGCCAATGTTTTGAGCAGTGCACAACCATATGACCAGTTCTGAAACAATTTCGACATCAAAAGGGCAGTCCCTCATAATCAATCAATTGATTCCGTTCCATCCCTGCAATTTTCAGAAGGACATTCACAGGGAGATATTTGGTTGTATTTATTTCTACTAATATGTGAGCGTAGGTAGTGTGAAAAAAGTTTGAGGAACCCTCATCCACCCCCAAAAACTTCCCCAGTGAACTACCAATGGCTTCAAAGCATGAATCACACCAAAATTGAAGAGGGAGATTTGGCATCCTTACCCAAACTGGAGCCAGATCGAAAGATTTTGTGAGAGGATTGAAGGAGGGGTGCCAGGGTTTCAATAATAATAAATGTCGATCCTTCCAACTCCATTGATATTCATATAGAACTAAGTCTCGGTCCTTTGTGTTATCGAAAGCCACCACAAAGAATCCCCTTACCATGGGGTAAATCTCTACATCCCCCTCTAGTAGAGGTTTCCAGAATTCCATAATCCAACCATGAAGCTCTGTGAGGCTTGGCCAAAACCCTCAGAATCTACCCACCAGCCCTTGTTCTGCAAAATATGATATGTTTTTATTCACTTCATCAGCAATCTCCCCAACAAGGGAAACCGTTGGGGAAGAGGTTGTGCACCAGAGAGCCCTGGGAGCCTGTCGTTCACCATGATTGCTGGCCTTTGCCCCATAATTCCTCATCCAGTCATTTCTCATCCCCCCGTTCTTCGGTGGAGATTGAGGTCGAGTAGACCTATCAACCACCTGGTGAATTGTCTCTTTTCCACAATTCGTCCGTTCCCGTCCTTCTACTACCATCGAGTATGAGCACCCAGGTTTTGTTTGTCGTCTCCTATCGAAAGATGCCCTAGATGTGTCAGTTGTTGGAAAATATTTCATCGTCTTCCCAAAAAGAGTTCCTACCTTGCTTCCATCAAGCCTCCATGATTTTGTTTTCTCTGCACACACTTGAGAGTCATAGCCATGGAGAATTGGTGCAATGATGGGAGGGTAGCCTGAAGAATTTCGTAGGGCTTTGGGGTAGATAGATACATTACAGAGCCAATAATGTCTTGTCATTTTCTTGATGTCGAAGGTCGCTAGTCTTGAGTCTGAGTGGGAGGAGGACGCCTTGCAGTGCTATCTTCATCGAGGGTCTTCGGCCCACGCACTGCACCAGAACTCCCAGTAGTAGCCCGCGACCGCATTTGCCGAAAACTCATGGGGTTATAAAATATCAGTAGAGTAGCCTTATTCATTGATGAAGAAACTCTTTTGCTTCCTCTGAGATTTATTCCCTTTTTGAAATGATTTATTTCCATACTTTTTCTCTACATTGTTAGATTACTTATAAGGACACTTAGCCATAAAATGTCCTATTTCATCGCAATTAAAAAATTTAAAAGGTAACTTTCCTTTATAATTACCAGAACCTCTTTTTAGCTTTCTTACAAAGTTTACCTCCTTTGGATTTGGTCCAACATCAGAATCAAGATCAATATTCTTCTAGGATTCTCTAAATGCAGCCTCTTTCCTTATTTTGTTTTCACTATCAAACCTCATTTCATAGGTAGTCAAGATACCATGTAACTCTACCATTTTTAAAACATTAAGATCCTTGGCTTCTTCAATAGTAGAAACTTTAGAATCAAATATTCTAGGAGGAGATCTAAGAACCTTTTTCACAACCATGCTTTATTTCAATTCCTCACCAATAATTCTAATAGAGTTGACAACCTCATCAACCCAGAGCAAAAATGTGGCAATTTTTTCATCCTCCTTCATTTTCCAGGTTTCAAACTGAGCTCTATGAGTTTGGAGCTTAGCTTCTTTCACTTTGCCATCTCGTTCATAGATGGTGTGCAATTTTTCCCATACTTTCTTCATAGTCTTGCATTGAATAACTTTCACAAACTCAAAATTAGACAAACCACATTAAATAACATTCCTAGCCTTGGCATTATTTTCACAAGTCTTCTTTCTGGTTTGATCCCTTGGAGGATTTTTAGGAATCCCACATCCTTCGATAACTAACATATAGATATCAAGACCTAGGACCATCAAGTATGCTTCCATCCAAACTCTCCAAAATGCATAATTGGATCCATCAAAGGGTGGTGCCTTATTTTTAGACAATATTTTTTAAGCTACTGAGTGTGCCATTGCGGATCTACCTTAAGCTGTTATAATTCTTCAAAGGAACTTGGCTCTGATACCAATTGAGGGGCACACAATCTACTGAGAGGGGGGAGGGTGAATCCGTAAATCAAATCTATTTAAAAATATTAACTCAATCACACATACAATAATATGAAACTTGAATCTTCACTACTACTAATCAAGCATCAATCAATAACACACATTCACACAGTAGAACACCAGATATACATGGAAACACAAGATGGGAAAAACCATGGTGAGAATAGTTTCTTGGATATACTATCCAAATCCAACCTCAAAAATAAAGTATATACAAGTGAATTTTACAATATGATGTAGGAACCAACCTACTAGAGACACCAATCCTCAATTGTATTAATAAGCACCAACCTACTAGAGACACCAATCCCCAACACATAACAATACAACAAGTAGAACACCAATCCTACTAGATTAGATAGACATAGCTTGTAGACCTTGAATTATAGTTGAATACATCTCATACAATTTTGAACTAGCTATAGACACTCTTCCACACTTATTATGATCTTCTAATAATGGTGCACACTTAGAGATGCAACTCACATTGAATAACACCAACTTACAAAAGATAATCTCCTTTTATATTTACTCACCACATTCTATTCAATTATAGTTCACATTATGCATTTGTGCAATTGAGGAATATATACATGACATTGTATTAATACTCTTTCATGTCAGTCAGGGATCCATAAATAATCAAGATGATATAAGGTGGACCTAAATTCAAATTTTATGAAATGTGTAGCAGGTTGGTCCAAATTCAAATTGTTTTTTCCAAAAGAACATGATGTTGTGTGCTACCACATGAACCTTAACTAGGTCCTATCTTGCACCACATACTAGAATTGAATACCACACACTACTAGCCATTACTACATAGGTATCAAACCCCAACTGGCTGACAACCAAGCATAAATAGCCTTCTTTTGCTTCAATATTTTTTCATGTTTAACATAACTTTTGAAAACACTAGAATATGATATAACATGTGTAGACCTACTCTCCTCTCAAAACACAAAGCCAACAACACCTCCAAAAAGGAGACCTGAGAAACATTGAACTAAAAAATTCTAGTGCAAACTTTTGGATCACCTCTTTCATAGTGAATGGATGCATGCAAGATATTACAAGCATACTACAATCAATACATATATCTTGTTATCCAAGAGTGATACATTGAGTCTACACAACATACTTCTGGAACACAGACACTACTTAACTTCTTTTATTAATATAGCTAGCAACATATATTTCTTGAACTCAAAATGATATGACAATATAATTACCAACATAGATAGGTATGATAGTACAAATCATAAAAAATAGTGCTACCTCTAATCATATATTCTTTGACAACCACACACACCTTTGACATCGATGACAACCTTTGTTCAACACTGTTTTCATCCATACTTTTTAGAGTAGAGAAGATATGTGCATCATATATAGAACCACCATTTTATGTTTTTTGTCACTTTTCCTTATGCATACCAATTCCCAAAAACATATAATCATCATTTATAATAGTAATTTATGTCTTGTTAGTTTCAGTTGATACATAAAATCCATGATTTAATGATGATATAGAAGAATATAGAAGTGATTGATATGCTTCATGGGTTACATTGAATGAGATAGTATTTCCCATGGTTAATGAAGAATAACAAATAAATTAATTATTATAGAGAAGATCATTATTGGAAGCCCCCAAGCACAAACTAGGAGTGAAAAAAATCTTGAGATTGTAAAATTAACTGGACTTTACTTAAATGTGTGTTTTGTATTGGACATTTGGTCTATATTCTAGTTTTTTCAAATTTATTATCTATCATCCAATCATAAAAATTAAACTCATAGGTTATCTACTCAAAATACCTTGAAATTTATGAAGAATAAGGGGCTGAAATACATAGCTTCTTACCAACAACGTGATTCTCAACTATTTTTTTTAGAAAATTAGAAATTCTATCTCCTCTATTATTGTCATACATATCATTCTGACTGCAATTTTTGACATCATTATCCAAATTTTTCATTCCATTTGATGAACCAACATTCAAAAAAATCTAAATATCGAGATTTCTTTATAATACCATTTTCAACTTCTTCTTGTGCAGATTTGTCACCAGTTAGAGAGGTCTCTTTCCCTTATTGACAAACAATGATCTGAAATTTCTATTAATCCAATGAGATAACAAGTTATCTCATGGTCGAGCTCTCTAAAGGGAATATAATCTTTTCCCATTAAAAGGTCTTTATCCTTTTTTTTTTAAACAACACACTCAAAAAATTCATTATTGAAAGACTGTGAAGGAGAATAAAAGGACAATTCCATATTTCTAATCTCATCAATTTTTTTTGTCTTCAATGATTGATGATGAATGTATAAAATTATCTTCTTTGAGAATAAAATTATCATAAGGGGTATTGATAATTGAACCTGGGATGCAAACATCATTATAAATTTCTTGTAGCATTATATCTTCATCCTTCTTCTCTTTCTCACGTTGCATGCATGTTAGAAACATATTTGATGGCTTCAATTGGCATTCTTCATTTTCAATTTGGTCTAGAACTTCTTTTGTACCTTCATCATGGACCAAATACACCTCATTGATGTTGTCTTGGAAAAAATATTCATCATAATCTTTCTTTTTGTTCTAAGTACTTCTTCGATAGATATAAAAAATTCATCTTCTTCGATGTATATATGTTTTGATATGCCCTTTTTTAATTTTTGACTATGAGAAATTGTCACACATGTCCATCTATAGGGATTTTTTTCTTCTCTTAATTATCAATTTCATTATGCAAATGATATATTTCAATATTGGGTCCTTCATCTGCCTTGCCTTAGGAATATAATCATCTCTAAATGTTTGACATTTCTTCGGTAAGGATTTATGATTATCAACAATAAAAAAGTCTCGTTTCCATCTCTTTGTTTAATATTTTGTAAAGTCTGAAGTAAGGAAGGGTGTACCTTGTCGGGAGTAAATTGAAGTTCTTAAAAAACTGTATCTATTGGGGATCATCAAGAGTATTTTTTTTTGGATAGTAGATATCAAAGAAGAATAGTCTTCATCACCATCACTATCAATTTTAGTTTTTGATTTATGCAACAAGTTACACCTTTAAATTATTTGATTCCAATCCATTATTCAGGGTCCCTCTTTCAGATGGAGTCACCAACCTCCATTCCACATGAGGTACCTTCAAATTTCTGAGGAAAAAACAACACCAATACTTCGCTAGTAAAAAAAATTCATTAGTAAAAAAAAATGTTACTTTGAAATAGATAGGAAAATTAAGACTCATG
This sequence comes from Sequoiadendron giganteum, assembly GCA_007115665.2. Lineage (NCBI taxonomy): Eukaryota > Viridiplantae > Streptophyta > Pinopsida > Cupressales > Cupressaceae > Sequoiadendron > Sequoiadendron giganteum. The sequence continues at coordinate 827,242,133 of CM021101.1, read as the reverse complement.
CAAGGAATAGTGACAAAACCACCTACAATAGTTGGAGAGATCATGAATGGAAAAATGATCTTCATCTACATTTGAGAGGGGAAAATCCCTTGTATAATTTAATTTAGGATTTTTAGAGTATGATTTTGAATAAAAATTAGAAAAGGAAACTACAAAAAGAAAAGAAAGAAACCTTGGATGAAAGACACATGAAATCCACCCAAAGTTTCAAAGGACAAACATAAAATAGAGCTTGAAAAAGAATAAAAAATGACACAAAGTTCAATAGTTCATACCCAAAATGATAACTCATGAGATAAATGGGCTATCCTTTCCCAAGATATAAAAATGCTACACATTTAACATAAGAAAGATGTGCAACCAACTTAGAACATAAAGTCTATATTGAATTCAAATGCAGCAAAATATACCAGAGAAATACCAAAGAAAGATTAAAAAATTAACATAAGAAAACCTACAATAATAGAAACAAAGTTTTGAAATATTCCTCCAATTATTTGATAAAATGAGAACACAAAGTCTCTCAACAGTCCCTACAGGATGATTGTATTAACAAGGCAACCTGTTCTTGAAATAGGCCTACTGAAAATAAAATATGTTTTCTCCAAAGCCCTCTCTAGAGAAGTTGGAAAAAGATCTAGGTAGAATAGAAAATATTGAATTTATAACCTTCTCTCTCTCATAAATGATTCTTGAAAATAAATTATAAATAATAAAAAACTTTATGAAACAAAATAAAAAACTCGTTAAGGATCTGAAAGAATTGATGGCATGCACATGTAGTCTGGTGTAGATCCATGGTCTGCATGGCTCACGATAGGGCTTGCATGCCCTTGTCGCTTCCTGTTTAGGCCTTCCTTTGCTCGTTGTGTCATTGCTATTGTGTTGGGGAGGTGATCTGGGGTCTTTGTTATGTGGTGGGATCATTTTTTTCCTCTTTTTCGTTTATGTTTATTGTTGTTGCTCCATCCTTGCATGCACTCATGGAGGTGTACGGTGAGGTTTGGAGTTTTGGCTACTGTGTGGGTGGGTCTCTTCTTGTTTGTGGGGGTGTGTTTTTTGCTGTTGTCGTCGGGTGTTAGTTGGGTGGGGTGTTTTTGTTTGGAGCTTTAGTTTGTTTGGCTAGCTTGGCTACTATTAATTGTGACAAACATAGTTTCAGGTGATTTGAATAACTTGTCATTTGTTGAGATGGTTTCGAGGGTGGATCCATCCTCATTGGATCATGAATAATTAGTGAATGTTTTAACCAAATCCTTAAATGATAAGGGAGCCTATTGGATTGGGGGCCATTGGGTTTTGAAAACCAGTGGTTATTTGGAGTGAAGTCACACTTGGACAATCTTAGTTATCTAGCTGGATTTGATAGTTGAAGATGTTAACTATTTAAGTAGTCATGCCCTGATTTGTAAATTTATGGGTATGCGGGTTTTCCTAGCATTTTTGGAGTCGTGGGCACATAAAACCTGGAATTCTAAAGGGGATATGGAGGTGATGCAGGTGGCTAGTAATTACTTCTTGGTGGTTTTCTCATGCTTGGTGGATTGGGGTAAGGCCTTTGAAGGGAGCCCGTATTTTTATAACCAGGTGGGTTTTTTTATTAAACCTTGACACATGGGGTTTAACTTGGCTGAGGAATTACCATCAAAGGTTCCTATGTGGGTGCGACTCCTGTGGTTTCCTCAGGAGTTTTGGAGTAATGATGTTATGCATATAATAGCAGTTCTCCTGGGAAAACTGGTGGGTCCTTCATAGTTAAAGTGGGATAAAAAGGTAATTTCATATGCTCGCATTTGTGTCAAAATTGATTTGAATAATCCTTTACTTGATTCGATGGAGATTCAAGTTGGGTCTGTGTCTTGGATCCAAAAAGTGGATTATGAAGCTCTCCCCTTCCACTGTTGTATGTGTCATGCTTATGGTCACTTGCAAAGGAAGTGTCCCAAACTCACCTCTTCTGGGAGGTTTGGGGTACCAAATATTCCATGATGTCATCAAACCTTCCTCCTCCCTAGGACAAAGGGAAAACACCTCTTTCTAGGGGGGACCTAATAAGGAGGGTTTTATTTCAGTTAAATCCTGTAATAAAGGTAGAGGTGTGAAGATAACTATGAAGGAAAATAGGCATATGTTTCTTTCAACCGTTTTGAGGCCTTGAAGGATTTGGACTAGCTTGGTGGGTTCCCAAATAAGCAACATTTAGAGTTAGATAAAGGGGGTTTTAACTAGATGGATCCTATTAGTAACCCCAATGTCTTGGGAGATGACTATATAGTTTCTTAAATGGATATAGATCAATCTTTGGTGTGCATAGATGAGATTGCTTTGTTGATGGTTAAGGATTTAGGTGAGGGTTTAGCCTTGACTCTATATGTACCTTTACCAGAGGCTGTGAATTTGGCTCTCGAGAAGGGTAAGAAAGTTGTGGCTACTTTGGGATTGCAATAAAGAAACCTCAAAAAGGGAAGCACAAAGAAGCCTTCAAAGTCAGGTAGGAAGAAATATCAAGAAAAAAATAAAGTTATGGGGGAGAATTTGATGGAGTTAGGGTTAGTCACAACCATTGACTCCCACTTCTCTAACCTTCAACAATGATTGTCTTGTCATGGAATGCAAGGGGATTGAATAGATCCCCTAGACAAAAGGTTGTTCAAGATTTAATTAAGTCCCACTCTCTGGATGTTGTATTCATTTAGGAGACTAAATTGTCTGTGGATGGTATGGTTAATGTGGCTTCCAAGGTTTGGGGTAGGGGTCAGTGTCAGTGTATTTGTGTGCATGGTCGTTCTAGTGGGATTGCTTGCCTCTAGGACCCTCGCAAGATTTCTCTTATTCTGTGGATAGCTGGTAAAAATTCCTTAACCATGGTTGTTTCAAGCTTTATGTCTAGCAAAATAGTTGTTCTTACTAATGTTTATGCTTTGACAAAGCTTCTTGGAAAGTCTCAAATTCGGGCCCATATCAAGTTTGTACACTCCCTTTCTCCTTTTCTGCCTTAGATTCTTACCAAAGATTAAAATGATATTACCAGTCTATAGGAAAAAAGGGAAGGGGTGGGTAGACTTGAGCCCTCATCTATGATTTTCAGAGAAAATATTGATCTATTAGGATTAATTGATGTTTGATTGAGTAATGGTTTGTTCACTTGGAATAATAGATGATGTGGAGAGGGATCTTTTTTTGAGAGATTGGAGATATTTTTGGTTTCTAGCTTATGGATTGGTAGCAGTTGGATTTTGAGTTTGAAAATTTTGGATTGGAGGGGCTTTGACCATTGGCCCATCAAATTTTGTGTGAGTGGGTGAACTTTTGCCAAGAACCCAAATTTCAAGTTCCAACTTATGTAGCTTTATAAGCCTTCACTGTAGGATCTCATGAAGGAGTGGTGGAGGAGGGGTGCACTTGCGTATGATATTGCTATGTTTTCTTTTGTTAAAAGGCTCCAATTTATGAAATACTAGCTCAAGAAGTAGAATAGGTAGAGTTTTGGTAATCGCTTTAGGTCTAAGTTGCAAGTCCAAAAAAATTTGAATGCCATTACTAGGCAGAACATGGATCATGGGTTGAATTTGGAATCTCTTAAAAATGAGGAGAATGCTAGAAGAGAGTTTGAAGAATGGGAGTTGAGGGAAGAGGATTTTTGGAAATAAAAGGCTAGGGTTGATTGGCTGCAAGAAGGAGATAGGAATACTGATTTCTTCTTCAATTTTGTTAAATCTAGAAGACATGGTAATTTAATTTCTTCCCTGGTGTCTTTCCACGAGAAAAAAATATCTTCCTTCAAGGATATTTCTCAAGAAGCTATTCAGTTTTATTACTCTCTATTCAAGGAGGATTCACTAGTGGCATAAATGGAGGAAAACCTTATCCTAGGTTGTATTCCCCCAATTATTTCTCCTAAGGCAAATGAGATGTTGCTTAAGCCTATCTTATTGGAGGAGGTGGAGGAGATTGTGTTTAATATGAAAAAAGGAAAGGCCCCTGGTCCGAATGACTTTTTGATTGAATTCTTTCAGGAGTTCCGAGAGGTGATAAAATTGGATTCGTTGGTTGTGGTGCAGGAGTCACAAATCAGTAAGCAAATGCTGAGAGAAATGAGATCTACCTTCATTGTGCTTGTCCCTAAGCAGGAGGGAGCTACTTATCTTGATTAGTTTAGACCTATTACTTTATGTAATGTGGTTTATAAGATTACTTCTAAACTTCTTGTGGAGAGACTTAAGCCATGGCTCAGAGGGATCATCTTTAAGGAGCAGGGAGGGTTTGTTTCAAGGAGGAAAATCCTTGATGGGGTGATTACTACTGTAGAAGCTATTCAATCGATGGGGAGATCAAAGGATAAAACTATGTTCACCAAGTTGGATATGGCCAAAGCGTATGATCAGGTTAAATGAGACTTTCTTCATAAGGTGCTCTTTGGCTTTAGATTTGGGAAAGGGTGGATTGAATGGGTGATGATTTGTGTGATGTTGGTTTCCTATTCAATGTTGATTAATGGGGATCCCTCTTCTCTTTTTGGAGCTTCTAGGGGCCTTAGAAGGGGGGCCCCTTATCTCCTTATCTGTTTATTATTATGGCTAAGAGCTTGGGGAGATTCTTGCATGCCCATTTGAGGCAGGGTCTTATCCAAGGTTAAAATTGGGGAAATGAGTTGGCTCCCCAATCCAACTTATAGTTTGTAGATGATACAAATTTTATGGGTGTTGCCACAATTGGTGAAGCGACCAACATCAAGCATGCTCTAGATATCTATCTGGCTACTTTAGGTCAGAAAATTAATGAAGTCTTTCATTTTATTCTTTAATACTCCATTGTGTATTCAATCTAGAGTGGCACAAATATTGAGATTTCATATTGGATCTCTTCATTTTGTCTACCTAGGTATCCCTCTCTCAATTGGTCCCTTACCTAGAGAGACTTGGAAGAAAGTGCTAGACAAAATTTGGGAGTGAGTTAGTCATTGGACGTATAGATGGTTGTCCTTTGTTGGAAGGTTCTTGCTCTTAAAACCCATGGTCTAGGCTCTCCCAATTTACATGTGTATGGTTCATATTGCTCCTGTTAGTTTTGATTAGGATTTGGATGTGTTATCTAGACAATTCCTTTAGGTTGGTAATCTGGATTCCTCAAAGTGGAGTTTAGTGAGTTGGGAGAATGTTTGCATACCTAAGCAGGTTGGTGGCCTTAGTCTATGGCAAGTTGTCCTCATTGGACATGCTTTGGCAGTGGAGCTGTATTGGAGATGGTGCACTAATCATAACCATGCTTGGGCCAAGATCCCATCCTCAAAATATTTTTCGAGGATAGATGGGAAAGAGGTGCCTCGATTCTCCTTGGCTAGTAAGGGTTCTATGATCTGGAACACTCTTAAGAGGGGAGCTTGTCTTGTGAAACATGGGTTGTTCTAAATTTGTAATAGAGGTTCTAAGGCTCTCTTTTGGTTTGATTCTTGGGATGGTCATCCCCCAATCTTTTCCTACTATCTGCATTTGTAGAATATTTTTCTTGCCTTTGTGGAGGTTGGTTGGACCCGTGTGAAAGATTTTAAGGTTTTTAAGAAGATTGGGTAGGTGGAAGTTAGCAGATTGAAGGATGTTTGTGATTCCCCCCATAAGGGATCGAAGGAGGAGTAGGATGAGTTATCTTGGATTTTTGTTGGTAGGTCCTATAGCTCTTTGCAGACTGATGATATCTTGGCTTGGGGTCCAAATCCCAAGGGTGTCTTCTCTATGGCTAATGGGTATCAAGTTTTAGATAAAAGGAAGTATGGTGGGGAGGAGGTTTCTTGGTGGAGGTATGTGTGGAATAAATTTGCATGGCCTAAATGCAACTTTTTTCGTTTGGTTGTTGGCTCGTAATAGGTGCCTCACTTGGGATAATCTTCAAAGGGGGGCTTGCAGGCGCCTTCTAGGTGTGTTTTGTGTGGTAGTAGTATGGAATCAGTGGTGCACCTATTACTTCTGTATAAATACTCCAGGAATTTGGAATTGCTAGTGGGAGTCTTGGAGACAGTCTTGTGTGCATGCCTCTTCTTTTGTTGAGTTTTGGATGACTTTGGGGAGGCCTCCTGTGAAGAATTTTTGTCTTCAAGTGACTTGGGGTGTTGTCCCTTCTTGCATTCTTTGGCAGGTTTGATTGGAGGAATCATATGATCTTTCAGGGGGTGAATATGTCTTCTCATCAGATTTGGCAGCGAGCCCATGACATGATTCAAGAAACTATTCTTTCCAAGTGTGAGGTGGTTATTCCTTCTAAGGCTGGGGAGGGGGGGTTATGCAAGGGTTGGGTCTGGTCAGAGGTGGGTCAAGGAGGTCATGTTCCTTGGGTAGGTGGCGGTCCATTATGAGGATTCAACATGAGTGTAGATAGCTTTCGCCTCCTGTGGGTGTTTTGAAGGTTAACACTGATGGTTCTTCCAAGAAAAATCTTGGTCATGTTGGTATTGGTGGTGTTGGTAGGGATAGTGAAGGATCCCCAATCTTTATCTTTTCTAGCTTTGAAGGGTTCCAAAGTAATAAATTTATGGAGGCTTTGGCTATCCTTTTTTTTATTGAAAAGGGTTGTGAGTTGGGGTGGTGCAAGATCATTTATGAGTCTGACTCATAGATTGTGGTGGCTATATTGAATAAGAATTCCTTGGATGGGGTGAATTGGTTGTTGGACTCTGTTCTTCGTCAGATTCACCAGATTAGTTCATACTCTAATTCAGTTTCCTTTGTCCATATTCCTAGGGAGTGGAACAAGGTTGCAGATTTTTTGGCGAAATGGGCTTCAGAGTATCAAGATATTTGATAGATTGATGGTTGGGAACAACTTCCTTCAGACTGTTCCTAGAGGTTGAGGGTGCTGCTTCAGGAGGACATTCAAGGTTGTTAGGTTGGGTTTTGGGCTCTTGTTGGGACTGGTCTGTGCTCTTTGAATTTTTTTGGTGGCCCTCAATGCGAGGTCCTTTATTCATTGTACTTTATTTCTTCATGATTGAATAAATTTGTATCCCTCTTTTTATTAAAAAAACATTTAACTTGTTAATAAGTTAAAACATTATTAAAATTCGATAGGCATATGTTTGTCAAGGCCTCCTATTAAACACTTGTCTCATACTAGTTGTAGGAGTTCATTCATAATCTAGTCATTGAATCTTCTTCTTCTTACGAACAAAATGAAAATATATATTGATAACTAAAATGGAATACAAGAGTAAAGGACATTATTTCGATGAAAGGCTTCCTGAAACTAAAATATAGCCATTTTCACCACTTTATTATGAAAATTTGCATGGTTTAAGGTTTATAAAATTTTTACTTGCAGCTTCTTTGAACTAACCATATAATTATTAAGTAAAATTTTAACTATTACATCTACCCACCTCCCCCCGCCCCCCCCCTCGGCCCCCATTTTTATACATATACAAAAAGATTATTAGATCAACAACCACATAAAAGCTATTTATGGTGTATATGTGTACATGTTGTATTCTCTTTCCTATTAAGAATTCAAGAACTCATTGTTCCAATAAAGATCTAACCATGTCTCCATGCCTATTTTATGCCTTCATTATTTTCCACTAATATTTAATAAATATTTTGTATTCCTCTTTATCAAATGAGTTGAATTCACAAGCTTTCCGATTTGTGAGAAGTTATGTTCAAGTGATACAAAGTTGCCTCATTTGGATATCAACATTTGGAATAATACATCCAATATAATCAATAGAAGATCATTAACTACAATATTAAAAATATCCATAACAATACCAAATATTCCATTAGAATCTTGTTTAGAATCACCTTCTACCTTTGGCAATTGCGTTTGCTAGAGAGTTTCTAAAGCCGTTTTAACAGGTTTAGTTTGAACAAATCTTGTGCATATGGAATGATATGAGACACTATATCTTTTGAGGCATTCAAATTGTTCACATCACATAACACCCCCCAAATGGCATTCATTTTGAAAGCTTCTAAAGTTATTTTAACAAATCAATTTTGTTGTAGTAAAAATTACTAATCATTTTTTATTTCATCATTATCTTTATCATTTTTTTTATCTAATATTCTTTTTTTTTATCCATAATAATTAAATAATTTTTAATTATCTTAATTTTTTTTATCATATCTATATCTAATTAATTTATCATTTATCATTTTTCCTCCATTAATTAAATTTAAATTACCTTTGGCTTTCTATACTTAAATATTTTTCAAAAATTATTTAATTCATTAACACTTCTTTTTAAAATAAAATAAATATTTTCTTTTAAAATAAATAAATAAATATTTATTTGTTTCTCCAACTATCCTTATGAATTGATTCTTTTAGCTTTCCTTCCATCAAATTCAAATTATAGGGAATTTCCCTATCTATTATTATTTCTAATTAATCTCTACCATTGATTAAATATCAAGTGAAACATATAAATACAAAGTTTTTGTTCATTCATTCTCCCCTAGAAGTTTTATTATCAAAGATCTCTCTAGTACTTTTATGAACAAAATTATCATTATCAAGAGCATTATCAAACATTATCAAACAAACAAGTTATCTTTATTTTCATCAAGCATAAGTATCATTTATCTTTGAGCATTTATCATTATCATTGTTCTTTCATTGTCATTGTTACTTTGAAGAGCAAACCACAATAGAGCAATTCAAAATATTTTCTATGATGATTTTGTTTGTTAATAATTTCTAAGCCAAGATCTTGAGCTTCATTGAGTGATTGTTGAAGTGTAAATTTTATACTTTCATTGCATTGTTACTATTTGTGATTCATGTTTTTATCATCCACATTTTGATATGTCTAGTAGAACTCACGTCCTTGACATTAACAAGAAATTTAGCAAGAAGTGTGTTTCTTTGAAGTTCTAGGTCAGATTTATGTATTTAGATTGATTTATGTCACTTTCAGACTGACATACATCACATCTGGACCAACATAGGTCACATGTAGTATATAATAAATCTATCTATATTCACAAAGTTTTATTTTGTTGACTGGGAAGATCCACGTATTTGTTCAATCTTGTAATGTCTTTGGTTGATTTTACAATGCATTTGGTCAATATTGCAATGCATTTGGTTAGATTTGATTCATTTTTAGCTCGACACACTACACATTTAGCATATACATATTTATTTTTGGGGGGATTTCATTAGATTGACGCTTTTGGAACACTTTGCAACTCATTTGGAGAAATTTTCTATGCATTTGGGTAACTTTACAACACATCTAAGATATTATTCCATGCATCCAACATGTTATGTTGGGCTATTGGTCAATTGCAGTGCATGTGGGTGAATCTGCAATATTTTTGGTCCATTTTGCAATGCATTTGGTCATTGGTGTCACACATCTAGTTTATTTTTCTATACTTTTGGACTCTGTTGTTGTGCATTTAAGCAATATTTAGGGTTAAATTATTTAATTTATAATTAATTCAGTTTAGATTAAAATTTTTTCAATTTCTAACAGTTGATCTAAATCTAATCCCAAATATGAGATCTTGTTGTTTTGGCCTTTTTGTTATTGATCTTTGTATGTAGAAATTGGATCTTTTGGGAATCAAAAGGATTGCAAAGGAAAAGTGGATTTGGAGCTCTTCATCAAATCATCACCTCAAATCTAGTGCTAGACTATGGGTTCTATCATTCTAATCACCCTATCACTTTTAATCTTTCAAAGTGCTTAATAATTACATTAATTCCTTTGCTTTAATCAAATCTTATTTGACAAGTCTTCCTCACATTGAAAATTGAGATAAAAAATTAATCTTTCACATTTGAATTCAAACTTTAAAATAAACAATTATCTTTTAATCCTCAAGATCTACTTATGTATGCTCTCTTTCATTCGGTGGTGATCTTAAGGATCATAAATAAGTGATCTTGATTTTATTTTTAGGGGGTCTATCTAGAGAAGTGATCTCTCTAGGGGATGACCTCAACTCCCATGTTCCGGTGAAGTATAAAGACTGGGGGGTGAATCGAAAGACGTGTCTCTTGGAAGTGGAATATTGTCAATTTTGACTAAGCCTCTAATAATTTTATACCTTAGAGAAATGAAGGTGGAGAGTGGGTTACCCTTTCATTCCCATTGTTTGGGAGTATTTCCTTTCATCTATGGATTATGCCACACATACCCTTGTGGTATATCTTGATGATACCTCTAGTTGAGCTTGTAAATTATAGTTAAAACTCATTAGCCATACCTACTTGATTAGGCTTGCTAATGTGTCTTATGTGTTTGATTGTTTAGATCACCATCTCCACTTGAAATCGAAGAGGGGATATCCATCCAAAAGTGAACCTTAGGAATTTTATTGTTTTTATTATTTCTTTAAGTGTGTACATTTTTAGCATAAATTGTAACTTGGTTCAAAATAATAAAGAAAATACTCAAAGAAAAGCATAAAAAATAAAACAAGCAAAAGCTTTTGTTTCCATAAGATATAGAAGTGGGTCTTACATTTTTGTGGGAGTTTAAGTTATTTTGTTTCTTGATCAAGCATCTTTTTCCATGTGTCTAGTCAAATTTGCAACACTTTTGATATGTTACACTGTGCTTTTGGCTTATTCTAGATCGCTCCTAGTTGCAAAAATAATACCCTTCAAACTTTCAAAACTTAACAAAAATAAAAAGTTGTCAAAATGATACACTAGTTGAAAACTAAGATGAAATAGATCTTTCATTGACATTATCTCATTTGATTGTCCTTGATAATATTTGAGGAGTGGATAATTTTTTGTATCTTGACATATCATTATCAAAGTTCATCAAAGTTCAAATTAGATCTCCTATATTTTATCTCTAACTTATATCATTTGTGGATATACCAACTTGAGAGATTCAAAGCTACTCTTGAGTTGGAAACCTTCAATCTTTATCAAGTTTGCTTGGAATCACAAGTATAGTTCAAGTACACTTTATCAAAATCAATCTTGATAATCTTGCTTGGACTCACAAGTCTAGTTCAAGTAGAAATCTATCATTATAAATCAATATCATTATCATCATTTGAATATCTAACTTAACTTTGATTTATTTTTGGTTGTGAGTAACAAGCATCAAATTATTGAAAGAAAATATGATTTTATCTAGGGTCTTATATCACATATGTCAATCACAAGATCTCAATATAAGAAAAACATGGAATCTCATCAAGACGAGTCAAACATTCCAACAAGAATGGATTTTGGTCAATATAAGCAAGGAAAAATGTCAAATCCATCCATTTTCAATAGAAATCCTTTAGGGATACCTTATGTAGAGGATGAAGACACATATCAAGACCCAAAATTAAAGGAACTGCAATAACTTGAGCAAGATCCTAAAGCAAAGAAAGTTTTGGAGCATCTATTCAAAAAAATCTTCATCATTACCTTCAAATGGTAGTTCAACAAGATGTCAAGTTACCCTTTAATCTTGACAATACTATTCATAAAGAACAAGATATTATAACCTTCACTACACCTCACAATTTGGGAGAAGCAAATAAAATTAACACACCTATGAGAAGCATATTCCCATAAAATATTGACATAATAAACCTATCATAAAATCCACCTCAAATGTCATGGGAAAGGTGGTTGCTACCTTCACATATACATCACAAACTCCACCTATAACATCAAAAGTTCAATGAAAAACCTATCAAGAGACACATCATGATCAATTTAGATCCGAATCATTACCTACATTTGCATGATCCTATCAAAATATGGGTACCTTAAACATGCAAAAAATACCCACCCTTCCTATCCAACCTCAATAACATTTCATCCCTCCAAGCCAACCTCAAAAAAATTTCATCCTTCCTATCCAACCTCAACAATATTTCACTCCTCCAAGCCAACCTCAACAGTATTTCATCCCACCAACCCAATCCAAACAACACTAAATTTCCCTAAATCAACATCAACAACAACAAAATTACATTCCCATAAGTGTACCTCCACCTATAAATGATTTGGTAACAAAAACTCAAAATATAGAACAAAAGATGGTAAACACGAAAATGGGTCACACTAATAAAAGCTATACATTGGAAGAAATATGCCCCTATCCTTTTGATAAGTCTTTAAATATGATACTCTTTCCTCAAAAATTTGAAATGCCTAGGTTTTAAAAATACAAAAGAAAAGGTGATCCAAGAGAGCACATAAGGAAATTTTACATAGCTTGTCTTGAGGTGGATCATAATGATAAATATCTAATGCACCTCTTTTGTAGAAGCCTAGGAGGCCAAGATTTTGAGTGGTTTTTACATTTTCGTCAGGGGATCGATTTCTTTCATGAATTAGCAAGAAAATTTATCACATTTTTCATACAACATTGAACATAAAAGTATCATGACCGATCTATGTAATACAAAACAAAAAGTATGAAAAAGCCTTTATTTATTTTTTACAAAGGTGAAAAAATATGGCAAGTAAATTCCCCTATCCTATTCCTGAAATCAAATTATCTACATATTTACCCAAAATCTATATGAGTTGACTTTTCTTAAGGGTCTTGTGAATTTTTTTAAAGACAAGGATAACCTAGAATTTGGTCCAAAAACAAGAATATTGTGAATGATGGTGTGTTACATGTAGAAATAGTCCAAAACATTCAAACATAACCTACCCTACAATTGGCAACAAACAATTAAGGTGTCAATATTCTTAGAATACTACCTAGAAAAATAATCCTCCTAAAATAGCATACACTCCTTTAGGGGAATATATTGAGTCCTCCTTGTAAAAATTGATCAAAGATAAGTTTGTTATATTACCCAAAGTTAAAAATTAAGAACCAATGGTCAAAACTCCATGGTATAAAGAAAATTAATATTGTGAGTACCATGGAATTAAAGGAAATGATTTTTTTGATTATTTCAAATTGAGAAACCTTATCCGAGACCTTATAGATCAAGGTGACATTGGTATAGAAAATCAACCTTCAACCAATAATTATCTCAAGATATTCAAAGATCTTATCCCAAAACATGGAAAAGGGGAACCTTCAAATAAAGATAGCAATCCTAAAGGAGCCAATTATGTTGTTGTTCCTTATTATTACACCAATCTCACCTAAAGGAGGCCAATCCTTGTGTCTCTACCATAACTAACCTAGATACAAATATTGAATGTGCGGTAACTACGCATAAGGGTAAACTAACCCTTTAATGGGACCAATCCACACAGTCTTTTAAACTTGATTATAGCTTGTTAGATCATTTACAAAAAATCTGAACATAAATATCCATCCTAGAGATCCTAAAATTATCCACTGCACATAGGGAAATCTGATAAAAGGCCCTTCAAGAGTCTTTCATACTCAATAACATAGGTATTGTTTGATTTCAAGTCATGGTAAGACACATTTCAACTCCCCATCATTTGGTATTACTAAAAAAGACCTTCCTTCCACTAATCCATCTTAGAATGAGGGTTTATGCCTGCAAGTCTTCATTCATAAACATAGAGTCTATTAGAGTTGATGATTGAACCCCAAAACTCCTAGAAGTCACTTGGAAGCAATTGTCTTGTCACAAAAGAGAGATCAAAGCAAGATGATGTGATCAACAACCTAAGAAATTGTATTGATGCAATAACTTGAATGAATGATTACAAAGAAAGGTGAATGCTTATAAATAAATAAAAAGAAAACCCTAGATTATGGTTTCATTAGATTGAGACGAGTGTCATCATCTAATGCAATGAGACAATATGTGCTAAATATAGCTAAATCTAATTATAATAAGAATAATTCTGAAGTTTAGCTTAAGTCATTAAATTAAAAGGTGTCTAATAATTAATTAATGAATAACTAATTATCAAGTGATGACCTATTTACTCCAACACCCCCCCTTAAGATCAAATTAGGGAGCAATGATGGTTGCAGAATGGGTGCTGGCTATAAGGCTTGATGAGGTACCCATGGACAAGCAATTGAAATATCTCATAACTAGAGAAAAAGAGAAAACATCATGGGAAAAACTCCTCTCCAAAAGAGATAAAAGAAATGAAAGTGTACATGTAAAAAAGAAATGTAGGACTCAACATGTCCCCCCAAGTGTTGCTTTGGTCACATAAGTACAATCAAGATCCCCCTATAGGAGAGAAAAGATGAGATAATGAATCCCCAGAAAGAAGAGGCTCCTCTGCCAAAAGTGAATATTGAGAGAATAATGCTAAAGATGATAAAAAAATGAAAAAAATGTTCCTCCCCTTAGGAAGAAACACATCCAATAGAAAATGTAGAATAAAATATCTTAAGAGAAGAGGTCTCATGATTATTACCATATAAATATTCTCAAGGGTCAACACGTGTGAATCAAATGAAGCTAAATCAAATGAAGCAAATCTAAAGAAGTGTGAAGATATATGTAGAACAACCTCCAAAGGAAATTCAAATGTGATGATAGGTGGGTTGTAGCTATTATCAAAGAGGAATTGAATATCCTTAAGTGTGTCCCTAGTATATGTAATGTATGACTCAATAAATAACTTTGTAATTTTTGGCAAGTATTCATCCCATAAAGCTAAAGCTGAAGGACTAGTATTATCCTGTTGAAGTGAGCTGATCTTTGAAGATGCAAGAGGTATGGGATGATGAATCTCAATGCAAGTATCATGAATCAATATGGATGATGGAAGTACACATAGGTTCAAGTGACCAAACTTCTCCTCCGATATCTAATCCACTCTAGATGCATGAGAGTGAAGACCATCTAATGGTAGTGCAAGATCATCTAGAGCAAAATAATAGAAGGAATACAATTGAGAGGCATGATATACTATCCCAAATGCAAGAACATCTCTATTGTGCAAGTATTTGATAAGTACTTAATTAAGAGTGAACTCTACTATCGTACCTGCCCCACTATGTGCAATATGATAGATGGAAAGGAGATTGGAAGATAATGAAAGGGCACAAAGTATATCATGGAATGTTCCATCATTAACATCTATGGATCCTTTCCTAGTAACACTCATATAAGTGTTATTCCCTATTAAAATGTGTAGTAATGAGTAAGGCTCATATGAAGAGAGCATACCCAAAGATGCAACCATGTGATGTGAGGCTCCCAAATCAAGAAGCCATCTACTGGAATGAAGATTGGTGGATGCAAAGAGAGCGTGATATTTCATCTTGTATACTCCACGTTCCATGGTGGTTGAACTTGATTGTAAAGGTTCTAAAGTGGAAGAAGAGGATGAAGGAAATTAATACAATTCTTCTATAGAAAATGCTTTAGCTCATCAATCTTATTTACATAACACTAATGCTCATCATGTCATGTCTTTGTGTAATATACACATGTTGGTTGATCCTTCTTCGATGAGTCCCCCTTAGAAGAGGAAGAATAATCTGAGATATCTTCTGAATGTGATTCCTTGGCTTGATCATGTGACTTGGAATCCTTATATTTCAGTTTCTTGCCTTTGCCATTTGAAGCATTTAGATCTCTAGTGCTTGGTGGTGCAATAAGATCATGTGATTTAGAAGACTTCAATGAACCCATCTATATCAATTTTTCCTGTTCCCAAGTGAGTGATATAGCAAAAAAATCAAGTGAAGGCATAATGAAGTTGGTACCATGTGTATCTCTAGTAGCATAAAAGGTAGAAAAAATTGAATAGTCAAGACAAAGCTTGACAAGGATGGAAATAATCAATTGAGTGTCATATTTTTGAATACCATATTGTGTCACATGCAATTTGAGAGACTTGATTTTGGTGAATGAGTACTGGATTCTATCAAAATATCAAGGAGTCAATCTGATAATTTCATTCTCCAACTGAAATCCTCTCAAAGTATCCAACTTCCCAAACAAAGACTCCAATTGATTCTAGATTTGATTAAATATAGTGCGAGATTCAACATGCAAGAGAATATCAAGAGACATAGACATGAATAGTGTACCAAAAACCTCATCACACCTATTAAACCACTTTATCTTCTCTACAACTCATGTAGGTTCAAGTTTTGTACTGATGGTTACTTTGTATAGCCTTGATTTCTTCAAATCTATCTCTATTTTTTTCCAACCATAGTATTTGTATGGAATGGAGAAATATATGTGGGATCCATGATGAAAAAGTATAAAAATGAGCTAATACAACAATATAGACCCCCTCAATGCAATAAAATTCCCTTTTGATCCAAATTTTTTGATTTGTTTGCATGTTTTCCAAGAAAATAACCAAAAAAGGAAAATATGAGATTTGATTGAAATAAAAAATACCGGGTTTATTTTTTTGGAAAAAAAGACCTAAGATTTGTGAAGAGGACTAAATTGGATTTTCGATGCCTCTTAAATCATGAAAATTTGATAATCGAGTCAAAATTTATGACCTCCCAAGTGATAACAAATTGATCTGACTTCAAAGGACTATAGAATAAATCAAGAGAAAAATATGAAAAAAATACCTTCACCATTGGACTAGACTCGGAATATCATTTCACTACAACAAATCCCTATGATTTGCTCCATTTTTTGCTCCCACCCAATGTTTTAATGTATTTTTTGCCAATTTTTTAAAATCGTCGACGCTATTTATCAGGATGGCGCTATTTTTGGTGTTTATTTGCGTCGATTAGGACTATTCAGTACAAATTTAGGTGCTAATTTATGCCAAAATATTAATTCCTTTAGCGCCAATATTGGCTTCAAGTGTGGTGCCACCTTTGGCTTCGAGTTTAGCTTCAATTTTAGCACCACATTTAGCCTCGCGACTTGAGCTTCGAGTTTAGCTTCGGGTTTAGTGCTGGTTTAGACACCCCTATGTTAAAGAGACTTATTTATACATCTCATCGACGATGTAAAATAGTGAAATATCAACAAGATACAGGCATATCAAGGAGAGAATCACTTACATCACATCGACAAGGTATATCTATAAGTGCTCAGTGAAACACAAATCTTGGATATAACGAAGTAATGTCGATGAGACATTGAGATATCGGTCAGACAAATAAGATTGTCTCATCGAAACTCTTCAAGTAATGATTGAAAGCATACACCGCTAGACCGTTGGGAGGGTGAGCAATATATGCGGTAGAGCGGTGTACACCACAACCTTGTAGCAAGAAGCCTTGAGCAAGGTGGTAGTGAGGTAAAAAAATAAAGAGAAGGGAAAAACATTGCCATACCACAAGGATAATCATGAGTCTCCTT
The DNA here is from genome assembly GCA_007115665.2 of Sequoiadendron giganteum. Classification (NCBI taxonomy): domain Eukaryota; kingdom Viridiplantae; phylum Streptophyta; class Pinopsida; order Cupressales; family Cupressaceae; genus Sequoiadendron; species Sequoiadendron giganteum. Next base: position 827,224,971 of record CM021101.1, on the reverse strand, counting down.
GACATGGCAGAGTTACATCGATATATAAAGAAATACTGCCGAAGGAAAATATCAATGAGACAGTGCCATATCAACAAGAGATATTAACTTGTCTCATTGACACCGACAACCAACATCAAAGGAAAATAAGATCTGATGTCGATGAGACATTGAGATATCGGTAAGACAAAGAAGATTTTCTCATCAACACTGTTCAGGTAATGATCAAAAGCATACACCGCTATATCGCCGGGAAGGTTAGAAACATATGCGGTAGAGCGGTATACACCGCAACCCCGTAGCAAGAAGCCTTGAGCAAGACGATAGTGCAGTGAAAAATAGAAGGGAAGGGAAAAAAACCTTCATACCATAATGATAATCACGAGTCTCCCCAACATGGCAGAGTTACACTAATATATAAAGAAATAACGCCGAAGGAAAATATCGATGAGACATTGGCATATCGGCAAGAGATATTAACTTGTCTCATTGACACCGACAAGCAACATCAGAGGAACATAAGATCTAATGTCGATGTGACATTGAGATATTGGTAAGACAAAGAAGATTGTCTCATCGATACTCTTCAGGTAATGATCAAAAGCATACATCGCTATACCGTCGAGAAGGTGAGCAACATATGCGGTAGAGTGGTACACACTGCAACCCCGCAGTAAGAAGCCTTGAGCAAGGAAATAGTGCGGTAAACAACAGAAGGGAAGGGAAAAACACCACCATACCACAAAGGGTATAATAAGAGATGAAGGTAGTATGGTAATCGTGGCATAAAATCACGTCAGTCACAATCCATTTGAATCAAGAATATAGCCTACCAAAATGGAGTTTTCATTTTAATAAACATACAATAAAACCTTTATTGAAACCTTATTTTTAGGCATAGCCCACCAAAATGGAGAAGTATTTCAGTAAAGAATGACAGAGAATGGTAAGGAGATGTGCGTGATAGTAGGCATAAGATTCATTGTTGTTTATTAATTCCAGCTCTGATCGACAAGGGTTACAATGTTTGTGCTACTGTTTGTAATCTAGGTATTTAATTGACATATGTTTACATAATCTCAAATTCCTTCAAATGATTTTGAAGTATCAATGTATCCTATATAGGGTTTAGAATGACTTCTTTTAATTTAAAAGAATAAATTAGATGCTTTTAAAGTATCAATGTGTCCTATATAGGGTTTAGAATAATTTATTTTAATTTTAAAAAATAAATAAATGATGTATTTTCCTATGATTAGATAATGTGGAGATCTCCTAAATCTACCCTAGCACACTATCCTCTTTCACACTGTGTTTGTTACTCCAACTGCTAGGGTTGTGTATTTGACATCTTTAATATCTTCATGATAGTGGCTTTTAAATAGATCTCAGTCTTTGCTTTAACCTTTATCATGGTAACCCTTGAGTTCCCTAATCCACCTTCAATCTCTTCTAAGAAGGTTATATTAAGCTAGACTGCATAGTATGCATATAGAGATCTCCTAAATCTTCCCTAGCACACTGTCCTCTTTCACACTGTGTTCATTACTCTAGCTGCTAGGGTTTTGCATTGGAAATCTTCAATATCTTCATGACAGTGGCTTTTAAATAGATCTTAGTATTTTCTTTACTCTATATCATGGTAACCCTTGAGTTCCCTAATCCACCTTCAATCTCTTCTAAGAACGTTATCTTAAGCTAGACTGCATAGTATGCATATAAAGCAAGTCCTTCATACCTGCCATTGTTCCAAACCACCACTCATCGCCTTGCTTAAAATGCTACCTCCATAAGCACAATACCATGTTTTAAAATCATGGTTGCCAGTGATTGACCATTAAGGTCACTACTTTCATCAAGATACAATGAGATTTTTGTCTTCAAACTTAAGGAATTATGCAAGATAACATTGTGAATTGTTTTTTGTGTACAATTTGATTTTCTTGCACATTTATTGCTTTGCTAACTGCCTTTAAGACTGGATATTGTACCATCAGCTGCAATCTCAAACAACTCACTCACTATCACTTGAAGATTCCTTTCATGAGCATCCTTATATAAAATCAAACTATGCCCTATAAACTGCCTACTTAATTACCAATATAGGGGACTCATTGTTTCATGGTATTTTGAGTTTTATTTAGAAGGGGTTAAAATGTGGCATTTTTATGTGCAAGAAGAATATATTACGATGCAACGTTCAGGTATGGATGGTTAAATTTTTTTTGGATTGATATCAGTGTCATAACCAGGTTGGATTGTACCTTGAGCCAGTGTGAAACACTTCTGGGTGTTCTCTTTAATCTTGCTCTTTTCGCCCTGGTATGGTTTAAAGGATGGTTTGGATCCTGTCCAAATCTCAATAACCCAGTTGGATCTTGGGTATTAGTATGTGTTTCATCAAAATATTCTACCTCAATAACCTAGTTGGATCTTGGGTATTAGTATGTGTTTCATTAAAATCTTCTACCTATCAACAAACGCAAGCATTATTTAATGTTTGGAAACAATTGGAATGGACCTATCTTTTTAAGTTTCTATGTTATGTTAATTATGCTTTAGTTAAGAAACAATGTAACTTTTGTGAATGGACCTAAAGCTTGTTGCTTCCCGTACAAAGAGGGAAACCAAGGTCCAATTTTGATCATCATATCATCATCATTTCAATCCATTAGAATAGATACTAGACTATCTCATCCACTTATTCATATCAAAAGAACTCATGTTATGTATGTTTATATTTTCCATCTACTATAGGTTCCATCTAAAAACACCAGAATCTCATGTACTGTCATACTCAGGTACAATAGAGTTTGAGGTTACCTTTTTCTCCTTGATACAAAATGTTGTCCTTCAATCCCTCTTTATAAGCAACATTCATGATTATGGACTTCATCATTGTACCTTTCATGCATTCGATTTAATTTGTTATGTGGAAACATGTTGTCTATGTCTTTGCAAGTGATGACTATTGTGTAAGATTTTAATCTACATGACTTCCCCTCATGTTCAATTCTTGTGATTATTATGATGCTTGGGGCTACTTAATTTTAACCAGACTATTAATGAAAACTATCTCAGAATCCTTGATGATCAGTTTTGTCAGAATCATGGCTATGTTGATAACTTTCTTGTTTTATTGGACATCTATGGTATGCAAGTTATTTTAATGCACATGATGATAAAATTATATGTTTATAGATGTATGCACATATTTTGACTGGTGATCCTTCATTGCTCTAACAACACTCTTCTCACTCAGATGAAGGAAACCTAGGAGCAACAAGGAAGACATCAACTTGGAGGCTTAGACAAGCAGGAAGACTGAAGATGATGCAGAACAAAGCAATCAGGATTCGCCATTGAGGCAATGACGAGTCCCCTTTCTCTTTATGTGCATTTTTCTGTTTTGTATCTATAAGAGCATAGTTTTTCAATTATATGCATTCAAATAGTTAGTTCCACAGCTTGTGTGGAACAACATATATTTACATTATCAATAAAGACTACATTTTTGAAAGGATTGTGCAATCTTTCCTATATTATATGCATCTGCATAAGTGAAATCTAGTAATGTAATCTTCTGATTTTGTTTATGCACATGAATGTAATGTAGCAGAAATAAAAAAATACCTTACTCTTCATTTGAAAATCACAAAAGCTCTACCTGATTGAGCTATTAACTTTTATGTCTTCACAAACATATGTTGATACAAAATGAATTGAAGAAGCATCCAAGTAATCCTATTTTTTTTTTCCAACAATTCATCCAAGTAATCCAAGCAATAATAAAAGGAGGAATTGATGCTTGGCATTCGCAGGGTGTGATTAGGAAAAGTATTGTCTATGCAGGAAACACATTCCACCATTAACTGATTTGACTGTATTTATTAATTAATTGAAAATAAAAAGTGAATGCCCTTTTTATTTTCAATTAATTAATAAATACAGTCAAATCAAAAATCTGTTGCCTGCATAGACATTGCTGAAGCAAATACCCTATTGAAATGGGATCTATCTTTTGTAGAGGTGGAGGAAATAAGAATATAAGATTTTAGTGGAATTCATTTGGAGGAAATTTATCCATTGTAATTATTGCAAGAAGGAGTTAACGCTAGCAAGTAGAGGAATGTGTTTTAAATTCCCGAAGAACTTGAAGCATTGATGAATGTATTGTTGGCAGCGCTGGATGCACGTTCAACATTAATGGTGAGGGATGACAATATGATGTGTTTTGAAGACACACATTCATCTAATGCTTATCGGTTTGTGGTGGCAAGGAATGTAACAGGTCTGTGGTATGAGGCAGTTTGGAAGCTAGCTTACCATAGAAGAAATGGAGGCTAATTTCACTCTATGTTCGAGGAGAAAATTGGACCCTTTTATTGGATTAAAGAATGGAGGCCAATCATCTCCTTCTCCGTTGGTTGGAAGAATGCATGCTTAATGTTTTGATATGTGATATCAGCTCTCTCTTTTGCTCTCATGGTTGAATACCGAAATCCATTATGGTGGGCCTCCAGAGTTCCGGTCATCTTTCTTCCTCTTCCACCAAATGTTGGCCTGATCCACATGTTTGCTAGCCTAATTGGATTTGTTTTTGAAAGCTGAAGTTTCTCTTGAGTCACCAGTGTAGCTCTCTCTGCCTTTTCAGACTCTTTCATTGCTAAAAATTGTCTATGGGATTTAATCATTTGTACCACGTGGTTGATGTGCTTTGAATCCTTGCATCTAAAGAAAATTTCCTTAAAATTGGCCACCAATTCAAGTTCATTCCACTTTCATAATACTTTATATCCATGGAGTCCAGCCATTCCTTGATGCCATCAAATGAAGATTGAGGAATGATGTACATTCAGGTACATCCCACTTGAAGTCCTTGAAAAAAATGGCCATATCAAATTCCTTTTGCCCAAGTCCTACTCTCTCAAGGTTAACAATTCTCAATCTCACTAATAGCGATTACTAGGAAAGGTAATTCCACCAACTCTACCAAACAGTTTACCATAGGAACAATAAAAGTAGAGGCTTTGAAAGGAACTCCATGAAAACCAAGCTCTCTAAATGGTATATCAAACTCTAGTTCAAAATATTTTAGATGAGGCTGTGCCCATAGCTCTCTTACTCACTTGACAAATCCTTAAGGAGGAGGAGCAACAAGAGGACAAGGATATGTTTATGCCTTAGTATTTCATGGATTTGATGGAATTGTGATTGATTTTCGTTGCAACGGATCGGTGAAGGTTCAAATGTTTTTGAACAACAGATTTCTGTGCTTCAAAACAAGGTTTGTGGTGCTCATCTTGGTTCACAATTAACTTTTGTTTTTTATTTTCTTTTGTATTATATTTCAATGCCCTCTATTTGTTTGTGGAAAGTGTTTAGTGCAGAGGCTAGTCTATTTAAGCCCTGAAAGGCCTTGCATGTATATGTTTTAAATTGATGCTCCTTTTTAAGAAGGCTTTAGTAATAGTTGGGGTTTCAATGAAAGCATTTATTTTTAATCTGCCATTAAGCTTGCAAGGATCTATTAAAGAAAGAAAAAAATGCAAGACAAGGTAGTGAAAACGAAATAAACTTTGCGAGTCTCGATCTCTTGACCTCTGGACATAAATATGTGGTCGAATAATTTTGTTCCAGAAGCTTCATTTTTATGTGATTCTTTTTTTATTTTTCTTCTTGGGTTTTAGAGGAGCCTGATCTTAATTTTGGTGTTTGAGTATTTTGTGTTTTTATTGGGTTTGTTTTTTTGGGTTTTGAATTTATATCCATTTTGACTGTTGAGAATTTAGGGTTTTGTCTATGAAGGATTCATGATTTTTGTGATTGTAAGAGAAGGAGGAGGATGGGGTTGTAGAAACAAGAAACCCAAACAATTGTAATGAATATGATATATATTATTTTTTGCAAGAGCAGCTTGAGGTGAGACTGGTGGTCATATAAATGAAGAGAGTAAGGGAGGAGAGCTACATGGGGGGTGCTCAAGTGAAACACCCTTCTACATCTAGAGGCAATCATAAGTTCTTGTCCCTATCCTTGTTAATTCAAAGCTAATTATTTTATTATCGTATATTTTTGAGAACTCCATGAAAACCAAGCTCTCTAAATGGTATATCAAACTCTAGTTCAAAATCTTTTAGATGAGGCTGCTCCCATAACTCTCTTACTCGCTTGACAAATCTTTAAGGAGGAGGAGCAATAGGAGGACGAGGATATGTTTATGCCTTAGTATTTCATGGATTTGATGGAATTGTGATTGATTTTCATTGCAGCGGATCGGTGGAGGTTCAATTTTTTTGAACAACGGATTTATGTGCTTCAAAAGAAGGTCTGTGGTGCTCATCTTGGTTCACAATTAACTTTTATTTTTTATTTTCTTTTGTAGTATGTTGCAATGACCTCTATTTGTTTGTGGAAAGTGTTTAGTGCAACGGCTAGTCTATTTAAGCCTTGAAAGGCCTTGCATGTATATGTTTTAAATTGATGCTCCTTTTTAAGAAGGCTTTAGTAATAGTTGGGGTTTCAATGAAAGCATTTATTTTTAATCTACCATTAAGCTTGCAAGGATCTGTTAAAGAAAGAAAGAAATGTGAGACAAGGTAGTGAAAATGAAATAAGCTCCGTGAGTCTCGATCTCTTGACCTCTGGACATAAATATGTGGTCGAATACTTTTTTTCTAGAAGCTTCAATTTTATGTGATTCTTTTTTTCTTTTTCTTCTTGGGTTTTAGAGGAGCCTGATCTTAATTTTGGTGTTTGAGTATTTTGTGTTTTTATTGGGTTTGTTTTTTTGGGTTTTGAACTTATATCCATTTTGACTGTTGAGAATTTGGGATTTTTTCTATGAAGGATTCATGCTTTTTGTGATTGTAAGGGAAGGAGGAGGAGGGGGTTGTAGAAACAAGAAACCTAGACTAATTTTAATGAATATGATATTTTTTTTTTGCAAGAGAAGCTTGAGGTGAGATTGGTGGCCATATAAATGAAGAGAGGAAGGGAGGAGAGCTACATGGGGGGTGCTTAAGTGAAGCACCCTTCTACATCTAGAAGCAATCGTAAGTTCTTGTCCTTATCCTTGTTAATTCAAAGCTAATTGTTTTATCATCATATGTTTTTGAGAAAATTGTTAAAGGAATTTAATCCCTGGTTACTATGTATGCTTGTATTTTAGTGGGGAGACTATATCTCTATTTTGTTTTTTGAATGCCTTAAAATGAGTGCATACATTATGGATAACATGATCTTATTTGTGGGATATAATCAGTCTGCAGTTTTAGCATCTTTCCTTTTTTACATGTTTTGTGTTTATGTAGTCCATGATTATGTAATCTAATCTTTTAGATGAGGCTACTCCTATAGCTCTCTTACATGTTTTATGTTTCTAAAGTCTTGTCCCTCTCTTGCTGTTCTTCATGAATTTCATCAGGATCATACATTGATCTTCTTGGCCCTCCTAAAGTTTGGACCACATCCATTACCTCCACATAAAACTGTACATCCTTTGTCTTCTTGGTTCCCATGCCATGATATGGTTATGCAAATGAAAATGAAGCAAAATAATCATCTCCTTCTCCGCTGGCTAGAAGAATGCATGCTTAATAATTTGATATGTGATATCAATTCTCTCTTTTGCTCTCATGGTTGAATATTGAAATCCATTATGGTGGGCCTCCATAGTTCTAGTCATCTTTCTTCCTCTTCCACCAAATTCTGGCCTGATCCACACGTCTGCTAGCCTAATGAAGCAAAGTAATCATCTCCTTCTTTGCTGGCTAGAAGAATGCATGCTTCATGTTTTGATACGTGATATCAGCTATCTCTTCTACTCTCATGGTTGAATACCAAAATCCAATATGGTGGGCCTCTAGAGTTCCAGTCATCTTTCTTCCTCTTCCACCAAATGCTAGCTTGATCCACACATCTGCCAACCTAATGAAGCAAAGTAATTAGCTCCTTCTCTATTGGCTGGAAGAATGCATGCTTAATGTTTTGATACACGATATCAACTCTCTCTTCTGCTCTCATGGTTGAATACCGAAATCCATTATGGTGGGCCTCCAGAGTTCCAGTCATCTTTCTTCCTCTTCCACCAAATGCTGGCCTGATCCATTTAAGAGGCACGATATATTTAACTAATGAAATTGAAATAAAACATATTAAATTAATAAATGGAAGCAAAACAAGAAGCATTTTTAGAAGCAAAAAAGGAAGCAACAATGGAAGCCAAACTAGAAGCAATCTTGAAATCAAAATTGGAAGCAAACCTTGAAGCAAAACTGGAAGCAAAATCGAAAGAAAAACTAGAAGAAAAATTGGAAGCAAACCTGGAAGCAAACTTGGAAGCAAACATGGAAGCAAAACTAGAAGCAAACTTGGAAGCAAAACTAGAAGCAAAACTAGAAGCAAACCCGAAAGAAAACTTGGAAGCAAACCCAAAAGCAAAATTGGAAGCAAAACTGGAAGAAAAACTAGAAGCAAAATTGGAAGCAAACCTGGAGGCAAAATTGGAAGCAAACTCGGTGGAAAAACTGAACATCAAATTGGAAGCAAAAATAGAAGCAAAAATGGGAGTAGATATGGAAGTAAAACCGGAAGCCAAATTGGGCACCCATTTCAGTGCAATTTATGCAACTACTACCTGACGCCATTTTAGGCACCAACAAAGGCGCTATGACGTCCTAGCGCTAAAGCCAACGCTAAGTACAACACTAAATTTCACGCAAAACGTGATGCTAAATTCGACATCGAGTTGACCAAGCTTGTTTTCACCGAGTTGGGCGCTAACCAAATTGTTCAATTCATGCACTCAAATACACTAAAATTCGGTGCAAAAGTTGGCGCTAATTTCTTGTTGTGCTATTGTGTTTCATATAATATATGGTTTGGAAAAAATGAAATTGGATGCCCAAGTTATACCCAATATCGTAAAACTTGTCCAATATGCCTTGTAATGTGAACTGGGGGTTAATAAAATAGGCACATGGTCCTATGGTGGACTAGGGGGTCAATGGTCAGGAATTGGGATAGGGACCATAGAGCCTAGTTATCGATATAACTGGGGTGGGGGTGAAGTGTTGAGTTGGGGTGCTAATCGAGGGGTAGAGAGCTGAATGGAGTGATGATTTGACGTTGTGCCACTAAGCAAGCGATGACCAAGAAAAGGGGAGCGGTGTAGGGAGGGGAGGAATATTCAATGGATTATTCTTCAAGAATAATCCATATAGCCGATGTCAGATCATCAAATTAATGTGCGGGCTACTGACTTTTCCAAAATTTTGCCACTACTTTTTTAATTTTGTCAGATTTTTTTTAATAGACCCGCTGTTGAAATTCATAGATTTGTATGATTGTGTAGACACTAATTAATGGTTCTTGTACATGTATGCCATTGTATAGACTATTGTGTGATCTCACAACATGCCCCTTTTTTGCCAAAGTAAATTTGGGACCCCCTCCCTTTGCCTTTTTCTTGTTGGGGAGGTCATGGTAAAATTTTTAAAAAAATCTCAAGAGATAAATTTATGAGCCTTTTTAATGTGTTATTCAGGTGGCAAATAGGAAAATCAGCTCAAAATAACACTAGTTTCCTTTTGAAATTGCTTAAGGATGTTTAAATGGGTATTTAAAATTCTAGACATATTAAGTCTTGTGGAATCGAACACTCACCTTCGTGAGTTCCATATTTGGTAAGATAGTTGTTTGATAGCAATAATCTGACTCAAAAAGCCTTAGGTGTCTTCATCATAACCTAATTCAAAGTCCTTTATGGGGGATAAGTTCTATAGTCCAAACCCAAAATTTTGTTAAATTGCATTTATTTTTAGAACAACAATTAAAAGTGTTACTAAAATAGATATGGGATATATTGATCTTGGTCCACATCTAGATAGAGGTGCAACACGAGATATTTCACATGTAACAAGAATACTTAGTGAAAAACTTTGTATTAGTAATACAAACAATTGTGGAACCTAACATTGGTCCCACTATTATAACTGCATTAATCTCAAACAAAGATATAATATTTCAGACCATTTTATTCTTATGGAACTATATGTTGATAACTCGTACACTTCCACATTTGGTAAGAATAATCGAAGGTCCTATATAAGGATGTAGAGGAAACCATCCATGTTGAACATTCTTTATTTTAAAAATAAAATAAGTGATCAACTCAAAAAACCTCGTCATTCATACCCACCTACTCTCCCTCTGCACTAAATGAAAAAGTAATTTGAATGGATCGATAAAGCTGCAATGTGTTGTGTTGTCATTCTACTGATCAAAGAAGAATATTTCAAATAAATGGGAATAGCATGATTGAGAAGCTGCGATTGAGAAAAATCAAGGAAGACAAAGGTAACCAGAGATAAAGAAGTTACAAAAAGTAAAATTAATTAGAGCATGTAGTACACCAAATTTCCCCAATCAGGAGGTATTGTTCTATGACATTAGGTACTATCTAATTGAACCCTAACACTTAGAATGTAGTTGTTCTTTAAGAGAATAGATGATTGATTAGTTCTTCTGAAGTTATCTATTAATTTCCTCTCAAGTTTGAAATTAATGGAACTACATTGTGTTTAATAAAAATGGAAATGGTTTAACGCTAAAATGGTTAAAAGATTAAGAGCTAACTCTAATTAACATAGAAATAATTATTGACTGGCTATGCATGGAAAGATGATCATTTGAAAGAAAAATGCCATAGAAGATTTTAAATTTCCACAGTCTCAAATATGGTCGGTGTATGGAATGGTGACAAATACCCATTTGGGTAATTTTAACGAAGATGAATTCATGGTGAGAATCCTAACACCCAATGGCACACCACATGCACAAGGCATTGTGGCAAAACAAATTGCATTAAGCTGTAGGTTTTCCATTGGCTATGGATGCTCCATAATTATTTTTAGAGTGCATACAATTTTATGATGAAAGGAGGGTAGTGTTGAAAGAAGGAAGGATATATACAAATTTAACCCTAGAAGGAATTGCCCAGACATTTGAGATTCTTATTTTCTCAATAATGAGCTCATTAAACATTGAAGAGGCTGCAAAAGAATACACAACCCTAGAAGAACAAAATAAAAGAACAATATTGCTGGCTTATTATAAAGAAGATAAAAGGACAAAAATAGTTTCCAAAATGCCTAAAACTTTACACAAAAATGATTTTCAGTTGGATATCCATGATTTGTGACATTGTTGAACAAGTATTTGGGTCATGAGATGATGAGAAGTTTGAGTAGTGGATGTATGAAATAATCAAACACGTGAAGAATGACACAACTAAGATTCACTAGTCAAAAGCCATTAGTAACTTTTTGCATGACCAAATGGTGGAATTTAGACACACAAATTTCTTCTTCATGTCCTCCTACATAATTTATTCATGTGCATTAAGGGAATTTGTAGGGCCTGAACAAAGTAGGAGTATTAGGAAATTATTTTGGATAAAATTTGGTATACCAACATTGCCCTCAAATAATAACCAAGGAATATTTGAATCATTATAGGAGAGGTAATGATGGATTCTCCATGAAGCTGGTAAGAACCATGTAAAGAGATAAAGGCAAAAGAATCTCTATGGATGCATAGAGTGTAATTAGCTACTATGGATGCTGGTACATCCAATTTCAAAATTTTACCTACATCAGGGTTGAGGGATTTACAAGTAAACCTTCCATGATGCACAAATACCCAACGTATAAAATAGTATTGTTGGAATTTTTAAGACAAATAATTGAGTCTTATGAAGCTTTCTTTCAAGCTCATAAGAAAGGACAAATAAATTTTCCCATTTACATGGGAAGATATGAATGCAATTCATTAAAGCATGCTAAAGGGGAAGAAGAAGAATTGCTAGCATATGGATTGTTGATGTTTAATTTGGCAAGGCAAAAATGTGACCTAGATGAAATACTTCACAAGAAGATCAATAAAATAATGATTCATGAACCTCACACGGAGGATAATTGGAATGATAACAAAGATGAACATGAGGTGAGGAGAAGGTCATATACAAAATTGAGCTTAAACCAAATGAAGAATTTGGGAACTCATGATGTTCCACCACAATTATAGGAAGATGATGAAGAGGTCCTAAATCCAATGTATGAGGAAGAGTGCATATTTGATTAGCCCATCCAAGATCCTAGTTGGAAAAAGCCTAAAATAATGTTCCTAGAGGTTATAACAAAACCCATTATAAAATCCAATCAAATATGGATTGATAGGTATATTCAGAGGTTGAGGTCAAGAGGAGTTGCAATCACTAACCCACAAGAGAGAAAATGGAAGCAAAAGGTCATAGAAGAACAAGATTTTTTTGACTGTAGGGGTAAGAAGAGGAGAATTATAGAAGGTAGAGCTATTAAATCTGATAAATAAAGGAATGCAAAAACATCAAGTCAAGGAGCCTTAGTAGAATATCAAACAAAGGATCCCAATAGGGAAGTAAGAGCCATTGAAGTAAACTTGATTAAAAAAATAAGAGGGAGACGAATTGGAGCCTCATCATCATCTTCTTTGCACACATATAGAACCTATGTCCCAAACAAAGATTAGTAGTCAATAAAAAGTATATGCAAGAATTAAAGGATCCATTCTCACTCAATTGTAGCCATGTTCACTTCTCTCCCTTTAGTAGGGACGTCAATAATGATGCTAACTATGGGATAAATGAATTCACTTACTAAAGATTAAGAAGAAGGAATGATAGTGGATTGAATTCTGAAAGAAAGGGAGAGGTTAGATAAGTTGATACAAGAACTTCAAGAAAAACAACAAGATACAATGCCTCCACCCTAATTAGTAGTTGTAGATGAGCAAAGAGAATGAGAAATTACCTACATTGTTTTAGAAGACATAGAAACAACAACACCTCTACTAGTAGAAGATAAATAAAATGCTTCAAAAATGGAGGAAAGAGTAATGGAAGGAAGAACATGTATAAATTCTCTAGCTCACTTTGAGTCAGAAGTTGAGATAATAGAAAAAATTCTTCCTAAAACAAGAGAATGCGAGTTGTTACAAGAATAATTAATTAATGTTGAGATGGTTGAAAACCAATCTCAACATCAAGAGAATAATGATAATGCTATTCTAGAGAATCTAGAGGAGTCACCAAGTAAAGATAAATTTTCTTTAACCGTCAAATTTTTAAGAGAAGAACATCAAGAAGTTGAAGTCTTGGAACATCTCAAACAAGTAGTTCTTGAAGAAAGGGTAAAAGAATTGAATGAGGATAGGAAAGAACATAAGGATACAAAGAAAGAAGAAATAAATGAAGGACTATATCAAGAAGAAGTTATCATGGAAGAAGTCTCATAAATATAGAGAATCGAGAAAGGGACAATAAACCACAAAGAGAAACTTCTAAGGTAGGGGTAGATCCAATAATAAAAGAGAGTAATAAGGAATCAAGGCCAAATGATGATACTCCTGATTGGTTGGATCAAAAATTGTAGCCACCAATTTAGGTACAATTAGTACCTCTAAATTTCAAGATTATGAAAGAAATAGAGACCCCAAAGCCTAAGGCTAATGCCAAAAGTAGGCATGTGATGTACAGTGACTTCATCTTTGCTTTTATCTCCTACAAGTGTATCAACTTGTACAGTCTTCACCCCATATGCACTTCAGGGCCAAATGATGATACTCTTGATTGGTTGGCTAAAAAATTGTAGCCACCAATGTAGGTACAATTAGTACCTCTAAATTTCAAGATTATGAAAGAAATAGAGACCCCCAAGCCTAAGGCTAATGCCAAAATTAGGCATGTGATGAAAAGAAGTGCATATGGGGTGAAGAATTTACAAGTTGATACACTTGTAGGAGATAAAAGCAAATATGAGGTTACTATACATGATTACCAAGTGTCAACCATTAACCTAGGGCATACTTCATGGGAGTAGGATATTGAGGAAATGAAAATTAACCTGGAAACAACTATTACTTATCTGAAAAATGATAAACAAAATAAATAAATTAAAGGAGTGTCTAGCTCAAATATAAAAATTTCTCAAAGCAATGGCTCGACTAAGTCATCTCTGGAAAAATTACCTCTCAATCTAGTATTAATATCCAAAGAACAAGTGTATGCTATTGAAAATATGAAGCATAAATAAAATGTACTTGTTGTCAACTAAGGTTTGCACCCTTGCTAAGCTTTTAACTGTAGCAACCTATTGACATGTGGGAACACTTTGAGGTTGTGGGTGACTAGGGAATGAAGTGGACCTCTAGATTATGGGTTGGTTCCCTTTGGATTTTCTGGCAAAACTGAAAATATGAGAAGGGAAAGAGATAGAAGGATTTGCTTGAATTATAAATTATCATTAATAGGTGGTACACCAAAGGTAAAATTTTGAACAGAAGTTGATGAAACTCACAAAAAATCTCAATAAAAGCTAATCAATTTCACAACACAGAGATTTATGTCTGCAAAAATGATTTTATGAAAGGCTTTGATTGTTTTAATGCTTAAAGATAAGGAAAAAAATTATGTTTTCATAGATATAGAAGCAAGAAAAAGGGATCACTAACATAAACCTGCACTATGACATAACATTCCTTGCATCCAACATTGAAGGAATTTGATAAAATAAAGGATAACACAAAACTTTATCATGAAATTCACAAACAATACTGAAAACAAGAAAAAGAAGGTGAAGGAAAATGACTTCTATTGAGGAGTAATGAACATCTATATTACTTCTGTCAAAAAATTGTGAGTTACAAAGTTTGAAAACATCTGCCTCTGCAAATCTCCAAAAAACTAAGAACTCCCCAAAACTGCAAGAAAAGAAAGACTTATAGAAATTGTCTCCAAATTCGGAATTGAAATTTGGATCCAAAATCCCATGTGTTGTCAAATCTCTCCTCCAAATAAGGCATGCAATTCCAACCAACTCTAAGAAGAGTTATCAAAACTTCACCAACTTGGTGATTTGTATGCAAACAATAACCCCTACAAATCATGTTCAAAACTAAAAGTAACAAGCTACCATGAGCCTCAAAACTCTCCTTGATTGCAATCCAATCAATCCTAACTCAAAACTGAAGGAGATTCCATGATTCAAGGCCTCCAAATCCCTCTCTTTGCTCCACATGTTGGCAAGACTTTCTCAGTCATCTCCAAGATTTATGCAAGTCTCCACAACAGGCTTTTATTTTGCATTCTCATCTTTTATTTAAAGTGATTTATATTTCATCACTTAAATAAAGATTATTACAATTTTATAATCAAATGCAATAATAAACATACATAGGAAATTTGCATGAGGCTTTTAATTTATTATCAAAATATAAAATTTATTTCAAAAATGATTTATCAATATCATTTAGAAATAAACGTTTTACAAATTAAGCCTCAAAAATGCAAAACCTAGCAACCTTTATTAAAAGCCAAATAAAATAAGAACAAGTTCAAAGTCTAATGAAATATTTTAGAAATAAATTCATAAGGCAATGAAGAATGCCGCAGCCCACCATTAGAAAATAAAGTTCTTGATGAAATATAAGGCACAAAAGAATGATGTCTTCACTCCATTGAGCCTTTCTTTAGGGCTTTTTAGGGAAAACCTAAAAAGAAAGAAAGAACTCATTCTTTTTATTTTTCACTTTGTTGGCTAAGAGGAGCACTGCCACCATCAAGAAAACCCTAGCCGCGCTGAGTTGAAAGATGAAATTTCTACATTGTATATGACGCCATTCTTTGAGGCTTTGGTTGAAGCTTGAGCATGGTGAGTTTGGTTGCTGAATCAAACTTGTTTTTTCTGATATTTTGAAAGCATTTAGAAGCTTTACTGGGCGTGGCCTTCAGTATTTTCTGATAATCTTTAATTTTTTTGTACCGTGTCTTTGTCTGGCCGCCATTAGAACTTGCTGGATCGATATTTTTCTCTATTGAGGGCACCATTGGAGAAAACCTAGTCAACTGTTGCTGGAAACATTGCCTCTATGCACCATTTTTTAAAACCTTTTGGAGATTCGTATGTAAAATATTGAATGGTGAGTTTGGCCTTTTTACGAATCTGGAAGTTTTTGCTCTATTTCTCTAAAGTTTTCTCAGTTTGAAGGGCACCATCTCACTTTATCTCCTCTATGCATTTTTTTATGATTGGTGTTTCCTGTTGGCGACCATGTAGAAATATGTTGTTTGAGTCTCCTTATTTCCTGAAAAGAGGTGTTCAATATTTAAATGCAATCAATTTTTTTTATAAATCCTTATGAGTTTTGATGGCTGTCGCTTTTCTTTTGCATCTACAAAAAATGTAATGACCTCTATATTTGTGCCTTTTGAAACTATGGCCAAGGCTTCCATATCATGTAGATTTTCATTGGTAAAAATAAAAAAATGACTTTATTGTAAGAATTTCAACACGGCTGCATAAAAGCCTTTGCTGGTATTTTCACTGTGACATATGTCTGTGCTCTATGACTGGAAAGTAATTTGGTTATGGCTGATAGTGTACATTTGACCTTTCGAAAAGATGCTAAAACTCATAAAGATGTCTTGAAATCTGTATTTACCTTTTCCCTTTCTCTGATGTTCCAGATAGAGTGTTGTGTCTGTGACCACCATTACCAAAAATTCTAGTTGCTTAAGATCTGCTTTTTATGTTGTTTTCGTTTGGAGATCTTTATCTATTTTCTTGTGTCTTCCAAAACTATAAATTTATCCTATATCCGCATTTGGAAATGAATATTTAATCTACACCATACATTCATGTGGGTATTTCTTTTCTTTCTGTAGCAAGATCATGAAATTTCTTTTGTATGTGAAGAAAACCACTTGGTTTCTTCATAGATTTCACTTGCCATTTTTTGAAGCTAACCTCACATATATTACGATTTTAAAGCTTCAAATTGATCTGTCGTAATACCTTTGTTGAGTTGTTTCAAGATGAATATATACTTATCATCTTGTTGTATGAATAAATAATATTCCTTACTGCTTTACGAATTTTAGCAAAAGTACAAAATCACTTTGATGCTCTTTACTATAAGCAATGCTCGTTGTATTTCCTGGAAACCTCTACAAAACACAAAATAGATCCAATGATATTTTCACTGTTGATACCACTGTTATGAGCTGAGCTCCACCCTTGTGGGAGCCACATTTTACCCCACTCATATTGAAACTAATGAATAAACAACAACAAAACTTATCCTGTTTCTGCACATGAAACAAACAGGTCAATAAAAATAATGAGTTTAATGATTCCTTTCGATTTGTTTCCAGTACCTGCACATAACACAAATAAGTTAGTAAAAAGAATAGATGATAGTTCTTCTTGGTGCTCTACTTTTCCTTTTATTTGGTGAATGATTGATAGAATGTTCATTTCGTTTCTATTGGTAATATAGGAAAAGGGTAAAATGTGATCCCTCATTGCTCTAACACCACTCATCTTGCAGGTAAACCTTAAAGCTGGAGCCGACACCAATGCTGAAGATGGACATAAAGTTGACACGGCTAGCTGCAACAATGATTTGTCATTTCAGGCAATGACGAATCACCTTCTCCCCTTACTCTTACATTATTTTCAGTTATGTAATGCATTTGCTTCTTTCCTTCAACATTTGAAAAGAAACAAATCAGGCTACACCCATGGCATGTGTGGATTACAGAACATTCTCTCAATAAATGAATTATTTCATGATATGCAATGGCTTCTATTATTTGATGAATTCATTTCGTTTTCTCAATGAAACAATGTAATTGAAAATGTTTGAAACATCCATTCTACAAATCAATATTGATTTCTTGCACTCCTATTATTTCAAAACTGCAGTACTTAAAATAAAAACAACTCTTGCAAATGAGGCTAAGCCTAAACATTGTTTTCTTCAATGAAGTCCTGTTTGATTTGTGCTTTGCTGAACTGTTCAACTAGTTTTTTCCTAAACTGTTGAATGATTTTTGAAAGTCATTCCTAAACAAACCTCCATTCTGGGAACAAAGCTTGGTTGAACAACTTGTAATAATTTTTTTTGTACCCGAGCAAGTAATTGCCCTAATTTTAAGCCAGGCGCTAAAAAATTGGTAACATTTCTGGTGACCTCCCAGGGGTGTTTTCCTGCTAAACAATAAAAATGGCCAGTGCCTTGCTTATCCATTGGGCATGGAGTCCATTAATACCTTTGCCTTATTCATAAAAATTTGTACAAAATTTACTTTCCTGTTGTAACTGACTATAATTTGCTGTTATTAGTTACAGTCCAATGGGATATCTGTTTGTTGTTGATGACATTGAAGCTTTATTCAATTTTATGAATAAAAATCATATATCCCATGTAAATGTAGCTAATAATGACAAAATTTGAGCTTCCTTCTCCCCCCAGAAATACTTAAAGCAAACTAACAACTGTGCATAACAACACTTAGAGAAAATGTATACACATCTATCCTAGGTGTAGAAGCACTTATTAAACATTTGGAATCTATTGAAATATGTACAGATTAGATCCTACCTCAAAAGAAATTCTTGAGGTGAATCCCATTCACTGGGATTGGTTCGACTTCTCCATCCAATTTTGATAGTTGGAAGGCGTTGTGGGTTTCTTCTCAGTAACAATGAAAGGTCCACTCCAAAATGAATCAAATTTGGAGTGCTTTCTAGGCCTAATTTTCAATTCATCCCACTTCAGCACAATGTCTCCTTCCTGAAAAACTCTTGGAGATGCACTCTTATCGAATGTCCTTTTCATTTGAGCTTGATGTTGCTCAATCTTTTTCATTGCTTCAGCTCTGACCTCTTAAAGTTTAATCAGCTGAGCTAACCTTGCTGTGATTGGTTCCTCTTCAAGCATATCTAGCTGGTTTACCAGGTCCAGAGCTAGAAGCTCAAGTGAAATGGGCAGTCTTACCTCTTTTCCATAAACAAGCGTGTATGGAGAATGTCTTGTTGATCTTTTAGAAGTAATTCTATTAGCCCATAAGGCTGATTTCAGCTTGGTGTGCCAGGCTCTTCGATTCCCTTCCATAGTATTCTTTATGATCCTCAAGAGGTTCTTGTTAGTGGAATCAACCTGTCCATTCCCTTAAGGATAGTAATTTGAGGACGTGTTCAAATAAACAACATTTTTAACAGCCCAGTCAAACACTCTAGTTCCTATGAATGCAAGTGAATTATTTGAAACAATAGATTCAAGAACTCCAAACTTGGTTATCAGCTCTTCATAAAAGTTCAGTACAACCATCTCATTGGCTTCTTTGAGTGCCACAACTTCAATCCACTTTGAAAAATAATCCATGGCTGTAAGCATCCACTTATGGCCTGCACTTGATGGTGGATTTATAACCCCAATAAAATCTAAGCCCCATTTCATAAAGGGATTTTCAACTAGAACTGGCTGCAATGGAAGAGCAACCAACTTCTCTTTCCCAACAAAAATGGCACACTCCTTACATTTTTTTACCCATAAATGAGCATCTATGAATAAGGTAGGCTAGTATTAGCCTCCTTTCATTATTTTAAGAGCTGTAGCTCTTGGAGAGAAATGTCCTCCCGCTGATCCTTCGTGAAATTCATGCAATACTTTATCAACCTGATCAACTTCAATACACCTTAACAAGACACCATGAAAATCTCTTCTAAATAACAAACCATTTAAAAGAACATAAGGTATGGACTGCAGACGATAATACCTTCTTCTGGACTTAGTTAGATCAGGAGGGCACTCCCCAGTCAATAAAAAATGTGTCATTTCTGCAATCCAACTTGTAGGAGCAGGTACAACAACTTGTTCTTCATCTTGAAGTGCTAAAACAATAGCTTGTTCCTCTATTGTTTTGCTGCTACTATCCTTTGTGAGCTATTCGCAGAGGCCTCTTCCTCTTATCAATTTAGTAACCTTTATCTCAAGGTCATATTCCATTACTTTGGTTACCCAGCCAACTCTTCTATCACTCAAATCTTTATTAAGCAAAAACTCTTTTACACTTGGATGAGCAACCATCAGGATAATCCTATTACTAGAAAGCATATGCCTAAACTTCTTTAGGCTTCTTATAACAATGAGAACATGTTTCTCTACAAAAGAATACTCGAGCTCATAATTTTTGAGTCCTTGACTGAAGAATGCCACAGGTTGTTCAGATCCTTCATCATTTTGCTGTACAAGCATAGCTGAAAGTGAATCAATATTTCCATAAGCATACAAAATGAAATCTTTTGAAAAATCAGGATTCAGGAGTGTAGGTGCAGTTGCTAATGCTTCCTTTATCAGCTCAAAACTACTTTTTCCATCTTTGGTCCAGCTGAAAGGTACATTCTTTCTCAGCATGTGAGTTAGTGGACTTAACAAATCAGCAACGTCAGGGATAAACCTCCTAACAAAGTTAATCCTACCAATAAAACTCTGCAAACCTTTCTTGTGTGCTGGCAGTGGAAGAGCTAAGATAGCACTTACTCTTTTAGGATCAATCATAATGCCTTGCTTTGACACCACATAACCAAGCAATCTGCCCTCATGGACAACAATTTTTTTTTTTTTGGGATTAAGTGATATCCCAAACTCCCTGCATCTCTCAAAAATCTATCTCAAATGATTTAGATGATCCTTAGCCTCTTTGGAAAAAACAGTGATATCATCAAGATAGACTAATACAATTTTGTACATTAAAGTTTGAAAAGCCATAGCCATGGCTTTCTGAAATGTTGCCCCAACATTAGACAAACCAAAGGGCATTTTATTATAGGCCATAGTCCCCCATTTTGTGGTGAAGGCTGTCTTGAACTGGTCTTCCTCTTTCACCAAAATCTAATTATAACTAGAATAGCCATCAAGCAAGGAAAACCTTTATGATCCTGAGACTACTTGAAGGATCTATTCCATAGAAGGTAGAGGATGATGGTCTTTTAGAGAGGCCCTATTCAAGTCACGAAAATCTACGCACAATCTTATCTCCCCATTTTTATTCCTTACTGGAACTAAGTTTGAAATCCATGAGGTATGCTTAATGGGGAAAATAATGTTGCTTTCAATCAACTTTTCTAGTTCTTTTTTCATCAAAGGCTCTAACTTGGGATTCAAGGGCCTCTGTTTCTACCTAACAAGTTTGACATTGGGCTCTAGCTCTATAGTATGTTGGGAAAACTGGGGATTAAATCCCTTTAAATCAGTATATTGCCAGGCAAAGATATCATTAAATTCCTGACAAAGCTGAATAAAAACATGCTTCTCTTCAACTGTACATACCTTGCCTAATTTAAGCAGCTTTCCTTTGAAGACTTCAACCTCTTCATAATGGTCTTGTTGAACTTGAATACTGCCCTTGGGCTTTCTAGCTTCATCATCTGTATTGAAAAAAAATTCTAGAGTGACCAAGCCTTTTGGCAACTCATTGTTTTTGAGCTGAATAATCTGGTCACTGTATTGGTCTTGTAGCTTCTCCTAATTGGCATGTGAGAACTCAAATTCCTCTCTCAAGAAGCTTACAATCTGCTGGTCACTTTCAAAAACTTGCCAATGTATGTTATTACCAGGCACAATAGGTCTAACAACAACTTTAATATGCTGATTAGCTTTATCACTGCAATTTTCCTTTGGAATGTTAAATTCAGCTCCTACAACAGCTAGTCTATCAGCATGTTTATTCTGAGTTCTAGGTATGTAAATTAGATTAAAAGCATCAAATCCCTCTAAGAGGTCCCATATTCTATTTCGATAAGACCCGAGTGTATGATTTCTTACAACGTTCAACTTCCTTACCTGATTAACAACCAATTCGTTGTCCCCATAAACCTTTAGGTAGCTGATACCTCTCTGTCTTTCCCACTCCAAAATTTGGATTAAAGCTTCATATTCAGTAGAATTATTAGTATAGTTGAAATAAAATTTGAAAGGAAAATAATACTTCTCACCCTCTGGTGACACCAGCATACAACCTCCACCAACACCAAGCTTGCTCCTTGAGCCATCGAAAAATAGCTCCCACACTTCATTTTCATGTTGTTCACCCTGCTGCTCTTTGTCTTTTTCAATATTAGGCATAAAAGAGTCATCCTCATGCATCATATAAACACCAATGTCGACCTCCTCCAGCTGCTCACCTGTACCAACTTCCCCTTTCTGAGATGCCCACTCTTTTGGAAGAATATCTGAGACTTCCTCTGCTTGAACCTCACCTTCCTGCACAATAGGTTGCTCCTCCTGTACATTTGTAAACAAATTGGCATTGATAGGAGGTGGATTGTAAGGCTCAATATGGTATTTTGCTATGGGCTCTAATCTTATAGTGACTCTTGTGCCGTATCTGGTTCTGAACAACATATGAGACCAATTTGAAGATAAGTAACCACCTATCTTGGTGGTGAAATCTCTGGATAAACAGATGGCAAAGAAGGGAGGAAGCTCAATAACATAAATATCTTGTAGTATAAAAATTTTTAGGCAGGCATGTAGAGTTAAATTCAGGCCTTTAATGAATCCTATTGTGTTAACAACAGTACCATCTAACTGCACTACCCCCTTTTCTAGTGGTTCATATTCAATTCCCAACTTATCTACAATTTGTTTGGGCATAACTGAACTACTAGCCCCCGAGTCAATCATACAATTATGAACCAGATGATCACCTATGATTAATGATACATAAAAAGGAGGTGGTTTGACTTTAGCAACTTGCTGTTCTTTATCATTAACAACAGTACTAGCCATTACAACTTTATCCTTTTCTACACTAGGTTCATCAGAGACACTTAAACCTGATAAAGCAGACTGAAGCAGGTCTTTTTGACCAGGAATACTTAAAGAATCCCATATTGACATGGGCACATTGATTTTCTTTATATGCTCAAGAATGTTAAAAGATGTAGAAGGATTAACTTGACTTTTAGAAGGAACATCACCTTTAACCGAAGCTGATCAGACTGATGAATCAGGATATTGCTTGCCTATCAAAGGCTGTCCTTTTGGCAGTATTCGAACTTGGTCAGCTTTTGATGAGCTAGGAGCATTCTGGTTTTGGTTTGACTCTTTATTCGATTGAGTATGAACTTTATTGGGCTGCTGCCCTTCATCTATTGCCCTCTTTTTACTACGTGTGTTGTCTGCAATTGATGAACTGGGTTGGTTCACTCCACAAAATTCCTCCCCTTGCCAGTTTAAGAGTGTAGACTCATGTGTATGTTGCTCTTGCTGCTGTACTTCAGTTACTACAGGCACATTAGATTGCATTGCTAGACTATTTTGAACCATCAAGGCTTGATTAAGCAACTTGTTTACATAGGTACTTTGATTATGTGGTTGACCACACAAAAAACACCACTCATAATCCTGAACTAAATTGTTCTGGATAGGTGCAAGCTCTTTAGAAGTGCTTGCAACATTGGGGTCATAAGCTTGATATGGCCTTGGGTTAGGAGCAGATCATTGGCCTTGATTATAAGACTGAAAAGATGGTTTGTTGGTCTGATTTTGCTGGTAATTAGATTGAAATGAAGGCTGATAAGGCCTGAAACTTTGGTTTTGTTGTTTTTTAAGATTGACCATCTCATTGCCAAAGGTTTTAAGAAGACTTTTGATCTCCTGCAGCTCATTAGGCTAAGCTGAAAATGAATTTACTTGGCTATTAGACTGAGTTTCAGGTGTTGGTAATGCTGGTGAACTTGGTATAATAGCCAAAGGTGGCAACTGCATAGGGATTGGAGGTTGAATAGCTGGAAATATTGGCATAGGTGGCCTTGGGGCAATTTTTCCAGCCTATATGAGGCTGCTTTTAGCTCTAACAGCTACAACATATGCTGCTGGTAATGTATCCCCTCCCATTGACTAAATCATTACTAAAATGTCACTGTTTAAAGCTCTTAAATAGTAAAGAAATGCATGATCAACAGTAGGTCTTACCGTTTGTAGAATTCTATCCCACGTCCTTTGGAAACGGTAGTTGAAATCTGACATAACTTCATGAGGAGCTCTTTTGATTGTAGACAATTGCTCCATCAAGGACAAATGATCTGATTTGTCCATGAAAAATCTGCATAACTAGTTGCCTAAGTCATCCCATGCTGCTATGGAATTGACAGGAAAACCTTTGAACCATTGTAAGACTCTCCCTTTGAACAATGCTGCTAGCAATATGAGGGCAACATTTTCTTCTGTCACATGATGAATGACACACAGGTTGGCAACATTTTTAATATGCTCTGTTGGAGTAGTATGATCCTCACCATGGAAAAATGGTAGACTTTTCAAGGCAACAATAGGAATGTCATCATGCTGGGCTAAATTCAATGGATTGCCTTGGTTGAATGCAACAAATGGCTGATTTCTCGTAGGAATCATTGTAACAGGGGTGTTATAAACAATAAAAATAGGAACAACAAGATGACTACTTACAGAAGGAAGAGTAGACTTAGCTCTTCTAGAGTAAACAATAGTCTCCTTTGGCTTTTGAATCTCTCTCCCTTTTCTCTTGGGTGGAGATAACTGCAAGTATTCGAACGAAGATGAGCTACTACTGGTTTGAATTCTTCTCATAAGTTGATATGCACTGATCTTGCTGAACCAAAGCTGGGAGCCGCCAGGTATGTGAAAAAAAAAAAAGTCTCTTAAAGACTGAAATTGCTGCTGCACACACCAAACAACAGTATATAACTTCTGACTTAGGACTGAGAATCAATTCTCGGGTCCCACCGGGCGTGCCAAAAACTTTTGTCAACTAAGGTTTGCACCCTTGCTAAGCTTTTAACTGTAGCAACCTGTTGACACATGGGAACACTTCGAGGTTGTGGGTGACCAGGGAATGATGTGGACCTCCAGATTATGGGTTGGTTCCCTTTGGATTTTCTGGTAAAACTAAAAATATGAGAAGGGAAAGAGATAGAAGGATTTGCTTGAATTATAAATTATCATTAATAGGTGGTACACCAAAGGTAAAATTTTGAACAAAAGTTGATGAAACTCACAAAAAATCTCAATAAAAGCTAATCAATCTCACAACACAGAGATTTATGTTTGCAAAAATGATTTTATGAAAGGCTCTGATTGTTTTAATGCTTAAATATAAGGAAAAAATTTATGTTTTCACAGATATAGTAGCAAGAAAAAGGGATCACTAACATAAACCTGCACTATGACATAACATTCCTTACATCCAACATTGAAGGAATTTGATAAAATAAAGGATAACACAAAACTTTATCATGAAATTCACAAACAATATTGAAAACAAGAAAAAGGTGAAGGAAAATGAATTCTATTGAGAAAAAATGAACATCTGTATTACTTTTGTCAAAAAATTGTGAGTTACAAAGTTTGAAAACATCTGCCTCTGCAAATCTCCAAAAAACTAAGAACTCCCCAAAACTGCAAGAAAAGAAAGACTTATAGAAATTGTCTCCAAATTCGGAATTGAAATTTGGCTCCAAAATCCCATGTGTTGTCAAATCTCTCCTCCAAATAAGGCATGCAATGCCAACCAACTCTAAGAAGAATTATCAAAACTTCACCAACCTGGTGATCCGTATGCAAACAATAACCCCTACAAATTAGGTTCAAAACTAAAAGTAACAAGCTGCCATGCACCTCAAAACTCTCCTTGATTGCAATCCAATCAATCCTAACTCAAAACTGAAGGAGATTCCATGATTCAAGGCCTCCAAATCCCTATCTTTGCTCCACATGTAGGCAAGACTTTCTCAGTCATCTCCAATATTTATGCAAGTCTCCACAACAGGCTTTTATTTTGCATTCTCATCTTTTATTTAAAGTGATTTATATTTCATCACTTAAATAAAGATTATTACAATTTTACAATCAAATTCAATAATAAACGTACATAGGAAATTTTCATGAGGCTTTTAATTTATTATCAAAATATAACATTTATTTCAAAAATGATTTATCAATATCATTTAGAAATAAACATTTTACAAATTAAGCCTCAAAAATGCAAAACCTAGCAACCTTTATTAAAAGCCAAATAAAATAAAAACAAGTTCAAAGTCTAATGAAATATTTTAGAAATAAACTCATAAGGCAATGAAGAATGTCATAGCCCACCATTAGAAAATAAAGTTCTTGATGAAATATAAGGCACAAAAGAATGAAGCCTTCACTCCACCGAGCCTTTCTTTAGGGATTTTTAGGAAAAACCTAAAAAGAAAGAAATAACTCATTCTTTTTATTTTTCACTTTGCTCGCTGAGAGGAGCACCGCCACCATCAAGAAAACCCTAGCCATGCTGAGCTGAAAGATGAAATTTCTACATTGTATATGACGCCATTCTCTGAGGCTTTGGTTGAAGCTTGAGCATGGTGAGTTTGGTTGCTGAATCGAACTTGTTTTTCTAATATTTTGAAAGCATTTAGAAGTATTACTGGGCGCGGCCTTCAGTATTTTCTGATAATCTTTAATTTTTCTGTACTGTCTTTGTCTAGCCTCCATTAGAACTTGCTGGCTTGAGATTTTTCTCTGTTGAGGGAGCCATTTGAGAAAACCTAGTCGACTATTGCTGGAAACATTGCCTCTATGCACCATTTTTTAAAACCTTCTGGAGATTCTTATGTAAAATATTGAATGGTGAGTCTGGCCTTTTTACGAATCTGGAAGTTTTTTCTCTATTTCTCTAAAGTTTTCTCAGTTTGAAGGGTGCCATCTCACTTTATCTCCTCTATGCATTTTTTTTTATGATTGGTGTTTCCTGTTGGCAACCACGTAGAAATATGCTGTTCGAGTCTCCTTATTTCCTGAAAAGAGGTGTTCAATATTTAAATGCAATCAAAACTTTTATAAAAATCCTTATGAGTTTTGATGGATGTCGCTTTTATTTTGCATCTATAGAAAACATAATGACCTCTGTATTTGTGCCTTCTAAAACTATGGCCATGACTTCCATATCATGTAGATTTTCATTGGTAAAAAGAAAAAAAACCACTTTATTGTAAGAATTTGAACATGACTACATAAAAGCCTCTGCTGGTATTTTCACTGTGATATATGTCTGTGCTCTATGACTGGAAAGTAATTTGGTTATGGCTGATAGTGTACATTTGACCTTTCGAAAAGATGCTGAAACTCACAAAGCTGTCTTGAAATCTATATTTACCTTTGCCCTTTCTCTAATGTTCCAGATAGAGTGTTGTGTGTGTGACCACCATTACCAAAATTTCTAGTTGCTTAAGATATGCTTTTTATGTTGTTTTCGTTTGGAGATCTTTATCTATTTTCTTGTGTCTTCCCAAACTATGACTTTATCCTATATCCGCATCCGACAATGAATAAAGCAATGAATATTTAATCTGCACCATACATTCATGTGGGTGTTTCTTTTCTTTTTGTAGCAAGATCATGAAATTTATTTTATATGTGAAGAATACCACTTGGTTTCTTCATAGACTTCACTTGCCATTTTTTGAACCTAACCTCACATATATTATGATTTTAAAGCTTCAAATCGATCTGTCATAATACCTTTGTTGAGTTGTTTCAAGATGAATATATACTTATCATCTTGTTGTATGAATAAATAATATTCCTTACTGCTTTACGAATTTTAGCAAAAGTACAAAATCACTTTGATGCTCTTTACTATAAGCAATGCTCGTTGTATTTCCTGGAAACCTCTACAAAACACAAAATAGATCCAATGATATTTTCACTGTTGATACCACTGTTATGAGCTGAGCTCCACCCTTGTGGGAGCCACATTTTACCCCACTCATATTGAAACTAATGAATAAACAACAACAAAACTTATCCTATTTCTGCACATGAAACAAACAGGTCAATAAAAATAATGAGTTTAATGATTCCTTTCGATTTGTTTCTAGTACCTACACATAACACAAATAAGTTAGTAAAAACAACAAATGATAGTTCTTCTTGGTGCTCTGATTTTCTTTTTATTTGGTGAATGATTGATAGAATGTTCATTTCATTTCTTTTGGTAATGTAGGAAAAGGGTAAAATGTGATCCCTCATTGCTCTAACACCACTCATCTTGCAGGTAAACCTTAAAGCTGGAGGCAACACCGACACTGAAGATGGACATAAAGTCGACATGGCTGGCTGCAACGATGATTCGTCATTTCAGGCAATGACGAATCACCTTCTCCCCTTACTCTTACATTATTTTCAGTTATGTAATGCAGTTACTTCTTTCCTTTAGCATTTGAAAAGAAACAAATCAGGCTACTCCCATGGCATGTGTGGGATTACAGAACATTCTCTCAATAAATGAATTATTTCATGATATGCAATGGCTTCTATTATCTGGTGAATTCATTCTGTTTTCTCAATGAAATAATGTAATTGCAAATGTTTGAAACATCCATTCTACAAATCAATATTGATTTCTTGCACTCCTGTTATTTCAAAACTGCAGTACTTAAAATAAAAACAACTCTTGCAAACGAGGCTAAGCCTAAACATTTTTTTCTTCAATGAAGTCCTTTTTGATTTGTGCTTTGCTAAACTGTTCAACCATTTTTTTCCTAAACTGTTGAATGATTTTTGCAAATCATTCCAAAAAGAACCTTCATTCTAGGAACAAAGCTTGGTTGAACAACTTGTAATAATTTTTTTTGTACCCCAACAAGTAATTTCCCTCATGATTACTAATTTTAAGCCAGGTGCTAAAAAATTGGTAATAGTACTAGATGAATGGATAAAGGAAATGAAGAAAAAAAGAGGGGAAATAATAAAAGAGGTCATGAAGAAGTATAAATAAGATGACCATTGGTATAAGAAGGTAAAAAATATAATGGAAAATTGCAATGACCACTTGGATCAAAATGATATGGAGTTGCATAGAGTGATGATAATCCAAAATATAGGGAGCCAAAAAATATTGATAGAAAACATCGGAACAGAGTAGGATATCTTGAAGTCAAATGCTTGGGGATTATAATTGAATTGGGAGAAAGAAACCATTCAAGAATATAAAGAGGAGATGGAGAAATGCATCAAGACGGTTGAAAGAATGATGGACAAAGACCTAGAACTCATTGAATACCTCACCCAAGAACTATGTGATAAGGAGAATATGGGACAGGGGGAATTTGAAGTGAATAGCTTTAAGGCCATGTTTGAAAAGTCGATGATTAGTTTGATATCTCATCTAAATAAGGAATCAATAGATTATGTAATCAAGGTTAAAAACTTGGTTAAGATATATGAAGGAGATACAAAAGAAAGAAATAATGAAATTAAGAAGGTTTCAAATATATATATTAGGGAAAAGTTTAAGTGGAACCTTTCATAGAGCGTTCCCAGGGAAGATCTTAATAAAGTTATGTTGGAATTTAGTGAATATGGATTAAGGAAAGGAGAAGATGTGCTTATTGATGAAACAACAAAAAGTGAATGACCAACCTTTTTCATAAAAGTTTTGTATGATGAGGAATTCTTAAAATTTATGGAAATCTTAAGGGATTCCAGAAAGAGCATGAGAAGGTGAAGATCTAGTTGCAGATCTAGATGCGAATATTCAACCTAATGAAGGAATTGATGCAACAAGTTGTGGGTATTTTGGAGCATGTTGGAACCACAACAATTTTGATTGAGGATTACAAAATAGATAAGGGAAAATAATATAAAGGAAAAGTGTTGCTCCAATTTGGGGTAGTGAAGCCTGAGTTGAAGGATTTCCACTAATTTGGTCAACCAAAAGGATACATGACTATTATCTTGAATTTTGGAGAGTTAGTGAATGATCATCAATGACAATGTCAGAGAGAGATGAATTTGATCAATTCTTTTGAAACTATCTGCCAATAGCCCACATGCAGAAGATATTTTCTTGCCACATGTTTGATGATGGCTCTCTTAATTTTGTCTCACCATGTGTACTTTCCCAGAGGATATAGTTAGTTGGTGGGAGGGAATAGTTATTCTTGGGGTATTGTCGCTTCCCCTAAGTGATTCAAATTGATCAGAGTCACTTGCCCCTAAAGAAGAGATGGGTGGTGGGAGCAGAAAAAGTGGAGGTGGAGCACATTGGTGACTTGGATGGGAGGAACTAAATTGAATAAATCCCTTCATGCCCCTATCAAATTCGATCCAACCCTAACAATTGTAACTAACCTCTATCTTAGTTCTATAAAATACAATAGGTTATCTTTTTAGAGGGATCATAAATTGTTGAGTGAGATTGAATTGGAAAATCACAAATTTAACTTCTATTTCTTGTTTTATGTTTATCTTCAATAAATACTTGTACATATTGTAGGGATTTATAGCACTAAGGTAATATCAAGGTCATTCTTGATCGTAAATTACACATGAATGTAAGCTATTCATTTTGGTGAAATACTCAATTTTACTGTGTCATGTTTTGGTGCATTTTGAAGCTATTTCATTGTTGAATGATCAATCTATTTAAACTCTTTCACTATTTTCTATGTAGCTATGAGATATTTTGGTGAAGTACAAATAATTTTCTACTTCAATATACATTTCTTTCAGTATGTATGTGTGTAATATCTAAAACCATTAAATTACTTAGGCTCTTTTCTCTCTCTCCCTCTAATCTTTTACAATTTCTTTGATAAAAGTGGTTGGAATAATGTGTATGTGGAAAGTGATTGATACATAAATTGTCATGATTAATTAAATTAATTTCAAGCTTATTAAGAAAATATTCAAATAACTATAAGTACCTTTGTGAAAACAATACAAAACAATGAATCCTGAGTAAACCTAGTAAGTCAAGACCTGACATTCTTGAGCCTTGGGATAATTAATTCTTAAGAAAATTATTGATCTTTCAAGATAGATACCTTTCACGGTTTAAAAATTTATTTGTATGTTGTGTGAGTAATATCCTCATCAACACAGACCTATACGACTATACAAATTTGTATGGTTGTATGGATTCCTATGCCTTGAAAAGTGCGCCCCCCAAAAATCACCTAAAAAACTAAAGTCTCATATTTTCACGAAACAATAGTCAATTCTTAATTTTTTGACTACTTCAAATGCAATGGCAAGGTTGATTTTGCTCTAGGATGCACCAAATTTTTTCTCAAGGCCGAATCTCTTAAATTTTGAATAGAAGGTTATAGATCTAGATCTCTAATAGCCTATTAGAGTTGATGTAAACTTATTTGAAGGATTAATAAAATCATTGGATCTCTTTAGATGTGGATTTTTTCCTACAATGATTTCTCTATGTAAATATTGTGTCACTTGTTTATTTATTTTTTCATATGATTATTATTGAATGAAATTGTAGAAGTTATCAAAACCAACTTCAAAGTCCAAGAACACCTGCATGCAAAGAGATACCTATCATAGGGAAGAGAATGGAGAAAAAAGAAAGAGAAGGTTTGAAGCTCTGTAATATGAGAGATGTATTAACAAAATAAATAGAATAAATAATATACAATGGATCAATCCTTAAGAAAGGAGATCATGCAAACCTAAAAGAAAACCTAATAGGTAGACATTTAATAATTAATATAATTATTAAATGTCACAATATGCAAACTAAAGTGAAATCTTAAGAGAGGAATAAAGGTAACTTAATTAACATAATTAAGTTAAAACCTTTACTCTAACACCCCCCCTTAAGATGAGCAAGAGTGCAGCTACAAACATGTGCAGGAAAGCAAAAGTAACTACAATGCATGAAAGAAAACAAGGGTCTCAACAACTAGGCCTAATCAGGTACCCAAATACAACCAAATCTCTGTAAAGTGGAGTAAAAGAGAAAACCACGTGGGAAAAACTCTTCTCCAAAAAGAGATGGAAAAAGCATGCTGAAAAAAAACATGAAGGAAGGAAGGCCTCATTGAGACCCCCCAAGGAAAACTTCCTTCACCCCGAGCATGGAACACAATTGAAGATAGTGTGACGATGCCAAAGGTTTAGTGAAGATGTCTGCAACCTACTCCTCTATAGGCATGTACTCCAAGATGAGAGAACCATCCTGAATCAACTTTCTGATGAAGTGCATGTGGATCATAATGTGCTTAGTCTGCTGATGCTCCACTGGGTTGCAAGAAATGTGAATAGCACTTTGATTGTCGCACCAAAGAGTAGTGGGACAATCAGGAGGAAAACCAAACTCAGTCATCAACTATTGAAGCCATAAAATCTCCTGACTAGCTAGCATAGCTGCTCGGTACTCAGCCTCTGTAGATGATAATGCAATATCAGAATGCTTCTTGCAAGACCATGTGATGGGACCAGAACCAAGACAAAAAACAAAGCTAGACGAAGACTTTCAATCATTGACATCACCAACCCAATTTGAGTCAGTAAAGCCCAATTTATTTGTATGTTGTGTGAGTAGTATCCTCATCAACACGGACCTATACAACTATATAAATTTGTATGGTATTATGGATTCCTATGCCTTGAAAAGTGTGCCCTCAAAAAATCACGTAAAAAACTAAAGTCTCATATTTTCACGAAACAATAGTCAATTCTTAATTTTTTGACTACTTAAGATGCAATGGCAAGGTCGATTTTGCTCCAGGATGCACCAATTTTTTTCTCAAGGCCGAATCTCTTAAATTTTGAATAGGAGGCTATAGATCTAGATCTCTAATACCCTGTTAGAGTTGATGTAAACTTATTTGAAGGATTAATACAATCATTGGATCTCTTTAGATGTGGATTTTTTCTTGCAATGATTTCTCTATGTAAATATTGTGTCACTTGTGTATTTATTTTTTCATATTATTATTATTGAATGAAATTGTAGAAGTTGTCAAAACCAACTTCAAAGTCCAAGAACACTTGCATGCAAAGAGATACCTATCATAGGGAAGAGAATGGAGAAAAATGAAAGAGAGGGTTTGAAGCTCTGTAATATGAGAGATGTATTAACAAAACAAATAGAATAAAAAATATACAATGGATCAATCCTTAAGAAAGGAGATCATACAAACCTAAAAGAAACCCTAATAGGTAGACATTTAATAATTAATATAATTATTAAATGTCACAATATGCAAACTAAAGTGAAATATTAAGAGAGGAATAAAGGTAACTTAATTAACATAATTAAGTTAAAACCTTTACTCTAACACCCCCCCCTTAAGATGAGCAAGAGTGCAACTACAAAAATGTGCAAGAAAGAAAAAGTAACTATAATGCATGAAAGAAAACAAGGGTCTCAACAACTAGGCCTGATCAGGTACCCAAATACAACCAAATCTCTATAAAGTGGAGCAAAAGAGAAAACCACGTGGGAAAAACTCTTCTCCAAAAAGAGATGGAAAAATCATGCTAAAAATAAAAATGAAGGAAGGAAGGCCTCACTGAGACCCCCAAAGGAAAACTTCCTTCACCCCGAGCATGAAGCACAACTGAAGATAGTGTGATGATGCCAAAGGTTTAGTGAAGATGTCTGCAACCTACTCCTCTATAGGCATGTACTCCAAGATGAGAGAACCATCCTGAATCAACTGTCTGATGAAGTGCATGTGGATCATAATGTGCTTAGTCTATTGATGCTCCACTGGGTTGTGAGAAATGTAAATAGCACTTTGATTGTCACACCAAAGAGTAGTGGGATGATCAGGAGGAAAACCAAACTCAATCATCAACTACCAAAGCCATAAAATCTCCTGACTAGCTAGCATAGCTGCTCGGTACCCAGCCTCTGTAGATGATAATGCAATATCGAACTGCTTCTTGCAAGACCATGTGATCGGACCAAAACCAAGACAAAAAAAAAAAGCCAGAAGAAGACTTTCGATCATTGACATCACCAGCCCAATTTGAGTCAGTAAAGCCCAATTTATTTGTATGTTGTGTGAGTAATATCCTCATCAACACAGACCTATACGACTATACAAATTTGTATGGTTGTATGGATTCCTATGCCTTGAAAAGTGTGCCCTCAAAAAATCACCTAAAAAACTAAAGTCTCATATTTTCACAAAACAATAGTCAATTCTTAATTTTTTGACTACTTAAGATGCAATGGCAAGGTCGATTTTGCTCCAGGATGCACCGAATTTTTTCTCAAGGCCAAATCTCTTAAATTTTGAATAGGAGGCTATAGATCTAGATCTCTAATACCCTGTTAGAGTTGATGTAAACTTATTTGAAGGATTAATACAATCATTGGATCTCTTTAGATGTGGATTTTTTCCTGCAATGATTTCTCTACGTAAATATTGTGTCACTTGTGTATTTATTTTTTCATATTATTATTATTGAATGAAATTGTAGAAGTTGTCAAAACCAACTTCAAAGTCCAAGAACACTTGCATGCAAAGAGATACCTATCATAGGGAAGAGAATGGAGAAAAATGAAAGAGAGGGTTTGAAGCTCTGTAATATGAGAGATGTATTAACAAAACAAATAGAATAAAAAATATACAATGGATCAATCCTTAAGAAAGGAGATCATGCAAACCTAAAAGAAACCCTAATAGGTAGACATTTAATAATTAATATAATTATTAAATGTCACAATATGCAAACTAAAGTGAAATATTAAGAGAGGAATAAAGGTAACTTAATTAACATAATTAAGTTAAGACCTTTACTCTAACACCCCCCCTTAAGATGAGAAAGAGTGTAGCTACAAAAATGTGCAAGAAAGAAAAAGTAACTACAATGCATGAAAGAAAACAAGGGTCTCGACAACTAGGCCTGATTAGGTACCCAAATACAACCAAATCTCTGTAAAGTGGAGTAAAAGAGAAAACCACGTGGGAAAAACTCTTCTCCAAAAAGAGATGGAAAAAGCATGCTGAAAAAAAACATGAAGGAAGGAAGGCCTCATTGAGACCCCCCAATGAAAACTTCCTTCACCCCGAGCATGGAACACAATTGAAGATAGTGTGACGATGCCAAAGGTTTAGTGAAGATGTCTGCAACCTACTCCTCTATAGGCATGTACTCCAAGATGAGAGAGCCATCCTAAATCAACTATCTGATGAAGTGCATGTGGATCATAATGTGCTTAGTCTACTGATGCTCCATTGGGTTGCGAGAAATGTGAATAGCACTTTGATTGTCACACTAAAGAGTAGTGGGACTATCAGGAGGAAAACCAAACTCAGTCATCAACTGCCAAAGCCATAAAATCTCCCGACTAGCTAGCATAGTTGCTCCGTACTCAGCCTCTGTAGATGATAATGCAATATCAGATTGCTTCTTGCAAGACCATGTGATAGGAATAGAACCAAGACAAAAAATAAAGCCAGAAGAAGACTTTCAATCATTGACATCACCGGCCCAATCTGAGTCAGTAAAGCCAACAATGTGAGGAGCTCCTAATGTATAGTGAATGCCATAAAAAGTGGTGCCCCGAATGTACCTCAAGATACATTTGGCAGCTTGCCAATGAATCTCATGAGGATCATGTGAGAATCGAGAGACAAGTCCAACCGCAAAGGAAAGATCAAGATGTGAGTGTGTCAGATACAATAAACTACTAACCAACTGCTTGTATAAAGTGGGGTTTACTGAAGGAGTAGCGCAATTGGTAGACAAAACAACACCTGACTGAAATGGTGTGGGAGAAGGCTTGCAATCAAGCATGCCAAATCGATAGAGCATATCAAGAAAATACTTCTGCTAAAGTATGGAAATCCCATCCGAAGAATGAATAACCTGTAGGCCCAAAAAATAATGTAGAAGACCAAGATTTGTCATCTCAA
The DNA here is from genome assembly GCA_007115665.2 of Sequoiadendron giganteum. Classification (NCBI taxonomy): domain Eukaryota; kingdom Viridiplantae; phylum Streptophyta; class Pinopsida; order Cupressales; family Cupressaceae; genus Sequoiadendron; species Sequoiadendron giganteum. Next base: position 827,189,407 of record CM021101.1, on the reverse strand, counting down.
ACTGCTCCATCAAATCTCACTGAACACTCTGAATCATGGAGGATGAGCTACTTGTAATAATGAGATCATCAACATATAGAACAAGTATCAAAAGATCACCCTCATGACGTTGAATGTACACTGTGTGATCGAAATGACAGTGTGTGAAGTGAGAAGAAAGCAAAAAGGAGTCCATCTTCTCATACCAAGCCCGAGGGGCTTGTTTGAGACCATACAATGACTGCCGAATTCTACAAACCAAAGAAGAGTCCTGCACAAAACCCTGAGGCTGCTCCATATAGATCTCCTCATGTAGGTCTCCATGCAAGAAGGCACTCTTCACATCCATCTGAAAAACCGTCCATCCCTGAGAAGCTGTAAGGGAGAGTACAATGTGAATAGAGTTCATCTTGGCAACATGGGCAAAGGTCTCAGAGTAATCAATACCCTATACCTGAGAAAACCCCTTCGCAACAAGACGAGCCTTGTACTTATCAATTAAACCATCTGCAACATACTTGGTTACGGTACACCCACTTGCACCGAACCAAATTTCACCCTTTTGGAAGAGGACAAAGATCCCAAGTGTGATTCTTCATCAAAGAAGAATACTCCTCATCTATGGCCCTATCCCACTCAAGGTGACTTGTCGCCTCTGAAAAATTCTGAGGATCATCTAAAATGTCATGACTCAAAAGACTAGTATCAACTGTTTGAGCACAAGTGTAACGAGTATCTGGAGGATCACCTGCCAAAGGTCCAGTTGTCTCAACAGTAACACGAGCCCACTTGGGAAAATGTTGAGTATTTGGTGGTGGTGGAGATGGTGGGTCATCATCTGTATCATCCTCAGAAGATATGTAATCCTCAAGAGGTGTAGACGAAGTACTAGGCAGTGAGGGAGAAGCTGGTGATGGAGGATCTATCTGAGGGTAGCACTCATCAAACTGGACATCCCACCGAAATAAGACCTCTCTAGAATCAGGATCAAACAACCTGTACGCCTTAACATCCTCACAGTAGCCAAAAAAAAAAAGTGGTCGGCTCTTCCTCTCCATGTCTTTCCTTTGAGCACCCAAAATAAATGCCCAAGCCTCACTACCAAAAACTCAGAATGAAGAAACATCAGGCTTGACATGAGTCCAAGCCTCCTCAAGAGTCATCTGTTGCAATGCATTATGAGGCATCCGATTCTGAATGTAATTGGCACAATTAACTGCCTCAGGCCAAAAGGAAGCATCCATAGCTCGAGACTGTATCATACAATTGGACATTTCTCATAAAGTTTTGTTCTTTCTCTTAGCAACACTGTTCTCCTGAGGGGTGTATGGAATTGTAAACTGATGTTGTAAACCATGCTTAGTGCAAAAATCTTTGAAATCCTTATTAACATATTCCCCCCATTATCGGTGTGAATCCTCCTGATATAAATTCTAGACTGCTTCTCTACAAATGTCTTAAAGATCCGAAATGAATCAAAGACATTAGACTTGTACTTCAAAAATTACACCCATGTATGTCTGGAGAAGTCATCTATAAATGTGAGCACATATCTAGCACCAGAAAAAGGAGTGGAAAAAGACATATCTCTGTGAACCAACTCCAAAGGTGCCTTAGCACGTGAGGCTCTACCAGTAGGAAAAGGATCCTAGGTGATGCTTGCCAAGAGCACATCCTCAACAAACACCATCAATACAAGATATCTGTGGAAGCCCAATCACAAGTGTTTGTGTACTCATCTGCTGAAGATATCTGTAATTGACATGGCCAAAATGTTCATGCCAAAGCTTGCTCACTATGTTTGCATGTGCTATAAGAGAGAAGCCTAAACTGTTTGAACTCTCAAAGCCATCAAACCTGTATAAGTGAGTCTCAGGATCTGCACTCCCAGTAGCAACAACCAAATTAGGATCACGAAGTTCTCGAATAACCACATCATGTGGTGAGAAATCTACTGTCTTACCAGTGCTAAAATGGAAAATTTAATAAACAGAAAGGAGGTTTGTAGAAATGGCAGGAACCAAAAGAACATCCTGAAGACAACCACCATCCAAAGAAATAGTACCAGAACCTTTAACTGAAAGCTGTGTTGAGTCACCAACTAAAATCTATGAAGTATCATTGTGGGTAAGGGATGTGACTATCTCTTGTGAGTGAGTCATATGGTGTGAAGCACCAGAGTCAACAATCCAGGTAGATCCTGAAGGTATAGCTCATGCAGAAAGAGCATGTACTTTCCTTGTAGGAGAGGAAGGAGGAGGAGGTGATATGATGCTATTGCATGGCTTCCTCTGAAGCCTCTAATCATTTCCAACACTTGGAAACTGGATGTCCTTCCTTCCCACAAAAGCTGCAAGGATCACCTAAATACTTCTTAGTCTTGGAGGAAGACTCGCCAGACTTCGAAGATTTTCCTTGTTTTGAATTGTACTTCAGTTTTGAATTTGGCTTTGGAGGTGGCTTGGAGGAAGTATCATTGCCAACTGAATCGGTCTTGGGCTTCGATTTCTGCTTCTTATTTCCTTTTGATGTCTGAGAAACCAATGCATGGTTCTTTGATCCTATGAGAGAATCCAACTATGTGAGCTTGGCTTGCTCTCGAGTCAACCGATTGCATAACACCTCAAAATTAGGCATGGTAAATCGAGTGCCCAAAGCATGCATAGTGGAATGGAAGGTAGATGAGAATATTTGAAAGTTCCCACAAAACTTTGACAAAATCAGGTAAATACACTTTGTATCAGTCTTAACCTTACCACAACCCTGTAAAAGAGATCTCTATTGTTTGAATTTCATCAGAAAGTCCTCAATAGAGGGAAAAGAATCAGGTACAAATGAAGTCAACTTTGCCTCAATCTGTAGAGCATGTAATTGATTGATGGTACCAAATAAATAATTGAACTTGGTCCACATTTCAAGAGGACTATTACACCCATCAAGATGAAACAACAAGCTGTCTAAAACATGTAAGGAAATCAAACCCATAGCCTCATCCATCTTATTTCTATGCTGCATAACCTCAAATGGCCATGTCAAAACTGGTTGAACTGCATCTAAATAGGACAACAACCCCTTTGATCTAAGAAGACGTGTCATGAATGCCTTCCATGTATGGTAGTTATGAGGTGTGAGAAGTTCAATAGAAGAAGAGTTTTCGACCATGTTTGGAGAGGTTTAATGTGAAGAGTTTATGGTTTTATGAAGTAAATGATAGAAAGCAAGAAAAAAACTCCCCCCACAATGCAAAAAACCAAACCACAGTAGTGATTTTTTAGCAAAAAAGAAAAACGCAAAAATACCTTCAGACTTAATCTTGTGTACTTGGTAATTTTTTTGGAAAAAATAACAGAAGATTTGAATAGAGTGCGTGAAGATATTTCTGATGCCTATTCATTTTTGAAAAACAAAGCAAAAATGACCAAGTTATGCCCCCTATAGTGCAAAATAATCATCTGACTTTGACTGTGAAAAAAGGCAACCAAAATGATTTTTTTTGGAAAAAGTCTTGAACCATCATGATGGTCTTGGAGCCAGCTTTCCAATGCCTATTCATTTTCGAAAATCCAAGCAAAAACGCCCAAGTTATAGCCGATTTAGTAAAAGGTGTCAAAAAAGGACCAATCTGCCCTTTAGAGCCCTTAGGGGCTAAAAAAATGGGCCCCTGGTCGCATGCAAGAATAGGGGCTGGCGGCTTGGGGGCTGGGGGCTGAGCCCCTGGTCAGCCATGTGATTGGGGTTGGGGCTAAGGGCGGCCAATGGGTTGATTGTAGCACCCAGTTCTTTATGTGACCGGGGCTTTGCCTTCAAAGCTCATGGGGGCTGGCGCTTAGGGTGGCGGTGGACAGAGAAGCGCTGCTTCCCAAGTGGCAGACGAGTGGAGATGGGGAGGCCATCAGGTGGCAGGAGGGCGACATGACCCTTCTAAATGGGCAGTGCTCATTTTTTAAAGAAAACTTTATTTATTTATTTTGAATTTTTTGCCTCGTTCTGCGTGCCCTAGGGCCTTATGACCTTGGGGCAATTTTTTTTTGCCTCTCCGATCGACTATGTCCAAAATTGATGAATGAATATTCAATTTAGGAGTTTTTGGACGCTTCAAACTCAATGGGGAGGTTCGTTTGGGCCCAAAATGGACCCAAAGAATGAAGTATGTCAGATCCACCAATAGACAAATTAAAAACTTTTGAAAGCCAGATCAAACCCTCATAGCTGCAAATTCTTCAAAACAAGAAAAAAATGTAGCAGGTCCATGCTCTGATACCATGTAGAAATTGTCAAAACCAACTTTAGAGTCCAAGAACACTTGCATGCAAAGAGATACTTGTCACAGGGAAGAGAATGGAGAAAAAAACAAGAGAGGGTTTGAAGCTTTGTAATATGAGAGATGTATTAACAAAACAAATAGAATAAAAAATATATAATGGATCATTCCTTAAGAAAGGAGATCATGCAAACCTAAAAAAAACCCTAATAGGTAGACATTTAATAATTAATATAATTATTAAATGTCACAATATGCAAACTAAAGTGAAATCTTAAGAGAGGAATAAAGGTAACTTAATTAACATAATTAAGTTAAAACATTTACTCTAACAAAAATAATCTCATAAATATCACTATAGATAATCTTGGAAAACAATATTCGTATTTTCATACACTTTATTTAAATTAATTACTGTAGTTTCACCTTGATTTTCAACACAAAACTTGTTGGTAAATAAATAATTACTATTACCAATAAAAAAATAGTTACCATACTAATAAGAGATAATTATAAATGTCACTAAAACCTCCATACCTTATGGATTTTTTACAAACAATATTAAGAATTGTTAAATATATAGGTATTTACAAGGTTCATACCACCTTAATTCTAACCTGTGTGTGTTGGCATGTGGGTGGGCTTGCAAGGATGCATTAGCATGCTATTTTTTTAGGTATGTGCAATGGGAAATATGGCATATTTTGGTTGGCCATGGATAAGATCTTTCCTCTTCAATAAGTTTTATTTTCCTCTAGGTTTCAATTCATTATAGTTATCTATGGGTCATAGATCTTGTCATTTGTGAACACCATCCATGTGATCTTTAGTAAGTTGATTAATATTTTTTTTAGTGTTAAGGTGGGGGTGATTATTTTAATGTGCATGTGACATATGTGGTGTCTTCTCATTGGTTCTAGATTAATTTCATAGACAACTCATATGTGTCCAAAATATGTGGAATAATAGTAATCTTCCATGCCATTGTGTGGTAGGCATGGTAGAACTATTTATGTCTTGTATATTGTTAGTTCTAAGGTGGAAAAAATATGATTTTGTTTTATTAGTTTAGGGGAATAATGAATATCTAAAATGGATTGTGTGTCTCCAAATGGTAGACTTGTGGTGAGCTTGACGTGTTTAGTTTTCATGGCTCATATTTTCCAAAGTGTATAAGTGATAAAATATTAAGAAAATGATCTCGCTTCTTAATTCTTGTGGGTAAGAAAGCATTTGTGGGAAGTTTTATTCATCACACATTTGTATCTTGCTAAATGTTATACAGTTATAATGATTTTGGATCTTATGGGGCCTAAATAAAGTTTATATATGATGTTGACCAAACCTTGGAGTTTGAAATAATTAACCGAATGGTGGCATCCATGTGTGTTCTAATATGTGAAGTGATAATGTTTATGGTTTTATTGGTAGGTTTTCTAGCACAATAATTCTCAAAGGAATAAAAGGAAATTTATTGATGTGTAAATAAGATCTCCAAATAGTATTTTGGAAGCAAACTGTGATAGACCATGATTTATAGATATGAAATCTAATTCCCTATGCTTTATTTTTTCAATTAAAGATAACTGTGATAAAATAAAATAATTATCTTGAATAAAATGTGATTTTAGAAGAGATCTTTATGATTTCAAATTATGTGTTTAATCATATGAATTGTTCTATACTATTTTAAAATCTAATAATTCTATAGGATTTATGATTAACAATATCTAGATTTGATTTCTTTAAGAAAGCAAGGGAGCAAATTGAGATTAAATTCATTTTTATGGTGCTTTTAATAAGAGATTTATGATAGAGGTTTTGATGTATCACTTTTATTTTCACTCTAAGAGTTTGATTGTTTCTATCATTGTAACTTTCAAAAATTAAATCATTGATCTAGGTAGCTGTTATTGTAAATTGGTAAATGATAGAGGTTGGTTGAATTGGTGACTAGGTATAAGATGTTTCAAGTGTCATATACTAATTGGATCTATAAATTATATTTGAAGAGTATATATGTAAATTATCTTAGTTTAACTATGGTTGGTTACTTAGTATTTCTTGAATTTTCTAGTTGTCTTAAGTTCTAAGTGTAATAGATAACATGTCAAATATGAATTTCATACTTTATTTTTTGTTTTTTTCATGTGTTGCAAATCTTCGATAAGGTTCTCTTATGAAGAAATTTCTTCATAAAATATATGTCTCCATAATTTCTTAAGGTATTTTAGGGGATGAATGTTTGTCTTTGATGCTACACTTTCTAGCATGCTATTATATTTGATTAGTTTATCTTTGCAAGGATTAAAAAACCACTTCAAACATTTTGAGTGTTACTTTCACTAAAATATATGTAATAATTTGTTCATTGGTGAATTTTTCAAGTAGATATAGCTATAAATGTTTCTAGAATTTAGGAATGTGATTAATGAACATGCATATAATCTTATAGGATTCTAAGCACATACTTGGTTCTCTTTTTAATCTTGATTCATATTAGGAAAATATGCTTAATATTTGATTTTTTTTGTATTGGAATCTTAGGTTTTATTATGTCAACCATAAGAACAAGAAACCGTTGTATGGTTACTATTTTTTCCACCAAACCTAAAATTAATTCAAAACTATTAATTCCTTTCTCATTAGTTTGATCTTAGTTGTTATGTTAGTTATGCATGACCTATTATTGCAAATTTTGTAAATATCTTATGAGAACCAATATTGGAAACATTCTTAAAAGTTTTATGTTAAAATATGGTGGCTTGCAAATTCATTATGAACAAAAGTACTAAATGGAAGCTTGGTGATGGGGTTAACATAATGTTTTTTGGAGGATATATGATTGATTGATTATCCTTTGAGCAATTATAAATGGTTTGAACCTATTACCAAACCTTGTAAAAGAATCCTTGGTAGTAAAGTTAGATAATATATTGAGGAAGTGGAAGGAATTAAATTTTAGAAGAACCTCTCAACCTTTATCTCCTCTATGGACTCGTGGGACCTAGCACTAGGCTTCAAACCATGTCTCCTTTTCAAATTCCTCAATTTCTCAGTAGGGATGATTTAACTTGGAAAAAATATACTAATGGAGTTTAATTCTTTGCTTCATGGTTTGGGTCCTTAGGGAGCCAAATTGAGTCTAACCCCTTTTGGGCCAAGCTTTGGATTCTACAACAAATTCCCAAAATTCAAATTTTATTTTAGCTCTTGGCATAGAATAGAATTCTTACTCTTGATAATATTAAGAAAATATGTGTTCCTATTCCAAATATATGTGCACTTTTTGAAAGTGTAGAAGAAAGTGTCACTCACATGATGGTGGAGTGCTACTTTTCTAGAGAGGTCTAGGTGATCATAATTTCTCTCTTTAAATTTTTCTTTGGATTCTATTAAGGAGTGATGAATCAATGGGTTTTTCCCTCACTAAATCCTTATTTAGAATTTGTGTGGTCCCTTACTCTTCCCCATGTTGTTTGGGGCCTATAGAAAGAAATAAATAATGAAATCTTCTGGGATAAAAAAATTGAGTCCAATAGAGTGGACAATATAATTAGTTTAGCAACTAAAGAAAATTTAATGATAGGGGTTAAAGAAAATATCTCTAATATTCAAAATTTGGGAGTCTCAAAGTTAAATATGGATATTTTCAAGGCTTAGAACTATATATTTGAATCTCTTCCCCTTTAAGAGTGTCTAAACTTCCTACAAATAGTGTGGTTTGAACCTTCCCCCTTGCAATTGATGGTGATTCGAAAGGAAACCTAGGAGTAGTAGGTGGTGATGGTATTATTAGAGATAACATATGTGATTATTGCTTATGTTATCCATCTAGGTTAATAATCCATCCACTATGTTGAGGCTACTATAGTGTTCAATTCCATCCATTTGGTCTATCAAATAGGTGTTATAAAACTTATAGTAGAGGGGGATTCCTTGAATATTGGTAAATGACTTCAAGGAAATAAATCTCTTAGTTGGACTATATAAAAATTTATTAAAGATGCTCTCTTTTTAAGAAAAGAAATTGAATAGATTCACTTCCAGCATGTGTTTAGGGAAGGAAACAAAAATGTTTCCTTCTTCAATAACTAGGTAGTCTATTATAAAGGACTTGCTAAATGGAAAAAAAAATACATCATACAGACACACGTCGCTAGTATGATCAACAATGAAGGATATAATCATAATGTATATCACCTTGTAAGAAAAAATAATAAAATTTATGTGAATTTGGTACACTTGACCTCTAATAATGGGTTTTACTTCACCAATATTGCGCCTTATATAGAATTCTACATCCCAAGGTTGACTTTTCTTTCTATGAACAAGTGCAAGAGTGTGTGCATAAAGTTGATAATGAAAAATATAATCTCAATATGGGTGGTGGTAAGAATCATGTGGATCCCTCTTCCTACAATGAAATTCATAAGAAAAAGAATATGTGCATGATTATGGAAAGAAGGTTGATTTCCTATTTAGAAAGACTTCAGGGGTATGGTAAAACTATGGCCAAAGAATTTGTTAAAGGATGGATGGATAAGAAAGTCTCCCTATAAGATTTGGAATGTCTCATAATATAATATACTATTGCATATTTTATTAGGCTATCCATAATGGGGTAAAAATCATTTAAATATAGGAGGGTTGGGGATGCTTCCTTGGTGACTTTCCTAACCCCTTCTCAGAGCCGAGGGTGACTTACGAAAGAGGTTTTTTGGGTACTTTTATAGAAAAAAAAAACCTCCCCATTGAGTCCAAAAGATCCAGAAACCCTTATTTCCATATATGGAACTCTAAATTTTGGAGTCTAAAAACTTTTCATCATTTTTGGGGGTTTAAAAATTCAAAAAAACTTTTCATATAGTCATATGGAATCAGTATGACCCATACTATATGACTCTATCATAGTAAGAAGAAATTGTTATAACATTATCCCATTGATATAATCTTTGGAATATTCTCTCTACATCACATTGTGTTAGCCAAGTATAATTGTTTGTCATTTTTTAGCAAGCAGGGTATAATTTTTTAATAAAAAAATTATGTTGCATTGAGTTAGTGGTCAAAGCCCTAGGAGCTGGTCCCCACAAGCTCCAATACTTTATTCTTCCCAACCTAGGGGACTCAGTCAAGGTGAGTAGATTTTTTGTAACCTGTAGCCACTACCTAGCCACCACCATCAATCAACACCTCCAAGCACCACTTGTGCCAACAACCACCACCTATATGATTGTCAACCACTATTTCTTGCCATCTCTACTAGAATCTATTGCTCAAGCCAACAAAACTACTTGCTAAGCCACTATCAAGTGTCTAGAAGGGCCCCTAGGCCCCATTTCATGCCCTAATAGGGAATTTTTTCATAAGCCATAAATTTTCACCGAAGTATCCTATTTTGACTTCTTACAGTCATTGGTGAGCCAGTTCCAAATAATTCATAGTGGTGCTGGTTATTTTTCCAGATTTTATTATAGGTGCATGTTTTTGCTGATTAAAGTCTAGATTCCCTTTTTGACCTCTAATATTGTAATTTTTTCTTGTTTATTCATTTTTTGTGATTTTTGAAATATTAAAAATTTATTTAGGAGATCCTTAGATCTATACATAAAAAATTTCTATATTCAATCCCAAGTATCTTTTATTCAGTTTATTATATATTCTCACTTTGATTGATAATTTGGACATATTGACACCTAGAGAAGTTTAGTGTTTTTTTTGCAGGGGGGCTTCATTTTCAATATTGATCATATTGGAGATATTCTAATTTATGTTAATCGTTTTATGTATATGTAATTTCCAGATCTATCCAAGTTCATTATGGATTTTTCATTTCATTTGTTGGTGTTTAAAAATGCAACCCAGCTAAACCTTGCAACTCTCTAAGAGGTAGCCAACCTCTACTTTAAAGAACAACTAAGGCTAGTGGCCAACTGACAAGATTTAGTCAAAGACTGACATCTCCTACACTTCTGGCTCTGTAGGACCAAGGTGGGTAAACCTACAAAATATTTAAAACTTAAATCACTGATATACTGACATTGCTTTTTATAGCAGATAATTCCCAATGAAAACACACTAAGGGAAGCATTGACAACTTTAAATTTGGCTAAATTCTTAGCAGCTCAACCCTCTCTCAGCCATTGGAAAGTAGGACACATAATAACACAGTAAGATTAGAATGATTTTGCATTTAAATTTTTTTCTGAGATGCACCAACTGAAAAATAGATCAGTGCCAGTTCTAGGCCATGGATTCAAACACATAAAACTAATTCTCCAGCAAACAATTTTCAACCAGTGGATTCAAATTGCTAATGCTTTGCATTAACTATTAGTGCCTTGCACCAACAATCCTACTTTTACTATCAATCAGATTCTTCTTATCAAATCCCATCTGCACACCTGAAATCATAATCACCTGTTCAAAGCATTCTAACCATTTCCTTGAAACAAAACAGTGAACAAAAAAACAATCTCATGAAACTCGAGATGATAAATTCAAAGACACTTTGTATTATTGAATTTACATGACTGAAAGTGTACAAATGTGGAGACAATCTGATGACATTCATGAATGTGAAAGCACTTCATGATGTTAATTGAATAAACTGGCTGTATTTGCTCTTGAATTCATAAAATTACAGCTTACAGACTCAAACAATGACTCAGAAAATACAAATCTCTATCTACCCATCCCAATACAAAAACTCAAAACCTTTTTACCATGAGAGAAAAATAGAAGATATAGAAGAATGGAGGAAATAGAAGAAGCCCTAAATTCAATCTGTTGCAGACACATGGCAGCTCCATTCCCGTTGATCAATCAAAAAGAATATCTTCTCCTCTGCAGCAACAAACATATTCCCTCAAAAACAACATCAGCTCACCATTGCTCAGCAACAGAAAACATGCCCATGTGGAGATACTCATTATTTTATCCAACTGCTCTAAAAACCTCTTTCTCGTGCACATCTGTTTTCTGCCTTTGCTCTTTACTTGCTGCAACAATACTTTGAAATATTTCCCCACTTTATAATGTTGTAGCTTTATTCTTCTTTCATATATTAAAGTTTAATAACTTTAATATTTCTGCTCTTTAATACTGTTGCATATAAAAACCCAACACATATACTTGTTTATAAAATGAATAAATTCACTTTATAAAATACCACCAATGAATATTTAATTCACTCTCCATTTACTTGGGCAAAAAACAAAAAATTATCCCTAGGCATGCTTTACCATTTAAATTTTTGGCATTGGGCCCACCCCATTTTAATCACAAACAATAATTCCATGAGGTCCATGAGGTTGCGAGGTCCGCGAGGTCAGTGAGGTTGCATTCTCGCCAATCTCGCACTTTTTTTATAACATTACCAATAATCCCGCGAGGTCAGCGAGGTTGCGAGGTCTGTGAGGTTGCGAGGTCCGCGACGTTGCGAGGTTGTGAGGCTGTGAGGTTGCGAGGTCAGCCCTAAATTCATTTTTTGCAAGCTCTCGTGCTTTGCACCATGAGTTCCCGTGAAGTTGTGAGTGCTGCCATTGCCGCTTTTCAGCCAATCAGAAGCAAGAATTAAACTTGCTTGGATTAAAAACATTTGAAGGTGCACTTCTGAAAGTGTAGAAGCAAAATTTTGAAATGGGCATCTCAAATTTGCAAAATTTGAGAGTGCCATCATCATCCATCTCTAATCATCTTGAAAAGGGGAAGCTATAAGAAATTGAGAGATAGTATATTGAAACATCATTGGATTCATATTTTGCCACATTTGTATTGTCTTTTTCCCCCACAAAGTAGTTTTCATACAAATTTTATTTGGATAGTTAAAAATAAACATATTGTGGGATTGATTTGTTTACATGTTGATGATGACCTTAGAGTGCCATTGCACACATTGAGTGTCCTCATTTTCTTTGGACTAAATTTTAGGAGATACATATAGATCATGACACACATCCATTCCTAAATGATCTTCTTTCAAATTTTCTTGTACCTCTTGATGATTCAAAAAATATACCATATGAGTATGATACTATTTAGGAGCTTCCTTCTTTGGAAAGCATTGAATCTTTAGATAATGAGGATGATGAGGTTTCTTTAGATTATCCTTCTCATCCTATAGAGATAGTTGTTGATAGTTCAAATTCATTGATTCCTTATGAAAAATCATTGATTGAGACTCCTCTCATTCTTTCTTCTTGAACATTTAGCTGAATTTAGCGGGATCATCATAATTTTTCATATTTAGCTTTGTGGGATGCTTACTTGATAGATATTTTAAATTTGTTTTGTGAATCTCATATTTTAAATTTTGAGGACAAACTTGAGGATACCCAATTCCTCTTTCATGGAAATTATAGCACAATTATTATCACATCATCATTGTCTTTGGAGATTGTTATTCATGAGTTTCCATGCAGTCTCAATTTGTCATGTTCTTTAATTATGGTAGAATCTATTTTTTTTTGTGGCATATTCTATCATGGAGACACTTGAGAAGTTTTGAAAGACTCACACCATGATACTGATTCCCTCATATCTCTTCGTGGAGTTGGAGTTTCTTCTACATACACCATTGGAATTTTTATTCCTAGGTGGAATGTTTTTTTCCTATCTTGGACACTCTTTAGCATTCTTTTTCATGCATTCACCATTGGTATCAGAGCTATTTGAAAATGGGGGGTTTATTTTTTTATTCTTTCTCTCCTATAGGGGGATATCTATTGTATATGTGTGATGGATGTATTCCTTGGTGGGTCATGTTGAGGCCTCCTTCCATCACTTGTACATATTTGTTTTCTTGCATTCTCTCTTTTGGAGATGGATTTTTCTCCTTTACTCCATTTATGAGAGATATTTTTTATGGGTACCTAGAATGGCTAGTTGCTAATACCCATCATTGCATCATCTATGGAGCTTTATATTCGTATATTTTTTACTTCTCACTAAGTTTCACTTAAGGGGGGTGTTGGTGTGAATAAGGATATTACTTAACTAGTTCGCCTCCTAGGTCCTATTCACACTAGCTAGTTAATTTTACTTAGGGTTATCTTAGAATCCTTATATCTTTTTTTCTCATGTCATTCGATTGTGACACGTTTTATAATCCTATACTCACTTATCATATCACCTTTCCTATATAAGAAATACACCATATGAACATTATGTAGTACCATTTAACTTGAGTATCATTGTACCACTATTGTATTCATAATCAAGAAATATATTCTCTTGCTACTCTCTTGTGGAAGGTTATTTATGGTTATGCTAGTGATCTTTAGATCTTGATTCCTTGTGTAACTCTTACAATAAGTTCAAAACCTAACCTCAAGCTATGGAAAATTTAATAAGACAAGAAAAAATGTAATGATAACGAAGACCTTGGCTACTAGAGACATAACTGATAAGGATGTGATGGAAGGTAGTTAGGTGAATGTGTAGATGAAGGAACTAAGCAATCAGATGAAAGGGAATGTATACCTAACCCTTCAATTGATGTTCATTTCCATATAATTTCATACCCATCACCCAACATCCTTAGATATTTCTTTATTCTAGTTGCAAATTTCTCTTCTAAGCAAGACCTTTTTGAGGTTTTGAGAAATTTTTAAAAAACATTGGAGACTCAACATGTCCTTACAAAATGGTTCCATGTATAAATCAACATATTAATACGATAATTCCATATTTGAGAGAGATATTGAAGGAAAAACCCAAATAGATGGGGAGGAAGATAAGAGGATCTTATAGAATTTAGAGTTGATGCATAAATTGAGGAAGTTTGATCAAGAGCAATATGAGCTAAAGGAAACTAGTTTCAGTATGCTTAAAAATTTAGAAAAATAGAACACAACCATAACAAGTGACTATTCAATCTTGAGAAGGAAAAAATTGTTACAAAAGAGAATCTTAATAAGGTCATCCAAGTCTATAAGTGTTCTATTAAGAACTATGCCATGGCCATAAGAATTTAATTGAGAAACTCAAGGTTTTGATTGAATGTCATTAGATCCAAAGTGTGGAAGAAAAGAACAATACTATTAGTAAGATGAAAAATGAGGACCCAAGTGCAAGGACCAAGATTAGATAAAAGAAGTAGTTCAAGGAGGAAAAGAAGGATATCCAATATTTCATGAAACTACATGAGAAATTCTATCAATAGGAGATGGAGGCAATTGATATCCTAAAGTAGTTGTAGCTTTGGAGAATCTTAATAAGGTCATCCAAGCATTCAAGTGTTTTATTAAGAACAATGCCATGAGCATTAAGATTCTAATTGAGAAACTTAAGGTTTTTATTTAAGGTCATGAGATCCAAAGTGTGGCAGAAAAGAACAATACTATTGGTAAGATGACAAAGGAGGGCCCAAGTGTAAGGAACAAGAGTAGCCAAAATAAGTCCTTCGAGGAGGAAAAGAAGGACCTTCAATATTTTATGAAACTGCATGAGGACTCCTACTAATAGGAGACAGAGGCAATTGATATCCTAAAGTAGTTGTAGCTTGATCTAGTGTGTTTCCCTATTTTTTTTGTTGCATGTTGGTTTTTCTATTGGTGTCTTTAGTTGTTGGTGTTTGGGTTCATGAGTAGAATTATTTGTGTTGTTGTTTTCTTGTGTCCTTTTCAATCTTATGTTGATGTAAAGGGTTTTGATTCCCCTTAAAAACATGTTTTACCATTTTAATAAAAAATGTTCTTAGAAGGTTGTACATTATTGGTTTCTATTAGAGTCGCGTATGTAGTATGATGAGTTTTATATAACTTTGGGGAAATAAATTATTTAAATATTTGGTTGAATTCAGGGTCTGATATATCTACTTAAGAGAGGTTATTTTTCCTAGTATCAATAAGCTAGTGTAGTTTTGTAGTGATAAATATTTGAGTTAGTCTTACACACATTTTTCTAGTTTTCTAAAAGATCAATTGTTTTGATTTCATCTCATCAATCACCTTGTCTAAAAATTTAGGAAAACTCTCTTAGGTCTTGCAAAGATTGAAGTGAAGAGGAGTCACCTTCTCTTGTTAGTTCTCCACTAACTATCAACATTCTAATGATGTGCTTTATCACAATAGCCAAGATTTATTTCCATTCCTTGGGTTTATTTTTGTGTATATTCTCTAGGGATTTTGGGGAACAATTATGAGTTTCAATGAAGTATTCAAATGGAAGTGTTAAAAATCAATCTTCATACCTAGCAATAGCTACAACACAACCAACAACCATGTTTCACTATCAATAGTATCTCTAAATAAAAGATGAAGGTCAAATCCAATGCCAAGGAAGAAAAGAGTTTAATAGAAATGTATGAGGCAATATGAAATGAAGAATTTGATCCAATTTATTTTGAAGAATGTATAAATAAAATAAATTATGTGATGTTATGGATGAGGAGATTACAATAATAGAAAAATAAAACATGGGAATTAGTTGATTGTCACATAGGAAAATAAGTTATTCCACAATCAAAAGGTTGTACAAAACAAAACCCAATGCAAATGTAAAAAATGAAAGACATAAATCAAGATTCGTTGCTAAAGGAAATTTGAAAAAACTTATAATTGAATATAATGAGGCATATTCACCTATGACTAGAGTGGATATGGTGAGAAAAATATTAGCATTAGCTACCTAACATTAATGGAAAGTTTATCAAATGGACATGAGATCAACATTTGTAAATGACATATTGGAAGAAGAGGTCAATGTTGAATAGCAATGTAGATATGAAATCACAAGCCAAAAATGCAAGGTGTTCAAGCTGAATAAAGCTTTATATAAGCTCCAACAAGTGCCAAGACCGTAGTATAACTGCAGTGATTCATATTTATTGAAGAATGGCTTTAGCAAGTGCTAAAGTCAGATTCAATAGAAAAATGAATTATTAATTGTTTGTTTATTTGTGGATGTTTTAATTTATATTGGCAATAGCAATGTGCTGATTGAAAGGTTTAAAAAAAACAAGGGAAGGTGAGTTTGAAACGATAGGTTGATTTGGGCTTGATGATTTTTTTAATTGAATTTTTTCAATTGGATGACGGTTTTTTGTATTCATAAAGCAAATTATGCTAAAGATATTTTGAAAATATTTAGGATAACTACTTGTAATCCAATTAGCATGCCAATCAATTTCAATCAAAAACTGTCAAAGGAAGATAGTAGCAACTAGGGTGGAGTAAACAAATTACAAAAGATTAGTTAGAATCTTAATGTATTTAATAGTAATAGAACCTAACATTATGTACATAGCTAGTTGAATTTCTAGGTTTATATGAACACTTTTGGACACTCATCATCAAGCCATGAAGAGGATTTTAAGATAACTTAATGGAACAAGAAATCATGGTATTTGATACATTGTATTATACAGTTTGGGTTAGTTGGCTATACTGGTAATGATTGAGTAGGTTGTATTGATAATAGACAAAGCACGTTTGGTTATATTTTCAATGTAAGATTTGAATTAATTTCATGGAAATCAAAGAAGTAGCCCATTGTGTCATTGCCAACATTAGAAGTTGAATATGTTGCAGCAATGTCCACTTGGTAAATTATATTATATAGTTTTAGATTAGTTGGATACACTAGTAGTGAGTAGGTAGGTTGCATTGATAATAGACAAATCATATTTGATTATGTTTTCAATTTAAGATTTGAAGCAATTTCATGGGCATCAAAGAACTAGTCCATTGTCTCACTGCCAGTATTAGAGTTTCAATATGTTGCAGCAACGTCCACTTGGTAAATTGTATTATATAATTTTCAGGTATTTGGCTATACTAGTAGTGATTGGGTAGGCTGTATTGATAATAGACAAGGCACATTTGATTATGGTTTCAATTTAAAATTTGAAGCAATTTCATAGGCATCAAAAGAGTAGCTCGTTGTGTTACTATCAATATTGAAAGTGAAATATATTACAGCAACATCCACCTCATATCAAACAATTCTTCTTTTGTAATAAAAACTGGACAATACATTATATAGTAATTTAAACCCTTGCCTGGAATGTACTCCATATCTATATACCATCTTACTATTTTACATTGCCAAATAAGATTTGAATAACTATTCAGATTTACCTTGAAAACCATAGATTATTATAAATATTTGGAAGAAAGTCATACCAAAAAAAAATCTCCAACTAGTAAATCTATAACCGTGCTTGAGAGCAACAAAAAGTAGATGGAGGGAATACTTAAAAATAGCCACTGTTGGCTTGTCTTGTGTTTCCATGTAAGGCTGGATATCAAGAGGACCCCACATTCGCAGCTTCTGGCTATACTAGCCGTTACACTATCCATTCTCCTTATCCTAAAGTAGTGGCGAATAAACTTTTTCTTTATTTTATTGTGATTTTTCGAAGAAGAAGAGTGAGTCAAGCAACACAGAAAGAAAACACATGGACAGGCCATAAGGGATAGTGCCCATGGCCCAAGCACTAATTTAAAAAAATTATTTATGGCATCCAACTAGATACTAACTGCTAACATTTGATGTGATTGATAAACTAAATAACAAACATTTTGATGAGGGCATTATTATTTTTAAATAATATAAGTTTGAATATAACAAAGAGAAAGTTCCACATTGAGCAATTGGAAAATCTCTCCTAGGTGGAGGCTCTCCTCCTATGGCCCATGTGCTTCCCATTTAAGAAAGTATTGAGAAAATGTCTCTTAGAGTAATCAAAATAAGTCAAAGGTGTTAAAAAATAATATATCTATTATTATCATAATTATGTTGATTTATAATTTAAGAGGGTTAATATTTATAATAGTAGGAAACATGAAAAAGTAGGGTAGTAGTGATAGTTGCATAAATAAGTTTTATTGTTATGAAAGGAATAAAAAAGTTGAGTAAAAAGAAGAGAAGTGATCTTCAATATATTTCTAAAGATTATCAAATTGTTGGGATTTTGTATTGTACACTATTGCATAAATTGATTTATTAAATAATGTTGTAATTAAATAATTATTTAGTTGTAGTACATATAGGAGATGTGGTCAACCACACTGGGTAATTATTTGGGGTCACTTGTAAAGTTGAATTGTAACATTGGGTTAATTTTTTGATGTGGGAGACAAAATAATTATTTAATATTTGGGAAAATAAATTTAATAACATTTAGTTTATGTTTAGATTATGTTTGGTATTGCATCTTTTTATTCTCTAGATATTAGTTTGAGTGTTGGAATGATACAGGTTCTCTTGAGACTAGGATGTGTGCATGCATGTGATCTCCTAGGAGGAGATGTTAGATCATGGTATCATGTTTAGGTTGTTGATTCTTTAGTTAAATTTTTGACATTAGTCTTGTTGGTTAGCTTGGCATTTAAGTACATTAGTCATTTTATTAGGAGATTCATGAGGGTTATGTGTTACATTTGGATCTTAGAATGGATTGATCAGTTGTAGGTGCTCATGGATACTTGGAGAATTGGGTGAGGCTGGAGTTCTCTTGTGATTAGAGATATTTTCTTGATATGGTTACTATTTGGAGATTTTAGTAGGAAGACAGAGGAATCTTCACCTAGATATAGATGTGAGTTCATGATGAATCTATAGATGATATTTTTCTTAGATTGGTTCATGATGACTTGGTTATCTTGAAGGTGCATTCTCATTCCCCACTCAGTATATTTGATGAAATTTATCATTTGCAAGGTATTTTCCCATTCTTATTTTTAGATGTGTTATATTTTATTCTTTATCTTCACATCAATATGGATCTTTATCTATGGATAGTTAGTTCTAGAGGATTCATTTGAGGGATGTTTGGATGGTTATCTCCTTGTACATATGAGATTTTTATGTTATCATTCATTGATGAGAAGTTTTAAGATATTTTTATTGGGTTGATTTCTTGGTTCATTTGATCTTTGAGATTGAGTGGTATGGTGTTGTTGAGGCTTTTCATTTGGGGTTAGTAAGAAGATCATACTTGAAATAGCTTAGCACTTTGAGGTGTTGGTAGGAGGGAATGATATGATTTACAAGTTTTTCTCTCTTTGATCTATGGATAATTCCTAGAGGATTATTTTTATATGATTTAAGAGAGTTATGGTGACATGTTGTGAGAGAGTATTGTTACCTATTTTTTAGCTACAACTCAAAATAGGTAGAGCTGAATTGCATTCATCTTTGAAAGGTACACAAATAATCTCAAATTTCTTGCTAAGTATTCATTGATCATGAAAAAATGATTACTTTTGAATTAAGTATTATTATGCAATAATTGTAATAGAGGAATTTATGCAATTGCATATAAATGTTGTTTTATTCATATTGTAAAAATCAAAGTCCCACACAAGCCGTGGGAGTAGCCTATTTTGATTTCTATAATCAAAGGATATATACAATGAGGAACTGAAAAATATACTATTGAAGATAATATAAGCATAAGAAAGGAAGTGATTCGTCATTGCCTGTAATGACGAATCATTAAAAGATTGTTGTCTTCTAGTTGTCATATCTCCAGGAGGATCTGCTCTAGACTTTTCTTTTCCCCATACCTATGCTACTAGCAAAAATATAATCCACATTTGTTTAAAGTATACATCAGATGATTAAGTTATCAAAGAGCACAAGGATCATTGGAAGCTTTCAACTTCATTATGTTTTGCTAATAAATTTGTTTCATGTGCAGGTATAGGTACAATCAGGTCATTTCGGCCAAAAAATATTGTTGTGTGGTGGAAAATGTGGCTCCCATGAGGGTTGAGCCCAACACATAACACTAAAGAAGCAACAAATAGTACAAATGATCAGCCAACATAAGGTAGATGAAATTTAAAGAATCATTTGCATCAAACGATCGTGATGCAAAGATCTACAAAGCTAGTAAACACCAACAACATATGATAGTCACAATGAGTAACTGTACTCAACAGTAAAGGATAAATGTAGAGAAAGCACATTGACAATGGAGGGCAAAAACTCATAATTAAAGGTCCCTTCTTTGGGACAATCATAATTAAATAAACTAAATTATGTAAAGCCTATAATCCTGAAGATCCTATTAGAAAGGCCATTCATAATCTAATGCTTGATATACATATTCATCATAAAGGGAGGCAAGGACTAAACATGTGAAAACATATAGTCACAATCAAGAGATTTATTGTAATTAGTCACATGTTTACATAATAGTGTCAAATAGCATGCAGATGTCACAATCATAAATGCAGGTATCATAATTTGTGAAGAAGACAATGATTATGCCAAACAAAGGAAGACAATCCACTGTGACTAAGATAGCCATGATTGTAAACAATTAACATAATAAGCAAAGATTCAACAATTATTTCATAGTCAAGAGCTTTGTATGTCCCCAGGTGTTTAAGTATATGAACATTTCTAAGTTGATTTAGGAAGAACATTATACAACTATATTGTTAGGCATTCAAATTGCAGTCCCAAAGGGAAGAATATAACAGTTTTTATTAGTCAATGTCAGGTCCATGAAAACTACAGTGACATGTGACACTGTAAATTCATGAATTATTGTGACATTAGATTTTGTTGAATTGTCAGGTGATGAGTATAAAACAAGGGGTGTAGGGAACAATGAACTTGTTGTGCTTGAGATGGAAACTCTAACCATCACAATGTCACCAAACATTAATGTATCTGAGGGAAATTATTGTTAGGCATTGTTGATAGGCATTCATTGATTCCTGAAGAGGTTGGAGTTGGATTCAAAATGGAATTGTCTAAGAGTGAAGCTAGTGAAGGAACAAATAGTGAGCTTCCAATGGTTATAGTAAATGGGAGAGTTCCAGATTTCAAACAGTCAAACATGCCAATTAGTGATGTGACTCCAACAAATTCATTATAATTAGAAAAATTAAAGAGAGAGAACAAATGTCTATATAATATAAATAATGAAGGGAGTCATGCAAGAGGGGTCTCAAAGCAAATCAATCCCACTTGATATGCAGAACAATGAAACTTCTTTTCACTAATACTAGCTACACAGAAGTGATAAATCTATGTATTTAGAGGGAAATTAATAGAAGAAATTTCAAATATAGGATGCCAATGGCACTGCACCTAAGTTAGGAGACTATAATACAATACAGATAGGTGATCCTGGAAGCCCAATATTTGCAGCTGTGGGAGACAATAGCCAATTTGTTCAGAAATATAACACCATTTTGCTATAGAGTCCGAATCAAATATGGAGAAAAAGAAAACCTATAGAACCCTTGATGCTTGAAAGGAAAGAAAAGAATCCATTTTGATTTTGCATAAAATAATAATATAAAATACAGTGGTAGCTGGAATCCTTGCACATGGTAAAGTAAAATACCCAAAAAGTGAGGAAGCTTGAGCTTGTATACAATATTTGAGATACCCAGAAATCACAAAGTCGCAACCAACATGATAAACTCCTAAAAAAATCAAAATACAAGAAGAGGAGCTATGACCATGAGCAGTGATTCTTCATTCTTTTCAAAAGAGCATCAAAAACATAGAAGATTCAAACCATGGGAGCGATGAAATACATTATGTTCATTTTTGATAATCTTTCTACATAAAAGATAAGGGGAAAAAATGATTTTTCTGTAACAGAAAGGTCGTTTTCTCTCACAAAGTTGTGCACAAAGCCTTACCAGATGGGTCCATCATTGAATGTAGAAGAAGTCCACAAACCTCCATAATAATAACTTCAGTTGAAAACCCCATGGCAGTGTAGTCTCAATCTTCTTCAAAAAAATGCTAAGTGAAGTGAAGAATAAGAATAAGATTAGGGTTCGAGAATTTTACTCGATGTCCTAAATGATGGGTGCTTTTGACTTATCTTTTATAAGGAAATCATTTCATTTTATTGTTTCTCAGGGGCTATGACTTTTAAGTCAATAGGCCTAGTGGAGGAGCTCTTAAGTTGGTGAAGCTTAGAAGACATAAAAGAGAAGATTTAGAATTTCTTTCAATTAATATCTATTCCCATTCATAAATTATTTACAAGTTCTTTCAAACCTTATTAAAACAATTTTAATAATTTTTGGAACAAACTATCTTTTAAAGGAGGGATAAATACTAAAAGAAGAAATTTTTGCTCATGCAAAGTGCTAAGTGTGATATGCATGGAGAGCTAGGCAATGACTTCAAGTCAACAATGCTTGCAAAAGGTGATAAATATAGATTATGCAGGGATGAGATAAATATTGAAAATACTAAAAGTAAATTTGCTCATGCACAAAGTAGAACTTTAGTTTCCAGTTATACAAGTCATGCAAGTATTGAGGCTTTTTTTTTCAGTTCTACATCAGTTCGCAAGGTATTTTGGTCAAGCGCATGGAGAGGTGGATATTTCTAGGCACAAAGTGAAGTTTTCTTCAATTTTGGGCTATTTTTATGAGGGTTTCCTCTTTTGCTCAGATTTCACATTGGAGATGCAGTTTTTCAGTTTAGTTCTCATTCAGTTCCATTTTTGGCTGCTTTGTGTATGTGTTATTGTATATATTGGAAAAAAGTTAGTCTTTTTCCTTTAGTTCTTATTTTTTTCCTTTGCCTTCAACAAAGAGACCTCATGTAACTCAATTTTTTTACATTTTTTTATGATATTTCAGCAAGTTTTAAAGGTTATGTTAGAGTATCATTTGCAGAGTTTCCCTTCTATTGTCATTGCAAGTTAAATATTATCCTTCTTAGATTTAGGTGTTTTGTTTTACAAATATTTTGGATACAATTTTAATGTGTTTGACATCAAAACCTTTGAATTTTTTTCACATTCGTGAATGCATGTACACAAAAAACGATCTTAGTTGTAGGTCATAAATTGTGCTTATAATATATTCATATCTTTAAGTTGTGAAAAATAAAATTTTCCTTCATAAAGAATGAATTATCAAGCCTTTTTGTGAATCATTGATGCAGTTAAATTTTCAATCTGTGTTGTGAAAATAGGCTTGTAAGGAAACAGTTGTGAATTAATCTTCTTTTTTAAGTCAAATAGGTGCATTACCCTGTTTTAGATTCCAAATTATACTTTTATTTCAAAGCCTTTTTCCCCTTTTCCAAACAAGTTATAGTTAATTAACCAGAAAAATCAATAGGAAGCTAACCTAGAATCCAAAGGTCTAGTTTCATATAGGGTACCCACAACCTGAAATTAGTCCAATGTTGCACGGGATTGCATAGTTTTACAACTTTGCATGCGGGTGCAAATCCCTGTGATAATAGTTTTTGGCACACCTGATGGGACACTGAAGCACACTTCAGAGAAAGAAATTAAGAGTTTCAAGTTGTTGTTATGGTATACATAGCAACATTTTTTCCTTTCAGAGGCTACAATACCTGGTGACTCTGAGCACATCTACTGGTTTCAAATGATCAAGTGCTAGTATGTTTCAAATACCAACTTAATTTTCTGATTTCCAACCCTTATATGAGTAGAAATGTTAGGTTTTCATAGTCAACATGGATACCCACCTCCATACAATGAAAATACTGTCAACCAATCCCCCTATTAGCCATATCCGGCCAATCATGTTGTTGGTTTTATCCCAAACAACCATGCAACATCAACATATCAACATGCTCAACATGCTTACCTCCCACCCACCCCTACTCAACCTTCATATCAAAGTTTATATGTCCAAAATCAGCTCCAAGAGGTTGAGGATATGAAGAGTAGCATGAATGCAACCAAGGGTATATTGATAGATATCACAAATCAGATAGAAGAGTATAAAAGGCAACAAGAGCTTGATTTGCAGCAATAGGAGTTTGATTATCAAACCTACCTTCATGAACAAGAAATGGAAATACAAAGGATACAGTTTGAAGAAAAGTTTGAGAGGGAGTTAGCAACAAAAGAGGAGAAAATAAAGTTTATGCTTGCTCAAACACAAAATCACGAGGTCCAAGCAACTCCATTGATTCCAGATCAACCCTTTCAAGATGAGGTTAGTAGGTTTAAAATTCCAACTTTTAAGCAAAATAAGCCTTTGAACTCATCAAATTAGCCTTTTCAGCTTGAAGTATAGCCTAGTGTAGCTACAAATGATCTCATTGATCAATATATCACACTCATTATGGAGAAAGTTAGAAATGTAAATCCATTGCATCTAGCTTTGGAGGTTTACCGATTAGAGCAACAAAAGATTGAATAGGAGCAAGTGGTTGTAGAGTCCAAACCAATTAAAATTCCAAGTTTTAGGAGTGTTCCTTCAATACCACAACCAATTCATAGCCTAGAGCAGTCTGAAACACCTCATTATGATCTTAGTAATGAGCATATTTATCCTACTTTAGCAGCTGAGGGTTCTTGTAGTCCCTTTTGTACCACCGAATTAGAGAAATCACATGAGGAGAAAAAGGTTTCTGCTATTTATGGTGGATTCCCAACAGAAAATGAACATAACGCAAATGCAGAGGAGGTTGGTTCAAGCTTGACATTGAGTCCTTTACATTTTGATTCATTTGAAGGATTTTCTAATGATTTTTATAAGATAGATGAAAGCAGTGTACATGGTTTACAAGGCAAAGAACTTCCTTTGCAAAGACAAGTTGTCAATTTTTCATTGAAGAAAGAACCACATGAAGAGGAAGATTCAATTTCCTTGTTTGATCAGTTACCTGGGTTCATTGACAATGAGGAAGAAAGTATACAGGTGCCTAATTTACCAGTTGGTTTGGAGCAACAAGAGCATATTCAAGATTTTTATGAGATGCTGGCCCATGTAAGTAAAGATGAGAATGAAATCTCAACCCATATAGAGGATTAGAATGATAGTTTCTTTTTGCAATCTGACAAGCTTGTTTTGCATAAATACAAGACTGATTACCAGGCTGAACATGAAACCAAATCAGATTAGGTTCCTCATGAGGATGAAGCACCTATTTTGTTTTCAGAACTTCCTCTGTACTATAATGTAGACTCTGATACAAATGAATTGAAAGAAACTTTACTTGAAGGAAAATCAAGTGAACCAACTAAGGATTATTAGTCATCCCAAGACAACTCAATGTTTGACTGTCAAGATCCTTCTTGTTCGGCTTGTAGAGAGATTGCCACTCTACTGAATTCTTGTAGTGATCAAAAACCTGAGCCAACGGATAATGAGGCCAACATGGGTGATAAGGCAGTAGAGCAACAAATCATAGTTTTTGAAGTTACGAGCTTTGAGAGACCTCATGAGGATAAGCTAGAGCATATATTGCATGATGAAATTGCTCCTGAAGAGAATTTATTCTTAATTATCATTGAAAAGTTTTTCTCTAACATTGTTGATAGCTTAGCATCTTTCAAGGAAAAGGCTTGTGATCGTCATAAGCAAGTGATCAAAATGGGTGTGGATGAAAAAATGGTTGACAAAGAAGAAGCCAGTACAATGAATTGTCAGTTTACCATCTCTAAAGGATGCCCAATTAGGAATCTTTCTAAAACTGATATTCTAGACATACTTGATGAAGTTTTAGTAAAAGGGCAACATATTCAAACCATCCACTCACTCCAAATCAGCAGCATGGTTGGACATATTCAAAGAATGTGTGATTTTTTTTACATTCTTTATGAAGCGTTGCAGCAGCTGATTGATTATCCTCTTGCCCTTCATCTAGTTTCACCTATTCATAAGCATGAAAATCAACGTTCATTGTTAAGGAAGGGAAACTATTTTTCACAGCCAATGAATGGTCATGTTTGAGCACTAACGCTGATGGGTAGTGTAGGGTAGAGTGGCTATTTTATTTTGATAAATGATCATTGCACAATAGTTTCATTTTAATATTGTTTTGCTTTCAATAAAGTGTTGTTTCTACACGGGGTTTTCTAACTCTATCTTAAACATAGTTTCAGTAGTTTCTTTCAGTTTGTGTGGTTTCCAGCTAAGTTACAAGTTCATTTGAGTCGAAACAGAGAAAAAATGGACTCCATGCCAAATGGATAAACAAGGCAACTGGTCTATGGTATTTAGCAGGAAAACACTCTGCAAAGGTTGCCAAATTGTTACCTATTTTTTAGCTACAAATCAAAACAGGTAGAGCTGAATTGCATTCATCATTGAAAGGTACAAAAATAATCTCAAATTTCCTACTAAGTATTCATTGATCATGAAAAAATGATTACTTTTGAATTAAGTATTATTATGCAATAATTGTAATAGAGGAACTTATGCAATTGCATATAAATGTTGTTTTATTCATATTGTAAAAATCAAAGTCCCACACAAGCCATGGGAGTAGCCTATTTTTATTTCTATAATCAAAGGATATATACAATGAGGAACTAAAAACTATACTACTAAAGATAATATAAGCATAAGAAAGGAAGTGATTCGTCATTGCCTATAATGATGAATCGTTAAAAGATTGTTGTTTTCTAGCTGTCATATCTCTAGGAGGATCCACTCCAAACTTTTCTTTTTTGACAAGACTGTTGAAAAATGATGTTAGAGCAATGACAAATCAGATCTTTCCTCATACCTACGTTACCATCAGAAATATAATCCACATTTGTTCAAAGTATACATTAGATGATTAAGTTATCAAAGAGCACAAGGATCATTGGAAGCTTTCAACTTCATTATGTTTTGCTAATACGTTTATTTCATGTGTAGGTACAGGTACAATTAGGTCATTTCAGCCAACAAATATTTTTATGTGTGGTGGAAAATATGGCTCCCATGAGGGTTGAGCCCAACGCATAACACTAAAGAAGAAACAAATAGTAATCATGATCAACCACCATAAAGTAGATGAAATTTAAAGACTCATTTGCCTTAAATGGTCGTGATGCAAAGAACTACAAAGCTAGTAAACACCATCAACATATGATAGTCACAATGAGTAACTGCACTCAACAGTGAAGGATAAATGCATAGAAAGCACATTGACAATGGAGGGCAACAATTCATCATTAAAGGTCCCTTCTCTAGGACAATCATAATTAAATAGACTAAATTATGTAAAGCCTATAATCCTGAAGATCCTATTAGAAAGGCCATGGAGATCCTATTAGAAAGGCCATTCATAATCCAATGCTTGATATACATCTTCATCATAAAGGGAGGCGAGGACTAAACATGTGAAAAGAGATAGTCACAATCAAGAGATTTGTTGTAATTAGTCACATGTTTACATAACAGTGTCAAAAAGCATGCATATGTCACAATCATAAATGCAGGTATCATAATTTGTGAAGAAGACAATGATTATGCCAAACAAAGGAAGACAATACACTATGACTAAGATAGTCATGATTGTAAACAATTAACATAATAAGCAAAGATTCAACAATTATTTCACAGTCAAGAGCTTTGTATGTCCCCAGGTGTTTAAGTATATGAACATTTCTGAGTTGATTTAAGAAGAACAGTATACAATTATATTATTAGGCATTCAAATTGCAGTCCCAAAGGGAAGAATATAACAAATTTTATTAGTCAATGGCAGGTCCATGAAAACTACAGTGACATGTGACACTGTAAGTTCATGAATTATTGTGACATTAGATCTTGTTTAATTGTCAGGTGATGAGTATTAAACAAGGAATGTAGGGAACAATGAACTTGTTGTGCTTGAGATGGAAACTCTAACCATCACAATGTCACCAGACATCAATGTATATGAGGGAAATTATTGTTAGGCATTGTTGATAGGCATTCATTGATTCCTGAAGAGGTTGGAGTTGGATTCAAAATGGAATTGTCTAAGAGTGAAGCTAGTGAAGGAACAAATAGTGAGCTTCCAATGGTTACAATAAATGGGAGAGTTGCAGATTTCAAACAGTTAAACATACCAATTAGTGATGTGACTCCAACAAATTCATTGGAATTAGAAAAATTAAAGAGAGAGAAAAAATGTCTATATAATATAAATAATGAAGGGAGTCATGCGAGAGGGGTCTCAAAGCAAATAAATTCCACTTGATATGCAAAACAATGAAACTTCTTTTCACAAATACCTACTGCATAGAAGTGATAAATCTATGAAATTAGAGGGAAATTAACATAAAATTTTCAAATATAGGATGCCAATGGCACTACACCTAAGTTAGGAGACTACAATACAATACAGATAGGTGATCCTGGAAGCCCAATATTTGCAGCTGTGGGAGATAATAGCCAATTAGTTCAGAAATGTAACACCATTTTGCTATAGAGGCCAAATCAAATATGGAGAAAAAGAAATCCTATAGAACCCTTGATGCTCGAAAGGAAAGAAAAGAATCCATTTTGATTTTGCATAAAATAGTAATATAAAATACAGTGGTAGCTAGAATCCTTGCACATGGTAATGTAAAACACCCAAAAAGGGAGGAAGCTTGAGCTTGTATACATGATTTGAGATGCCCAAAAATTACAAAGTCGCGACCAACATGTTAAACTCCTAAAAAAATCAAAATAGAAGAAGAGGAGCCGCGACCATGAGCAATGATTCTTCATTCTTTTCAAAAGAGCATAAAAAACACATAAGATTCAAACCATGGGAGTGATGCAATACATTATGTGCATTTTTGATAATCTTTCTGCATAAAAGATAAGGGGAAATATTGATTTTCTGTAACAGAAAGGATGTTTTCTCTCACAGGAAGTTTTTGCACAAAGCCTTACTAGATGGGTCCATCATCGAATGCAAAAGAATTCCACAAACCTCCATAATAATAGCTTCAGTTGAAAACCCCATGGCAGTGCAGTCTCAATCTTCTTCAGAAAAATGCTAAGTGAAGTGAAGAATAAGAATAAGATTAGGGTTCAAGAATTTTACTCGATGCCCTAAATGATGGGAATTTTTGACTTATCTTTTATAAGGAAATCATTTCATTTTACTGTTTCTCAGGGGCTATGAATTTTAAGTCAATAGGTCTAGTGGAGGAGCTCGTAAGTTGGCGAGTCTCAGAAGACATAAAGGAGAAGATTTAGAATTTCTTTCAATTAATATCTATTCCTCTTCATAAATTATTTACAAGTTCTTTCAAACCTTATTAAAACAATTTTAATAATTTTGAGAACAAACTATCTTTTAAAGGAGGGATAAATACTAAAAGAAGAAATTTTTGCTCATGCAAAGTGTTAAGTGTGATATGCATGAAGAGATAGGGTATAACTTCATTTCAACGATGCTTGCAAAAGGTGCTAAATATAGATTACGCATGGAGGAGATAAATATTGAAAATACTAAAAAAATTCGCTCATGCACAAAGTAGAACTTCAATTTTCAGTTATACAAGTCATGCAAGTATTGAGGCTTTTTTCTTTAGTTCTACATCAGTTTGCGAGGTATTTTGGTCAGGCACATGGAGAGGTGGAGATTTCTAGGCACAAAGTGCAGTTTGCTTCAATTTTGGGCTATTTTTATCAAGGTTTCCTCTTCTGCTCGGATTTCACATTGGAGATGCAGTTTTTCACTTTAGTTAGATCATTTAGTTCCATTTTTGGCTGCTTTGTGCATGCGTTATTGTATATATTGGAAAAAGTTAGTCTTTTTCCTTTAGTTCTTATTTTCTGCCTTTTCCTTCAGCAAACAGACCTCATGCAACTTATATTTTTTATAGTTTTTATGATATTTCAGTAGGTTTTATAGGTTATGTTAGAGTATCATTTGCAGAATTTTCCTTTTGTTGTCATTGCAAGTTAAATATTATCCTTCTTAGATTCTGGTGTTTTGTTTTATGAATGTTTTGGATGCAAGTTTAATGTGTTTGACGTCAGAACCTTTGAATTTCTGTCACATTCGTGAATGCATGTACACAAAAAACAATCTTAGTTGTAGGTCATAAATTGTGCTTATAATATATTCATATCTTTAAGTTGAGAAAAATAAAATTTTCCTTCATAAAGAATGAATTATCGGGCCTTTCTATGAATCATTGATGTAGTTAAATTGTTCAATATGAGTTGTTAAAATAGGCTCGTAAGGAAAAAATTGTGAATTAATATGTTTTCTTTAAGTCAAATAGGTGCATCACCCAGTTTTAGATTCCAAATTATGCTTTTATTTCAAAGCCTTTTTCCCCTTTTTCCAAACAAGTTATAGTTAATTAACCAGAAAAATCAATAGGAAGTCGGCCTAGAATCCATAGGTCTAGTTTCATATAGGGTACCCACAACTTGAAATTAGTCCAATAATGCACGTGATTGCATAGTATTACAACTTTGCATGCGGGTGCAAATCACTGTGGTAACAAGTATGCAGTTATGTGTGTTACATGTGTGGATCATTGTGATTGTTCTTGGTACTACATGGTTTGATTTTTTGCTACACCTTGGTTTTAGTGTTGATTGGTAGACATGATATGTCATGATCTATTTTCATATTTGGCATTACCAATGCAATGGGAGTTCTTGGATATGTATGTTCTTCATTGATGAGTTTAATACAAGGATATTATGATTGTAGTTAATGGGTTGGACATATTGTTGGCATGATTTTATTGATGTTGTTGATACCTAGGAGGTATGGATGGTTGGATATACTAGCATATGTTGTGGGTTATATTTCCAATCATGTATGTTTTTAATTTTGACAACTTGGAGCCTTTGTTATCACTTGGATATGATGCTTGTGTTGTTTGAAGCCTTGCGTAGATTGTGGCTCTGAATATTATATTTTTATTAGAGAGTTGATTTTAATTGTAGTGAATCAAGATCATGTGGCTACAACATTATAATTTTTGAATTTGTAATTTCATTTTCTAGAAGTAATTGAAAGTGGGTTGTTTTTTGTCTTACATTTTTGGTGTTGATATATGTTGTCATGTTAGTTTGGATTTTGGGTGAATTTTCCCTCCATCATATACCCTAAAATTTTGGTAGCACTGGTCAATAGTAGTTCCCTCATCAAAAAGGGCTTATACCCCTCGGTTGGGCCCCCATTCTAATGGGAGACCATTGGCCATCCCCCCACCCCGTTGGATTTCAAACCACTAAAACAAAACATATTTTTAAAAAAATTCACCATAGTTTGTCACCACCACCATTGGTTGGCCACTTGGTGGCCACCATAGGGTCGGTCATGTAGTAAAATTGAAGAAGTCTTTTTTCAAATGGGCATAACTTTCACCTAGGATGTCAAATTTTAAACTTACAA
>CM021101.1:827073347-827158022 GCA_007115665.2 Sequoiadendron giganteum | reverse complement strand
AAATAAACATATTGTGGGATTGATTTGTTTACATGTTGATGATGACCTTAGAGTGCCATTGCACACATTGAGTGTCCTCATTTTCTTTGGACTAAATTTTAGGAGATACATATAGATCATGACACACATCCATTCCTAAATGATCTTCTTTCAAATTTTCTTGTACCTCTTGATGATTCAAAAAATATACCATATGAGTATGATACTATTTAGGAGCTTCCTTCTTTGGAAAGCATTGAATCTTTAGATAATGAGGATGATGAGGTTTCTTTAGATTATCCTTCTCATCCTATAGAGATAGTTGTTGATAGTTCAAATTCATTGATTCCTTATGAAAAATCATTGATTGAGACTCCTCTCATTCTTTCTTCTTGAACATTTAGCTGAATTTAGCGGGATCATCATAATTTTTCATATTTAGCTTTGTGGGATGCTTACTTGATAGATATTTTAAATTTGTTTTGTGAATCTCATATTTTAAATTTTGAGGACAAACTTGAGGATACCCAATTCCTCTTTCATGGAAATTATAGCACAATTATTATCACATCATCATTGTCTTTGGAGATTGTTATTCATGAGTTTCCATGCAGTCTCAATTTGTCATGTTCTTTAATTATGGTAGAATCTATTTTTTTTTGTGGCATATTCTATCATGGAGACACTTGAGAAGTTTTGAAAGACTCACACCATGATACTGATTCCCTCATATCTCTTCGTGGAGTTGGAGTTTCTTCTACATACACCATTGGAATTTTTATTCCTAGGTGGAATGTTTTTTTCCTATCTTGGACACTCTTTAGCATTCTTTTTCATGCATTCACCATTGGTATCAGAGCTATTTGAAAATGGGGGGTTTATTTTTTTATTCTTTCTCTCCTATAGGGGGATATCTATTGTATATGTGTGATGGATGTATTCCTTGGTGGGTCATGTTGAGGCCTCCTTCCATCACTTGTACATATTTGTTTTCTTGCATTCTCTCTTTTGGAGATGGATTTTTCTCCTTTACTCCATTTATGAGAGATATTTTTTATGGGTACCTAGAATGGCTAGTTGCTAATACCCATCATTGCATCATCTATGGAGCTTTATATTCGTATATTTTTTACTTCTCACTAAGTTTCACTTAAGGGGGGTGTTGGTGTGAATAAGGATATTACTTAACTAGTTCGCCTCCTAGGTCCTATTCACACTAGCTAGTTAATTTTACTTAGGGTTATCTTAGAATCCTTATATCTTTTTTTCTCATGTCATTCGATTGTGACACGTTTTATAATCCTATACTCACTTATCATATCACCTTTCCTATATAAGAAATACACCATATGAACATTATGTAGTACCATTTAACTTGAGTATCATTGTACCACTATTGTATTCATAATCAAGAAATATATTCTCTTGCTACTCTCTTGTGGAAGGTTATTTATGGTTATGCTAGTGATCTTTAGATCTTGATTCCTTGTGTAACTCTTACAATAAGTTCAAAACCTAACCTCAAGCTATGGAAAATTTAATAAGACAAGAAAAAATGTAATGATAACGAAGACCTTGGCTACTAGAGACATAACTGATAAGGATGTGATGGAAGGTAGTTAGGTGAATGTGTAGATGAAGGAACTAAGCAATCAGATGAAAGGGAATGTATACCTAACCCTTCAATTGATGTTCATTTCCATATAATTTCATACCCATCACCCAACATCCTTAGATATTTCTTTATTCTAGTTGCAAATTTCTCTTCTAAGCAAGACCTTTTTGAGGTTTTGAGAAATTTTTAAAAAACATTGGAGACTCAACATGTCCTTACAAAATGGTTCCATGTATAAATCAACATATTAATACGATAATTCCATATTTGAGAGAGATATTGAAGGAAAAACCCAAATAGATGGGGAGGAAGATAAGAGGATCTTATAGAATTTAGAGTTGATGCATAAATTGAGGAAGTTTGATCAAGAGCAATATGAGCTAAAGGAAACTAGTTTCAGTATGCTTAAAAATTTAGAAAAATAGAACACAACCATAACAAGTGACTATTCAATCTTGAGAAGGAAAAAATTGTTACAAAAGAGAATCTTAATAAGGTCATCCAAGTCTATAAGTGTTCTATTAAGAACTATGCCATGGCCATAAGAATTTAATTGAGAAACTCAAGGTTTTGATTGAATGTCATTAGATCCAAAGTGTGGAAGAAAAGAACAATACTATTAGTAAGATGAAAAATGAGGACCCAAGTGCAAGGACCAAGATTAGATAAAAGAAGTAGTTCAAGGAGGAAAAGAAGGATATCCAATATTTCATGAAACTACATGAGAAATTCTATCAATAGGAGATGGAGGCAATTGATATCCTAAAGTAGTTGTAGCTTTGGAGAATCTTAATAAGGTCATCCAAGCATTCAAGTGTTTTATTAAGAACAATGCCATGAGCATTAAGATTCTAATTGAGAAACTTAAGGTTTTTATTTAAGGTCATGAGATCCAAAGTGTGGCAGAAAAGAACAATACTATTGGTAAGATGACAAAGGAGGGCCCAAGTGTAAGGAACAAGAGTAGCCAAAATAAGTCCTTCGAGGAGGAAAAGAAGGACCTTCAATATTTTATGAAACTGCATGAGGACTCCTACTAATAGGAGACAGAGGCAATTGATATCCTAAAGTAGTTGTAGCTTGATCTAGTGTGTTTCCCTATTTTTTTTGTTGCATGTTGGTTTTTCTATTGGTGTCTTTAGTTGTTGGTG
This sequence comes from Sequoiadendron giganteum, assembly GCA_007115665.2. Taxonomy (NCBI): domain Eukaryota; kingdom Viridiplantae; phylum Streptophyta; class Pinopsida; order Cupressales; family Cupressaceae; genus Sequoiadendron; species Sequoiadendron giganteum. The sequence continues at coordinate 827,155,277 of CM021101.1, read as the reverse complement.
TTTGGGTTCATGAGTAGAATTATTTGTGTTGTTGTTTTCTTGTGTCCTTTTCAATCTTATGTTGATGTAAAGGGTTTTGATTCCCCTTAAAAACATGTTTTACCATTTTAATAAAAAATGTTCTTAGAAGGTTGTACATTATTGGTTTCTATTAGAGTCGCGTATGTAGTATGATGAGTTTTATATAACTTTGGGGAAATAAATTATTTAAATATTTGGTTGAATTCAGGGTCTGATATATCTACTTAAGAGAGGTTATTTTTCCTAGTATCAATAAGCTAGTGTAGTTTTGTAGTGATAAATATTTGAGTTAGTCTTACACACATTTTTCTAGTTTTCTAAAAGATCAATTGTTTTGATTTCATCTCATCAATCACCTTGTCTAAAAATTTAGGAAAACTCTCTTAGGTCTTGCAAAGATTGAAGTGAAGAGGAGTCACCTTCTCTTGTTAGTTCTCCACTAACTATCAACATTCTAATGATGTGCTTTATCACAATAGCCAAGATTTATTTCCATTCCTTGGGTTTATTTTTGTGTATATTCTCTAGGGATTTTGGGGAACAATTATGAGTTTCAATGAAGTATTCAAATGGAAGTGTTAAAAATCAATCTTCATACCTAGCAATAGCTACAACACAACCAACAACCATGTTTCACTATCAATAGTATCTCTAAATAAAAGATGAAGGTCAAATCCAATGCCAAGGAAGAAAAGAGTTTAATAGAAATGTATGAGGCAATATGAAATGAAGAATTTGATCCAATTTATTTTGAAGAATGTATAAATAAAATAAATTATGTGATGTTATGGATGAGGAGATTACAATAATAGAAAAATAAAACATGGGAATTAGTTGATTGTCACATAGGAAAATAAGTTATTCCACAATCAAAAGGTTGTACAAAACAAAACCCAATGCAAATGTAAAAAATGAAAGACATAAATCAAGATTCGTTGCTAAAGGAAATTTGAAAAAACTTATAATTGAATATAATGAGGCATATTCACCTATGACTAGAGTGGATATGGTGAGAAAAATATTAGCATTAGCTACCTAACATTAATGGAAAGTTTATCAAATGGACATGAGATCAACATTTGTAAATGACATATTGGAAGAAGAGGTCAATGTTGAATAGCAATGTAGATATGAAATCACAAGCCAAAAATGCAAGGTGTTCAAGCTGAATAAAGCTTTATATAAGCTCCAACAAGTGCCAAGACCGTAGTATAACTGCAGTGATTCATATTTATTGAAGAATGGCTTTAGCAAGTGCTAAAGTCAGATTCAATAGAAAAATGAATTATTAATTGTTTGTTTATTTGTGGATGTTTTAATTTATATTGGCAATAGCAATGTGCTGATTGAAAGGTTTAAAAAAAACAAGGGAAGGTGAGTTTGAAACGATAGGTTGATTTGGGCTTGATGATTTTTTTAATTGAATTTTTTCAATTGGATGACGGTTTTTTGTATTCATAAAGCAAATTATGCTAAAGATATTTTGAAAATATTTAGGATAACTACTTGTAATCCAATTAGCATGCCAATCAATTTCAATCAAAAACTGTCAAAGGAAGATAGTAGCAACTAGGGTGGAGTAAACAAATTACAAAAGATTAGTTAGAATCTTAATGTATTTAATAGTAATAGAACCTAACATTATGTACATAGCTAGTTGAATTTCTAGGTTTATATGAACACTTTTGGACACTCATCATCAAGCCATGAAGAGGATTTTAAGATAACTTAATGGAACAAGAAATCATGGTATTTGATACATTGTATTATACAGTTTGGGTTAGTTGGCTATACTGGTAATGATTGAGTAGGTTGTATTGATAATAGACAAAGCACGTTTGGTTATATTTTCAATGTAAGATTTGAATTAATTTCATGGAAATCAAAGAAGTAGCCCATTGTGTCATTGCCAACATTAGAAGTTGAATATGTTGCAGCAATGTCCACTTGGTAAATTATATTATATAGTTTTAGATTAGTTGGATACACTAGTAGTGAGTAGGTAGGTTGCATTGATAATAGACAAATCATATTTGATTATGTTTTCAATTTAAGATTTGAAGCAATTTCATGGGCATCAAAGAACTAGTCCATTGTCTCACTGCCAGTATTAGAGTTTCAATATGTTGCAGCAACGTCCACTTGGTAAATTGTATTATATAATTTTCAGGTATTTGGCTATACTAGTAGTGATTGGGTAGGCTGTATTGATAATAGACAAGGCACATTTGATTATGGTTTCAATTTAAAATTTGAAGCAATTTCATAGGCATCAAAAGAGTAGCTCGTTGTGTTACTATCAATATTGAAAGTGAAATATATTACAGCAACATCCACCTCATATCAAACAATTCTTCTTTTGTAATAAAAACTGGACAATACATTATATAGTAATTTAAACCCTTGCCTGGAATGTACTCCATATCTATATACCATCTTACTATTTTACATTGCCAAATAAGATTTGAATAACTATTCAGATTTACCTTGAAAACCATAGATTATTATAAATATTTGGAAGAAAGTCATACCAAAAAAAAATCTCCAACTAGTAAATCTATAACCGTGCTTGAGAGCAACAAAAAGTAGATGGAGGGAATACTTAAAAATAGCCACTGTTGGCTTGTCTTGTGTTTCCATGTAAGGCTGGATATCAAGAGGACCCCACATTCGCAGCTTCTGGCTATACTAGCCGTTACACTATCCATTCTCCTTATCCTAAAGTAGTGGCGAATAAACTTTTTCTTTATTTTATTGTGATTTTTCGAAGAAGAAGAGTGAGTCAAGCAACACAGAAAGAAAACACATGGACAGGCCATAAGGGATAGTGCCCATGGCCCAAGCACTAATTTAAAAAAATTATTTATGGCATCCAACTAGATACTAACTGCTAACATTTGATGTGATTGATAAACTAAATAACAAACATTTTGATGAGGGCATTATTATTTTTAAATAATATAAGTTTGAATATAACAAAGAGAAAGTTCCACATTGAGCAATTGGAAAATCTCTCCTAGGTGGAGGCTCTCCTCCTATGGCCCATGTGCTTCCCATTTAAGAAAGTATTGAGAAAATGTCTCTTAGAGTAATCAAAATAAGTCAAAGGTGTTAAAAAATAATATATCTATTATTATCATAATTATGTTGATTTATAATTTAAGAGGGTTAATATTTATAATAGTAGGAAACATGAAAAAGTAGGGTAGTAGTGATAGTTGCATAAATAAGTTTTATTGTTATGAAAGGAATAAAAAAGTTGAGTAAAAAGAAGAGAAGTGATCTTCAATATATTTCTAAAGATTATCAAATTGTTGGGATTTTGTATTGTACACTATTGCATAAATTGATTTATTAAATAATGTTGTAATTAAATAATTATTTAGTTGTAGTACATATAGGAGATGTGGTCAACCACACTGGGTAATTATTTGGGGTCACTTGTAAAGTTGAATTGTAACATTGGGTTAATTTTTTGATGTGGGAGACAAAATAATTATTTAATATTTGGGAAAATAAATTTAATAACATTTAGTTTATGTTTAGATTATGTTTGGTATTGCATCTTTTTATTCTCTAGATATTAGTTTGAGTGTTGGAATGATACAGGTTCTCTTGAGACTAGGATGTGTGCATGCATGTGATCTCCTAGGAGGAGATGTTAGATCATGGTATCATGTTTAGGTTGTTGATTCTTTAGTTAAATTTTTGACATTAGTCTTGTTGGTTAGCTTGGCATTTAAGTACATTAGTCATTTTATTAGGAGATTCATGAGGGTTATGTGTTACATTTGGATCTTAGAATGGATTGATCAGTTGTAGGTGCTCATGGATACTTGGAGAATTGGGTGAGGCTGGAGTTCTCTTGTGATTAGAGATATTTTCTTGATATGGTTACTATTTGGAGATTTTAGTAGGAAGACAGAGGAATCTTCACCTAGATATAGATGTGAGTTCATGATGAATCTATAGATGATATTTTTCTTAGATTGGTTCATGATGACTTGGTTATCTTGAAGGTGCATTCTCATTCCCCACTCAGTATATTTGATGAAATTTATCATTTGCAAGGTATTTTCCCATTCTTATTTTTAGATGTGTTATATTTTATTCTTTATCTTCACATCAATATGGATCTTTATCTATGGATAGTTAGTTCTAGAGGATTCATTTGAGGGATGTTTGGATGGTTATCTCCTTGTACATATGAGATTTTTATGTTATCATTCATTGATGAGAAGTTTTAAGATATTTTTATTGGGTTGATTTCTTGGTTCATTTGATCTTTGAGATTGAGTGGTATGGTGTTGTTGAGGCTTTTCATTTGGGGTTAGTAAGAAGATCATACTTGAAATAGCTTAGCACTTTGAGGTGTTGGTAGGAGGGAATGATATGATTTACAAGTTTTTCTCTCTTTGATCTATGGATAATTCCTAGAGGATTATTTTTATATGATTTAAGAGAGTTATGGTGACATGTTGTGAGAGAGTATTGTTACCTATTTTTTAGCTACAACTCAAAATAGGTAGAGCTGAATTGCATTCATCTTTGAAAGGTACACAAATAATCTCAAATTTCTTGCTAAGTATTCATTGATCATGAAAAAATGATTACTTTTGAATTAAGTATTATTATGCAATAATTGTAATAGAGGAATTTATGCAATTGCATATAAATGTTGTTTTATTCATATTGTAAAAATCAAAGTCCCACACAAGCCGTGGGAGTAGCCTATTTTGATTTCTATAATCAAAGGATATATACAATGAGGAACTGAAAAATATACTATTGAAGATAATATAAGCATAAGAAAGGAAGTGATTCGTCATTGCCTGTAATGACGAATCATTAAAAGATTGTTGTCTTCTAGTTGTCATATCTCCAGGAGGATCTGCTCTAGACTTTTCTTTTCCCCATACCTATGCTACTAGCAAAAATATAATCCACATTTGTTTAAAGTATACATCAGATGATTAAGTTATCAAAGAGCACAAGGATCATTGGAAGCTTTCAACTTCATTATGTTTTGCTAATAAATTTGTTTCATGTGCAGGTATAGGTACAATCAGGTCATTTCGGCCAAAAAATATTGTTGTGTGGTGGAAAATGTGGCTCCCATGAGGGTTGAGCCCAACACATAACACTAAAGAAGCAACAAATAGTACAAATGATCAGCCAACATAAGGTAGATGAAATTTAAAGAATCATTTGCATCAAACGATCGTGATGCAAAGATCTACAAAGCTAGTAAACACCAACAACATATGATAGTCACAATGAGTAACTGTACTCAACAGTAAAGGATAAATGTAGAGAAAGCACATTGACAATGGAGGGCAAAAACTCATAATTAAAGGTCCCTTCTTTGGGACAATCATAATTAAATAAACTAAATTATGTAAAGCCTATAATCCTGAAGATCCTATTAGAAAGGCCATTCATAATCTAATGCTTGATATACATATTCATCATAAAGGGAGGCAAGGACTAAACATGTGAAAACATATAGTCACAATCAAGAGATTTATTGTAATTAGTCACATGTTTACATAATAGTGTCAAATAGCATGCAGATGTCACAATCATAAATGCAGGTATCATAATTTGTGAAGAAGACAATGATTATGCCAAACAAAGGAAGACAATCCACTGTGACTAAGATAGCCATGATTGTAAACAATTAACATAATAAGCAAAGATTCAACAATTATTTCATAGTCAAGAGCTTTGTATGTCCCCAGGTGTTTAAGTATATGAACATTTCTAAGTTGATTTAGGAAGAACATTATACAACTATATTGTTAGGCATTCAAATTGCAGTCCCAAAGGGAAGAATATAACAGTTTTTATTAGTCAATGTCAGGTCCATGAAAACTACAGTGACATGTGACACTGTAAATTCATGAATTATTGTGACATTAGATTTTGTTGAATTGTCAGGTGATGAGTATAAAACAAGGGGTGTAGGGAACAATGAACTTGTTGTGCTTGAGATGGAAACTCTAACCATCACAATGTCACCAAACATTAATGTATCTGAGGGAAATTATTGTTAGGCATTGTTGATAGGCATTCATTGATTCCTGAAGAGGTTGGAGTTGGATTCAAAATGGAATTGTCTAAGAGTGAAGCTAGTGAAGGAACAAATAGTGAGCTTCCAATGGTTATAGTAAATGGGAGAGTTCCAGATTTCAAACAGTCAAACATGCCAATTAGTGATGTGACTCCAACAAATTCATTATAATTAGAAAAATTAAAGAGAGAGAACAAATGTCTATATAATATAAATAATGAAGGGAGTCATGCAAGAGGGGTCTCAAAGCAAATCAATCCCACTTGATATGCAGAACAATGAAACTTCTTTTCACTAATACTAGCTACACAGAAGTGATAAATCTATGTATTTAGAGGGAAATTAATAGAAGAAATTTCAAATATAGGATGCCAATGGCACTGCACCTAAGTTAGGAGACTATAATACAATACAGATAGGTGATCCTGGAAGCCCAATATTTGCAGCTGTGGGAGACAATAGCCAATTTGTTCAGAAATATAACACCATTTTGCTATAGAGTCCGAATCAAATATGGAGAAAAAGAAAACCTATAGAACCCTTGATGCTTGAAAGGAAAGAAAAGAATCCATTTTGATTTTGCATAAAATAATAATATAAAATACAGTGGTAGCTGGAATCCTTGCACATGGTAAAGTAAAATACCCAAAAAGTGAGGAAGCTTGAGCTTGTATACAATATTTGAGATACCCAGAAATCACAAAGTCGCAACCAACATGATAAACTCCTAAAAAAATCAAAATACAAGAAGAGGAGCTATGACCATGAGCAGTGATTCTTCATTCTTTTCAAAAGAGCATCAAAAACATAGAAGATTCAAACCATGGGAGCGATGAAATACATTATGTTCATTTTTGATAATCTTTCTACATAAAAGATAAGGGGAAAAAATGATTTTTCTGTAACAGAAAGGTCGTTTTCTCTCACAAAGTTGTGCACAAAGCCTTACCAGATGGGTCCATCATTGAATGTAGAAGAAGTCCACAAACCTCCATAATAATAACTTCAGTTGAAAACCCCATGGCAGTGTAGTCTCAATCTTCTTCAAAAAAATGCTAAGTGAAGTGAAGAATAAGAATAAGATTAGGGTTCGAGAATTTTACTCGATGTCCTAAATGATGGGTGCTTTTGACTTATCTTTTATAAGGAAATCATTTCATTTTATTGTTTCTCAGGGGCTATGACTTTTAAGTCAATAGGCCTAGTGGAGGAGCTCTTAAGTTGGTGAAGCTTAGAAGACATAAAAGAGAAGATTTAGAATTTCTTTCAATTAATATCTATTCCCATTCATAAATTATTTACAAGTTCTTTCAAACCTTATTAAAACAATTTTAATAATTTTTGGAACAAACTATCTTTTAAAGGAGGGATAAATACTAAAAGAAGAAATTTTTGCTCATGCAAAGTGCTAAGTGTGATATGCATGGAGAGCTAGGCAATGACTTCAAGTCAACAATGCTTGCAAAAGGTGATAAATATAGATTATGCAGGGATGAGATAAATATTGAAAATACTAAAAGTAAATTTGCTCATGCACAAAGTAGAACTTTAGTTTCCAGTTATACAAGTCATGCAAGTATTGAGGCTTTTTTTTTCAGTTCTACATCAGTTCGCAAGGTATTTTGGTCAAGCGCATGGAGAGGTGGATATTTCTAGGCACAAAGTGAAGTTTTCTTCAATTTTGGGCTATTTTTATGAGGGTTTCCTCTTTTGCTCAGATTTCACATTGGAGATGCAGTTTTTCAGTTTAGTTCTCATTCAGTTCCATTTTTGGCTGCTTTGTGTATGTGTTATTGTATATATTGGAAAAAAGTTAGTCTTTTTCCTTTAGTTCTTATTTTTTTCCTTTGCCTTCAACAAAGAGACCTCATGTAACTCAATTTTTTTACATTTTTTTATGATATTTCAGCAAGTTTTAAAGGTTATGTTAGAGTATCATTTGCAGAGTTTCCCTTCTATTGTCATTGCAAGTTAAATATTATCCTTCTTAGATTTAGGTGTTTTGTTTTACAAATATTTTGGATACAATTTTAATGTGTTTGACATCAAAACCTTTGAATTTTTTTCACATTCGTGAATGCATGTACACAAAAAACGATCTTAGTTGTAGGTCATAAATTGTGCTTATAATATATTCATATCTTTAAGTTGTGAAAAATAAAATTTTCCTTCATAAAGAATGAATTATCAAGCCTTTTTGTGAATCATTGATGCAGTTAAATTTTCAATCTGTGTTGTGAAAATAGGCTTGTAAGGAAACAGTTGTGAATTAATCTTCTTTTTTAAGTCAAATAGGTGCATTACCCTGTTTTAGATTCCAAATTATACTTTTATTTCAAAGCCTTTTTCCCCTTTTCCAAACAAGTTATAGTTAATTAACCAGAAAAATCAATAGGAAGCTAACCTAGAATCCAAAGGTCTAGTTTCATATAGGGTACCCACAACCTGAAATTAGTCCAATGTTGCACGGGATTGCATAGTTTTACAACTTTGCATGCGGGTGCAAATCCCTGTGATAATAGTTTTTGGCACACCTGATGGGACACTGAAGCACACTTCAGAGAAAGAAATTAAGAGTTTCAAGTTGTTGTTATGGTATACATAGCAACATTTTTTCCTTTCAGAGGCTACAATACCTGGTGACTCTGAGCACATCTACTGGTTTCAAATGATCAAGTGCTAGTATGTTTCAAATACCAACTTAATTTTCTGATTTCCAACCCTTATATGAGTAGAAATGTTAGGTTTTCATAGTCAACATGGATACCCACCTCCATACAATGAAAATACTGTCAACCAATCCCCCTATTAGCCATATCCGGCCAATCATGTTGTTGGTTTTATCCCAAACAACCATGCAACATCAACATATCAACATGCTCAACATGCTTACCTCCCACCCACCCCTACTCAACCTTCATATCAAAGTTTATATGTCCAAAATCAGCTCCAAGAGGTTGAGGATATGAAGAGTAGCATGAATGCAACCAAGGGTATATTGATAGATATCACAAATCAGATAGAAGAGTATAAAAGGCAACAAGAGCTTGATTTGCAGCAATAGGAGTTTGATTATCAAACCTACCTTCATGAACAAGAAATGGAAATACAAAGGATACAGTTTGAAGAAAAGTTTGAGAGGGAGTTAGCAACAAAAGAGGAGAAAATAAAGTTTATGCTTGCTCAAACACAAAATCACGAGGTCCAAGCAACTCCATTGATTCCAGATCAACCCTTTCAAGATGAGGTTAGTAGGTTTAAAATTCCAACTTTTAAGCAAAATAAGCCTTTGAACTCATCAAATTAGCCTTTTCAGCTTGAAGTATAGCCTAGTGTAGCTACAAATGATCTCATTGATCAATATATCACACTCATTATGGAGAAAGTTAGAAATGTAAATCCATTGCATCTAGCTTTGGAGGTTTACCGATTAGAGCAACAAAAGATTGAATAGGAGCAAGTGGTTGTAGAGTCCAAACCAATTAAAATTCCAAGTTTTAGGAGTGTTCCTTCAATACCACAACCAATTCATAGCCTAGAGCAGTCTGAAACACCTCATTATGATCTTAGTAATGAGCATATTTATCCTACTTTAGCAGCTGAGGGTTCTTGTAGTCCCTTTTGTACCACCGAATTAGAGAAATCACATGAGGAGAAAAAGGTTTCTGCTATTTATGGTGGATTCCCAACAGAAAATGAACATAACGCAAATGCAGAGGAGGTTGGTTCAAGCTTGACATTGAGTCCTTTACATTTTGATTCATTTGAAGGATTTTCTAATGATTTTTATAAGATAGATGAAAGCAGTGTACATGGTTTACAAGGCAAAGAACTTCCTTTGCAAAGACAAGTTGTCAATTTTTCATTGAAGAAAGAACCACATGAAGAGGAAGATTCAATTTCCTTGTTTGATCAGTTACCTGGGTTCATTGACAATGAGGAAGAAAGTATACAGGTGCCTAATTTACCAGTTGGTTTGGAGCAACAAGAGCATATTCAAGATTTTTATGAGATGCTGGCCCATGTAAGTAAAGATGAGAATGAAATCTCAACCCATATAGAGGATTAGAATGATAGTTTCTTTTTGCAATCTGACAAGCTTGTTTTGCATAAATACAAGACTGATTACCAGGCTGAACATGAAACCAAATCAGATTAGGTTCCTCATGAGGATGAAGCACCTATTTTGTTTTCAGAACTTCCTCTGTACTATAATGTAGACTCTGATACAAATGAATTGAAAGAAACTTTACTTGAAGGAAAATCAAGTGAACCAACTAAGGATTATTAGTCATCCCAAGACAACTCAATGTTTGACTGTCAAGATCCTTCTTGTTCGGCTTGTAGAGAGATTGCCACTCTACTGAATTCTTGTAGTGATCAAAAACCTGAGCCAACGGATAATGAGGCCAACATGGGTGATAAGGCAGTAGAGCAACAAATCATAGTTTTTGAAGTTACGAGCTTTGAGAGACCTCATGAGGATAAGCTAGAGCATATATTGCATGATGAAATTGCTCCTGAAGAGAATTTATTCTTAATTATCATTGAAAAGTTTTTCTCTAACATTGTTGATAGCTTAGCATCTTTCAAGGAAAAGGCTTGTGATCGTCATAAGCAAGTGATCAAAATGGGTGTGGATGAAAAAATGGTTGACAAAGAAGAAGCCAGTACAATGAATTGTCAGTTTACCATCTCTAAAGGATGCCCAATTAGGAATCTTTCTAAAACTGATATTCTAGACATACTTGATGAAGTTTTAGTAAAAGGGCAACATATTCAAACCATCCACTCACTCCAAATCAGCAGCATGGTTGGACATATTCAAAGAATGTGTGATTTTTTTTACATTCTTTATGAAGCGTTGCAGCAGCTGATTGATTATCCTCTTGCCCTTCATCTAGTTTCACCTATTCATAAGCATGAAAATCAACGTTCATTGTTAAGGAAGGGAAACTATTTTTCACAGCCAATGAATGGTCATGTTTGAGCACTAACGCTGATGGGTAGTGTAGGGTAGAGTGGCTATTTTATTTTGATAAATGATCATTGCACAATAGTTTCATTTTAATATTGTTTTGCTTTCAATAAAGTGTTGTTTCTACACGGGGTTTTCTAACTCTATCTTAAACATAGTTTCAGTAGTTTCTTTCAGTTTGTGTGGTTTCCAGCTAAGTTACAAGTTCATTTGAGTCGAAACAGAGAAAAAATGGACTCCATGCCAAATGGATAAACAAGGCAACTGGTCTATGGTATTTAGCAGGAAAACACTCTGCAAAGGTTGCCAAATTGTTACCTATTTTTTAGCTACAAATCAAAACAGGTAGAGCTGAATTGCATTCATCATTGAAAGGTACAAAAATAATCTCAAATTTCCTACTAAGTATTCATTGATCATGAAAAAATGATTACTTTTGAATTAAGTATTATTATGCAATAATTGTAATAGAGGAACTTATGCAATTGCATATAAATGTTGTTTTATTCATATTGTAAAAATCAAAGTCCCACACAAGCCATGGGAGTAGCCTATTTTTATTTCTATAATCAAAGGATATATACAATGAGGAACTAAAAACTATACTACTAAAGATAATATAAGCATAAGAAAGGAAGTGATTCGTCATTGCCTATAATGATGAATCGTTAAAAGATTGTTGTTTTCTAGCTGTCATATCTCTAGGAGGATCCACTCCAAACTTTTCTTTTTTGACAAGACTGTTGAAAAATGATGTTAGAGCAATGACAAATCAGATCTTTCCTCATACCTACGTTACCATCAGAAATATAATCCACATTTGTTCAAAGTATACATTAGATGATTAAGTTATCAAAGAGCACAAGGATCATTGGAAGCTTTCAACTTCATTATGTTTTGCTAATACGTTTATTTCATGTGTAGGTACAGGTACAATTAGGTCATTTCAGCCAACAAATATTTTTATGTGTGGTGGAAAATATGGCTCCCATGAGGGTTGAGCCCAACGCATAACACTAAAGAAGAAACAAATAGTAATCATGATCAACCACCATAAAGTAGATGAAATTTAAAGACTCATTTGCCTTAAATGGTCGTGATGCAAAGAACTACAAAGCTAGTAAACACCATCAACATATGATAGTCACAATGAGTAACTGCACTCAACAGTGAAGGATAAATGCATAGAAAGCACATTGACAATGGAGGGCAACAATTCATCATTAAAGGTCCCTTCTCTAGGACAATCATAATTAAATAGACTAAATTATGTAAAGCCTATAATCCTGAAGATCCTATTAGAAAGGCCATGGAGATCCTATTAGAAAGGCCATTCATAATCCAATGCTTGATATACATCTTCATCATAAAGGGAGGCGAGGACTAAACATGTGAAAAGAGATAGTCACAATCAAGAGATTTGTTGTAATTAGTCACATGTTTACATAACAGTGTCAAAAAGCATGCATATGTCACAATCATAAATGCAGGTATCATAATTTGTGAAGAAGACAATGATTATGCCAAACAAAGGAAGACAATACACTATGACTAAGATAGTCATGATTGTAAACAATTAACATAATAAGCAAAGATTCAACAATTATTTCACAGTCAAGAGCTTTGTATGTCCCCAGGTGTTTAAGTATATGAACATTTCTGAGTTGATTTAAGAAGAACAGTATACAATTATATTATTAGGCATTCAAATTGCAGTCCCAAAGGGAAGAATATAACAAATTTTATTAGTCAATGGCAGGTCCATGAAAACTACAGTGACATGTGACACTGTAAGTTCATGAATTATTGTGACATTAGATCTTGTTTAATTGTCAGGTGATGAGTATTAAACAAGGAATGTAGGGAACAATGAACTTGTTGTGCTTGAGATGGAAACTCTAACCATCACAATGTCACCAGACATCAATGTATATGAGGGAAATTATTGTTAGGCATTGTTGATAGGCATTCATTGATTCCTGAAGAGGTTGGAGTTGGATTCAAAATGGAATTGTCTAAGAGTGAAGCTAGTGAAGGAACAAATAGTGAGCTTCCAATGGTTACAATAAATGGGAGAGTTGCAGATTTCAAACAGTTAAACATACCAATTAGTGATGTGACTCCAACAAATTCATTGGAATTAGAAAAATTAAAGAGAGAGAAAAAATGTCTATATAATATAAATAATGAAGGGAGTCATGCGAGAGGGGTCTCAAAGCAAATAAATTCCACTTGATATGCAAAACAATGAAACTTCTTTTCACAAATACCTACTGCATAGAAGTGATAAATCTATGAAATTAGAGGGAAATTAACATAAAATTTTCAAATATAGGATGCCAATGGCACTACACCTAAGTTAGGAGACTACAATACAATACAGATAGGTGATCCTGGAAGCCCAATATTTGCAGCTGTGGGAGATAATAGCCAATTAGTTCAGAAATGTAACACCATTTTGCTATAGAGGCCAAATCAAATATGGAGAAAAAGAAATCCTATAGAACCCTTGATGCTCGAAAGGAAAGAAAAGAATCCATTTTGATTTTGCATAAAATAGTAATATAAAATACAGTGGTAGCTAGAATCCTTGCACATGGTAATGTAAAACACCCAAAAAGGGAGGAAGCTTGAGCTTGTATACATGATTTGAGATGCCCAAAAATTACAAAGTCGCGACCAACATGTTAAACTCCTAAAAAAATCAAAATAGAAGAAGAGGAGCCGCGACCATGAGCAATGATTCTTCATTCTTTTCAAAAGAGCATAAAAAACACATAAGATTCAAACCATGGGAGTGATGCAATACATTATGTGCATTTTTGATAATCTTTCTGCATAAAAGATAAGGGGAAATATTGATTTTCTGTAACAGAAAGGATGTTTTCTCTCACAGGAAGTTTTTGCACAAAGCCTTACTAGATGGGTCCATCATCGAATGCAAAAGAATTCCACAAACCTCCATAATAATAGCTTCAGTTGAAAACCCCATGGCAGTGCAGTCTCAATCTTCTTCAGAAAAATGCTAAGTGAAGTGAAGAATAAGAATAAGATTAGGGTTCAAGAATTTTACTCGATGCCCTAAATGATGGGAATTTTTGACTTATCTTTTATAAGGAAATCATTTCATTTTACTGTTTCTCAGGGGCTATGAATTTTAAGTCAATAGGTCTAGTGGAGGAGCTCGTAAGTTGGCGAGTCTCAGAAGACATAAAGGAGAAGATTTAGAATTTCTTTCAATTAATATCTATTCCTCTTCATAAATTATTTACAAGTTCTTTCAAACCTTATTAAAACAATTTTAATAATTTTGAGAACAAACTATCTTTTAAAGGAGGGATAAATACTAAAAGAAGAAATTTTTGCTCATGCAAAGTGTTAAGTGTGATATGCATGAAGAGATAGGGTATAACTTCATTTCAACGATGCTTGCAAAAGGTGCTAAATATAGATTACGCATGGAGGAGATAAATATTGAAAATACTAAAAAAATTCGCTCATGCACAAAGTAGAACTTCAATTTTCAGTTATACAAGTCATGCAAGTATTGAGGCTTTTTTCTTTAGTTCTACATCAGTTTGCGAGGTATTTTGGTCAGGCACATGGAGAGGTGGAGATTTCTAGGCACAAAGTGCAGTTTGCTTCAATTTTGGGCTATTTTTATCAAGGTTTCCTCTTCTGCTCGGATTTCACATTGGAGATGCAGTTTTTCACTTTAGTTAGATCATTTAGTTCCATTTTTGGCTGCTTTGTGCATGCGTTATTGTATATATTGGAAAAAGTTAGTCTTTTTCCTTTAGTTCTTATTTTCTGCCTTTTCCTTCAGCAAACAGACCTCATGCAACTTATATTTTTTATAGTTTTTATGATATTTCAGTAGGTTTTATAGGTTATGTTAGAGTATCATTTGCAGAATTTTCCTTTTGTTGTCATTGCAAGTTAAATATTATCCTTCTTAGATTCTGGTGTTTTGTTTTATGAATGTTTTGGATGCAAGTTTAATGTGTTTGACGTCAGAACCTTTGAATTTCTGTCACATTCGTGAATGCATGTACACAAAAAACAATCTTAGTTGTAGGTCATAAATTGTGCTTATAATATATTCATATCTTTAAGTTGAGAAAAATAAAATTTTCCTTCATAAAGAATGAATTATCGGGCCTTTCTATGAATCATTGATGTAGTTAAATTGTTCAATATGAGTTGTTAAAATAGGCTCGTAAGGAAAAAATTGTGAATTAATATGTTTTCTTTAAGTCAAATAGGTGCATCACCCAGTTTTAGATTCCAAATTATGCTTTTATTTCAAAGCCTTTTTCCCCTTTTTCCAAACAAGTTATAGTTAATTAACCAGAAAAATCAATAGGAAGTCGGCCTAGAATCCATAGGTCTAGTTTCATATAGGGTACCCACAACTTGAAATTAGTCCAATAATGCACGTGATTGCATAGTATTACAACTTTGCATGCGGGTGCAAATCACTGTGGTAACAAGTATGCAGTTATGTGTGTTACATGTGTGGATCATTGTGATTGTTCTTGGTACTACATGGTTTGATTTTTTGCTACACCTTGGTTTTAGTGTTGATTGGTAGACATGATATGTCATGATCTATTTTCATATTTGGCATTACCAATGCAATGGGAGTTCTTGGATATGTATGTTCTTCATTGATGAGTTTAATACAAGGATATTATGATTGTAGTTAATGGGTTGGACATATTGTTGGCATGATTTTATTGATGTTGTTGATACCTAGGAGGTATGGATGGTTGGATATACTAGCATATGTTGTGGGTTATATTTCCAATCATGTATGTTTTTAATTTTGACAACTTGGAGCCTTTGTTATCACTTGGATATGATGCTTGTGTTGTTTGAAGCCTTGCGTAGATTGTGGCTCTGAATATTATATTTTTATTAGAGAGTTGATTTTAATTGTAGTGAATCAAGATCATGTGGCTACAACATTATAATTTTTGAATTTGTAATTTCATTTTCTAGAAGTAATTGAAAGTGGGTTGTTTTTTGTCTTACATTTTTGGTGTTGATATATGTTGTCATGTTAGTTTGGATTTTGGGTGAATTTTCCCTCCATCATATACCCTAAAATTTTGGTAGCACTGGTCAATAGTAGTTCCCTCATCAAAAAGGGCTTATACCCCTCGGTTGGGCCCCCATTCTAATGGGAGACCATTGGCCATCCCCCCACCCCGTTGGATTTCAAACCACTAAAACAAAACATATTTTTAAAAAAATTCACCATAGTTTGTCACCACCACCATTGGTTGGCCACTTGGTGGCCACCATAGGGTCGGTCATGTAGTAAAATTGAAGAAGTCTTTTTTCAAATGGGCATAACTTTCACCTAGGATGTCAAATTTTAAACTTACAATAGTTAATAGAAAGCTATCTCCAAGCACTATGTAGTGGTATATGTTTGGTTCCTTAATTTTTACTTTTTATCATTTTTGGGCCTTGAATTCAAATTTTATTTGGTACACAATTTTGGATATGAATTTTGCATATGGAATCAATTTTTTTATTTTGAATAGGCATTTGAGAGAATTTGCAGTGTACTAAACATTGGATTAGGTATATTTTAAGTTTATGGTGCAGAGAGAGGTTTGTGCTTATTTGATCACTTGTAGGTGCTTGAGATTTGGGGTGTGATTGTGTGAGCATCCAAGTGATTCAAGAGGAAGCACTTTGAGAGGGTACATGTTTTTATATAATGGTACATCTGATTATCAATTTTTTTTGTTTCATTGCACAATTTTATAGGTGTTTTTCAGAGTTGAACTTTGATGGTGATAAGTATATAGGCTGTCTTCTATTTGAGAATATGGGTTGACATGTGTGGAGACTTGGAGTCTTGTGTTGGTGATAGTTGAGTGCAAACACATTTTTGGTGATGATTATGGTATCATAGATATGCAAGTAAATTTGATCATTGGCATGATATGATCATGTATGTGGTTGTTTGGTGGTGGTGTGGTTTAGTTTTAGGATATTGTTTTTATCTCTTGGATACATGTTTGGTTCCTTGACTATGGTTACTCACTTTTTGACTTGTTAGAAAATAGTATATGTGGTTATTTTTTTGTTTGATTATTGAGGTCTACACAATTATATTCTTCGGTATCTTTGTTTGCAGGTTACTAATGTGATGATGAGTTTTCATGTTTCATTTTTTGGATCTTCAATTTATGTAGTTGTATGGGTTGGCTACCCATTTGGTTTCATTGGGATGACTCAGATGTAGATTTTCTATATCTAGGATATTGATTAAGTGTTGATGCAAACTTTATTAGTTGGAATTGTCTGTGATTATTTGTGCATTAGCATTTTTGCATTGGGATGAGAAGATGGATGGTTAGAGTACCTGGATAGTCGCATATTGGGAATTATAGAATATTATTTTATCAAGATGTCATGATAGCCTGGATACATGATTTTATGATTAATATTTTGATAGTGATGGTTTAATAATGTAGGATTGATTCTTGATGTTTTGATAGAAATTATATCTTCTTGGCTTGGAGATCTTGGCTCTACTTGTTCTCTGGAGCTACTAGGATTTCAATCAAGTGTGTGTGGACCATGGGTGATCTTCATTTAAGATATGGTTTTCATGATTTCATATGTAGCTCAGTATCATGGTTCAATGGGAGTTGTTGAAAACGATGTGGATTCATCATTTGGTGATGGATGATCTTATTCAATTTTTTTTTTTCTTGGAGCGTCTTTTGGATCGTATTGTTGCTGAATATTTTTTCTCATTTGTAGGTTGAACTTTAGGAGATGGTTATCTTCATGTGATTGGAGATGTCGATTATTTATTAAGAGTGTGTTTGGTATTGTGTCTTATTATACTCTAGGCACTAGTTTGATTTTTGACATGATACAAGTTCTCCTGAGACCAAGATGTGTGCATCAGTGCTTGTGATCTCCTAGGAGGAAATGTTAGATCATGATTTCATGTTGGGTTCCTAATTCTATGATTGGAGATTTATCTGGTTTGTTCTCTTGGTATTTGGGTATATTGGTCATTTTTTTGGAATCTTCATGAGGGTTTTGAGTTAAATTTTGAGCTTAGCATGGATTGATCGGTTGTAGGTGCTCATGGATACTTGGAGACTTGGGTGAGGCAAGAGTTCTCTTATGATTAGATATTGTGTCACCAAAAAGTGTAGTCTTTGACACTTTTTGCTCATTTGGGCCTTTGCCTATGGATTTTGGACCTTTTTGGACCTCTTTTTACCCTTTCCAGGCCTTGTGCCAAAGTGTTATAAAACAATTTCACATTTTCCTAGGCTTGTCATCACTTAATCAACCCTTTATTATGCTATAATGACCCCTTAATGCACATACATGCCTTATTTCTATTTGTTTTGTGAGACAATCCCGAAAAACATTATTAATCACTTCTTAATCCCTGGAAACCAATGAAAAATGCCCAGGTGGACTAGGTCGCCACCTTGGGTGACCTAGTCCCATGTGGCTTAAAATTCAAATTTAACTTAAAATTCTTTCAGGATTTTGTTTCTAAAACCCTAAGGTCAGCCTCTATGGTGCTATTTTGGGAAAATTAGGGAATTACCCTAATCTCCAATCTCCTAACTCACCTCTATTCTTCTAAAGCACTTTTATCTTCTTCTTCTCAAGAAAGTTAGGGTTTGAGCACTCTAAGTCAACAAGACATATTTTTTGAAGCATTCAAGGGTTGATTGCTGCAACAAAACAAGATCTCTCATCATGGCAAGATAACTTACGACATTACTTCATGTTTCATTTTTCATTAAATTATTTCTATTCATTTTGGTTTAGTTACCTAAAAGGGGTTTGACCAATGCAAACCCCTAATCCCTAACAATCAACATTTTCTCCTTCTCTCCTTGTGTGTTTGCAGATTTAGGTACATTGAAGATCATTGAAGGCTTTGAAGACTTGTTGAAGACTTTGAAGACTTGTTGAAGACTTATCCTTTCTTGAAAAGTCTAAACATCCACCAAAATTCATTTTCGGGCCCGAATATCAGAGTTTCAGAAGTGGATAACTGTGAAGAACCAAGAAATGGGCTTCAGACCGATTTTCTCAAATCTGGGACTAGGTCACCTAGATTGGCACAAGTGTCCCTTTCGGCTTCTATAACATTTTCATCAAAATTCTAGACCCCCAATAGACCCTTCTCCAAATTCTAGGTACACACATTCTATCTCTTTCATTTATGTTTAGTTTAGTGTACATTCTTAGGTCATTTTGTATATGTTTGCATACAACATTGTGTTTTCCAACACTTTACATTTCAATAGTTTAGCATTAATAAATAATTCTATTTTCAGTTTATTACACTTAGAAACATCACAACCCTATTCTAAACTCCCAAAATATTTGAATGAAATCACCCAAAAGTATATCATTAAGTGGCAAGAGTGCCATTCTCCCATCCAAGTGCTCCTTAGGTGAAAAACCCTAGGGACCTAGTAAAGGGGAATCCTCTTTCCCTTTTAGCATATCATCTTTCTGGTGGTTCATTTTGGTGAACCTAATGTCCTTGCACCCTTCTTTTCTGGTTTAGATTCCTTCTTCATCCTATAATTAGCTTGCATTGCATGTTGCATTAGTGAAGTTGCATTCTAGGGTTCTAAAATTTGCATTAGTGAAAAGTGCATATAGGTTGCATTTTTGCATCTTAAAACAATAAACATTTCTGAAATTTTGCATTTTCAGCTTAGACATGTGCATTATACAATACAAAAACCACCTATACCCACCAATTGTTTTGCAAAATCTCAAAAAATCTCCAGGGGGACTAAGTCGCCACCTTGGGTGACCTAGTCCCTTCAGGCTTTTGAAATCGCCCCTTTACAGAGTTTAAAACCCTATTTTTAGGCTTTTATTTTGTGCCATTACCTACCTGTATCCACCGGTTGTATTTTTGTTACATGTATTGTATTAAATTTAGCTTACATTATCTCATTTCATGCATTGCTTAGTTTCAATTTTACATATACTACATTTCTTTTTTAGCTTGTTGCATAGTGTAATTAGAAAACTACCTTGTTTCCCATCTCAAAAAAATTGCATTTCAACATCTTAGTTTAAATCATTGCATTGCATTCTCTTTCCTCTTTCCTCTTACCATGTTTTCTTTTACAAGATGTGGCCTTGATTTGGTTTCAAATGGATTTCATAAATTTAACATTCCTTATTATGAGTTCAATGTAGATTATAATAATGAATTCATTAAAGAACATGTTAATAACCAAACCATTGAAACTATTCTCAACATTACACTACCCCTTGATGAGGATGTTAGTGTTGACAATCATCACAAGATCACTTGTGCTTCTCCCTCTACCTCTCCTATTTGTGATGCAAGTATCATGGTGACAAAAGATACAAGCATTGAGGGTCTTGATTGTCCCTCTCCTCATCCCCCTTTTCCAAACACTAAACAACAACATGATGAAGTCATAAAAACATTTCTAAACATTACCTTACCTAGTCTCCCTAACCATGATGATCAAACTTACCCTTCTTCTAATATCCCTCCTCAATGCAAAGAGAATAAGTTGGTGTTAGAAGATATACCTCTTACAAGTCAGAAGACTCTAGACCCTCCCTACCTATTTGAGCATCATAGTGGTCCTTCTCATGATGCATCCTCCCCTTGTGGTGAAGCATGTGATACACATCTTCCAAGTTCTCGTACTAGGGTGGATAGTGTGGAACAAGTGGACGAGACCTTTGATAATCAAATAGAGACCTATCCCAATCCTTCCTCTCCTCATAATCTCATCATTGATCATTTCCTTAAGAATATTATGCCCTTATAAGAAGATGTAGAGCCTATATTAGACTCTCCTTCCCTAGGGTATGTTAATAATATTCAACCTCAGCTCATCCTTTACCCTCCTTCAACCAAACCTAAACCTGAATTTAACCTTTACCCGCCTACCCATAATGTGTCGCAACAACCGAGTCATAATACCATTGCTCATACACATTACACCCGTAATAATCTGTGACCGCAACCAGCACCCTCAAATCCTTTACCTTTACCTAATCCTATCTTACCTATTGCTCCTCGCTTGAATTCCCTCCTTAGGGAGTATGGCCTTGTTGACCAATTAAGAAATACTCTCGCTAAGATCTCCTTATGGGATCTCATTCAAGTCTCCCCTCACTATCACAACATGATGCAAGTAGCCTTACAAAAATTTCCTATCCCTTATAATACGCAACCCAATGAAATAGTAGCTATTATTCATAGAATCAATGTTGATATTGTTTTTCACCAGAGTGAGCTCCCTCCTTTGGATGTGCAAAAACAAAATGAAGCTTTCATAATAATCTCTCAATACAAAATAAAAGGGGTAAAGTGAACTCTTGTCGATACCGGCTCTGCTCTTAATGTGTGTAGTGTGAGCCTTCTGGATAGGCTTGGCATTGATAGATCCCACATCAAACCTGATTCTCTATCTATCAGAGGATTTAACAATATAACTAAGCAATCGCTCAGTGTGATCACTATACCTCTTATAGTTGGAATGAACATATTGGACACTAAAATCCATGTTATGCCTCATGAAATTTCATATTAGGCAGGTTGTGGATTCATGCTATGAATGGAGTGCCTTCCACTCTTCATTGAAAGATGAAGTACATCTATCACAACAAAGTGTACACAATTGATGCTGATCCTGAACCTAATAGTTGCTTACACATTGAAAAATCCAAAGATAATCATTTCAAAACCTTAACACCAACCACCCAAGTGGACCTCGCACATCACCCAAATCAAGAACAACATCTTGAGAAAATCACCAAGCTCTTAGGTGATGATTGGTGTTCCTTAGACTTCACACCTCCTTTACTAGGAGAATCCAAGATCACAACTAAAGACTCTAAAAAGGGAAATGTACTCTTGTCCACACAAGACTCGACTGATCCTTCAAAAGCATCTACCTCAACTACTTTAAAAAAATACAACCAACAACAAACCCTCACCTAATCCAAAAAAGATGAAAAATCTCTATGGAAAAAGTTATGAGCTCGTGAAACAACTTGGATATAGTGGAAAAGGATGTGGTGCTAATGAACAAGGAACCCACAACCCTATTGAGTCTATCATGCAAACAACTCATCATGGTCTTGGTTATTGTCATTTAATCAAAATCACCAAGCCTTGCCCTCACACCAATACTATCTCAAATCACCCTTCTAACCCAACCTTAGAAATTGATCTTTTAAAACTAACAAAGGACTCTTTGCTTAATGCCAATTTCATCTCGCAACCCACTACTGATTTGGATTTTACACACTCCTCCAAAGGTGTATAAATAATATCACAGTCTGTAGCGCCTTGTGTAGGTATTACATCCTATAATAAGCGAGGCCCTCCTTTTTTACACAATAAAATATCACTTTCCACCCTTGATCAAGAAGGTATCTTATTGAGACTCCTCCAAGATCACTTGATCCCCCTCCCTCCCAGAACTCGAAAGAAATGTTTCAACAAACATTCCTTTTGTGCCTACCACCGAGTTCACTGTCATCACACTAATGAGTGTAAGCCCTTGAGTAGAAAAATTCAACATCTTAAGGAGTTTGGTGCTCTCCCTTATGTGGGGGCACCTAATTCCTCTAATCAATACTGATTTTCACTCTACCTTACATCTCCTCAAACCTTTTGGCTCACTCTTTTCTTGCACTAAGTTGGGGCAAGGGGTTAGTTAGTCTTCTCCCTCGTATATCACTTGTCATTATCTCTTTCAACTACTCGTTAACCTTTCATGAACATATAAGATCAAGCTTAGGATGTCGATGCTATGTCTTAAGTTGATTCACATGCGACATACTCCCCTTTTTATGGCGTAGCTTCTCGGAACCATATGACTCGGCATAGGGCTTTTTGAACAAGCTCTCATGTCATCTTCTTTTCTTCTACTTTAAAGAAATTTCTCACAGATTGGTGTGTAGCAATTCCTTTAAAGTGGGGGCATACATCGATACTCAAATATCATTGCACGATTTTATTTTTCTTGCGATTCCCTCTCTTGGAAACATTAGGTACATATTGCTTAGGATGAGACATTTTCATTTTTCCTATTTTGCATACAAGATGAGATCTTCCTCTCTTGCATACAAGATGAGTCCATTTGCACTTTTCGTCTCTTGGCGATATTACACATAATTTTCCCTATGATGAGACATCGCATGAACAAAGAAAAATCCATTTGAACAAATCATTTCAAATATCATTCTCTTTTGTGGTACCTTATAAAATTTATTAGGAGGTATAGCTTTGGTATGGTTTGAGTGGGAAGCCCAACCAATGACATGACTTTACCCATAGCCACCTTTGTGTGTGTGAGTACATACCAGTCATGGGTATGTTTCTCACCTTCTTTGGGACAACTCACCCTATTGATGACCTGATGTTCTATGGCCCTAGAGTGAGTGCATCTTTCCTTGTTCTCTTCATACTAATCCTTGTCATTGCATGATCATGTATCTCTTCTTGCTGCAATGCATTCACCCTTGAATGTGTCTTCTTGAGATGATGTCTCCTTGAATTAGAATCTTGAATCCTTGGGGGCTTGACCACCTCCTTCTTCGTATTTTTCATTCTTCGCCATCTCCATTGGGCTACTTTAGTGTGAGTTTGAAGCAAGTTCATCCTCTCACTAAAGTGGGGGCTAAATGTGTCACCAAAAAGTGGTCTTTATCACTTTTCGCTCATTTGGGCCTTTGCCTATGGATTTTGGACCTTTTTGGACCTTTTTTTACCACTTTCCAAGCCTTGTGCCAAAGTGTTGTAAGGTGTTGTAAAACATTTTTACTTTCCTAGGTTTGTCATCACTTAATCAACCCTTTATTATGCTATAATGACCCGTTAATGCACATGCATGCCTTATTTCTATTTGTTTTGTGAGACAATCCCGAAAAACATTACTAATCACTTATTAATCCCTAAAAACCAATAAAAATTTCCCTGGTGGACTAGGTCGCCACCTTGGACGAACTAGTCCCATGTGGATTAAAATTCAAATTTAACCTAAAATTCTTTTGGTATTTTGTTCTAAAACCCTAAGGTCAGCCTATATGGTGTTATTTTGGGAAAATTAGGGCATGACTTATATAAATAAGGGATTTTCTCATATTTTTCACCCTAATCTCCAATCTCGTAACTTACCTCTATTCTTCTCAAGCACTTTTCTATTCTTCTTCTCAAGCAAGTTAGGGTTTGAGCACTCTAAGTCAACAAGATATCTTTTTCTAAAGCATTCAAGGGTTGATTGTTGCAACAACACAATATCTCTCATCATGGCAAGGTAACTTACTCCATTACTTCATGTTTCATGTTCCATTACATTATTTCTATTCATTTTGGTGTAGTTATCTAAAAGGGGTTTTACCAAGGCAAACCCCTAATCCCTAACAATTAACATTTTCTCCTTCTCTCCTTGTGTGTTTGCAGATTTAGGTACATTGAAGATCATTGAAGGCTTTGAAGACTTTTTGAAGAATTATCCTTGCTTGCAAAGTCTAAACATCCACCACAAGTCACTTTCAGGCCCAAATATCAGAGTTTGAGAAGAGGATAACTATGAAGAACCACGAAATGGGCTTCAAACTGGTTTTCTCAAATTTGGGACTAGGTCGCCTAGATTGGCACAAGTGTCCCTTTCGGCTTTTGCAACATTTTCATCAACATTCCAAACCTCCAAAAAATCCTTCTCCAAATTCTAGGTACACACATTCTATCTCTTTCATTTTTTCTAGTTTAGTGTACATTCTTAGGTCATTTTGTATATGCTTGCATACAACATTGTGTTTTCCAACACTTTACATTTCAATAGTTTAGCATTAATAAATAATTCTATTTTCAGTTTATTACACTTAGACACACAGATCACAACCCTATTCTAAACCCCCAAATCTTTGAATGAACTCGCCCAAAAAGCATATCATTAAGTGGAAAGAGTGTCACTCTCCCATCCAAGTGCTCCTTAGGTGAAAAACCCTAGGGACCTAGTAAAGGAGAATCCTCTTTCCCTTTTAGCATATCATATTTTTGGTGGTTCAGACATATTTACTTGGGATGGTTACTTTTTGGAGGTTTTACCAGGAATACCAAGGATCCTTCACTTGGACATGGATATGAGTTCATGATGGACCTATAGAGGAGATTGTTCTTGGAGTGAGTTGTGATGACTTGGTTATCTTGGAGGAGCATTGTTATTTCCCACTCTTGGTCTAGTTGACAATTTATCATCTAAGAGTTATTTTCCCATTCTTATTTTCTAGATGTGTTATGTTTTATGCTTTATCTTCTCATAGAAATGGACCTTGAGCTATGGATAGTTAGTTCTAGTGCCCATTTATTTGAGGGATGTTTGGAATGGTTATCCCCTTTTGCATATGATTTTATTTATGTTATCGTCCATTGATGAGGATTTTTAGGATATTTTTATTGGGTTGATTTCATGGTTGTAGGGATGGATATTTGAGTTTTATACTCCTTGGTTAGATAGGCTTACATCTATGTTGATATTACATGATACACATGTTGCATTTGATCTATGAGATTGAGTGGTTGTGTGTTTTTGAGCCTTTTCATTTGGGGTTGGTAAGAAGATCATACTTAATATAGATTAGCACTTTGAGGTGTTGGTAGAAGGGAATGAAGTTATTTAAAGCTTTTTCTCTCTTTTTTTTATGGCTATTTTTAGATGTACATGTTTATATGATTTGGGAGAGTTATGGTCACATGTTGTAAGAGAGTATGAAACTATGTGTTTTCATGTGTGAATCATTGTGATAATTCTTGGTATTACATGGTTTTATTATTTTCCACACCTTGGTTTGAGTGTTTATTGGTATACTTGATATTCCATGATCTATTTTCAAATTTGACATTACCTATGCAAAAAGAGTTCTTGGATACACATGTTCTTAATTGACAAGTTTTATATAGGGAGCTTGTGATTGTAGTTTATGGGTTGGACATATTGTTTTCATGAGATTACTAATGTTGTTGATACCTGAGAGGTATGGATGGTTGAATGTATTAGTATATGTTGTGGGTGATATTTTCATTCATGTGGGTTTTTACCTTTCACAACAGCTTGGAGCCTTTATTATTACTTGTATTTGATCTTGTGGTGCTTGGATTGGTGCATTTTTACCTTGTCTTGTTCCTTTTGAAAGGAAATATTTATCCACCCAAGATAGTTTCCACATAACCCAAATAGAGAAATATATACAAATAGATATTTAGAATCCATATACAAAAGAATAGGTAATATATCATCAAATATGACACAATATATACCTTGGAAAAACCCCCAAGAGAGAAAACTCCCACCTTCAAAATCATCCATCACTCATATATTATTTAGAAATAAAAATTACAATACATCTTCAAAGTTCTCCATTGACACCTTTAAAACATCAAGCCCTTTACAATTAATCCATGTGAACAAGCATATAACCACAGATCCCATGCCATGCTTCAACCCTCACAAATTCTAACAAGATATTCTCTCAACCAACCAATAAGACAACCATCCAACCTTAGACAACTACCCATCTGTTAGCTTTTATAGAAACAGGCTCACACAAAACCACCAAGTGGTATAATATAAAACCATGAGCTTACAAAACCATTAACCCCTCATTTAATTTGTGGTACTAAGTTTTCCCAACATTAAATATTTAATCAAATGTTACATACAACATATAAACTGGCCCCAAAAATGCTATCTCATGTGATGCATGTATCCCTAGATCCACTGAGTGCACCACATAATAAATAAATAAATATTACATTAATAACATTATTCAAGGTGGATAACACACATTTTCCTAACATTCTCCCACTTTTTGTATGCATTGCATAAGGGGTAAACAAGTAAACTCAAACATGAACAAGGGAACAATCCCCACAGCCACATATACCATCAAGGAATCAAAGTTCTCCATGTGCTCCTTCAAGATACCTTCAACACGAATCAAGGTGGCCACCATATCAAGTACAAATTCTCTCATCCTCCATCATTCCAACACACAAAGATAAGAAACCATCCAAAGAGATGCAACACTATCTATCACAAAGAAGCATAAGTCTTTCCTCCAACTGATATCCCAATACACAAACATTCAATCCAAAGGTAACAATATGTATCAATAGTTGTCAAGATATAATTACCATAGAGGAAAATAACATAAAAAATGCTAACAAATCCAGCTATCCATACCTCAAAGGTATACAAATCATAACAAGTGAACCTCATGTCATCAACATATACACCCCATAACATGCTATCACAAGCTCCAAGTGACAAAATTTTCATATGATGAACACACACATCTAGGAACTCTCGTGCTACATAAGTAATGTCAAATTTTAAAATAATAAAGGCATCCAAATATCCACCAATAGCATCACATATAAGTGTAACTAATATCATGTCGTACTAAGGAACATCCACAAATATATGTAAGTCATACAAACCAACACACTACAACACATCTCTCACCACAAGTCTCCACAAATCTCCCAAGTTCCCTACACCCAAAAAAGGAAAGAGATAAAGGAACCTTCATGTCATCACCAAAGAATAATGAACACAAAATGACCATAAACATCATGATCACCATAGCTCCACACAAGATCTCAAAACCAATATAATGTGAATACAAACATCCAAAAAGTAGAAAAAGACCAAAGAGATAAAGTGTAAATCGAAATCTTTAGCATGTCCTTCTACATGCACCTCTAAATGCTAAGCTATGATAAGTATGATCTCCACCTTAAAACCCCAAAGAGAATAATATTATCCACATCTAACCATAACCAAGATGTATGCATCTCAAACCAAAGGAAGATCAAACCAATTCCATTCTCAAACCAAGGGAATAAGCTCGATAACATATCCTAAACTCAACATCAATGAATAATTTCATAATGCATAAGGAGATAAACATGCCAACATCCCTCAAATGAAACCTATAAAACTAGAAAACATAACTCAAGATCCATATGCATGAGAAGATAAAGCATAAAACATAATGCATCTAAAACATTAATGGGAAATATAGCAGATGATTAACTATCAAGTAGACCAAGATTGGGGAATGAGAATGCTCTTCCAAGATTCTCAAGTCATCATGAATTGTATGAGAAAAATCTCCTCTTAGGTCCATGTTGAACTCACGTTCAACCAAGGTTTAGGCTCCTCAGACTTCCAGCTGAAACCTCATCAATGAGTAACCATCTCAATAAATGTCTCTAATATCAAGAGATCTCCTAGCCTCACCTATATCTCCAAGTACCCATGAGAACCTATAACCGATAAATCCATGCCAAAATCCAAATAAAATATAGCACCATCATGAAGCTCCTAATAAAATGATCAATGCACCCAATACCAAGGGATCCAACCAAGATCAAATTCAAAAGTTCCAAAAAATGAATCAGGAACACAACCATGACATCATGATCTCACATCTCCTCAAAAGAAGATCATATGCTCCAATGAACATATCATGTATTTGTATCATGCCAACACTCTAACATGCGAGAAAAGGTACATTATGGCATAATGCATAACCATCCTATCAAACAAGGATCTCATGTCAAATGAAAAATCATGACACCTCAACCAAAGAATAAATAAATCCTCCAAGGATAACCAACATGTCAACATCTCCATACCACATGAAGATAACCATCTCCTACAAATAATATAATTCATCATTGAATGGTGAATCCACATAATCGTCACAAGCTCCCATTGAACTATGATACTGATATCTCCATGGAAACATGACAAACATCCTTTAAATTAAGATCATTTGTGTCCCCAATGCAATCAAATAACTCAACATCGATCTCCAAAAGAAGAAGATACAACACTGCCAAACCATCGCTATCACAAGCTCCCTATGAAATGTGTTATCAATCTATTCATAACATTATTATAACAACCTCCTCAATAAAGACCAAATAAAGGATCTCACGCAATCAAAGAACTCAAATACAACATGAGCTCCCAAGAGGCAAAGTAAAACCATGATCCTCAATCCAAGAAGATACACCACCATAAACCAAACTAGAATCAATCCAACACCACCAACAAAGCATCCACATAAACAATCATGTCATGCCAAATTCCCTAAAGCACAAGAAACATCCATGACACCATGATCACCACCAAATGTACCAAAAAAAAACTCCAACCGTGTCACACATGTTTGCATCACATAGTCAACTACATAGGTCCCACACCATGACTGCACCTAGTAATACCATCTCTCCATATCAACATGACAAATAAACCAGCAAAAAAAGTGACTAAACCAAGCCACAAATCTAAATCAACAACACTAAAGCATTTATGGGCATAGCAATCCACATCCAAGTCATAAATGTAACTTGTAAGCATAAACAACCTACAACACTACACAACTCGTAGATGCAACTATAGATACCTAAAATTATCCTAGCCTATGAAGTAACATTTAACACTAATTATCATCTTTTCCTGATGATTAAATAATTTTAAATTATTTAATTATTGTCTAATATTGTATTTCCACTATTAATTAAATGACTATGTATTTAAATTAATTTACTTTATCATTAATCTTTATGATTAATTAAATAAATCTTATTTTTAAAATTATGTCTTAATCCTTATTCTATCTTGATTAATTAAATAAATCCTATTTATTAATTACATATTTGATTATCTTATTCCTCTAATTTAATTAAATAATAATTATTAGTTATTTAATTAACATCCACCCACTTGCTAAATTAAATAATTACTTTAATTATTTAATTATCCTATTTCCTCTCAACATTATCTACTTCCTCAATAATAAATAAAACATTTTATTTATTTATTTAATTCCCACTTGCACATTCCTCGAATAATTAATTATTATCTCATGCATTTTCACCTCATTCATAACACACACTCTCTTCCAATCGACTAAATGATCAATGTTGGTCCACTAATCAATCAAATCAGTTCACCCCCACTCAGTGTGAGTTAACGAAGAAATCAATTCCGCATGCAAACAGTTAATTGAAATCCTACAATGGGTTGCAATTAGTTAGCTTGTTCATCAATTCCACTCAAGGATTCTTAACCCTCGATCTTGATCATCCATGTCTTAATCCTGATTGTTCATTCAAATCAGACATTTCTATAAAAGTAGCCCTCATTCATTTTTGAAGGCTAACCAT
Source organism: Sequoiadendron giganteum (assembly GCA_007115665.2). NCBI lineage: Eukaryota > Viridiplantae > Streptophyta > Pinopsida > Cupressales > Cupressaceae > Sequoiadendron > Sequoiadendron giganteum. Next base: position 827,124,935 of record CM021101.1, on the reverse strand, counting down.
AAATATTTGGAATTTTGCATCTATTCATCTTATTCATTCGTATTGAGATTGAAGCAAAGTAGTGCATACATAAGGGTGACCCCACAATAGTGGTTTACAATTTTTGGCCAAACTGCACACTAAAATTATTATTTTTAACTAAATTTTCACATTCGGGCACCTATAGCGGCTAAACCGTGAGGAATTTAAAGATGATGCAAACTAGAGTCTCGTCACATTTTGTCTATAGATTCTAAAAATATTTTTTTCAAAATTTTTGGAATCAGATTGCACTTCTTTTTCCATCTCCTATGAAAACTGATTTTTTTTTCAGAAAACAACATTTTAAAAAAGTGACGCACACCGTATAACACATAACATTTTTTCCATGAAGGATAAAATTCTAATTCTTTCGAATTTAGATTTGTAACTCTAATATCTAGTGCTTCCACTTGGTTGTTTTTTATTGAATATTTTTTCTTTAATCAAGTTTGTAGGTCAAACTAATTACAAGTCAGACATAGTGTGACCGTATAACGCGTAACATTTTTTGTATATATCGAAATTCAAATATATTTTTTGTTGGATCAAGGACTTCAGTATCTGGTGAACTCATATTTTTCAATTTTTTTTTGATAATCTACTATTTTTTCCACATGTGCAGAACAAAGACCTTCATTTTCAATGAAAAACCTATGTTTAATAAAACTAAAAAAACAAATACATAATAAAACCAAAACATATTAAAATAATATTCATTGGATAGCTCATTCTGAGGACTACCATAATTATTTGAAATAAATTTTAAATGAATTGATTTGATCCCCCAAAAGGTAAATCAAAAGTGATTTTTTATTAGCATTTTGATAGGTGTAAAGGAGACTCATTTATAGGTATGGTTTAAAACTAGCGATGTTCTATCCAAAGGGGTTTGATCTAAGGTGGTTTGATCAAGCCCTCTTCAATTGGAATCCTTAAAATGAAACTTTTAAAGGATTAAATCATTATATTTTCTAAAAATATGTGATTTCAACAAAAAATAGGTCCTCTCAGAAATTGTAAACCACTATTGTGGCAACACCCATAACTAAGAGCAAAGAAAGACAAAGAAGAACAATGAAGGTCATTCAAGGGTAACATGGGAAGGTATTATTGTATCAATCTATTATGTTATATGTTGTAATTGTTCTTTATTATTTGATTGATTTGAGTACTAAAATTGGATTACAATTAGTGGTTGTCTTTATTCATGCTTTATGATGTTTCTCATTTCCTGGTCAATAAATTGGTGAGCCTGATGTGAAGCTAACTATTTTTTTATAAAATTTTGAGAAATTTTGATACATAAGAACAACACCACATTTGGCAAAAATAATGATGCATTTGTTGAGAAAAACACCACATCTGCGGGTATGACACATGCAAAGGTTATTGCACCGAATTTGTCACTTTTAGCACCACATCTGACTCACATTAAATATTATGTTTTTTTTTTCTGCTAACATTTTCTTTTTTATTACTTGCATAGGTCTAATAATGGTTTTTTGATAATCTAACATTTGAATCAATCATTTTGGGTTATCTATTGCTTTGTATTTTGTCGATTTTTGCGTCTGTAGGTTCTATCATGCAGTCAAATTACTATGCCGCAATCATCATATTCAACACCACATTTGTTTGATAGAGAGCGACAATAGTCAATTTGAGACCTGCAACTATACACCTCAACTATCTGATTGTGCACCGTATCATTTCTAACAGAGCACCACAACTGTCAAGAAGGTAAATTTGAGTTTTCAAGTTTTGATTTTTGATTTATCGTCTAAATTTATTAGATTAATCTTTCAGGTACTAATTGTTTCTGTTAGATTTGTGGCTTCCACTAGGGTAAGAAAAAAACCTTAAAATTACTAACAGTTTTATTGCAGCTCACCATTTAAAGACAAAATCTAAACATGCTAATGAGTTGATGCAAGTTCTATTGTTAAAGAATATATACAAAAATCTTGTGTTTTATTTTTATTAGTTTAGAAAATTTTGTTTGGGCTTAAAATACGATAACTGTTTTCCATGTTTGGTGAATTTGTAATAAGGCATGCTATTCCCTTGCACCTAGCGTGATCGAGGGAATCAAAAAATTTATTTGTTCACAAGTCTTGTTGTTTGTACTCATGAGGAGTGGTGTTATAATATTCTCTCCCCTTGTGACTCCTAAGAATGATCTTGTGGATCGAAAGGTACACCATATCTGTTTATTTTAGTAGGAGACATGCTTGGGGAGTTTATCATCACAAGGCTTGAACTCAATTGATATGTTCAAGAATGGTGTAAAAAAGAGGAGAGAAAAAAATTATATCATAAGGTGTGGCCAATATCCTTTAAGCCAAGCCTGGTGACCCTCGATCTATCAAGAAACATATAGGTGAAGAGGAGAGAGGTGACCCATCTTGACTCAAGCATATTGTATGAGTTCATTGTTCACTAATTTTTCTACTATAAACCTTGTTATCTAAAAACCTAAAGTCATTTTTGGTCATGAGCTTAAATCGGTGTAATGTGATAGGATCAACATGTGAAGTTACTCACTATGTACCAATTTTTTTAGGCGGCAATAACCCCCTACAAGGAACTTTTCCTTCTAGGGTAAGAGGTGTCAAGGTGGTAGATGACCTTGGTATACTCTAGTCATCCATTCATTGTGCAATATTTTATCAGTGGGCCTGATTTAAGCTATCAAAATCGATCTACCACTAGGTAGGTTATGTATCTATGATTTGGTTTATTGTCAATACCAGTGAATCTAATTAGTGTGATCTTGTGGAAAAAGACAAACAATTTATCCAAGTCACCAAAAGTCAGAGTCACAACTATTATTTTCTAATATCTATTATTTTATATGTTTTTACAAGTGTCTCAAGTTGAAAATTGAAAAAATACGATTCATAGAGTCACTTAGGAAACTGTTATTCAAAAAAAGCTAGTGCGTCACAATTGTTAACTTGTGCACTGCAACTGTGTTTCTACAACATAAAAACTATGTGATGCATTTATTAATCTTTGTGAAACATTTGCCTTTGTTAAAAAACCATAAATATCTATCTACAATGCAAATATCCAAGATTGAACCACATCTGTACCCAAAAACTTAACAGAGTCAGAAAACCGCAACCGTTTAATTTAGCAATGCATTTGTGTATGTCACGTAATTGTCGAGACTTGTAATACATTTGTTTTTGTCTATAATGTAATTTTTAATTTTTGTATACCATATTTGTCTATCCTTGTACCACATATTTTATACTCTCTACCATATCTATCATACAAATGAATCAAAGCATATTTTAGAATGTACAAAACACTAAATTTATTTTACATAGAAACCAGTATCAGAATAGAGTCTTTTCTAGTTTTAATCCTGCATTTTTAGAAAACTTTCCAGTTTTACCTAGGTTTAAACTTGCATCCCTAGTGCCATCTCAAGTCTTAGAAATTCATCTTAGTGCCTTAAAATCATTAAAAAAAAAAATAGAGATTAATCTAGGTTCATCTCTTGAAAGTTTTGAAACCTCATTTTCCAAAATTTATCCCATTAACAAAGTAGGGTTTAAACTCACAAGTTTAGTTTAAATTTTACTTTTTAGCAATCACCATCATTTTTCCTTGTTCAAGATTTATGAATTTTTCATTAGATTACATTAGTCCTTCCAAAAATATATCAAGTAATCTCCTTTTAAGGTCAAAAGAAAAAAAAATAGGGTCTTTGCATTTGCAAAATCTTTTCAAAAAATCCCAAAAACATGTGTTTATCATACTAGTCTTACATTTTCTTTTCAAAAAGTAAAAAATCCAAAATCATAGATTAAATTTCATAATCATCTTGCATTCATCCAAAAAAGAAAAAAAAAGAAAAAAAAATTCCAAAATCCAAAAATATCAAAAAATATGAAAATCCTAAAAATACCAAATATCTGAAAAAGTCAAAAAGTTCAAATAGAATCTTTTATGGTTGTCACACTCTCCCATAGAAAAAATAAAGAGATGGGTTCTACGTTCAACCATACATACAACCCTACTAGTGACATGCAATTTGGGGCAACCTCTAATGATCAAACAAACTCAAAGTCACAAACTCTACCTTCATTTGACAACTATACCTTACATGAAGTAGAACAAGGGATAACACTAGAAGAAATAGACAATGCTTCACAAGATCCCAAGATCTTGTGAATCATGGATGAACTAACAGTTGTTGACCCTAATAAATATTTCTTCCAACCTGCACAAAGTGGAGCTCAACTTCCAACTTACTTTGACGTCTCCATGATTATAGGGGAAGCACCAAGCACAATAACATAAGGGCAAGGTGTCGTTAATCAATCACCATCAACTCACCTAGCACATAATCACAAAAATTGAACACAGTCTTTCCACCTAGTTAAACTTCACACTTTACATCAACTATTAACATCCCACCAACACCCACATTCAACAAATAGACAACAAATCCATTTGATTCCACCTCCCAGACTATATCACAACAAACTAACACTACACCTACAACACGAAAATTCGCCAACCAAATTCACCCAATAAAATATGAAGGACAAACCCTTCATTTTTAGGAATGCAACTGAACACAACATCCACATTGTAGAACACAAACATACCTCCAACAAGGACTAGATCCTTTTTCGGATCAAGTCAAAATACCAATTTCAATCCACCACAACAACAATATCTAGCTAATATTGGTTCCACTTTCACATCTAGTTTCAACCAACCTCCACCATAATTTAACCCCACTTTCAAAACACACTTTCAACAAAACATCTCACCCATGCAGAAACATTGCTACAGTACAACAAATCAAAAAATGTATGGATACACTTCCACTTCACATCATTAGAACACTAACCCATTCAGAAACCCTTCATAGGGTTTGACACAATACCTACAATCGAACAAAATTCTTGTGGCACTATCACTTATGGATATTTTAGCCCAATAGATGAAAACCCTACAACAACAACTGTCAACTATGCAAGTATTTTGGAAAAAGAATCATACTTGGTATAGGACTTATGTCTTTACCCATTTGACAAGAGCATCTATATGCCTCCCTTTCCAAAAAAATCATCATACCAAAGTATGCAAGTATAAAAGGAAAGGAGATCATGTTGAACATGTAAGATATTTTCATACAACCTCCTTGGACATAGCTTTTGATCACACCTACTTAATGAGACTTTTCTCACAAATTCTTGGAGGTCAAGGCCTTGAATAGTTTTCACATATACCTCTAGGTATTAGAGCATGGAGAAAATTAATGGACAAGTTTATAGAACACTTCTCATATAACATTACAAATGACATCAACATTATCAATCTATGTAACAAAAAACAAAAGGATAGCGAAACATTCATTTCATTCTTACAAAGCTAGAGAAGCCTTGCTAGTAAGTTTCCATGTCATATATTAGAGAAGAAACTGGAATAGATATTCATGGAAAACCATAACAAAGAGGTGATGTTTCACCTACAAATCCACTACTCAAACACATTCGAGGAGGTCATCGAAAAATGTCTCTCCATCGAGAAAGCCCTTATTGGAAAAGGGATAGTAAATTTTTTTAAGGAGAACAATAGTTATCCTAACAATTTAAACAACAAGAATTTTTTTTGGTCAAATTATAAAAACATGGAAAATGATGGTGTAATAGATGCTAAGGTCATTGACAAAGCTCAACCTATGATTAATTTGAAAGGACCATCAATGAAAAAAATAATCCATCACAGAAACATGAGAAAACAAAAAACATGGTACAAAAAAATATACAACGTGATCCTCCAAGGACTAACCAACTACAATGAACATACACGCCCTTAGAGGAACCTATTGAGTTAGTTTTAAAGAAACTGCTACAACAAAATGCAATACGACTCCCAAAGGTAAGACACTATGAAGTAGGAACTTTTAAACCATCCTAGTGGAATGATGATGACTTATGTGAGTACCATAGAAATAAAGGGCATAAAACCTCTAACAGTTTTAAACTCAAGAATTTCATCCAAGATTTCATCAAACAAGGAGTGATAGAAATTGATAACCAACCAGGATCCTTGAAGATAGATCATACCATATTTAAAGATCCTTTATGAAATCATGGATTGATGAAAGCCTCTAATTAAAGGACCAAGATAATTATACCATTTTTTCTTACGAGTGCATGATCAATAGCATCCAACTTGATCATAAAAAATCCTCATCAATGCCTGTCGAGAGAGAAAATTCTGAGTGTATCATTATATTTTCCAAGAAGGATATTCCTATACAAAACCTTGCCATATTGAATTCTTTGTCCAAAAGTATAGAATCAAACAAGTCTTGATAGATGGTGGAGCAAGACTAAATATCTACAGTCTAAGTCTTCTCCAAAACTTGGGATATTCTGATGATACTATTGATTGTAACAATAAGATTAAAATCAAAGCATATGATGACACTAAATGAGAAACATAGGCACTACCATATTACCTATCCAAGTTGGACCTATTACAGTTGAGACCAATTTCCAAATCCTAGATCTAGAGAGCCCTTATAACATTCTCCTGGGACGTCCATGGATTCATGTCATGCAGTCTATTTTATCAACCCTACATCAATGCATCAAGTTTCCATACAACGAAACTCAAGTGACTATACCAATAGATTTGAATCCCTTTGAGAATTATAGATGCTCACAGAGCAGTCCTAACCTCCTAGAGCATTGTTTTAACAACACTGCCTTATCATCTTCCTCTGCAGTAGGCGAGCCTTCAATACTACCTACATCTCCTACTCCCCCAAAAATCCAGGTTAATGTCAAAGACCTTGGAGTTAGAGAATATTATTTATAAGCCCATTGTCCAGAGCTCGAACCACTACCATCTACATACCAATCATTTGATATTCATGATAATCCCATGTTCAATCAAGACATCTATGATAACCCACTTTTCCAGAATGATCCTATGGAGGATATCATAGAACATCCCTATTGATTCCAGGATCATATTCCTTCTATTCCACTATATGGGCTACCATATTCTTCTATCAAGCATCTTGAGCTAGAGTATGCATCTATATATGTTGCTTCTATTAAGTGTTCCTACCAACTCGTTGAGGGTGATAATTTTTCTTCGATGTTACATGTGCTGAAAATGATAGTTTTGAATAATACATTGATGACATCACTCAACCTACACACAAATCCTACATCTTTTTCATGCCATCAAATTCATACAGTTTTAGTTGTCTCCTAGAATTGGATCAAAAAATGTCAACACGAAAGCATAAGGTTATAAACCAAAAGTCGAGAAAGAGAAAGCCTTTATTACAAATATATACAAGATCAAAATAGAAAAATAAAGATCAAGAAAATTCCTTAAATAAAAATCAAAATCAAAATCACTCGGACAAGAAAAAAGTAAAAGCCAAAAGAAAAAGCAAGTAGAAATTGATCTTTAATTGTGTCTTTATACCCAAAATAATTGGGGGCATATGTAAAATAAGTTCATCACGATATGAGCTTGTTGATCTAATATTTATATCCACCTCATTATTCTATAATATGTATAAATTATTATATCCACCTACATTCATAAATCCACCATCTCACAATAATTCTCTCAGCAATATCACTCAACATATCTTTTGATGACAACCCCTTGATGTGCTCTAATCCATTGGTTCTCCAAACTCCTCTTTAGGAGAAGTATGATGGTCCAAGTAGTGTGTATTCTATTGAACATACTTTATCTCCTCCTACATGCACCATATCATATTCCCCATCTTCTGTTTCATACAATTTGTATCCATCTATCGATCATCAACCTGTGTCTCCTAAATGTTAGTAAATAATGCATCAATACCCACATTCTTAATCCATTTCTTACATAGCCCCATGAGAGATAAACATGCATGCAAGTAACCATAATGCATAGATAAAATAGACAAGCCACAAGATAACACAAGGTATACCCTGGGACAACCCTTAAGAGGGAAAAACCCAGCCTCCAAAAGAATCCATACTCCATCTATTATTCAACGATAAAACATAACAAGAGTTACAATGAATACCTTTGAAGCATCAATCCTCTCCAATGTATCCTCCATGTGTCCAAGAATGAATGCACACATCCCATGCAATTCTTCACATATGCACTCCTAGAAAGACTCAATAATGACAACCCACTCACCCAACCAACCTTAACCACTAAACATGTGCTTGCTTTCATAGACTCAATCTCACAAAAATGTAACCAAGTGGTAAGATAAAGCCATGTACCACAAAACCATGTGAATAAAAAAAAATTAACCCCTCATTTAATATTGGGTACTAATTTTTCACTTTATTAAATATTTCTCCAATATTAAATTATTATCTCATGTCTCTCACACATTAAATAATAATACAATGTTACAATGAAACATAAATAGGTCCCCAAATAATTACCCAGTGTGATTAACCACACCTCTTAGATGCATCACAAATAAATAATTATTTAATTACAACATTATAATATAAAATTTTATGTTATGGTGTACAACACCATATCCTAACACTAAAGATAATCCACTATGATTACAACATCATCATATCCCAATACAATCTCACCCTGATGAAAACCTGGAAAACAAGTGTCTTGTGTGACATCTAAAAATTAAAAAAGAGAAAAAAAGAGAGAAATAATTTGTCCTATATTGTGAACCATTTCGGTGGTACTTTGGATAAGTACCATGTGTAGTAGGTTATCACTCTACCATATATCACTATTCTATCATATTCCATTCATAATAAATCTTTCTCACCCTTCTCATGGCTTGAGAATGATTAACATTTAGCATCATCTGCTTACTATATTCATCCCTTTTGTAACAACTAGTCTTGTAGCTGATTGGGGTAAATCCTTGACCTATAGTTTCAAAAGGATCTTAGACATGGTATTAGAGGACATTATCATGAAATACAAAACATCCAAATATTCCTTGAAAAATCCCAAAAAATCATAAAATGTCAAAAAAAGAGAGTTAAAAATAGCATTCACCATCAAGCATGTGCTAATGTCAGTCCAAATAATCAGACTACATAGCCTCTACATGTATACATAGGTAAGGCCATCATTGATGAGCCCCCAAGGCCTAGGTATATCCCTTAGGGTCCCATCATAATAAATTCTCATCCATCACAATCCATATTCCATATTAAAACTATCCCTTGTCAAGAATTGGTGTGTTGGTGAAACACAAATGGAACATCTTGCAAAAACTAAGCTTAAAAAATCATGGAATAATAGACAAAAATACCAAACTAGCCTTCAACCTGGCTGATCAATTGTCTATGTATCTATTAATGTTACTATCTTATTAGAAATCATTTGTCTTCTAGGTTGTTGCATTATCAAAACCAAACCAGGCATCTTACATGAGATGTTTCACTCCTTAAATCGCACATTATATTTTGAATAAAAAACATATTGGTGGACAAGAAAATCTAAATGGTTATGGACTCATTTGGTCTAGTTAATTCATATCTTATATGATTTCTTATGTCATGTTCCTATGCTACTTGATGATATCCACAAGTGATAAGAGTAGCGATGATGAATTGCGATGTTTCTTTTTGTGGTTTGTCTTAATAATATGACTGGGGCAACTAAGGTCCTTGTGTGTGATTGGGGTTCTATTTGGCATAGTAAAAAGATCCTATGCAAGTCAAAGTTCAACTAATGCTTTCTTGCATCAAGATTAAGATGCTCTATGGTTACTTCCTCACATATTCCAACAAGGTTCTATTGTTAATAGTATGGATTTGGGAAATCCTTGTCTCGTGTGTCTAAATCTTTGACAATGGATATTAATGTCACTAAGGTTTGTCTCAACTTGGTGTACACATATCCATTTATCCATATATATCAATCTCTTTTAGCAGACAGAGTGTGCATACATCCACTTGTCCCATAATAAAATGCTCTACGATGAAAAAAATGTGCACTATTGAAAGCTCAAATAATATCAATCATACATCAATCTTTATTTGGATGGACAGTCCATCTAACCGTTCTTCACTCCTTACTAACTATTTCTTCTCACTAACGTTTCTTTTGTCAGTCCCTGTAGTCATCTCGGTGGTGGGCTATGACACACAAAATAAATGCATTAGCTACATCATCCTACAACCATAACCATGTTAGAACATCATATACATCATTACATGTATCATAATTCATGTATACTACATAAAAATACAAAAAAATAGATAACATTGCATTACATGTTAGAATCATCATCCACATAGAATCTTAAAAAATATCACATAACATGTCCTAGGCATATAATATCATCATAAATATAGATCCTATAATCATAATATTCCATCATAAATCATAAGCATTATATATCCATACATCATATCATGTCATACATATAAGCATAAACATATCATGTGCATCTATCCATACATTAGAAAAAATCATACATCATAAATCCATAAGCATACATCATATAGTAACCATTAGATAGATATAGAATGCATAGTGTATAAACCTAAAAATGGTCACATTATAATAAGTCTGGTAATTAATTAAATACAAGTTATTTAATTAAAACTCTAAATTCAATCTACATATGAATAAATTTAAATAATTTATTCATAGTGTTCATTTTTTGCATTCTTCTATCTTAATTAAATAAGTTTAGTTACTTATTTAATTTAATCACTTTTCCATTTCTTCTTAATTAATTAAATAAATTTTACAATTTATTTAATTTAATGATCACATTGCTTTATTTTGAATAAAGTAAATATTCTTCTTTTTCCATTTCTTCTTAAATTAATTAAATAAGTTTCACAATTTATTTAATTTAATTATCACATTGTTTTATTTAGAATAAAGTAAATATTCTTCTTTTTCCAAATCATAAAATCATCTTTAAATCTTCTAATAAGCCATCTCAATTATAATTAAATATTTTAAATATTTAATTATAAACTTTTTATCCAGTTTTCACACATAATTGAATATTTTTAATATTTAATTAGAAGCTTCCAAATCCACATGTCACACAAAATTAAATAATTTTATTATTTAATTGTTGAATTATCTTCAACCACCAAAACTAACTCATAACTAAACTTGACAAATGACAAGTTGCCTTCATTTTTGAGTGAAAAGGTTTTGTGGGAAGGAAACATCTTCCTTCTTTCTCTCTAGCCTCCATCTTTCTCTCCAACTTATCCATCTATCACCATTCATTTTACCAGATTGAATCTCAACTGTTGATCTTTGCCAACTAAGCTTTTGCCTTCAAAAATCTATAAATAAGACCTCTTGGCTCTTTGAAAATATTGGAACTATTTGTATAGTGTGAGAATTATCAAGCATTTAGCATTTTAATATCCTAGATTTCATAATCATAGCATAGCATCTTAGCTTTTATCATCTTAGCATAAATAATCATGGCAGAATAACTTACATAATATGTTCTTAGTTTCATTATCATAGTGTTGGTGTTTTAAAAAATCCAGCTAGGCTGTGAAACTCTCTAAGAGGTAGCCAACCTCTATATTCAAGAATTCACAAGGCCAGTGGACAACTGACAAGATTCAGTCAACAAAAAATGAGATCTCCTACACTTTAGGCTCTGTGAAACCAAGGAGGGTATTCCTACATGTGTTCATAAAAATTTTTATGCCCCAAGAACACTTCAATGCACAAATATATTCCTATCAATGCCAATAGATACCATCTACTAGGGTTTGGCAAACCACTAAACATAAACAACTATCTAAAGCTAGGAAAACAAATACAACATGAGATTTGCATCTCAAGAGAGATAAAATTTGATTTTAAGATGTTTTGACTTTGAACCCACATGTTTAGGGTGACTTCTCTGAATTTATAAAATACCCTAAGTGAATTAACTAGTGCCTCATTCAATTGGGTAGGAGTCACACGAGATATAACCCTAATATCAATGAACTATCCTCATAATTCCTTACACCATAAGAATTTCCAATATTCAAAACAACACTCCTTATCCTATCCTTAGCATATTACCACAGAGCTATAATTCCACTTCATGCATTTGATTAACCCATTAAGTTAAAGAAAGAAATTGAATCACACATTCAAATATACCATTGATGTTGAATGAAAAAACCATTGATAACTTCATTCACAATCTATCATAACACACACAAGAGAGCAATTGTCTTAAATTTTTTAGATTTCTTTCAATATTAGTAATTACAAAAAGAATAGTACGCTTATCCCATATATACACCCTACCTAGAATGATTTACTAGCTAAAACCTTTCAGATTTTGCATTACATGCCTTCACTATACACCTTCTAAACATTAGGAGTCAAAAAATCCAACCCCAACAGTGAGCCCTGAAATCTCCTTTATAGACCAGGAGAGCAACAAGCATCGGGCTCAATTGTTGATACATTTCAACCTAATTTCATTCTAACCAAATGAGATTTCGATAACATTCCAAAATTCCCATCACCAAATGCAATCATATTACGCACATAGGAATCAAAACGGTTACAAACCTTGTAACTAGTCGACCGAGATAAATTGCCACCACATCACCCACACACGCGTCCACATCAGACCCCAAAAGTAGCAACAACACCATACAAAAAATTGCACAACCTTGACAACCACACCACCATCACATACCAGGAACAACCACACGACCCTGATACAGGGAACCGTTCTGAGTTCTTTCTTCAGTATGAAGCGAGAGCATCACCTTACCCTTGTCAGCACTAACACCAAAACCAGGAACAAAGCATAGTGCAACCGTGACAACAAGAGATGCCATGAGGACCTCTTCATTCATACCGACCAACTCAGTCAAGTCCATGAGGTAACTACAATAATCTGAATCAGTGTTAGAACTTTCACCACATGAGCCACCAGAGAGCTCAATGGGTGACTCGTATCGCCCGGACCTCACCTCGACCTCAGCTTCTTCACCACCCTCATCAGGCTCTCTTATCTCTAGATAGACAACCACCTCATCCCATGTGACCCATCCCTTGAGGCAAGGATTGCTTCTAACAAGATTTGGGAGAGGCCCAACACCCTCAGCAACGACTTTAGGAGCACCAGGAACAGTGCTTTGTTCAATTGATGCCATCCCCTGCTGCGAACTCCTCACACTCATCCTTGCGCTTCTTCATAATGGGAAACTAGGAACAACCGAATTACCTGTCCTACTCATGGGTTTAACACTCTATGAGAAAGCCAACCACTCACAAATGAACATAGACTCAAAAAATGCAATGATGCTAATGAACAATTAGCCAACATTTATTGAGCAAGCCGGTGCAGAAAACATTAATGCTCCAATTGCAATACGAGCAAGCGAGCGATTAGCAGTTGACGTTGTCACCACTGAAAATCTCCAAGCTTATGGAAAATTGCGTACAACCCATCATGATTGCTAAGAGAAAACCGCTCGCACACATGGAAATCGAGATGAGATCCATCGAAAGACTTGCACCATTAATGAATGTAACTTGTAGAGTGAAAATAGTCACCACATGGGTGGATCAAAATTTTAAATTCAGACCGTCAATGTGATAAGGAGTTTGCATGTCAAATGACTCAGATTGAGTCAAACACCATTGAAATTCTACGTCACCATTTGGAAAACCCGGTGACCAATCACATATCTCACAGTAAGAGACACGCAGGCCAGCAGAGAGCCCCCACTAGCCACCTTATACCATAAAGCCATGCGACGTGTCACCAGATCGTACACCTCGCAACACTTTTGAAAACATTAGTTCGATCGTGCGAGGTTGGAGAGGGATGGTCATAATTAATCCCCGTCATTAAAAGGTTGTCGTTGATTTGATGTCCCCTCTAGCAATGTTGGAACATTAGGACCAGTCCCACCCCATTGTATGCTATAGGTGGCAGCATTTCGCACACCTCACAACACCTTAGTGAAGTCATCAAGAAATACTACGAGGTCCGCGAGGAACGGTCTAGATTCAAACTCACCGATCCGTCGGTCCACAAATCTGCACATGGAAAAAGGTTATTCACCATAGTGGGGCCGACTAGGGAAATAGGGGGAGATCCTTGGGGTACAAAATTTTAAACAAAAGTCTAAACATTGGATAAATTCCTGACCATTTTTAAGGAAAAAATTATTAAACCCGAACGTGGATAAACCGATAGGTCAAGTAAAGGGGCCGGTGACAACACAACATAAAAGGCTTGCCAAATGACTTAAGAAACTGGCAACCCACAATGACAGGTCAACACAAAATTATAACACAAGGGTTCACTTGATGAAAATCCAATTATAAAACAAGGGTAGCAAAACCCTAAACCCTAACATTAGACTCCCAACATGAAGGAAGAAACAAAAAAGCCCTAGAACCAGGCAAAATTTGTGACAAATTTTAAAAAATCCCATCACATAGTTTCATTATCTCACATCATTTAAAATAAGAATTCATTTTTCATATCATCTCATTCTTTAGGTTGTCATTCTATTGAGCTTCTGCTTATACAATATGAGAGCAAGCAACTTAAAACGAATCCCTGGAGATAGTGGGCGATGGGACAATTTTGAAGAATCTGTTGGGTTTGAAGTTTGTTTAGCTTTACATTAGATTCTTTGATATAATGTTTCATTGGTGTGTTATTTAACCTATTTGTTGTTTCCACATATTTACACACACATTTTTGGTGCCCACCGTGGGGATCTTGCCCTGTTTTTAATATTTTATTGCAGGTTTTTTGGCAGGTCACAACTGGAGATGCGGATAAGCGCATACAACACCCATTCTAGTGCATTTGAATATTGTTCCAACACATATGATTGATTCTCCAACATATTTGAAGAATGTTCCGATGCATATGATTGATTCTATAGTGCATTTGAAGACTGTTATAGCGCATCTAACTGATTCTATAATGCATATGACCTTTGTTCTAGTGCATTTGACTATTTCTATAGCGCATATGACCTTTGTTCTAGCACATTTGATTGCTTGTGCAGTGCATATGACCTTTGTTCTAGCGCATTTGTAATTGTAAAATTTGCTGTCTAGATCTGACGCGACTGCAGCCAGTGGTTTTATTGTTGTTTTTGGATTAAAATGAACCAATCCTAGGGTAGCCATTTGGATTAAAATACACAAATCCTAGGGTATTCACCAAATAATTGATATATCTTGGATAAAATGAATCCCATGTCTTTTGTGAAGCAACATCTTCACCTAGCTTAGCAAATTGTTATTTGGGATTAAAATTGAACAACATTATTTGTTGTGATTGGACAGTGATAGGCCTATGCTCTCCCCTTAATTGGGTGATCAAAATCCCAAACTCATCTTTTAACTTCATGCACTTTATGCTTTGTTAAAACCTTTAGTAGGCCTGCTCTTGTTGGAAAAAGTACTCACCCAAGAGGAATGACCTAAGTGGGAACACCTAAAGCCAAGGATTCCAACCCACTATAATCAAAAGCGAGTTGTTGATGAAAACACACTCAATGATAGTGTGCAAGATAACCATCCCCAAAGCCTTTTTTCCAAAGGTTGGGAGGTCTCCTGAGGGAGTTTATCATTTTCCGCACCAAATGGAAACACCCTTATTATGAGACTTAGTGTAGAAGCTAACTGATTCATTAGCCAAACATTATAATACTCATAGTGCAAAAGAAGGGAAGAATTTTCCCCCAAGATACTCACCATATAATTTCCAAGAACCGTTTGCTCAAGGAATCGAGAAATCAAACTTTGAGTATACACCTAGAAAAGACAAAAACATGGGCGCCCTCTAGGGGGTGACACAGCTGTGTGAGTTGACACAATTTTAAGATGTGGGTTGTGATCATTATAATGAACTTTTTGACCATTAAGAGTGTTTCTACTTGAAGTGTTTGTTTTTTTCAAATACCCATGGAAATTTCAAAGAACATACACTTATTGTTTAGATTCTAGGACTTAAAAACAATTATTTTACAAATTCTTGTTGTGTTTTCAAAACATTAATTCAAATAAGATCATCTAGAAAACACAAGAGTTTGACAAATCAAACTGTGACATTTATGCTAAGGGATTGGAAATCTACAACATTTGTCAAGAAATCCCTTGGGAAAAGAATCAAGAAACCAAAGAAGCAACTTAGCTACAAAAAACTTTTGAAAAGGAGATGCTTTTTATACCAAAGTAGGAAAGTCTTGTTTGAACATCGAACTTTCATCCATAGATATCATGACTTTGTTAGGGGATTTATGGATGATTTTTCTTTAGACCCCTTATATTCACAAGTTTTTTTTCCAATGAAGAGCTCTTTCACAAAGGCATAATCATAGTCAACCCATTCGTCATTCTTACATTCCACAACCAGCAATACAATATTCCAACCATCCAAATCAGTTGTTACAATAGAGAAAAACTTGGAAACATTAGGATTTTTTACAAAAACCATCATTTTTCAAACTAAGATCAAAACCACTTAAAGTGCATCAATTTCAAATCAATTTCCGATTTTAAGTTTAACTCCCATAACAGGATCTATCATCCTTCATCTAGGGAATCAAATCCGAAATTAGAAATTCTTTAGTCATATCAATAGGATCCATCATCCTATTTGGCTAAGGCATCAATTATCCAACAGATTTCACTCCCATTTGTGATCTAAGTTTAGTAAAAATTTGATTCAAGCATATGCCTATTGTCACAAGGTCTCGAAAAAGAGAAGACAAAAGAGAGAATCCACTTTGCAACATGGGTGATAGGGAAGAAAATCCTTTTCATAGGCTTCATAGAAATAGTTCAAATGATGAAATAACTAATGAAATGCTTCAAGAAGTTGAACAAGATCCATAGTTTCACCTAGCCATGGAAAAGATCTTAGAGCGAAATAAAGAAATATACTTTCTTTCATTGGAAAACCAAGGTGCTAAATTACCCTCTGACTATGATACAAAGAAAATTAAAGGAGATCTTGAAAAGATTGAAACTCACTTAAATGATCTTAGTGCTCTTACCCAAAAACTAAGAGAACTACAAGGTAAAATCAAGGAAATACAAGGGGGCACAACTAAGAAGTATTCTTTGGAGGATATTTGTCCATACCCATTTGATAGAAATCTCAACATGATCCCATTTCCAAAACATTGTGAAATTCCAAAATTCAATAGATACAATGGGAAAACAGATCCTATCGACCACGTGAGAGAATTTAGAAACACGAGCCTTTAATTTGCACATGAAGAAACATACTTGATGAGATTGTTCCCATGAAGTTTAGGTGGGAAATCCATGGAATGGATCTCTAAAATCACTCCACCCATCAAGACATTTAAGGATTTGATCAACAAATTTATATCCCAATACTCCTACAACATTCAACATCAAATAACTATGCTTGATCTATGTAGAGCAAAGAAAAAAACTGGAGAACCCTTCATCACATTCCTACAAAGACGGAGAAGATTTTTTGCACGATATTCCCGTCCACTTCCTGAGAAGGAAAAGATGGATATCGTTATTGACAGTCTTAATCAGGAAATGAGTTATAGGCTCAACCTTCATTGTCCTCCATTATTTGAGAAGTTGATTGAGAATGCAATCACTATTGAAGGATCCTTAGTCAAGAGAGGAGTGATAAAACTTGAGAAAGATAGTCTAAATTCATACAATCATAACAACAACAATGATAAATCCAGATTTTGGACTAGAAACAAGAATGTTGTCAATGATGGTGTAGTGGATGCAAACAATGTGAAAGAAAAACCACCCATCTTCAATCTATCAGGTACCCCACACAATAACACCAATCAAGGAAATTCAATCAATGAAGGCAATAGAAACACCAATCAAGGATATTTGACCAATCAAAATAATAGCAATAATCGTGGTAACTTCAACAATAATCTCGGCAACACTCAAAATTAAAATCCTCCCAATTCACAATTTTTTTCAAATCGACTGAGTTTTACTCCTTTGGGCCAATCTCTTGAGTCAACTCTCAAAGAGCTTATGGATAAAAATTCCATCACTTTACCACCTCAAAGATATTATGAGCCATGAGTCAAACCACCATCATGGAATGAATCATATTATTGTGACTACCATAGATGCAAGGGACATAGGACAAATAATTGTCAAGGATTTAAAAATTTAGCCCAAGATTTGATAGAAAACCACACAATAACAGTCAAGGGACATCATGCCAATGAAGATAATAAAGCATTTAAGGACCCTCTTCCAAACTATCAAAAGGAGAATCTTCAAGTGATAGGAAAAAATGTAAACCATGTCTATGATACCACAATCAATCACATCTACACAAATGACCAACAAGTTAATGTTATCAAGGTCAAAGAAAAGAAGGAATATCAACAAGTGAATGTGACAATGAGGGGACAAGCTAAAGTTGTCTTAAAATGGAGTTCATCCAAAACAACTGTCCCTCCTCCAAGTCAGTATAATTTAGCCGATCAATTGCAGAAAACATCGGCTCAAATCTCTAGCTTAGAGCTTCTCAAGATATCCCCAACACATAAGAACATTTTAGAGAAGGCTCAAATAGACACAACTGTATCCACTAATTTGGATATTTAAAAGTTTCAAGCCATGGTGGGACACTTGTCCTCACCCACTTTCCTATCATTTTTCAAAAAAGATGATGCCTCCATGTCTCATCCATACAACTCCTCACTTTATCTAGAAGTCATGGTCCATAAAACCTGAATTAGGCATGTCTTAATAGATGGAGGAGTCAGATTGAATATTTGTACTTTAAATTTGGTCCTTGCCTTAGGATTTTCTAAAGATTTTATTGATTCTAGAAGGAAGATAACAATTAAAGTATATGATAATGAAGAGCGAGCTTCCAAGGGTCTTATCATGTTGCCTATTAGAGTGGGACCTATTATAAAGAATACTTTATGCAAAGTTTTGGATCAAGACCTTTCTTACAACATACTTTTGGGTCATCCTTGGATCCATGAGATGCAAGCAGTACCATCAACGTACCATCAATGTCTCATATTTCCTTATGACAGACAAGAGATAACTATACCAACAGATCACAACAACAACCAAATTTGTTCTAATCTTAGAGCAACCCAAGACACTTTTGTACCGCATAATAGAGAAGCTCTTGTTATTTCCCCTTCAAATCATAATCAAAGGAGTTGATAAAGAAATTTGGCACAAAATTGCAATTGAAGGACTAAGGGGTGGGAGAATATTCATTATGTCTCTCTAACTTACCTATCTCTCCAAGATCATATGGCCAATCCACAATATCCAAACAACAAGCTGCAGCAGGCTCCACATCAGGAACAAAATCTTCAATACCCATCACAATGTTTGATGGAAAATTTATCAAAGCTAATACTCAAGAAGATAAAGCTGGAGATAGAGACATTCTCAAGTGGCTATATAATGATGAATATGAATCTGCTCTACATATAAAATTGCCTACACAACAATATGGTAAAGGTTATACTATAATGCAAAGGATGGGCTATGAAGGAACTGGTCCCATAGGTAAAAGAAAAAAAGGAATTGTAGAACCCATTTAGCCTATAGTAACACACCCAAAGGATAAAACAAAACTTGGGTATGGTGAAGATACAAAAGGGGTCACTTTAAAGACAAATCATGAGGAAGCAACTTTAAAGAAATCTCATGAAGAAATAGCTTCGATAATTCTTAGATTGCAGGATAAATTCGAAATTGATTCAAATGAATATGAATGGGATACAATTTATGACAATGAATTTTGGAGAGATAAAAGGGTTGATGTCATACAAAAATATACACCCATACTTACACAAGGAGAAATTTCAAGGACTCAGCCACTTGACTATGTACTTCAAGACGCCCATGACTCAAGTGAGGATGATTCGATTCAAACCAAGATTGATAATCAACAGGAGGATACCATCATAGACCTTAGCTATAGCATGAATGTTAATCATATCTAGGTCATGAACTTAACAACCCTTGAACTCACTTAACCAGGTGATCCTTTTCCTTTAATCCATCCTGAGCTTATTGGTTGGGATCAAACTGAACCTATTGATATCCCTATATTGCAAGATGATGAAGCCGTGGTAAATTTATTTTTCTCTTCAAATCCTGAAACAGGTTCCACCAGTGAATCTCATGATCAAAATTTCAATCAGGAGAGTGCCAAGTTTCTTAGCTACAAAATCAATAATATAAAAGATCGATCTAATGGTGAAAATCGAAAAATGACAATGTTATATCATGAAAAAGGAAAAAGAAAGAGTGTATCGGACAGTGAAAACCTTTCAAAGGCATTGAAGGATGAGAAACTCGACACTCTCCCAGAACACTACCAGGAGAGATCTTCTATTTTGATCGAGCCAATGGAAGCAATCAACATAGAAACTGCAAAATAACCAAAGATCCTACAACTTTCTGCTTCATTAACAGAGGAAGAGATACCAAAGTTCACATAATTTGTGAAATCCAATCAAATTAACTTTTCTTGGTCATATGCGGATATGCCTGGAGTAAATTCTAATCTCATCTGCGTCATTTGTCTATAATGTCGGGGGAAAAACCATTAAAGAAAAAACTTAGAAAGATGCATCCTCATGCCACATTGTTGGTCAAAGAGGAATTGAAGAAACTATTGGATGTAGGGTTCATTCAGTCCATTGACTATGCGAAATGGATCTCTAACATTGTACCACTATTAAAACTAGATGGGCATATCAGAATTTATACAGATTTTTGGGATCTAAATAAAGCATGTCTGAAAGATGATTTTCCTCTACCTAACATTGAGACAAGTGTGGAATTGACAGCTGGACACGCCATGTATTC
Organism: Sequoiadendron giganteum; assembly: GCA_007115665.2. Lineage (NCBI taxonomy): Eukaryota > Viridiplantae > Streptophyta > Pinopsida > Cupressales > Cupressaceae > Sequoiadendron > Sequoiadendron giganteum. Next base: position 827,104,061 of record CM021101.1, on the reverse strand, counting down.
ACTTATGGATGGATTCTCAAGACATAATCAGATCAAGTCACACCTAAAGATCAAGACAAGACTGCTTTCACATGTCCCTGGGGTACCTATTGTTGGAATGCGATGGCATTTGGACTCAAAAATGTAGGTGCAGCCTATCAACAAGCGATGAACACTATTTTTCATGACATGATGCACACTTCCATGGAAGATTATGTGGATGATTTATTAGTAAAATCTTACACAATAGAGGGACATCTGGAAATCATATCTAAAATATTTGTCAGAATGGAAAAATTCAAAGTTAGACTCAATCCAAAGAAGTGTCTTTGGTGTTAAATTTGGAAAGCTTTTAGGATATATTGTTTCAGAAAAAGGAATAGAGGTAGATCTAGAAAAATTCAAAGCCATCATGGAGGTGCCACCACCAAGAAATATTAGTTAGCTTCGATCATTGCAAGGACGAATACAATCTATCAGAAGGTTCATTGCACAACTAGTAGACAAGAGTTTTCCTTTCACGCATCTCTTGCACAAAAATGTTCCTTTCAAATGGGAAGAAAAGTGTGAAGTGATGTTCAATAAAATCAAGAAATATCTGACGATTCCACCAATCTTGGTTCCACCAGTACCAAGAGAGCCGCTCATACTTTACATTTCAGCCACAAAGGTATCCTTGGGGGCATTGTTGGCACAGGAGGATAGAACATGAAAAGAGCGAGTTGTATACTACATTAGTAGGACCTTGACAAGTCATGAGCTCAACTACACTTTTATTGAAAAGGCTTATTTAGCAATAGTATTTGCTTCTCAAAAGTTGTGGCACTATATGTTATCCCATACAATTAAGCTTGTGGCCAAAATTAATCCATTAAAGTACCTCTTGAGCAAAGCTACCTTAACAGGTAAGCTTGCCAAATGGGTAATGATTTTAAGTGATTTTGATATCCACTATATAGATCAAAAACCCATCAAAGGACAAGTCATATCAGATCAGCTGACTGAAGCACCCTTATAGACAGATCATCCAATGCATATTGAATTTCTTGATGCAAATGTTTTCATGGCAACGACGAACTAGTTATGGACACTATATTTTGATGGATCCTATACACAACATACTATTCCAAATTCCTGTCAGTTAATGTTTCCTTGCACCAATAACATAGCTTAATATGAAGCATTGCTTACTGGAATGAAAGTAGCATTAGAATGGAGGATCACAAAACTGCAAGTATATGGCGATTCACAACTTATCATTAACCAAATCAATGATGATTATCAGACCAAAGATGGCAAGTTGATGCCTTATAATAACATGGTTCATGATTTTAAGAAATATTTTGCTAAAATCAAGTTCACACAAATTCCAAGAATTGAAAAAAAAGTTGTAGATGCCATGGTTACAATTGCTTCACTACTACAACTATCAAAAAATCAATCTCAATATGAATTCCTGGTGGAATAATTGTTTTCCCTTGCCTATGATAATATTGAGACCTAAATCATCTGTCATCTGGTTGGTTTTGATTCCCCTTTATATGGAAAGATCTATACCTACTTGAAAGATAATGTCTTACCCCTGAATTTGTCCTAGAATCAAAAGAGAAACTTTATACACCAATCTTTTCTCTATACCTTAATCGCTGAAACCCTTTATAAATGTGGTCTTGATGGTACACTCCTTAAATGTATTGAACGTGATGAATCTGAAAAGGCCTTACAAGAATTTCATGGTGGTATTTGTGGAACTCATTCAATTGGATTGACCTTAGCTAAGAAACATTTCAAAATGGGTTATTATTGGCCAATTATGGAAAGGGAATTCTTCAAATTTATAAAGAAATGTCCAAAGTGTCAAATACATGGGAACCTTATCCATGCTCCTGCTCAAGAGCTGCAGCCTTTCACGACAACATGGCCCTTTTCTCAGTGGGGACTAGATTTGGTTGGAAAAATCCACCCTTCTTCATCAAATGGACACAAGTTTATAATCATAGCTATTGAATATTTTACCAAGTGGATTGAAGTTGTTCCATTGACCATAATAACCGGCAAGAAAATTTCACCTTTATCTTGAATTACATCATATGTCGGTATGGCATTCCCAGCTCCATTATCACTCATAATGGGAGACCTTTTAAGAATCAAGATGTCGATGAACATTGTGAAAGATTCCATATCCAACATAGATTCTCTACACCCTATTATCCACTGGGAGATGGCCAAGCAAAGGCTTCAAATAAAATAATCCTAAAAATCTTGAAGAAGACAGTAAATGATGTTAGTCATGATTGGCATGTTCGGTTGAATCCAACTTTGTGGGCCTATAGAACCAACATTCACACACCAAAAAGAGCCACCCCATACACTTTGGTATATGGAGCAAAATAGATCTTTCCATTAGACATTGAGATACCCTCACTCTGAGTCTCACTGAAGGGACTCATAACTGATGAAGACTATAGAGTTTCCCGATTGCAAGAACTAGAACTGCTAGATGAGAGACGACAACGTGTAGTTGATCACTTGAAGGGTTATCAACAAGTCATGTCTTGTAGCTACAATCACATAGCCAAACCATAAAAATTTCAAGTGGGTGACCTGGTCCTAAAGGAAAATCCCCACAATCAACAAGATAGGGAGAAGAAAGGAAAGTTTGAACCAAACTGGCTTGGTCAATTTGTCATCGTTGCAGTATATGGTTCTGGAGTTTATCAACTATCTACACCTGAAGGGGACCTATTTGAAGAACTGATCAATATAATTCATCTTAAGAAGTTATATGTCTAAACAAAACAGAATAAAAAGTCTTGAAAAAATCCAAAAACAACATAAAAAGTCCTAAAAAAATCCAAAAACAGCATAAAACGTCCTGAAATAATCCCAAAAACAGCAGAAAAAGTTCAGAAAAAATCATCATCAGGGTGAAAACCTGGAAAACAAGCATCTTTTTGAAATTAAAAAAAAGAAAAAATACAAAAAAAATATCAAAAAAGAGAAAATAACAAAAAAAACAAAGAAAAAGTGAAAAATCAAAAAAATCATTGCCTTGATGAAAACCTGGCAAACAGGTGTCTTGGTAACAACAAAAAAAATTATAAAATCTGAAAAAGTGCAATAAAAACAAATGGTGAAAACTTGGCAATCAGGTGCCATTTGTGAACAAGTTGGCTCTTCTATCTATTGGTTTATGTCTTCCATCCTATAAGCATTGCTATCCTATCAGCATTACCATCCTATCAACATCATATCTATCCATCATTTGCACATCATAGAGGTCATCGTGTTTAATCATTGTTTGGTGAACTTTGTACATATCCATAATAATTGGTTGTGTCTAACTGGGAGAAAAGTACAAACTCAACGAGGGCAACTAACTTTTGAGCTATCACAACAAACAAATGGCAATACAAAAAAAACGTCAAATGAAAACCAAAACATAATGACAAGACAACACTTGGCAATCAATCATACATGATCAAAACACTCATCAAAAAGTATAACATTAGGTTTTCAAATCAAAATGGATGATCTAATCCGAATAATGATTGAAATACTTTAAGCAAAGGTTGAATTGTTGTTTTATGGATTTTTGTTATCATACCTCTGGAGCAACTCGATAATGTCTGAAACTAGAGAAACAAGGAAGGCTTATGGTTTTTCTTTGTTTGTTGTCTATGAATTGATTATTATTACTATGCAAATTTGTCATGGTACATGCTCTACAACATATCATTGATGAAATTTCAGAATTTGCATAAGTAAAAGGTTAACTCTTGTCTTTTTATGCAAAAAATCCTCAAGTCATCTTGGTTCAATTATACCTCGATTCTTCTATTACCTTTCTATGTCAAAAATCATGAAATTTGTACTCAGGTCATTGTTGTCAAACAGATTGCACACGAATGCTCGAATGTTGAAATTCAACAATCTGTTGAAACATGGGAACTAATTCCAAGTTGTGGGTACCCTATAAGGAATTAGACCACTAGATTCTAGGCTGGTTCCAATGTATTTTCTTGATTAATAATTGACTAACTAAGTAATCTGTTGGGAAAAGGGAGAAAAGACTAAACTTAAAATCTGAACTGTATAAACCTTAACTGTGGTGATGCACCTAATCTGGAAATTTATGCAATATGCATAAATTAACTCACAAAACGATTCCACTACTTTCATTTGCACAACCTGATCTAATAGTTTAAACACTTGAATTATTTAAACAAAGGCTTCAAAGAAACAAATTTAGAAGGAAAATATGATTCCCACAACTAAACTATTTGATCATTGATTTGCACAATGTTTAACCAGTGAATTTGAACTAGGATGCATACATAAATTCATGAAGGAGACAAAAGTATTTAAAGGTTTAAAAAAAAATGCTAACACAATAACTTCTTCGATCAATCCTACACAATAATGATGCTCAAAATCCTGAAGGCAAACTTTAAAATGCTGAATATGAAAGGAGTCTTTCTGCAATTTACACACCAATGAACCTGTAAACCTACTACTATATTAATCTGAAAATAATGCTGAGTTACAAAATATTTCACTTTGTAGAATGCAAAGGAGAAAAACAAGAACTAGGAAAAAACAACTAAGTTTTTCCAATATATACAAAAGGCCTTCAAAAAGGCATGGAGATGGAACTAAAAGTCAACCTTAGTGAAAAAATGATAACTCCAAGGCAATTTACAAGCAAGAGAAAAAAAGCCTGAAAAAGAGGCTCAAACCCATGCAAAAATGAGTGCATGATGGTCCAAACTCGCTGTCAAGTCACAACTGAAACATGTAGCACTCGAACTGAATTGCAAATCCCTCAAAAGGCGGGCCCAAGTAGGCGAAAGCCTCCTCGTTTGTGTCAATCCGCCCATGCCTAACTGCAAATCCACTTTGCTTAATATTTTATGCTTCCACTAAAAATAGTTAAAATAATTAAATGATTTATACTTTATCATTTAATCATTTAACTTTACAATATTTAATGCAAAAAATAAAAATTAAGATCTATAGCAAATAGAAACCTGACTTTACAAAGTCACGGGCCCAAGCAAAATCCAAAATCTGCCACCATACTAGCATATATCTCAAGGTATATATTAAAATAAAATTGGCCTCCACTTAGCCTATATACTTTTTATCTCTAATACATTGGTCGGCCATTCAACATGTTTAAGCATTTGATTACTATCGACCATATGTACTAGGCTTTTGAATTTAAGGTGATAAACCATGGAGGTAAAAGAAATAAAATGATAACTCAAAAATTATGGTAAAACACCCTATGTCGAATTAGGGTAGACAAAGGTGGTCGAATCCTAATCACTTAATCATTTCGCACTTTTTTGCTTTCTCTGTGAGCTAAAATCCGTTGCACTGCCATGCTTAGGGTTTGAACTCTATGACCCCATTTGAACTATCTTCTCTCAAATTCTCTACGAGATCTGGCCTCTACTACTCATGGTAACTTTGACTTGTTGTTCTATTTGATCCATTACTCATTTTAATGAGGAAAAGGCCTCATTGGCCATAGATAGGAGATGATTATCTAATGCTTCATTTTTTGTGCTTGCTTCTATTATTGGCTGTGCTCTTTCTACTCACCAGCTACCATGGTTTGGGTGTGGGTTTTGAGTTTAAAAGCTCCTATCAAGGCTTTGGTCGTGGATTTCTTAATCATCAACAGGAAAATAATGGTGAGTTCTTCCTCCTTATCATTTTTTCATGTTTAGGTTGTATCATGTATGGATACTCTTTGTATTCTGCTACCTCTGTATTCTTTACTGTTACTTTTGACAAGCTCCTTACCTCTCTGCATTTTTCCTCACCAGTCCGATAGAAGGAAAAATGATTAATATATGAACATTTTTGTTTTTTTGTTTTGTTTTGGTAATCTCTGCATGATCTTGATAAAGGCCACAACCATGATTGATTTCAATATTTCCTTTGAGCTTTGTCTCCACTTCTGGCTGCCATGGTTTGAGCTCGGGCTATGTATCTAGAAATTTTCAAAAGAACCCTACATGAAAACAAGATAAGTTAATCTCTATTCCCCGTCCATGCATTATTACTTGACTCCACCATGAATACAAGCTTTTTGAGAGTTCCGTGAGACCAATCCACCATCAGTGGTGGTGTGTTTGAATTTTGTCATTTTCTCTATGGTAGCCTCCTCAAGCATGTCTGATATTTTCCTTGAAACCCTATGTGATCCTCAGTGTATTGAATAATTTTGTATTTATGCTTCTCTATTTATATTGTCATGGAAAAACCTGTGATATTTGATACAAACTGAAAGTCGTCAACTGTCTTTTTGGGTATTTGAAAAATAAGCTGAGTGTTCTACGAAAAAGATCTATCTTGTACTCCAAACCAGCACAATAACTGTCATTCTTGGCAATTTATGACCTGACTGAAAGTGAGTTGAATGGTGGTTATTTCAAAAGCCATTACGAGACTAGCATGACCTTTGATTAGCAAAAACTAAGCTCCTTCACAAGCTTGATTATTCTTTGTGGTCCCTGGCCGCCATTATTTTGGGTTTTTACTATGTAAGGCCGCCATGAAAAAGATTTGGGTTTCTCTGAAGTTTACTGGGTATCTAAGCTTGAGCTGAGTGTTCTGTGAACCCCCAAGTGGGTCTTTCATTCTTAAATAAAAATAATATCTGTAACCTGCACCTTTTTAAAAAATCTTATGAGACCATTGATGAGTTCGAATATATCATGGTTCCTCTGGATCGCACACCATTTCTTTGAAATAGATTCCCTCCTGGCAGCAAAATGAAGAGTTGTTTGGCCATTTATCTTTGACTTGAACAACAATTGAAAGTGAAACTTTCATGGGCAGATTGGTATGTTTTCAAAAAAATTGAGCATTTTGTTGGCATAAATATTACCTTTATCAATGTTCATTTTATTACACTTTAAGCAGGCGACACTCTCCACTAACAAACCTTAACCACAAATGTACTATCTTCAATTGAGTTATCCAAGATTCACATGTAGTTGTCTTTTTGTGACTAAAAGGTTGATCTTGTTATGATGCACCAGTTGTTATGTTAAAAGGAAACCTTGTTCACTTTATGGCTATAATGCAAATATTTGAAAATACTTCATTATTTCTATTGTCATCCCTTTTTGCACTCCATATCCTGCTCAAACTTTTGTAATGCAGAAGCATAACACTATTTTTTGTGAAAGAATTCCTACAATAGCAAAAGAGACCCATACCAGTATACAACATCCTCAAAACATAACATAAATTATTCATGAGTAGGTTGTTTCTTGATACTCTGTTTCTGCCCATTAACTGCACCTCTTGATATACTCATTGATCTCATTCATAGCATGACCGTCCTGTTGAAAATATTGTCCTGTGTATGGATTTGATGATTAAAAGGACTGTTGACCCTCTTATCATAGTAACTGTCCAATGTATTTCAGAGTCCAATTCTCACTCTCTAATGCATAAGCAATGTCCTATGGTGAATAAACCTCTAAAAACAACAACATTACTAGTAGTCAAGATTGTTCTTATTATGCTGAGTTAAAATTAAGGAATGATAAAATCAACACTCCTTAGATAATGACTATCAACAAAGAACATGTAAGTGTCTTCTGATTGGTATCCATACCTTCTAGGATCTCTCGTTAAATCAATTCCAAAACTCCATGAAATAGCTTAGTGCTGATATTCTGTGAGTCACTCTTTAGTATAAAGAGGCTCGATACTTCAGTTAGATGTAATGTGAAAATGAAAAGTAGAGATGAAACAAAATATCAACGAAATTGATTAGTTCTTCATGCTATTTATCTATATCTCTTTGAAATAAGGTTGCTCATTTGATTATTTCTTTGTTTCAACAACTCTTTAGATGACTATTCTGACAATATTTTAAGAACTCTCGTATGTAACCTGAGAGTGTGTCCTCCTTGATATGCCGAGCTCAACCCTTGTGGGAGCCCGTTTTACTCCACATATTTGATGAAATGATCATGAACATAATGAACCTATTCCTACGCAGTGAACAAACATGTTAGCAAAATAAAAGAAACTAAAAGCTTCCTCCTTTCTTTATGTTGTTTGAATTTTTGTAATCATTTGATGGATGCCTGATCGACTATATTCTATATTTCTGTTGGTAGCAGAGGCATATGATAGGATTTGATTCACATTGCTCTAACAACATTTCCATCAACTTGTAGGTACGCTGGAGCTTGGAGTTGGAGCTGGCGTTGAAGCTGGAGCTAGAATTATCATCACAACTGAAGACCTCAATTTGTCAATGATTCTTCATTCTAGGAATGACGAATCACTTTCTACCCTATGCTTTCTTTATTTTCAGTCGTATAGCTTACCTTTTCTCATGCACCCTTTATTTGATTGTAAAAATAAAATTAAGTTACTTCCACGGCTTGTGTGGGATTTTGGTTTGTACATTATGAATAACATATAAAACATTATGCAAAATTATGATATCATTTTGGAATGTTTTTTGCATAATATCACTGAAATTTACACTGTAATGAAACTATGCACAATAATGAGTATTTTAGCAAAAAAATTTGAACAACTTGTGTACCTTGGCTTGAATTTACTATTCAGATCTACCTGTTTGAGCTGGTAGTGAAAAATAGGTAACAAATTGGCGACCTCTGCGGAGTGTTTGCCTGCTAAACACTGTAGACCAATTATGTAGCTTATCCATTGGGCATGGAGCCTATTCTTGCTCTTAACCTCCTCTGAAAAAATCTGTAACTCAGCTTCACACAAACAAACTAAAAGAAACTACTGCAATTCTGTTTATGACAAAATCTGAAACCCCAGTGCAGTGATTGTACTTTATTGAAAGTGAAACAAAACTGAATGAAAATAATGTGCAATGAGCACTTATTGAAAACATACTGAAACTAAAAACTAAACTGCTATGTACAACAACAACTAAACTGCTTAATAGCATTGCTTGAGATGGATCCTGTTAACGGGGATTGGCAACACTTCTCCATCCAACCTTGAGAGTTGGAAAGCATTATTTTCTTTCTTTGATGTTATAATGTATGGGCCATCCCACATGGCATCAAACTTAGAATGTTTTCCATGCCTACTCTTCAACTCATCCCATTTGAAAACTAAGTCACCTTCGTTGAAGACTCTTGCTACTTATTTCTTGTCAAATGTCTTCTTCATCTGAGAATGATGATTTTGAAGCTTTCTGAAAGCTTCTTTCTTGGTTTCATCCAACTTTGTTAACTTAGCAAGCCTAACTTGCATTGGCTGCTCCTCAATTAACTCCAGTTCCTTTATGTAGTTCAGAGTTGGGAACTCTATTGAAATAGGCAGCTTCGCCTCCTTACCATAAACCAAAGCATACGGTGAAAAACTTGTTGACCGTTTTGGTGTCACTCTATCAACCAAAGGGATAATTTAAGCTTGTCATGCCATGACCTTTGATTATCTTCAATTTTCTTTTTGATGATCTTAATCAGATTCTTGTTTGTCGATTCTGCTTGTCCATTACCCCAAGGGTAATAATTGGACGAAGTGTTCAAATAAATGTTATTCTTTACTGACCAATTTGAAAATTTTAAGCCAACAAAGGCTAAAGCATTATCTGAAATGATAGACTCGGGTGTACCAAACCTGGAAACTATGTCTTGATAAAAATTTAGGACTAATGTTTCATTTGAATCTCTTAGAGCAACTGCTTCTATCCATTTCGTAAAATAATCTATTGCTGTCAAGATCCACTTGTGCCCTGCACTTGACGATGGGTTAATAGGACCGATGAAATCAAGTCCCCACTTTTCGAATGGCTTCTCAACCTGAATTGGATTCAGGGTCAGGGCTACTAACTTTTGTTTTCCTACAAATAGTGAACATTTAGCACATTTTCTAACATAAGCATAAGCATCCTTGAAAAGGTCTGGCCAATAGTACCCTGCTTTCATAATTTTTAGGGCTATAGTACGTGGTGCAAAGTGACCTCTAGTAGGTCCATCATGGAATTCCTCCAAGATTCTTTCAATCTGATCTGGGTTAATACATCTAAGGAATACTCCATTGAAGTCCTTTTTATACAAAACATCATTTATTACTGCATAAGGAATTGCTTGTAATCTGTAATACCTTTGTTTAGATTTGTCCATACCTTCTGGGAAATCTCCAGTATACAAGTAATGGATCATTTGATGAATCCAATCAACTGGAACAGTTGAAATGGTAGGTTCCTCTTCATTATTTAGAACTGTTATGACTTCTTCATTGCTGTTCTGTTCATTTTCTGCAAGCTGTTCGCACGGTCCCTTACCTTGAACAAGCTTGGTAACCTTTATGCTGATGTCATATTCCATGACTTTGGTTATCCAACTTGCTTGCTTGTCATTAATGTCTTTATTTAGCAGAAATTCCTTGACTGTTGGATGAGCTACCAGCAAATGTATTTTATTGTTAGACAACATATGTCTAAACTTTTTAAGACTCCTTACTACAACAAGCACGTGTTTTTCAACAAAAGAATATCTTGTTTCATAATCATGCAAAATTTGACTAAAAAATGCAATGGGCTACTCAAGTCCTTGATCATTTTGCTGACAAAGTATGGCAGAAATTGTATCAACACTACCAAACACATATAATATGAAATCTTTATTAAATTTTGGATTTATTAGTGTCAGGGTTGCTACAAGTGCCTCCTTAATCTGCTCAAAATTGTTCTTACCTTCCTTCGTCCAGCTGAACTACATGTTTTTCTTTAGCATGGTTGTGAGAGGTTGCAGCAACATTGCAATGTTAGGAATAAATCTCCTAACAAAGTTTATTCTTCCTAAAAAGCTCTGCAAACCTTTTTTGTGAGCAGGAAGTGGTAAAGCCAGAATGGCTGCAATGCATTCTGGGTCAATAGAAATACCGTCTTTTGAAACAATGTAACCCAGAAGCTTACCTTCGTGAATAGAAAAAATGCTCTTCTTTGGATTCAAAGAGATTCCATATTCTCTGCATCTCTTGAATATATGTCTAAGATGACCAAAATGTTCATTTGCATTTTGTGAGAAAATAGTGATATCATCTAAGTAAACAAGAAAAAAATTATTTATCAAACCTTGGAGAGACATATGCATTGCTCTCTGAAAGGTTGCTCCTGCGTTTGACAATCCAAATGACATCTTTCTATAAGCCATAGTACCCCACTTGGTTGTAAAGGCTGTCTTGGACTGGTCTTCCTCAACCAATATCTGGTTATAACCTGAATATCCATCCAATAATGAGAACCTTTCTGATCTAGAAATAACCTATAGTATCTACTCCATTGAAGGCAGTGAATAGTGATCTTTAAGTGAAGCTCTATTTAGATCATGAAAATCAGCGCACAATCTTATCTCTATGTTCTTCTTTCTGACAGGCACTAGATTAGATACCCAAGAAGTGTGCTTGATTGGAAATATAATTCTCCCTTCAATCAGCTTGTTTAATTCTATTTTCATCAAATGTTCTAGTTTCGGATTCAGAGGCCTTTGCTTCTATCTGACTAGTTTTGCATTAGGTTCCAGCTCAATTTTGTGTTGAGCTAACTCAGGGTTTAAACCCTTCAGATCTCCATATTCCCAAGCAAAGATGTCGCTGAATTCTTGACAAAGGGAGATAAAATCTTCTTGTTTGTCCTTTGCACAGACTTTGTCGAGCTTAAGAAGCTTGTCTTTGAATATTTCTATTGGTTCATAATGTTCCTGCTTCACTATGATGTCAGATTTATCTTTTCTAACCTAGTCATCAGTGTTGAAAATGGATTCAAGAGTTACCAAACCTTTTGGCAGTTTATTAGACTTCAATTGCATGATTTGATCACCATATTGCTGATCAAACTCAGCTTCTTCCATCAGAAAATGGACTGTTTGTTCATCACTGTCAAAAAAATTCCAGCTTACATTATTATCAGGTACTGAAGGTCTAACAACTACCTTCACATATTGCTGCACTTGCACATTATGAACTTCAGCTGGGATGTCAAATTGTGATCCCATGGCAGCAAGTTTATCAGCATGCTTATTCTGGTTTCTGGGTATTGATTGCAGATTAAATGCATTAAACTCTTCAATTAAGTCCCAAAAATGATGCTTATACAGTTTCAGCAAATCATTTTTTGTTAAATTCAGATTTCTAACCTGATTTGCTATTAATTCAAAATCACCAAACACTTGTAAATACTTAATTTTCCTTTTTCTGGCCCACTCTAAACCATGTATTAATGCTTTGTACTCAGCAACACTATTAGAGAAACTGAAAGCAAATCTAAAAGTTGAATAATTCCTATTTTTTTTAGGTGATATGAGCACTACTCCTCCCCCAACACCAATTTTACTTCTTGACCCATCAAAATACAGCTTCCAAAGTTGATCAGTTTTTTGTTCTTCCCCTTTTTCCTCCTTGACCAGATTTGGAATAATGATATCGGGCTCCTGAATCATATAAACGTCCAAACCTACTTCATCCATGAGACTGAATGGGTCAATCTCATGATTCTTGGCTACCCACTCATCTAAATTAATATCAGGTATGCCTTTTATAGGTACACTAGGGTTGAGGGTCATGGATTGATCCTCCTGATCATGGAAAGCTAGGTTTGCATTTATAGGATTTGGCATATAGGGCTCGATATGGTCTTTGGCCAAAGGTTTTGACTTAATGGTAACTCTGGTACCGTATCTAGTTCTGAAAAACATATGTGACCACTCTGATGACAGGTAACCACCTAACTTTGCAGTGAAATCTCTAGACAGACAAATGGCAAAGTAAGGTGGGAGATATATAACATAAATGTCCTGTGGTATTTGAAAATTTGGACAGGCATGCAATGTAAGGGGCAAGTCTTTGATAACTCCTACCGACTTAATGGTTGTGTCGTCTAATTGAACTACCCCTTTTGATAATGGCTCATACTCAAGACCTAACCTATCTACCAGCTGTTTGGGCATGATTGAGTTGCTAGCTCCTGAATCTATCATGCAATTATGCACTATGATATTACCAATAATCAAACTAACATAAAAGGGTGGTGGTTTTACCTCTAGAGTTGACTGTCCCTTTTTGTTGTCTGAACTGTTCACAAGAACTCTTGGTCATTCTCTGGTTGTTTCATCAGAAATGGAAAATTTGACCAAAGCTTCTTGCAGACCTTCTTTCTGCCTAGGCAAGTGTAACGCAATCAACATGGTGATGCTAACAGTCGATTTCTTCATATGATCTACAATATTAAAGGTGGGAGAACTAACCTTATGCTGGGCTTTAGGAACAACAATCTCCTTTTGCATTGGATCTAGTTGAGTTATTTGCTGCTCTTTAATAGGTTCAACTTGTTTCAGTTGTTCTTTAGCAGTCTCAGGTTGCTTCCTTGGTAAAATTTGAACATTTTGTGAAGAAGGAAGTTGTGACTACTCTCTATCAGCTACTGGAACTTGAATTTTTTGTTGAACAACTTGTTGTTTAACTTTATCATCTTGTTGTTTGTCACTTTCTGGCTGTTGTTTGTCAGAAATAGCTTGCTGTCTCAGATCTGTTGCTCTTTTCTTGGATCTTGTGTTCGCTGCAATAGATGTATCTGACTATTTTTGACCTTGTATCTGATTCACTCCGCAGAATTCATTGCCTTGCCAGTTCATCATGGCGACATCCATATCATTCTGCTACATTTGATCACTCTGATCATTTGTATCTTTTGCTGTATTTTTCGTTGCAACATATGTGCTATGTACCATCAGAGCTTGATTAATTACTCCATTCATGCAAGTAGCCTAATTGTGGGGTTGATTACATGGGTAACACCATACGTAATCGTGTGCTAAATTGTTCTGAATTGGAATGAGCTCCTTAGATGAGCTGGAAACTTGCTGATTCTGGTTGTATGGTGGCCTAGGATTGAAATTCCTATGCTATCCTTGATTGTTAGCCTAATAGGGAGGTTTGTTAGGTTGAAAAGGTGCTTGGTAAGGCCTGTAATTTTGGTTTTGTTGCCTCTTGATACTGACTAAATCATTGTTAACTATTTGCAATAATTTGGCCATCTCTTGTTGATTACCTTTTAGCTCTTGGAAGTCTGATTGTGCTGGAAAAACACTATTTTGGACAATTGGCTGATAGCCTAATGCCGGTTCGGCAGGAATTGTGGCAATAGGAGGTAAATTGATAGGCATCATGGGATGGATATCTAGAAATATGGGCATAGGCAGCCTTGGTGCAATTTTACCAACCTATATAAGGTTGTTTTCTACTCTAATAGCAATATCATAGGCTACTGGTAATGCTAGTCCTCCCATTGAATGAATCATTAAAGCTATATCACTATTTAATGACCTAAGGTAATACAAAAAAGCATGATCAGGAGTAGGTCTTACCGTTACTAGAATCCTAGTCTAGTTCGTTGAAATCCATCATCTGTTCTTGTGGTGCTCTCTTGATAGTCGTCATTTGCTCGACTAGAGATAGATGATCAGATTTGTCTGAAAATTGCTTGCTCAGTTTGTCTCCTAGATCATCCCGTGTCGTAATTGTATTAACATGCAAAACGTGAAACCATTGAAGTGCTTTGCCTTTGAAAGATGCTGCTAGCAGCCTCAATGCAACATTTTCTTGAGTAACATGTTGAACTCCACATTGCGAAGCCATATCTTTGATATGCTCTATTGGAGTTGTTTGATCTTTTCCAATGAAAAAGGGTAAACATTTTAATGCTGCAACTGGTATATCATCAGGCTACACCAGATTCAATGGCCTGGCCCCATTGAATGGTATGAACACATGCGCTCTAGCCATTGGAGTTGCCGGTGTTATGAAATTTGTAGCTTGCATAATTGGTATAGGTGAGATAGATACATAGTAGCTTGGTGAAGCTGAATGTGAGCTTTGCTGCCTTGTTGATAATCTGCCTCTCCTTTTTGATGTGTAAACTATTGGTTCCTTTCTGAAATTTGGAGAAACTGGTAGGTTTCTTGAAGGCCTTTCATATATTCTTCCTGCTATCCTTCCTCTTCTTTTTGACGAAGACAGCTGCAGATACTCGAACGAAGAAGATCTTCTTCTCATCTAAATGTTTTTCATAAGCTATTTGCTATTGATCTGCTTTGAATCTTGAACACGGATTCGCTAGGTACTTGAATATAGCTCTTCTGAAAAGCTGGTAACCTGCTGTACACACCAATGAACCTGCAAACCTTCTACTGTATTAATCTAAAAATAATGTTGAGTTACAAAATATTTCACTTTGTAGAATGCAAAGGAGAAAAACAAGAACTAGGAAAAAACAACTAAGTTTTTCCAATATATACAAAAGGCCTTCAAAAAGGCATGGAGATGGAACTAGAAGTCAACCTCAATTAGAAAATGATAACTCCAAGGCAATTTACGAGCAAGAGAAAAAAATCTTCTAAAAGAGGCTCAAACCCATGCAAAAATGAGTGCATGATGGTCCAAACTCGCTATCAAGTCATAACTAAAACATGTAGCACTCCAACTGAACTGAAAATCCCTCAAAAGGTGGGCCCAAGCATGTGAAAGCTTCCTTGTTTGTATCAATCCACCCATGCCTAACTGCAACTCCACTTTGCTTAATATTTTATGCTTGCACTAAAAATAGTTAAAATAATTAAATAATTTATACTTTATCATTTAATCATTTAACTTTACAATATTTAATGCAAAAAATAAAAATTAAGATCTATAGCAAATAGAAACCTGACTTTACAAAGTCATAGGCCCAAGAAAAATCCAAAATCCGCCACCATACTAGCATATATCTCAAGGTATGTATTAAAATAACATTGGCCTCCACTTAGCCTATATACTTTTTATCTCTAATACATTGGTTGGCCACTCAACATGTTTAAGCATTTGATTACTGCCAACCATATGTACTAGGCTTTTGAATTTAAGGTGATAGACCATGGAGGTAAAAGAAATAAAATGATAACTCAAAAATTATGGAAAAACACCCTATGTTGAATTAGGGTAGACAAAGGTGGTCGAACCCTAATCACTTAATCATTTCACACTTTTTTGCTTTCTCTGTGAGGTAAACTTTGTTGCGCTGCCATGCTTAGGGTTTGAACTTTGTGACCCCATTTGAACTATCTTCTCTTAGATTCTCTACGAGATCTGGCCTCTACTACTCATGGTAACTTTGACTTGTTGTTTTATTTGATCCATTGCTCCTTTTAATGAGGAAAAGGCCTCACTGGCCGCGGCTAGGAGATGATTATCTGATGCTTCATTTTTTGTGCTTGCTTCTATTATTGGCTGTGCTCTTTCTACTCACTGGCCGCCATGGTTTGGGTGTGGGTTTTGAGTTTAAAAGATCCTGTCAAGGCTTTGGCCATGACTTTCTTAATCTTCAATAGGCAAACAATGGTGAGTTCTTCCTCATCATTTTTCATGTTCAGGTTTGCATCATGTATGGATATTCTTTGTATTTGGCTACCTCTGTATTCTTTACTGTTACTTTTGACAAGCTCCTTACCTCTCTGCATTTTTCCTCACCAGCCCGATAGAAGGTAGAATGATTAATATATGAGCATTTTTTTATTTTTATTTTTTGTTCTGGTAATCTCTGCATGATCTTGATAAAGACCGTGGCCATGATTGATTTCACTATTTCCTCCGCGCTTTGTCTCCACTTCTGGCTGCCATGGTTTGAGCTTGGGCTATGTATCTAGAAATTTTTAAAAGAAACCTATAGGAAAACAAGATAAGTTAATCTCTATTCCCCATCCGTGCATTATTACTTTTTATCATAGAAATTAGCAGCGTTGATTCCATGAATAACCCGCCTACGAAACTTGTTTGTTTCCTAGGTTCATAATGTTCAAGCATGCAAAATGAGGTGATTTTTGATCCACCTCGAAATGTATTCCAAAGTCTCAGATAGCCAATTTGATCATCCGCCTATGTTTGCCTCACAAATACCTTTGAAACAAGTGCTCGCACGAACTTTCACTGATCATACTTCACGAAACTGGAAAAAGTGCAAAAGCTCCAAAAAAGAGCGCTCCTGCACTTGTTAAAATTTTTCCCAAGTATGAAAAGTGCAAGGGCGCCAAAAATCAGTGCCCTTGCACTTAATTGATTTTGTGACTTCGTGCAAAGGTGCTGATTTTGTGCGCCATTGCACTGAACTTTGTAACTTAGCCAATTTTTGGCTAGGGCACCCTTTTTGAGCTTGTTTGTACTTTTCACTAAATGTGCCACTTTTCATGCCCAAATTAGTTGGTTGACTTAAGTTGATTTTAAACACTTCCAGATCACTTAAAAGTGATTCTTATTCATTTATCTTCACTTCTATCTTGTTCTTCCCCTCCTTGCTTGCTGGTAGACCAAGCTCTCAGTTGGAAAACGCGTTTTTGATAAGACATTCATTTTCTTGAAATAAAATACAAAGTCATTGGATTTGTTTCAATGCCTTGTTCTCACCATTAGAGAATTCTTCATCTTCTCATGCTAGAGGTGTATGATCCTTACCTTCTCTTTTTTCACCAAACATGTCTAGGCTCTCGTTTTCCTTGCCCACGCTTGTCAAATTTTTGAAGTTCCAAGCCAAAGTGTCAGGGTGTTGATTTTGAGAGCCCTGACATCTTTTGTCAAAAATTAACTAACACTGAGGTGCAATGGCACACTTTTTCAGCGCCATTGCACCAAAGTCAAAATTCCCCCAAGTGCAAGGGCATTGATTTTCAGCGCCCTTACACTTTTCCTTGAAAAACCAAAACTATTTCACTAAGGCAAAAGCACACTTTTTTGGAGCTATTGCACTTTTTCCTGCGCTTGACCAAAAACACTTCAAATCTTTCTAGTTTCGCTCCAAACCAATTTTCATCATTTTTTCACCTCATTTTCTATGTCTCGACATTTGTATCATGCTTTCTTGACATTGTTTTCTCGCTTCACGCTTCCCAATGCTATTTTTTTGCTAGCATCTTTTGATTCACCATCCTTGTAGTTTCTCTCCAGATTTAATCAAGTGATCTTGAAGGTGACATTTTCCAATCCAGTGAACTATCCCAGATCTACAAAGAAGCTACCATGCAATAGGTGCAAGAAAATTCATTCATCCGCCAGAAGGCCGATCACAAGAATTCACACCATTGTGAATTACACCGTTGGTCCGGATAAAAAAGTTCACACAGGAGACCAGGAAGAAATATGAAGACTCCGCGCCCAAGCAAGGAACCATGAAGATCCCCGATCTCCCACTGTTGAACATTTTGATGCTTCCCTTTATGCATCTTGTAAATATTTTTTGACATCTTAAATGTCTTTTTGTAAAGTGTAATTACATGAAAAATATGAGACGTAACTTCTCAAATATAAATTACACTTAGTTAGATTAGGGTTTCCTATTTTTTCTCACCTAATTCCCTAAATTTACTCATCTCTCTTTTCTATATATATGAGAGATTTATATTGTAATAGTTACCTTTTGACATTTTGCAATGAAGTGCTGCCCCTTTGAAACACGCATTGAAAATTTGTGTTCAATATTGTGAAATTGAATTTAATCAATAAAGAAGGAAGTTGCATGCTAGACTTTGTGTTGGAATCGATTCTCTTTGGATTTGAGTAAGATTGGTGGTGATTAGTGAATGGTACTTGAAGGTCTTCAAGTAATTTATGTAAACTTTGTGATGCATCTATTATTTGGATTTAATTTTATGTGTGGATGTTTTGGTTGAAAGATCTACAAGACTTTGTGCTTGTAATCATTCATGCGGTTCGAGGAATTGCTACATCTAAGAAGGCTTTGTGCTTCTAATGAGACAAATGAGAATTTTGTAGATCCAGCATTGAAAAGGCTATGGAACGACTTTGTGCCTTCGTGAGTTTTCCCTTTTTCTTTTACTTTGTTATTATAAATCACATATGGTATCTCTACGCTTTGCTTTGACAAGATAGAGATATTGGCATTACTGCTTTTTGTTAAGTTTCAAGTTATCAAATCTAGAGCTTTCCATTGTGAAGCATTGTAAACATCTTCTCTGAAAAAAGGGAGAAGTATGAATGTAACACACCCCCCTCATTTCATGAGTATAGTGTACATTTTGTCAGTATTTCGTTAAGTTTACTATAGCTTCTATTAGTAGTAATAAGGGCGCCTCCCCTTTCTAAGACGAGAGAATTTATCTCGCATAGCTGTGGCTGAAGTCTAGATAGCATAATCTGTTGAAAAGTTGATTACATTATTTTCACCCAACATACTTGACTCCACCATGAATACAAGCTTTTTGAGAGTTATGTGAGACCAAGCCGCCATCATTGGTGATGTGTTTGATTTTTTTCATTTTCTCTATGGTCATAGCCTCCTCAAGCATGTCTGATATTTTCCTTGAACCCCTCTGTGATCCTCAGTGTATTGAATATTTTTATATTTATGCTTCTCTGTTTATATTGTCATGGCAAAACTTGTGATATTTGATACAAACTAAAAGTCGTCAACTGTCTTTCTGGGTATTTGAAGAATAAGCTGAGTGTTCTACGAAAAAGGTCTATCTTGTCCTCCAAACCAACACAGTAATTGTTATTCTTGGCAATTTATGACTTGACTGAAAATGAGTTGAATGGTGGTTATTTTAAAATCCATTACGAGACTAGCATGACCTTTGATTAGCAGAAACTAAGCTCCTTCACAAGCTTGACTATTCTTTGTGGTCCCTAGCCACCATTATTCTGGGTTTTTACTATGTAAGGCCGCCATGAAAAATATTTGGGTTTCTCTAAAGTTTACTGGGTATCTAAGCTTGAGCTGAGTGTTTTGCAAACCCCCAAGTGGGTATTTCATTCTTAACTAAAAATAATATATGTAACCTGCACCTTTTTAAAAATTCTTATGAGACCATTGTTGAGTTCGAATATATCATGGCTCCTCTGGATCACACACCATTTCTTTGAAATAGATTCCCTCTTGGCAACAAAATGAAGAGTTGTTTGGCCATTTATCTTTGACTTGAACAATAATTGAAAGTGAAACTTCCATGGGCAGATTGGTATGTTTGCAAAAAAATTGAGCATTCTGTTGGCATAAATATTACCTTTATCAATGTTCATTTTATTACACTTTAAGCAAGCGACACTCTCCACTAACAAACCTTAACCACGAATGTATTGTCTTCAATTGAGTTATCTAAGATTTGCATGTAGTTGTCTTTTTGTGACTGAAAGTGAGATCTTGTTATGATGCACCAGTTGTTATGTTAAAAGGAAACCTTGTTCACTTTATGGCTGTAATGCAAATATTTGAAAATACTTCATTATTTCTGTTGTCATCCCTTTTTGCACTCCATATCCTACTCAAAAAATTTTAATGCAGAAGCATAACACTGTTTCCTGTGAAAGAATTCCTACAACAGCAAAAGAGAGCCATACCAGTATACAATAGCCTCAAAACATAACATAAATTATTCATGAGTAGGTTGTTGCTTGATACTCTATTTCTGCCCATTAACTGCCCCTCTTGATATACTCATTGATCTCATTCATGGCATGACCATCCTGTTGAAAATATTGTCCTGTGTATGGCTTTGATGATTGAAGAACTGCTGACCCTCTTATCATAGTAACTTTCCAATGCATGTCAGTGTTACCTATTTTTCACTACCACCTCAAACAAGTAGAGCTGAATTGTAAATTCAGGCCAAGGTACACAAGTTGCTTAAAAATTTCTGTTAAAGTACTCATATCGTGCATTGATTTATTACAATGTAAATTTCAGTAATATTGTGCAAAAACGCTTCAAAAATGATATCATAAGTTTGCATAATTTTTGTTGTTTCTACTCATAATGTACGAACCAAAATCCAACACAAGTTGTGGGAGTAACTCATTTTGATTTTTATAATCAAATAAGGGGTGCATGAGCAAAACAAAATTATACAACTAAATATAGAGAAAGAATAGGGTAGAAAGTGATTCATCATTGCCTGGAATGATGAATCATTGATAGTTGAGGTTTTCAGTTGTGACGCCAGCTCCAGCTCCGTGTACCTGCAAGTTTGAGGGAAATGTTGTTAGAGCAATGTGGATCAAATCCTATCATATGCCTATGCTACCAACAGGAATATAAGATACAGTCAATCGGGCATCCATCAGATGATTACGCAAATTCAAAGCAGCATAAGGAAAAGAGAAAGCTTTCAGTTTCTTTTATTTTGCTAACAAGTTTGTTCACTGTGCAGGAGCAGGTTCATTATGTTCGTGATCATTTTATCAAATATGTGGAGTAAAATAGGCTCCCACAAGGGTTGAGCCCGGCATATCAAATAGGACACTCTCAGGTGACACATGAGAGTTCTTAAATATTTTCAAAACAATCATCAAAGGAGCTGCTAAAACTAAGCAGATAGTAAAAGAGTAGCCTTTATTTCAAAAAGATTCATGAAAAGCAGTTTGAACATACAACATAATTTTTCTCTTCATGATAGGAAAGGATCAAACAGTGTGAGAATTCATAGATTTCATTGATATTTTGTTTCAGCTCTACTTTGCATTCTCAATATACATCTAAATGAAGTATAGAGCCACTTTAAATTGAAGAGAAATAGAGTCTTCATGACATATAGGAAATGAAGCTTGATGATTACCATAACATTATGGAATCCAGTGAGATACACACAGTGAGCAATGTAAACAAAAAGAGCATTATTGTGGAATAATGCACTTTGGTTTCAGTAAATTTCAGTGATGCCAGTCATCCTCTTTGCCGAATATGACAGTCAAGTTTCTACAGTGTCTATTAAGGGTGCATAATCTATGGAGAAGCTGGTGAGCTGATAGAGTCCCAATGACTGTCATGCACAATGCAGGTCTATAGTCCATAGAGATGAAATCAGTCATAGCCATGCTTTGCGTAAAGACAATATTCTTGAAGGAAACTACAAATGCTTAGAAAATCATGGAGGCCGCGCTTGAAGAAGGTTATTTTTTTTTAACAATATATAAACCTCGGTGGTACTCATGGTGGTGCTCAAGGAAATCAACATACCCATATGGATGAAAATGTAGCCACGACTTATTTAAGTGTGGGATCATTGAAATAAAATGAATAAAAGTTTTTTTTTTTTGTGTTGTTGATGCTATACATAAAATGGGTATTTAAATCAATGCTGGCTACAATCTACAAAAAAAAGAACCAACGGTAAAGAGGGGAACATGTTTACCAGTATGATAGGCCACGCCTGAAGAGGGTTATTTTTCAACCCATGACAACATTTTGAGTTAACACAAGGTGCAAATTGAGGTCATACTAGCTGAGGCCTGCAATGGGTCTCTCTTATTTTTGAAAAATGATACATGATGGCCTACATGGTGGTAGGGTCAGCCGGCCAAAGTGACTCACAAACTCGTGATGAAATATTAGCTACAGGTAAAGCCGCGACCTGTACATGGTCAGTTTTGACAAGAAAAAGCACAAAGGCCACAATGAATGATCCATACGTAATGTGAGCCTAAACTTAGAAGGAGACCAACAAAAGCACAAATATGGAAGCCACGACCTATGATCTATTTCATGAATTCTAAGCACCAATAGTAGAATGAAGACAGGAAGAAGTAATTACAGTTATTTTTTTGCTTTTATTAAAGCCCGTTTGAAGCTCTACCCACAAATAGAGGAAAGCCACAAAGGAAAACCATTTACGAAGTACTCACCAACACGAGGTCTGTGCGAAGAGGTTCACCAACAATAAAGGCAGAAACAATGATGGGTCCCTGAAACTCACACAAAATCTTCCAAGTTTTCATGGTGGCTTGAAGTAGAACATTATCAATAGGGATGGAGAGCAACAATCGACCAACAGTAGACAAAATCTGAAGTCTTCAGGCTTTCCAAGCTTCGGATCCTTCATGGCAACATGAACACAATAAGAGGGGTGCGCACAAAAAATCCTGTGTGTGGAGATTACTAGAAGGAGAAAGAATGTTAGGGTGTAGAGGTCGAACCCTAGTGTTCAGCATGGCGGCACAGGGAGGTGAAGCTTCCACAGGAAAAAAAAAAAACAATGCAAAGTGAAGTATGGAATAGTTTTGGGTGTTTTGATACCTTTTTAGGATTTCATGCCCTAATTCGACCAAGTCATGTGATTTTTATCACATTTTTATTCAAAGTTTTATTCCTTTATCAATGTCAAAGCTGTGGACATGTAGGGTGGGTATTAGGTTTTAGAAAGGTTATTATTTCAACCTCTAATGTAATGTTTGCATTATACAATGTAGGTTAGTTAATTTAATGACAAATTATAGGTCATTTAATTAACTAAGCTATGAAATGCAAGCATAAAACATTAAGTAAAGATATAAATTAAAATATTCATGCCTTACATTATTTTTTGTAAAGTTGATAAATAAAAATGATAGAATATAAATCATTTAATTTATTTAACTATCTCAAATACAAGCATAGAATATTAGGCAAAGTGGAGTTTCTATTTTTACTTGGGTGGATTGACACAAATGAGGTGATTTTCACATGCTTGGGCCCACCTTTTCGGGGATTTCCAGTTCAGTTCAGGTGCTGCATGTTTCAGTTATGACTTGACAGTGAGTTTGGACCATCATGCGCTCATTTTTGCATGATTTTGACTCCTTTTTTTAGAGATATTTGTTGTTGCTCGTATTTGGCCTTGGAGTTATCACCCTCTCTTGGAGTTTGACTTTCAGTTCTTTTTCCATGCCTTTTGGAAAGGCTTTTGTATATATTGAAAAAACTTAACTGTTTTTTCTCAGTTCTTGTTTTTCTCCTTTGCTCTCTGTAAAGAGAATTATTTGTAACTCAACATTTTTTCAGATTAATACATAGCAGGTTTTATAGGTTACACTCAGTTTTAGCTTTGATTTTTTCCTTTTATCTTCTCAATAGTGTTAGGTTTTTCCTTCAAGCTTTCAAGCATCATTGTTGTGTTTGATTTCGGTCGAATTATATTGTGTTTCAGCATTGAAACCTTTATCTTTCTGTCTCAATCATAAATATATGTATGCATTCATTTTAATTCATAGGTCATACAATGAGTTCATATTTTAAAAACTATTTTCTTAATTGTGAGAACACTGTTCTTTTCCTTTGAAAGAAGATAGTTTCATGAGCCTTTGTATGAAGCATTTATATGAGTTCAAACTGTTCAAATTTTGATGTGCAAATTAGATATTTCGAGAATCAATTGTGAACCAAACTCCCTTTTAGATCATCATTTTCAGGTGCAAGCATCACCATTTTTTAAAAATTTCATAGTTCTGCATTCAGGTTAAATATTTTTATCCTTTTTCCCTACAAGTTACCCAAGTATTAATCAGAAAAATTCATAGGAACCAGCCTAGAATCTGGAGGTCTAATTCCTTATAGGACACCCACAGCTTGGAATTAGTTCCAATGTTTCAATAGATTGCTGGATTTAGTTATTCAAGCATACGGGTGCAATCTGAATTGACAACAATTTTTGGCACGCCCGGTGGGACTTTAAAGCACACTTCAGAGAAAGAATTCAAAGTTGCAGGCTGCAGTTCTGTTATATAGAACAACTTTTTACCTTTCAGAGGCGACTATACTTGGCGACTTCGATCATTTTTACTGGTTTTAGCAAATCCAGTGCTGGTACATTTCAAACACAAGCTTTATTTTTGATTTCCAGCCGTTATATGAATAAAGATGTCATGTTTTCATAGTCAGCATGTATACCCACCTCCATACTATAAAAACACTACCAACCAATCCCCCTATAAGCCATATCAGGCCGATCATGCTGCTGATTTTATTCCAAACAACCATGCAACAACAGCATGTCAGCATGCTCAACATGCTTACCTCCCACCCATCCCTGCTCAGCCTTCATGTCAAAATTTATATGTCCAAAATCAACTCCAAGAAGTCAAAAATATGAAAGGTAGCATGAACGCCACCAAGGATATATTGTTAAACATCACCAAGCAAATAGAAGAGTATAAAAGGCAAGAGGAGTTTGACATGCAGCAACAAGAGTTAGACTATCAGACCTTTCTTCATGAGCAGGAAATGGAAATACAAAGAAGACAATTTGAAGAAAAGCTCAGAAGGGAGTTAGCTGTATAGGAGGAGCAGATCAAGTTTTTGCTTGCTCAAAAGCATGATATCCAAATAGCTCCTCACTTCACAAATCAATCTCAAGAGGAAGAACTTCCAAGGTATGAAACCCCAAATTTTATAGCTTTTCATCTTTCGCAAGTAGAGGAAAATAATCTAGTACAGCCCAATGAAGTTACAGAGCAACCGATTGACCAGGAGACTTTGCTCCTCATGGAGCAGATCAGAAACGTAAACCCATTACGTTTAGCGTTGGAGGTTTACAAATTAGAGCAGCAAAAGAAGGAACAGGAGCAGGAAGTTATTGCTACTTGTGAAGAGTCCCCAACTCAAAATTACTGTATTACAGATGAAGAGGATATTGGTTCAAACTTACAGCTAAACCCCTTGGATTTTGAACCATTTGAAAAGTTTTCTAATACTGTTTATGATAGGAATGAAAACAAAATGCAGCAATTACCAGTCAAAAATCTTCATTTGCAGCGACATGATGCCCAAGCTTCATTTGAGAAAGCACCGTACAAAGAGGAACAATTGGTTTATTTGTTTGATAAATTACCTGGTTTTATTGATCAAGCTGAAGAGAGCTCACATGAGCCTGATTTACCAGTTAATTTGGAACACTCAGAAGATATTGTGGAGCATGATGTACTGCTGGTTCGAGATGAGATTGAGGTTCATGAACATGTGAATCAGCAAGAGGAAATTTCTGCTTTGGAGGTTAGTGAAAATGATCTACATAAAGCTTCCCGAATTGAACAAGCAAGCGGATCAGAATTTATGTTTCAAAAGGATCTTCTTAAATCTAAGGTAAGATCTCTCATGCCGCAAAGTAACGAAGACTATGAAGAAGCCCTGTTTTGGAATGACCTTGAAATATTTGTTTTAGGCTTAGATGAGAAACGAGAACAACTTGAGCATGTTCATGTCAAGGAAATTAAAAGTGAAACACAGATTTTTTTTTATTTTTTTAATGAAGTTCCTCAATTTATTGATGAAAATGAAGATATCACATCCGTAACAACACCTATGACTGATATGGAGCAAATAAATGATAGAACTCATCTAGATTTAAACCACAATCATAAGTTAGATGATAACGTGTTTTCAGGTATCATAGAGGTTTTTTGTTCTAACATAGATGATAAGTTATGATCATGTGAGCCAGTAGCATGTAATTAGCTTGTTCAAGCCAAAGAAGAAAACACTCTTCCATTATGTGCATATGAACCAACTCAATCAGAATAGTTTAAGAGTGAAACAACATCTTTGGAGGCAGAAAATCTTACACTGCAAATGGAGCAGCCTAATCAGCAAGATCAGGAGATAGTGGTGTATAAGCATGAAGGCATCAGTGAGAGGCCAAGTTTTATCATCACAAAGGGATGCCCGATCAGGCATCTTTCCAAGATTGAGAATCCAAGCATACCCAATGCAATTTCAGTAAACAAACAATAGATTCAACTTGTCCAATCTTTCCAAACCAGCAGTTTGGTTGACCAAAACTAGAGGGTGAGTGAGTTTGTTTACATTATTTATGAAGAATTGCAGCAGTTTATCAAAAATCTTCTTGTGCTGCATATAGTATCAGCTGTTCGTGAATATGTGAGTCAACATTTGTTATTAAGGAAGGGTAGCTATTTCTCACAACCAGTGAATGGTCATGTTTGAACACTACCGCTACTGGGTAGTGTAGTGTAGAATAGATGTTTTAGTTTCAGTATGTTTTCAATAAGTGCTCATTGCACTTTAGTTTCTTTCAATATTGTTTCGCTTTCAATAAAGTGCAGTCACTGCATTGGGGTTTCAGATTCTATCATAAACAGAGTTGCAGTAGTTTCCTTCAGTTTGTTCGTGTGAGCTGCGTTACAGAGTTTTTCAGAGGAAGTTAAGAACAAGAATAGACTCCATACCCAATGGATAAGCTACATAACTGGTCTATGGTGTTTAGCAGGCAAACACTCCACAGAGGTCACCAATTTGTTACCTATTTTTCACTACCAGCTCAAATAGGTAGAGTTGAATTGTAAATTTAGGTCAAGGTACACAAGTTGCTTAAAATTTTCTGCTAAAGTACTCATATCGTGCATTGATTTATTACAATGTAAATTTCAGTAATATTATGCAAAAATGCTTCAAAAATTATATCATAAGTTTGCATAATTTTTGTTGTTTCTATTCATAATGTACGAACTAGAATCCCACACAAGCCATGGGAGTAACTTGCTTTGATTTTTATAATCAAATAAGGGGCACATGAGCAAAAGCAAATTATACAACTGAAAATAGAGAAAGCATAGGGTAGAAAGTGATTTGTCATTGCCTAGAATGACGAATCGTTGACAGTTGAGGTTTTCAGTTGTGACACCAGCTCCAACTCCAGCTCTGTTTCCAGTTTCAGCTCTAGCTCCGTGTACCTGCAAGTTTGAGGGAAATTTTGTTAGAGAAATGTGGATCAAATCCTATCATATGCCTACGCTACCAACAGGAATATAAGATACATTCGATCAGGCATCCATCAGATGATTACGCAAATTCAAAGCAGCATAAGGAAAAGAGAAAGCTTCCAATTTCTTTTATTTTGCTAACATGTTTGTTCACTGTGCAGGATCAGGTTCATTATGTTCATGATCATTTTATCAGTTATGTGGAGTAAAACTGGCTCCCACAAGGGTTGAGCCCGGCATATCAAATAGGACACTCTCAGGTTACACACGAGAGTTCTTAAATATTGTCAGAACAGTCATCAAAGGAGCTGCTGAAACTAAGCAGATAATAAAAGAGTAGCCTTTATTTCAAAAAGATTCATGAAAAGCAGTTTGAACATACAGCATAATTTTTCTCTTCATGATAGGAAAGGATCAAGCAATGTGAGAATTCATAGATTTCATTGATATTTTGTTTCAGCTCTACTTTGCATTCTCAATATACATCTAAATGAAGTATAGAGCCACTTTAAATTGAAGAGAAACAAAGTCTTCATGACATATAGGAAATGAAGCTTGATGATTACCATAACATTATGGAATCTAGTGAGATACACACAATGAGAAATGTAAACAAAAAGAGCATTATTGTGGAATTTACAGTAAGGTTTGAATACATTATTATGAGCTCAAGGTAGCTACAGGACAACAAGCATCAAGATGGTGACACCACTTGAGCAAATCAGAGGCAATTTTTGTTTCATGACAGTCCATGAATAACAATGATACTTATATATACCTACATGAAGAAGTGATAATCACAAGGATCCATGACTATCAAATATGGAAGGAAGTTAAGGAAAAACATAAACTCCAAGACAGATTTCAGAAAAAATGTTCTATGCTTTCATTATAACTTCATCAATACAACAAACATAAATATTATTTACAGCAGGAGTCTAATGCACTTAGGTTTTAGTAAATTTTAGTGATGCTAGTCATCCTCTTTTCCGAATATGATAGTCAAGTTTCTACAGTGTCTATTAAGGGTGCATAATCTATAGAGAAGTTGGTGAGTTGATACAGTCCCAATGACTGTCATACACAATGTAGGTCTACAGTCCATAGAGATGAAATCAGTCATAGCCATGCTTTGCGTAAAGACAATATTCTTGAAGGAAACTACAAATGCTCAGAAAATCATGGAGGCCACACCTGAAGAAGGTTATTTTTTTTTAACAATATATAAACCCCGGTGGTACTCATGGTGGCGCTCAGGAAAATCAGCATACCCAGATGGATGAAAATGTAGCCATGACTTATTTAAGTGTGGGATCATTGAAATAAAATGAATAAAAGTTTTTTTTTTTTGTGTTGTTGATGCTATACAGAAAATGGGTATTTAAATCAATGCTGGCTACAGTCTCCAAACAAAAGCACCAATGGTAAAGAGGCGAACATGTTTACCAGTATGACATGCCGCACCTGAAGAGGTTTATTTTTCAACCCATGACAACATTTTGAGTTAACAAAAGGTGCAGATTGACGTCATACTAGTTGAGGCTTGTAATGGGTCTCTCTTATTATTGAAAAATGATACATGATGACCTACATGGTGGTAGGGTCAGCCGGCCAAAGTGACTCACAAACTTGTGACGAAATATTAGCTACAGGTAAAGCCGCGGCCTGTACATGGTCAGTTTTGACAAGAAAAAGCACAGAGGCCGCAATGAATGATCCATACGTAATGTGAGCCTAAACTTAGAAGGAGACCAACAAAAGCACAAATATGGAAGCCAGGCCTATGATCTATTTCATGAATTCTAAGCACCAATAGTAGAATGAAGACAGGAAGAAGTAATTACAATTATTTTCTTTCTTTTATTAAAGCCCATTTGAAGCTCTACCCACAAATAGAGGAAAGCCACAAAGGAAAACCATTTACGAAGTACTCACCAACACTAGGTCTATGTGAAGAGGTTCACTAGCAATAAAGGCAGAAACAATGATGGGTCCCTGAAGCTCGAGCAAAATCTTCCAAGGTTTCATGGTGGCTCGAAGTAGAACATTATCAACAGGGATGGAGAGCAACAATCGACCAACAGTAGACAAAATCTGAAGTCTTCAAGATTTCCAAGCTTCGGATCCTCCATGGCAGCATGAACACAATAAGAGGGGTGTGCACAGAAAATCCTGTGCGTGGAGATTACCAGAAGGAGCAAGAATGTTAGGGTGTAGAGGTCGAACCCTAGTGTTTAGCATGGCGGTGCAGGGAGGTGAAGCTTCCATATTTTTATCACATTTTTATTCAAACTTTTATTCCTTTATCAATGTCAAAGTCATGGACATGTAGGGTGGGTATTAGGTTTTAGAAAGGTTATTGTTTCAACCTCTAATGTAATGTTTGCATTATACAATGTAGGCTATTTAATTTAATGATAAATTATAGGTCATTTAATTAACTAAGCTATGAAATGCAAGCATAAAACATTAAGTAAAGATATAAATTAAAATATTCATGCTTTATATTATTTTTTGTAAAGTTGATAAATTAAATGATAAAATATAAATCATTTAATTTATTTAACTATCTCAAATGCAAGCATAGAATATTAGGTAAAGTGGAGTTTCTATTTTTACTTGGGTGGATTGACACAAACAAGGTGATTTTTGCATGCTTGGGCCCACCTTTTCAGGGATTTCCAGTTCAATTCGGGTGCTGCATGTTTCAGTTATGACTTGACAGTGAGTTTGGACCATCATGCGCTCATTTTTGCTTGATTTTGACTCCATTTTTCAGAGATATTTGCTTCTGCTCTTATTTGGCCTTGGAGTTATCACCCTCTCTTGGAGTTTGACTTTCAGTTCTTTTTCCATGCCTTTTGGAAAGGCTTTTGTATATATTGAAAAAACTTAACTGTTTTTTCTCAGTTCTTGTTTTTCTCCTTTGCTCTCTGTAAAGAGAATGATTTGTAAATTAGCATTTTTTCAGATTAATACATAGCAAGTTTTACAGGTTATCCTCAATTTTAGCATGGATTTTTTCCTTT
Source organism: Sequoiadendron giganteum (assembly GCA_007115665.2). Taxonomy (NCBI): domain Eukaryota; kingdom Viridiplantae; phylum Streptophyta; class Pinopsida; order Cupressales; family Cupressaceae; genus Sequoiadendron; species Sequoiadendron giganteum. Next base: position 827,073,519 of record CM021101.1, on the reverse strand, counting down.
TATCTTCTCAATAGTGTTAGGTTTTGCCTTTAAGATTTCAAGCATCATTGTTGTGTTTGATTTCGATCGAATTATATTGTGTTTCAGCATTGAAACCTTTATCTTTCTGTCTCAATCATAAATATATGTATACATTCAAGTTTAATTCATAGGTCATACAATGAGTTCGTAT
>CM021101.1:827025277-827073247 GCA_007115665.2 Sequoiadendron giganteum | reverse complement strand
GTTCAAACTGTTTAGATTTTGATGTGCAAATTAGATATTTCGAGAATCAATTGTGAATCAAACTCCCTTTTAGATCATCATTTTCAGGTACAAGCATCACCATTTTTTAAAAATTTCATAGTTCTGCATTCAGGTTAAATATTTTTATCCTTTTTCCCTACAAGTTACCCAAGTATTAATCAGAAAAATTCATAGGAACCAGCCTAGAACCTGGAGGTCTAATTCCTTATAGGACACCCACAGCCTGGAATTAGTTCCAATGTTTCAACAAATTGCTGGATTTAGTTATTCAAGCATACGGGTGCAATCTAAATTGACAACAGTCAAATTCCAATTCTCACTATCTAATGCATAAGTAATGTCCTATGGTGAATAAACCTCTAAAAACAACAACATTACTAGTAGTCAAGATTGTTCTTATTATGCTGAGTTAAAATTAAGGAATGATAAAATCAACACTCCTTAGATAATGACTATCAACAAAGAACCTGTAACGTTCATCTGATTGGTATCCATACCTTCTGGGATCTCTCATTAAATCAATTCCAAAACTCCATGAAATAGCTTAGTGCTGATATTCTGTGAGTCGCTCTTCAATATAAAGAGGCTCGATACTTCATTTAGATGTAATGTAAAATACAAAGTAGAGCTGAAACATAATATCAACGGAATTGGTTAGTTCTTCATGTTATTTATCTGAATCTCTTTGAAATAAGGCTGCTCATTTGATTATTTCTTAGTTTCAGCAGCTCTTTTGATGACTGTTGTGACAATATTTTGAGATCTCTCGTATGTAACTTGAGAGTGTGTCCTCCTTGATATGCCAAGCTCAACCCTTGTGGGAGCCCGTTTTACTCCACATATCTGATGAATTGATCACAAACATAATGAACCTGTTCCTACACAGTGAACAAACATGTTAGCAAAATAAAAGAAAGTGGAAGCTTCCTCCTTTCTTTATGTTGTTTGAATTTTTGTAATCATCTGATGGATGCCTGATCGATTGTATTCTATATTTCTGTTGGTAGCGTAGGAATACAATAGGATTTGATTCGCATTGATCTAACAAAATTTCCATCAACTTGCAGGTATGCTGGAGCTGGAGCTAGAATTATCATCACAACTGAAGACCTCAATTTGTCAACGATTCGTCATTCCAGGCAATGATGAATCACTTTCTACCCTATGCTTTCTTTATTTTCAGTTGTATAGCTTACCTTTGCTCATGCACCCTTTATTTGATTGTAAAAATCAAATTAAGTTACTCCCATAGCTTGTGTGGGATTCTGGTTGTACATTATGAATAAAACAACAAACATTATGCAAACTTATGATATCATTTTGGAATTTTTTTTGCATAATTTCACTAAAATTTACACTGTAATGAAACTATGCACAGTAATGAGTATTTTAGCAGAAATTTTTGAACAACTTGTGTACCTTGGCTTGAATTTACTGTTCATCTCTACCTATTTGAGCTGGTAGTGAAAAATAGGTAACAGTCATCATCGGTGCAAATATCCCCTTTGATGCTTGTACTAACTTCCAACATTTCAAAATTTCAATGATGATAAACAAGCATAATATAGCTCTCAAAATGACAATTTTGCATGGTTAATATAGATTGCATTTATGTTAGTTCTACATCAGCATTATAGATTTTCCAACATTGGAAAAGCATCAAAGACAACATATCTCTCTAACAAAGGATTGAGTGCATTTGACATTACCAAAAAATTCATATCATTCATTTCAATTGCATTATCATTTTTCATATCATCTAATCCATTTAAGTTCCATTATCATTTTTCATATCATCTAATCCATTTAAGTTGCATTATCATTTTTCATATCATCTAATCCATTTAAATTGCATTATCATTTTTCATATCATCTAAACCATTTAAGTTGCATTATCATTTTTTATATCATTCATTCATTTAAGTTTCATTATCATTTTCATATCATTCATTCACTTAAATTGCATTTCCATTTTCATATCAAACATTAAAAGCGTCTTATCTTTTTTCATATCACGTCATTTATTTAGATTGCATTTTCATATCGTCCATACATTTAAAATCATAATCATTTTTCATCACACGGTCATTTTCAAATCATCTATACATCCATTTACAAAGCATTTAGAAATAATCATCATCATACATCCATGCATTAGATTATACATGTGAGCATCAGAAAAATATAAAAAATATACAAAGCATTGAATAATCATTTTGCATCCATTTCATATAGCATTAAAACATCATTCAATCACTATCTATACTATCACATGACATAATCGTATCATAGGCATCCATCATATAAACATACATCCATCATAAGTGCATACATCAGAGGTCATCACATCATAATCATTATTCATTTGAGTCATAAACATCATCATCACTATCATATCATATGTGTAGACACCTAAAATTGTCCATGTCATAATATTACCTAGTCGATACATGACCTTTTAAGAAAACTTGTTATATTTTACCCTAGGTCATTACATTATCCCACTTATGCCATTTATTCCACTTAATCACCTTCCCAATTAATTACATAAATCTCATTTATTTAATTAATTCCCCCTTTACATGTCTCAAAGTAATTCAAATTAAATATTTGAATTAATCCCTCACTTATTGTCACATTTCAACATGTGTCACATGACTACAACTCTTCACATGCACAAATAATTTAGATAAGTCAAATCTAGCTTGGAGATCAGTTTGCTTTGCTTTCTTATTTTCATTTCATGCTAGTTTGTGCTCTAGTGTGCTAGTTAGGATTTGATATCTTATTGTTTTAGTTTTTATATTTGATTTTTCCTAACTACATTGGTGAACCTGATGTGAACCCTTTGATCTAGCTTTTTTTTTGTAGGTTTTGTTAACTTTTTGTTGCAGATCTGCCAATTTTTGGACAAAACCTCAAGTTTTACAAATTTTATCATATCTTCCAAATGGCTACACATTTTTCTACAAAATTTTCACAGAAGCTTACAAATCATCTCAAGGTACTACAGCAAAAAAATTGAGGGATTATCACCATTTTAATAGGGGTCTATGTTTTACAAATTTAATTTAGAGGTCAAATACAATGCGAAAAAAAATCTGATCTTTGTTTTCTGTAGGTTTTTCATAAATCCTCATTTATGGGTGCAAAATAGGGAATTTTTTGAACTTCTTTACATTTCTGGAAAGCTCGCAAAAAATTAGGAGGGGTTTCTTCTTTGATTTTTTAATTTTTCAGATTAATAACATCTTCAAATAATCAAATCTAATTCGTTTATGTTAAAAACATGTATCTGAAATTGCAATTTTCTGATGAGCTTATTTTTTTTTATGGTTGCATTATAATATCATTTTTTTGATTTTGTAGGTGATCATAAGGAGCTTTAGTAGCAGAAATATTAGTCATACACAATAGATTGGAAAGTGAATTTTTTTGGGTGCACTCATTCTATTATCTTTATCTCTCATTTAATCAATCAATCTTTTTTGCAAAACACTTCAATTTGGGGCTTTATAATGAACATCTTGTTTGCAATCACATTTTGAAATTGGGCTTAAAAAGAATCATTGTCTTCCATCACACATTTTGACTTTGGGTTAAAAATAACAAGTGTTTGAATTGTTTTACACACATTTCAATTTTCTAAAGGGAAATTAACAATTGCGAGTGTGAATCAAGTGTGTGTGTGATAAAAAACACCTCACTTAGTTCGCTTTTGTCATACCCTTCATAGGAGGCCTACTAGGGGATTTCATCACCCTTAGGGATGACCTCAATCAAGGTGTGAATTGAAAGACACGCCTATTTGGGATTTAAAATCTTGTCACTCTTGGCTAAGCCCCAAAGAACTTTATACCTTTGGGAAGTTAAGGTGAAGGGTGGGTTACCCCTTTCTCCTGACTGTATGGCAGGATTTTTCTTTCAAATTATCTCTAATAAACCTCATGCTTCCTAGCTTAAGACCTAATTGGCCATACCGACTTGACTAGTTCTAGCACTTGTTGATGTGTCTTCTTCAAGTGCATGCCTAATCATCACATTCATAATTTCAAATTCAAACTTGCTTATGTGTCTTGCGTGTATGATTCATGTGTGTACATGTGTAATCATTTGTTTGAAAATTTCTATATCAAGCTATAAACACCAACACATAAAAATATCATTCTAATCATTCTAACCATCCTTTTTCTAATCACATTCCAATCAACCTCATCTTAATCAATCCAAGTCATCTAATCGAATTATTCTGCATCATCATCATCACCCTAATCTTAGGGAATCACTTTCTAAAATGGTCCTAATCCTTAACAATCTTAGTAACAAGCCCAAGGTCATACTTAGAGGAGCCCCTTCACCTAATCATGAAGATAATCCAAAACCATATGTCTTCCAAGGTGGGTCAAACTTTGCTCCCATTGATGATGAGAAATTTGTAGATCCTAGTGATGATGAAAAATTTGGAGAAATCTTAGGTCACCTTAATGATACTATTGACAAGGGAAACACCACCCTAAGTTTGGAATCATACACCATTCCATCTACTAGTCCTCCATCACCATATAATAAAATGCCTATCTCAAAGCATGCTAGTCCTATACCAATACCAACATCCAACTTCTCAAGCTCTAATCCATCAACCAAAGAATCCTTTAACGATTTTCTCCAAAGACTACTAGCACAGAAATATCATCCACATGTCAAGCACCCATTAATGAGTTTAACAACGAACCTTTGAATGCTATGCCTATTCTTCCAACTCCATCATGCGGTCCACAACCTATTGATCTTATATGTCTAAGTCAAGTTCCATCATGCCCTCATTCCATTGATCATAAAGAGCATACCAAGCCTCTTCTAGAGCCTCCCACTTCCATTTCCACTCGAATCCAAGAGCTATGTCAAGAGCATTATCCTAAGCATGAGGAAACATTAACCTCTCATTATAATCAAGATCTAGGCCCTTATAATGATCCCACTCATAACATACTTGGTCCTATTCATGATGAAGCTTCCCTCTATGATCTAGATCCTACCTATGATCAAGAAGGCCATGATGATCCTCTTAGCCAACTCTATGCATTCCATGGTCAAGAGGCTATCACTTCACCTATAAATGAGAAATAAACCTCCATTTCTCCTATAGACCCCCTACCTAGTCCTATCCATGATCCCACATTATCCACTTGTCATGATGAGAACATGCCTCCCAAGTAAATGTAGAAGATCAAACCAATAGTGTGGATCTAAATGAACATAATCAATATCCTAATGATCCTTCCACATCCACTATCAATCCCATTTCAAATCCACCAACATGTCCTATTGGTCTATCCATCTTTATTCATGAATAGTCCTCCTTAGGACAGCAACAACCTTTATCCACTTCACCTTTCTTCATCTAATAATGAACTCAAGTCTAGTGTCCAAAACACACCTAGTCCCATTGTCCATCGCATGCTTCAAAACATGAACTATCAAGGTAAAGGCTTAGGCCTTTATGAACAAGGTATTTTGGAGCCAATCTATGTCAAGGTCCCTCCACACTCTTATGGCCTTGGATATACACCCCAAGGACACCAATCTAAAGATGTTGGTACTTCCTCCATCCATCATAAGGCCTCTTTCATCCATAAATCCTATCATATGACTAAAACATATGTTGTCATCCCTCCTCCATCATCTTAGAAATGTCAAAATCATGTGACCATACACCTTCCACCATAAAATTTTCCACCATTTCTTCCAACTCCTAATATCCCTCCATCTAATCTACCTCCACTACTCCCAACACCTAATATCCCCATTATCCACCTATCCATAAATCCTCTAAAAATCCTAATCATAACCAACCAATGCACACATTGTCTAAACATAAAGCTTTCACTCATTCCACCATACCCATGGGATTTAAAAGCAAAAAATTTGATGCCTCTATCTATAAAGAAAATAAAATTGAAGGGTCCTCATACCCTAGGACACAAAAGCAAAGAATCAAAGAAAAATCCATCCAAAAATCAATATAAGCCCATACCTTCAAAAGAAAAGTCTAAAAACAAAATGGTTTGGGTACTTAAGAAAAAGGAAAACAAGTCAAACGAGGCATCTACATCTAAAAAATCCCAACCATTCACTTCCACCTCACATTCCCACTCTATTCAAGAATCTCATATTTCATCCCACAAGCAAAATAAAAGTCATAAAAATACTAAGTCTATGTGGGTATCTAAAGTACTTCATCACCCATCTCCTAAGAAAACATCTCCATTGCTTCCTACACCCCCTCCACATCAAAAGCTTCAACGCTTGTCACAATGTGTGCAACCATTGGTCATGGTTCCCTTCTATTTCACAACAATTCCACATACCTCCATCTCCTCACCTTTCACTCACTATCCTACATACCTCCCCCATCACCTTCCTATGGTCCATGCTTTTGGATAAGCCTCCCATTCATCTCCCCTACATAATCCACATCATAATCCACCAATCCCTCCATAAACCACATCATTACCCATCATCTACCTACTCCATATCCCTTTCATGTCATCCCTTACCAACATCTATGAGCATAATGACATTTGACATGGTCCATGCAATGACATCCATCTCTAGTGGGACTATCATATTTCATGGAACTGGAAACTTGAGTCCCTCCTATCCATATTCCCCTTCTCTTATCCAAAATTTTTAAAAAAAAAAAGTCAAAAAAAAAGTAAAGAGAAATCCCTTCATCCAATGGTGAAAACTTGGTAAATAGGTGCCCTGAATAAGTACCATGATGAAAAACTGCAAAACATGCGTCATGTGTAGGTTTATCTTCTATGCCACTTACACTTGGGGGTATGTTGTCTCATCCTACCATAACATTTTTTATCCTATCATATTTTATCTTATCATCTCCTATCTTATCATTTTTGGCCATCATACCCATATACTTTTCATATTGAGTCCATTCATCCTCTTTTCCTCCTTTTGATCTTGATAAAAATATGGGGAAAAATGTTGAAACATGCTTTGGATATCTTTTGATATACCTCATCCTTCCAAACAAGCCTATCATTATCCTAGTGTCATAAGCTTTGTCATGAAAGATCCTAAGTATTGTACCTAGAAGAGGGCATGTTATTCCTATGTGACATAGTTTTTGGAGATCACATCCTTGCCCTCTTATGATGCATACATCTATTTCGTTCACTATGACCTATCCTTTTTATCCATCCATATATCATGACTCTTTTGTCCCTTATCTTATCACCCACCCTTTCATCCATCAATCCCATCTATCTCCTTGCACCTAGACTTTAGTTGTCCCTTGTCATTGGTATCTAGCACAAAGGCTACCCAAATTGTCATCTATTGACATCTCAAAACATTTCAAAAATCCAAAAAAATCAAAACATTTTAAAAATTCAAAAAAATCTAAACATTTCAAAAATCTTTTAAAAAATAAAAAATAAAAACATTTCAAAATTCAAAGAAATCAAAACATTTAAAAATCTTTTAAAATCAAAACATTTCACAAAAAATAAAAATCAAAACATTTCAAAAATTCAAAAAAATCAAAACATTTTTAAAAAAAAACCAAAATAATCAAAACATTTCAAAAATACAAAAGAATCAAAATATCTTCAAAAATACAAAAAATGGAAGAGTCTTGAAAAAAAGACAAAAAAATTCAAATAGTCAGCAAAAATCCAAGCAATAAAATCAAACCAAATCACTTCTTCCAATCAATTCAATGCATCAATTCAACTTATTCTAATCAATCCAATCATTATCATCAAATCAAAACATTTCTCCATCAATCCAATCAATCAAAATCAGTCCAAGTAAATCATTTCTCGATTTAATTCATCAATCATCTTCAATCATTCCAAGAAATAATCCAAATGCAAATCAATCCTTAAGTCATACCAACCAAATTAATCAATATTTCCAAATTATCCAATCAGATCCTTTGGTCTTGATCCTAATCTTGTTGTAAACCCAATCAATTAATCAATCATCCTTGTGTTGATCTAGGGATATATCATTCCCCACAATGACAACACTATCATCATCATCAATCAATCATCTTTGTGTTGATCTAGGGATATATTGTTCCCTGCAATGACAACACTATCATTATCATCAATCAATCAATTAATCATTGGTTTACAACTTGACAGGGGAAATACCTTGTTTGTTTTTGTATCATTTGTGCATGTTTTCTTGCTTGCTTATGTGTGTTATCAAATTTGCATTTGCATTTGCATCAAATCCGAATCACTCCCAACTAATATTCATATCTTGTATCTAGACAAGGTTTTATTACGTTGGGGCACAAGACACATCATCACCTTGGTCCTTTATACTTTGGTGCATAACATCTAGTGCTATATCAAACATATGATTGCTCACTTTATTGCACCATAGCATGCCATTTTTCTCTTTCATCTACTTCTTATCTTGTATCATTCATCTTATCCCTCCTTTATTGTTTCATTCATTTAGAGAGCATATCCGTGTTTGTCCAACCCACCTATCCTCTTGAGGGGGCATCAACATCATCATTATCATATCCTATATCATCATCACATTTCTTCATATCTTTTGCATCATCATATTCTTCTATCATCCCTTTCCTTCATTCATCTTAATCTTCACTTCCTCAAGTGGTTGGGGCATTCAAAATTTTTTTCATCTATCCATACCTTAGCTTCTTTGAAATGATGTTACTCAACATAAACCTCACCATCTCGAACATCATCTCAAAAAGGGGCAAAATGTAGACACCTAAAATTGTCCATGTCATAATATTACCTAGTCAATACATGACCTTGTAAGACATTTTGTAATATTTTATCCTAGGTCATTACATTATCCCACTTATCCCATTTATTTCACCTAATCACCTTCCCAATTAATTAAATAAACCTCATTTATTTAATTAATTCCCCCTTCACATGTCTCAAAATAATTCAAATTAAATATTTGAATTAATCCCTCACTTATTGTCACATTGCAACATGTGTCACATGACTACAACTCTTCACATGCACAAATAATTTAAATAATTTTATTATTTAAATTATGAGATTCTCACTCACATCCTATTTTTAGCCCCATTCATTGTGTGTCATAGGCATCTTTTCCTCTGAAATAAATAATAGAATCCTACTATTCCCTCACATCCTAATTTTAGCCTCATGTCATAACCCACTTAATGTGCATCATACGCACTAAAATAAACTTTTAATCCTAGCCATACACATCACAAATTTGAATTTCAATCTTGGCCATCGAATCAAGTCTTTCATAGGCCATTTGGAGAATCTTCTTCTAGCATCCTTACTTTGCCAAACTTTCTTTCAATCTTCTTATCTATCTATCTATTTTTCTTCTATCATCTTTTATTTCAACGTTATGCTGCAAAATTGAGAAATCAACAATCAAACCTTCAAAATCTTGCATTTTCATGCAGGTGGAGAAGAGCAATGGAGATAAGTCAAATCTAGCTTGGAGATCAGTTTGCTTTGATTTCTTATTTTCATTTCATTCTAGTCTATGCTCTATTGTGCTAGTTAGGGTTTGATATCTTTTTGTTTGCTTTATATCTGATTTTCCCTAACTACAATATGCATAGGCATCATCAGGAGATATATCCATTTGCAAGGATCATTATCCATAAACATACATCATCATGTCATAATCATAAGAAACACAACATATAGAAATAGAAATGCATACATGAACATCCATCACAGAATAAAATAGACACGTGCATAGATCAACAATATTTGTTGCATCTCATAATATCAAAACTCAATGTCAAATGTACAAGGATATCAAAACAAGGAGAGATACAATATCATAATATGACAAAAATGAATGTGTGTGCAAAGATCATAAAATATACATCATCAAAAGGAATCATGGGACTATGAGGTACTTTCCCCAAGACTCATTGATCTTGCAAGATCTCCTGCACCTAAAGTACCTGCACCTATAGCACCTGTACTTGGATCTGGTCTCAGATCTCTATGGGGTGGCTATGTCACACCCCTGCTGGTAGTCTAAGAGTGGCTCTAACTAGATCATGATGTTGCATAGCTCACCCTCTACTCTACAGGAACAACCTCATGGTATCAGCCACAATAATACTTAGCCTCTCTAGAAATCCATGTAACTTCTACCATCATCGCACCCATAGAGGTTCCCTCGGCCACTCTTTGCAATCTCTCAGATAGAGCCACTACATGTCTGGCCGCATCTCTCTTCACCGTTAGGGTAGTCACCTATGTCTGTAACTATTGTATAGTGTCTTGTGCCTATGCCAGCTAACCCTATGGGCTCTATACTTTGGACTGTAGGGTGGCTATTTGTCCTTGATCTAATGGACCTCGTGTACCAATCCCACTTCCTGCAATGGAATTCTCATCTGTGGTATCTATATCATTGTTGGGGAATCCCTACCATCCCCACCTCCATCTCCATCATCATCATCATCATCATCATCATCATCATCATCATCATCATCACTATCCTCATCATCCTCCTCACTCCCACTTTCCTCCATCTCCTCTCTCCTCCATCTCCTCTCTCCTCCGCCTCTACCTAAGTCTCTGTGCTCTACCCCCATCCAATGGTACAAAAGGCTCCTCGAGACTGGTAAGTCATGGTATTGGATGTGTTGTATTATATTGAGTATAATCAGCTATCATCCCCCCATCAAGAATATTTTCTCTATAATCCCACATCTGTGCACCAAAGGCAATGAACTTTGCAACAACTACATCAAAGGAAATCTGGGGTCCCCGCATTGAAATCTCCTGCTAACGATGAGCATAAATGGCTAAATCCTAGGGCATCCCTTGTATCCAACCATACTGTCTATGCACCCGACTTAGTAGAAATCTCTCGATGATAAATGGGGTGCGGACAATCAAGTATCGTGAAATAAAAATATATGGCATCTCTCTAGCATCCTCTGACCACTGCTCACAATCTAAGTATGGATGCCATGTAACCGTATCTAGGTCATCAAGTACTCACTGCTAGTAGTCTAATTTTCCCAGGCTATCCTAGACAACAACACCTACATATGAAAAAATGTATGGTCACCCAACTGGATGTTGTCTATCCGCCATAGGTTGTGTAACTACTATATGTTCCCATGCACAGACCTAAAGCAAGGAACATCCAACAACCATGCTCCTCCCTCTACAGTACACTATCTGATGTAGCTCATGATATAAATGAGTGAGCATGCATGATCCCTAGGCATATCGTGTACCCTGCATAACCATACTCTCGAGTACTCGACCCCATCCAACAACTAGTCCCTTCGACTTACGGTCGGGACATAAGAAACCACCTATGAATCTTGCTAGTATGCAAGGTAATGGCACATATGTCATACCCATCTTAACACATAGAATCTCATATCTAACAATCTGATCATCTACAAAAACTCTCCTCAAGGCATGAATTCCCCCCTACTCTCTAGTATCATATGTCATGATCTCTCCCATCACTGGAATCTGCAAAATCCTATAGACATCCTAGAAGTAATCATCATCTCTCCTATCACTAAATGGAAGGTGTTTGTTTCATTGTGCCACCTCTTGATAAGCACAGTCAACAAACCCTTGTTGAGCCTCATCTCTGGCATCTCCAACAATAGGGTCAACCCATAGGAATCAATGGCATCTCTGTCTACCTGAACAAGAAGTGGAATCAAGCTCTAGGTCTTTGGGAATCTCTCTCGTACCTGAAGAATCACTAATCTCTCCTATCCATTTGAAACATATAAAATCATTGTTTGTGATCAAAGCAAACAAATCACTCAAAATCAATCAACCTTACTATTTGTTTATCATCAATCATGAGGAAAAATTTATCAATTATCTTACTATTTGTTTCTCATTTATTTCTCATCAATCATGAGGAAAAATTTATCAGTTATCTTACTATTTTTTTCTCATCAATCATGAGGACAAATTTATCAGTCTTACTATTTTTTTCTCATCGATCACGAGGAAAAAATTATCAGTTATCTTACTATTTGTTTCTCATAAATCATGAGGACAAATTTATCAATATTACTATTTTTTTCTCATCAATCACAAGGAAAAATTTATCAGTTATCTTACTATTTGTTTCTCATCAATCATGAGGGAAAATTTATCAGTCTTAATATTTATTTCTCATCAATCATGAGGACAAATTTATCAGTTATTTCACTATTTTCTTTTCATCAATCATGAAAGAAAATTTATCAAATCTTACTATTTGTTTTCTCATACATCATGAGGAAAAAATTATCAGTTATCCTGTCAATCCTATCAATTATCATTTGTTGAACATCAAAACTTCACTATCACATGCTAAATAAATCGAACAATCATCAATTGAGGAGAAAAATCATGAAAATTGGTTTAATTTCAAGCAAATACTCTACAACATTCATTGTATGTGCTATCCAATCAAATGTGTTATAGTTTTTAATAGATGCACTATAGTTTTCATCATATGTGATAGGAAAGTAATCATATGCGTTAGGCAATTAATCAAATGTGCTACTCTGCTAAAAACATGTGAAAAGCAAAGGAAACCATGCAAAAATCAATTCATTTTTTGACAAATCAAATTACAAAGAGGTTTACGTAATACATATCGGGGCTCCATAATGGGTCGAGCACTGGTGTCATTGAATCCACTCAAATCTGTGTTGGTGGATGGTAAGTGCAATTTTTCTCACTCTAGAGCTCAAAAAATTTCAAATTCACTAAAGTAACAATGGACAAATGATCTTCAAAAGTTACTTTTTACCTATTTAAGGGTAAATGAAGGGTAATTTTATGGCATTGTTTTATCCATGGGGCATAATCAAAGTTCTTTAGCTTCATATCAATATTTCAATAGCGGATTCCATCAAATCATCTTTATCAGCTAATGAATCAGACAACCAATCAATGCAAATTTTCAAAAATCATCAATAATTTCCAAAAACAAAAATCACAAATTCAAAATTTCAAAATTTTATCTGATTCATCACCCGAGAGGGCATGCAGGCATCAGTTTTCCAGAATTCACATCTGGGGAAAACTTTTAAATTCTTTGAAGCAATGCATAAAACACATCACTTCAAAGAGGGGAAAAATGTATACACCTAAAAATGGTCACATTATAATAAGTCTCGTAATTAATTAAATACAAGTTATTTAATTAAAACTCTAAATTCAATCTACTTATGAATAAATTTAAATAATTTATTTATAGTGTTCATTTTCTGCATTCTTCTATCTTAATTAAATAAGTTTAGTTACTTATTTAATTTAATCACTTTTCCATTTCTTCTTAATTAATTAAATAAATTTTATAATTTATTTAATTTAATTATCACATTGCTTTATTTTGAATAAAGTAAATATTCTTCTTTTTCCATTTCTTCTTAAATTAATTAAATAAGTTTCACAATTTATTTAATTTAATTATCACATTGCTTTATTTTGAATAAATTAAATATTCTTCTTTTACCAAATCATAAAATAATTCTTAAATCTTCTAAATATTCTTCTTTTTCCAAATCATAAAATCATCCTTAAATCTTCTAAAAAGCCATCTCACTTATAATTAAATATTTTAAATATTTAATTAGAAACTTCTTATCCACTTTTCACGCATAATTGAATATTTTCAATATTTAATTAGAAGCTTCCAAATCCACATGTCACATGAAAATTATTTAATTGTTGAATTATCTTCAACCACCAAAACTAACTCATAACTAAACTTGACAAATGGCAATTTGCCTTCATTTTTGAGTGAAAAGGTTTTGTGGGAAGGAAACATCTTCCTTCTTTCTCTCTAGCCTCCATCTTTCTCTCCAACTTCTCCATCTCTCACCATTCATCTTACTAGACTAAATCTCAACCGTTGATCTTTGCCAACTAAGCTTTTTTCCTTCAAAAATCTATAAATAAGACCTCTTGGCTCTTCAAAAATCCTGGAACTGTTTGCATAGTGTGAGAATTATCAAGCATTTAGCATTTTAATATCCTAGATTTCATAATCATAGTACATCTTAGCTTTTATCATCTTAGCATAAATAATCATGGTAGAATAGCTTGCATAATTTGTTCTTAGTTTTATTATCTCACATCATTTAGCATAAGAATGCATTTTGCATATCATCTCATTCTCTAGGTTGTTATTCTATTGAGCTTCTACTTATACAATATGAGAGCAAGCAACTTAAAATGAATCCCTTGAGATAGAGGACGATGGGACAGTTTTGAAGAATCTGATGGGTTTGAAGTTTTTTTAGCTTTAAATTAGGTTCTTAGATAATTTTTCATTGGTGTGTTGTTTCCACATATTTACACACACACATAGAATATATAACATCACACAAAATCATGCATATAGAATATATACATCATGTAGTCACCGCCAAAAATTATTCCTATGACACATTTTGATATATAAACATATATCAAAATGTGTCATATTACAACATCAAGTGACTATCAAAAATGGAGCTCGCAAGTTCAGTCAAAATATACATATATCTATATAATACAAAATTAGGCTAGCCTAAGCTGCCCCTATCCTCATATTATGGGGATGGCATATCCTACCTTGATCTTGATCTTGATGGTCTAGGTTGCTCCTGCTCTCTCTGATATGGTGACCTTCTCAATCCTAACACCCCTCCACTGCTCTATGATCTATGTGAATGTGATTGGATCTTACTCCGACTCTCTATGTAGCTCAATTCCCTCTAAGATGGTGGCACTACATCCTCATATAGATCATGATAATATTGTGCCTCTCTACTAGCCTAATATAATGTATGATACAAATTTACACTCGATCCACTAATTGTCTCAATAAATCTAAGGGACCACTCCTCAACCCTCTATGCCCTAATAATGGTAGTTTCTCACTTAGCAGTCAACTAAACCACATGTACCTATAACCCCTATAGCTTCCTGACCTGTGCTTGGAGTGCATGTATCTAAGCCTGCAAGGTCTGAATTTGTGCTTGAGGATCCTCTACCCTAACCTCCACCTCCTCCTCCATCATGTATTTAATATCCTCTCTAATAGGTATATCATCTCCCCCAGAGTCTCCCTCTCAGTCCTCTAACAAGCCTCTCTTGAGGGGCTAGCAAATCTAGATCTATCAATGGCATAGGTCTATGTTGTGCTCACCAAGCATCATAATCTAGTGTAGTCCCTACATAAGCAACCTTTTCTCCTACACCCCACTGAATAGGTTGTAGCTGGTTGAACTCCTGAATGGCAACCTGGGGACTAATCATGGGTCCCCATTATGCTACATGTTATGCCTTGCATAATCAAACCCATTTTATTTTTGGTCTAAATGCGTCCCCCCTCTTTGCTTTCATTCCTTTTGTCATTTTTTGCCTTGTTTTATTTTCCCTTGTTATTTTTCCTTTGTTGGGGCCTTGGGAGTTTCTTCTTTCCCAGCCCCTTTTCCTTTTTTCTTGTTTCGTCTTGGTCCCGAGACTATTTTCTCTTCCAGGACCTCTTTATTTTTATCTTGTTCTTGGCGGGTTTTGGGTCCCAAAATAGACTTTGGACCTTTCTAAGGAAGTTTTGAGTCTGGGTTGGTATCCCAATCCCATATGCTCAATTCCTCATCAAGATTCGGGTCCTAAAACAGACCTTGGTCCTTTTTCCAAAGGGTCCAAGTCCGTTTTGGCTACCCAAACCCACGTTTTTGTTATCAAGATCGAAGGTTGAGTTTGGACTTGGACCTTTTGTCTGGTATCCAAGTTCATCTCTAACTCCCAACCCCACATGGTTTTCTTCTTTTCCTTGTCTCGATTCGTCTGGTAATGGGAGTTCCAACTAGACTCTTCATTGTGGGTCTCGATCCAGAACTCCCATGTACCTAGTGCATTAATGGTTGCCTGGTTCACACACACGAGATCAACTTTTAATTGTATTTCCAGCATAAACTAGGTCATAATCACATTTTTTCATACGAAGCTCCATGAACATACGATAGCGAGAAAACAATACCTACACGATGATCGATTACAACCCATGATTGTGTTCTCTTACAACACAATTCCAAGATGGGATGAGAGAATTATCAACATCCAATCCACATCTTGACTCACTTAAAAATTCTAAACAAGGGAAAACCTTCACCAAAGGATTCCAAACCAAGAGATAAAAACTCTCCACTAATTGGAATGATGACATGTCATTTCCATACAACCACATGCTTCCCAAGATTTCCTATTGCAATGTGAGATCATACAAGCGAAAGTGTAACAATCCATTCCATTACCCCCAAAATTATCACATTTTATTATTATTATTATTTCTTTTAAGTCATTAAATGTTCATTCTCTTGTATACTTGATTTATTGTTTTAAATCTTGGAGGGGATTTTTTTAACCTTCTAATTTAATAATTGATTTAAAGTTTTTTTTGAGTAAATAAATCAAAATAATAGTATTCACTCTATTCAAATCTATTAAGAATATATATATTTATCTAAAATTCAATCCAAATTTAATTATAGGTTGAATTGGAAAATGAAAATTTATTCTAAATATCTTATTCAAAAAGGGGCACCAACATCCTTTTGGATCAAAATTTAGAAATGAGTTGTAAGAGGGAGTTGTACTTATTGAAAACTTTTGATACATGCTATGACACATCATAAGGCATATTTTAATGGAGATAATCAAGCCAAAATAGAACATCTAAGTTGGTGAGTGAATTATGATATGCCTATAATAGATGAAAGGAGTATGTTATTTTTAGCCTATGAACTCATCGTGGGATTTAGGTGTTAGTTTTTTAGCTATTCATTCGAGTGTCACTATATTTAGTGGTTTTAGATCATATATTTGTAACTACCATTTGATGATTTTATGTATTACTTCTCCTATTTATATGGTTTTTAAGATGGAGGTATTGATATTGAGGTTTTAGGTATTTTTATGCTACCAAAATTACACTAGTTGTTGATACTCCTATAAATTCTTTCTTTGTAAGTGTATTATAACCATATTTATATTATTAAATAATAGAATGGTTTTCTTGGGAATGTGTGGATTTTCTCTTGAAATCATTTTTCCCATGCAAATCTTTGTTTTTGTATATTTTTTATATTTTATATGTGTTCTTTCTATAAATGTAAAGATCTAAATTTTACATATTTCTCTCACATAAAGATTATCTTAGGAATTCTTTTGGCATACCTTTCTTCCTTTCTCTTTTTCATATTTCATATCCTCTTCTATAATTAAATATTAAGAGAGTATTCATTGGAAACCTAGTCAAAGAAATTTGTGGCAAGAATATTTTAATAAGATATTCATATTTACACCATTCTAAGGAAATATGAGGAAATAGTGAGGCAAGTTAATGCACTTACTTATTCATCATCTACTCCCACTAGATCATCTTCTCATAATCTTCCAAATAATATTATATAAAGAATAAGAAAAATTTACTCACTCTAAATGTGAGGCAAGTTAATGCACTTACTTCTTCATCATCTGCCTCCCACTAGATCATCTTGAGTTAAAGCTTCCTAATTTTTCTTCCTCTCTCCTAATAAATCATTTTCTAACAAACACTTTGAATTATTTAATAGATGTTGGTTTTCCATACCACAGTTCATAGGGTGTCTTCTTGTGGTTTACTCTCATCTGAAGTCTATTCAAGGTATATATTGTTGTATGTACTATCTCTCTCCAGTATACATTAGGTAACTTGGCCTCATTCAACATTATTTTGTCCATATCTTTATCTGGCATGTTCTTTCTTTCAACCACTCCATTATGTTGTGGATTCCTTGTTGTTGAATATTGTCTCTTGATTCCATGCTTCTCACAATATTCTATGAATTTATTTTATATGAATTCTCCACCTCTTTTTGATCTTAAGCATTTGATCCTTCTTCCAATCTCTTTCTCAACCATGGCTCTAAATATTTTGAATCTTTCAAATTCTTGATACTTATACTTCAAGAAGGTTACCCATATCATTCTTGAGTAATCATCAACTAGTAACATGAAGTACCTTTCTCCTTTCAATCCTTTTGTCCTTATGGGGCCACAAATATCAATATGCACTAACTCCAAAGGTTTTGTAGTTGAATTCTCTTTTGTCTGAAATTTGACCCTTGTTTTTTTTCCTTGTTGAAAGTCCTTGCAAGTGGTGTTTGTTGCTTTAGTTATCTTAAGTGGGTGTCTTACTAGCCCTTTGAGCTCAGTTTTACAATATTATCAAAATTTACATGGTCCATTCTCCTATTCCATAATCAACTCTCATCAACCTGCCCTATCATGTAATTTTATCCATTCACTTCTTATTCCTCACTCCTTATTCTCCTATGCCATAAGCATTTGAGTGTCATAGAATTTATTTGTGTAGGATGAGGAGGTCTTGTATTTTTCTTCTTCAAATCTCTCACCCTTTTAAAACCATCTACATCAACTCCC
This sequence comes from Sequoiadendron giganteum, assembly GCA_007115665.2. Lineage (NCBI taxonomy): Eukaryota > Viridiplantae > Streptophyta > Pinopsida > Cupressales > Cupressaceae > Sequoiadendron > Sequoiadendron giganteum. The sequence goes on along the minus strand of CM021101.1, from coordinate 827,054,741 downwards.
TTTATGTTATGCTTCTTCTTCAAGTCTTCAGGGACTAACTTATTAATCTTCTTATCTGCTGCAATCTTCTTTTCTCCACCAGATTTCTTTTTATCAACAACATCTCCAAAGGAATCCTTCTTCATTTTCTCATTCTTTGTTCCAATATTTTCTTCTACTTTTAATCTATCATATAAACTTGTAGATGCACTGGTAGTAGGATTCTTTCCTTTCTCAAAACCTAGGACAAACTTTTCTTTTGAAGTCTTTTTGAGTTAATCAAATTTTCAAGAATCTTTGAGCCTCCTTTCAGCTTTAGACCTTTTTCTATTTGTTCTATAGCCTTTTTCAATTATTTTCTCAAAGACACTATTTATGCTTCCAAATTCATGCATTCATCAGATTTAGATTGTCATTCAAATTTGACTACATATTCTATTATTTTTGCTTCTTCAACTTGTTTCTTTAGGCTAACTATCATCTGATTATATTCTTTAACCCTTTTGGATAGACTTTTAATTTCTTTTTGTGCATGCTTCTTCTACTTTGAGTTCTCTATTTTCAGCCTTTCAATCTCATCTAGAGCATAAATTAGTTCACCCTTTAGATCCACTTCTCCTTCTTCTTCATCATTACAATCTTGAATTTATTCTTTTTCTTGATCCTCATAAGCAGATCCTAATGCCATGAATACAGATATATCTCCCTCAACCACAAAGGCACAATCATGGTCATCATTTGAGTTATCACTAACATTAGATGGATCACTTTCTTCTCGTGTGTATAGGTTTTTCTTATTTTTAAAGAATTTATTCTTCTTTGGGAAGTAGGGTTTCTTCTCTTGACTATCCTCTACTTGCTCAAAGTTATCCTTTTCTCTATATGGGAATTTAATAGAAAAATTTCCTATCTTACCACAATTAAAGAATTTAAAGGGTAACTTACCTTTGTACTTCCCAGAGCCTTTTCTTAATCTTCTGAAAAAGTTAGCTTCTTCTTCATCAGTCTTCTCATATTCAGATGTAGGTGCTTCTAACTTTTCCTTTTTGGTTGCTTTGAATGTTGCTTCTCTCTTGGATTTATCAGTGTCTCATGTTATCATCTCATAGGCAAAGAAGGTGCCATGCAACTCATCAACAATGTTTGTATTCAAATTTCTTGATTCCTCTATTGCAAGAATTTTAGAATCATACCTAGATGGAAGGGATCTAAGTACCTTTTTTAGAATAATATATTCTTCCATCTCTTCTCCAAGGCCTCTAATTCTATTAACTATTTCTTCTACCCTAAGGAGGTAGTCTATAATTTTCTCTTCTTCATTCATCTTAATACTTTCAAACTTTCCTTTGTAAGTTTGTAGCTTTGCCTACTTTACCTTATCATCACCTTCATAGATGTTCATTAATTTGACCCAAATCTCATAGGATTTTTGACAGTGCATCACTTTTACAAACTTTGATTTAGACAATCCATGGCACTACAACAAAAGGCTGCACAAAATTATAGAGTATCAATGCCAAAGTTGATGAAGATTTGAAGCATGTTGAACCTGACAAAGATAGCTATGAAGATGAATCAAAGTTTGTTGAAGAAGTTTTTAATGAAGAGTCTAAAGAAGAGAATGAAAAGGCACCTACAAGAAATATTAAGAAGGATCATCCTGAAGAGAAAATTATTGGCAACAAAGATGAAGGAGTTCAAATAAGGAGAAGAGTTGCAAAAAATAAAAAGTAAAATTTACACTATTATCTGAAGTAGATCCCAAGAGCTATATTGAAGCCAAAAAGGATGAGATTTGGATAAAATCAATCAAAGAAGAACTAATCCAAATTGAAAAGAATAAAACTTGGGAGTTGGTTACAAGACCCTCAAGCAAGAACGTATTAGGCACTAAATGGGTCTTTAGAAACAAGCTTACTGAAGATGGAGTTGTTGTAAGAAATAAGGCTAGATTGGTGTGCAAAAGGTATGTACAAGTTGAAGGTATAGATTTTGAAGAAACATTTGCACCAATTACTAGATTGGAATCCATAAGAATTTTTCTAGCATTCTCTTCTCATAAAATATTTAAATTCCATCAAAAGGATGTCAATTTCTTAAATGGGAATCTAGAAGAATAAGTTTACATAGAAAAACTTGAAGGTTTTCAACTATCAGAAGAATATTATGTTTGTAGATTGAAGAAAGCATTATATGGTCTAAAATAGGCACCTCGAGCTTGGTATTCAAGATTAGACCAGCACCTACAACAAGGATTCAAGAAGGGATGTGCAAATAGAAATCCGTACTTCAAATCTGAAGGTGCACATATGTTAATTATTGTTGTGTATGTAGATGGCATTTTTTTTGTTGGAACAATGACAAAATGTCTAAAGAATTTGCTGATCAAATGAAAATTGATTTTGAGATTTCCATGTTGGGAGAACTTTCTTTCTTCCTTGGTCTACAGATATCAAAAAATAATGAAGGGATATTCATATCTCAAACTAAGTATGATAAGGAGATGCTCAATAACTTTGGGATGGAAGATACAAAACCAATTGGTAGCCCCATGATAACTGGGTGTAAATTAAGCAAGATAGATGAATTCCCATAAGCAAATCAGACCATGTATAGATCAATCATAGGTAGATTGTTGTACCTAACTGCATCTAGACCTAATATCATGCAAGCAGTATGCATGGTTACAAGATTTCAAGCCATTTCTAAGAGTCTCATGTCAATGCAGTAAAAATAATTTTTAGATATATCCAAAGCATAATTGACTATGGACTGTGGTATCCCAAAGGTGAAGATTTCACTTTGATAGCATATACAGATGTTGATTAGGTAGGAAAAGTGGATGATAGAATAAGCACTAGTGGTAGAGCATTCTTCCTTGGAAACAAACTTGTTTCATGGCTGAGAAAAAAAAATCAATTACTCTTTCTACAACTGAAGCAAAGTATGTTGCAACGGTGACATGTTGTACTCAAGTGTTGTGGATGAAACAAACACTTAAGGACATCAAAGTAGAATACAAAGAACCTATTTCTATTCTTTGTGATAATACAAGTGCCATAAATATATCAAAGAATCTAGTGATGCATTCTAAGACCATGCATATCTCAATCAAGTATCACTTTTTAAGAGAAAAGGTAGCATATAAAGAAGTCAACATGACATCTGTGCCAACCAAAGAATAGGTTGCAAACATATTCACTAAGCCTCTTCCCAAAGAGAAATTTGAATACTTGAGGAAACAATTGGGAGTGATTTCTCCCACATCATATCACTAAATCTTAGTGATAGGGCGTGATTCTAGGGAAGTTTACAAAAACTATATTCATCCCTGGAAGAGGAGAGAAAAGGCAATTCAAGCATGCATGATTTTACAAATTTCTAATGACTTTATGGTTGCAAATTCTTGGACACATTCTTTCACTTTACATGATATGTAAAAGGGGAGACTTTCCCTTTTCCATTGATGTCAAAGGGGGAGAAATATAGACAAATTATTTGTGTTTTTCAAAAGGGGAGATATGCCTAAGGGGGAGAATGGTTGTTGAGCAGATGTTTGTTTAGAGAATTTAGTTTTTTCATCAATACCAAAGGGGGAGATTATTGGTAATTTAATTATCATTTATGTCAAAAGAGGATATTTGAATGATATCTAATAAGGGAGATTTTTGGCTCATTGATTTCAAAAAGGTATCATAGGATGATACATTTGAAGTTGCAAAGCAAGCCTTAAAGTGTTGTAAGAGTTCAAGCTTTAGGCTTTGGGCTTACCTTATATCGCTTGCTAAAGGAGGAAGGATTTAGTCATTTTGAGCTAAGTCCAAAAGGTATCAAACTTCAGACTTTAGTTGTACCCTTTACCGTGTGCATAAAGGAAAGGAATCTCAAATTAAGTTAAGTGTGAAAGGATTTAGACATTGAGCTTCAATCTATTGGCTTATGCTTTACCTTTAAGTTTGTGTAAATTCTAAAAGGATTCAGACATCGAGATTCAGATTGTTGGCTTACGCCTTACCTTTATGTTTGAAGAAAGGAGTATGTTCAATACCCAAACCCCAAACCCAAAAAAGGTTTTGGTGTTTGTTGGTTTTATTTAATGCTTACGCCTTAACTTAAGGTTAAGCAAAGGGTATGACGGAACCCCGAACCCTGAATTTCGGTATTCGGTGTGATGGTTTGTCAATGGTTTGAAGGTGGAAAAAGGTAAGGTTGATGGCCGAAACCCAAAAGCGCGAGATAGGTGGCACATTACCGCCATTCCATAGAAGGATTGTGGGACCCAGTGATGGTTAGTGCGAGATTACGAGGAGATGACACGTGTCCTCGATAATAGGTATAAAAATTCTTGGAATTCAGAGAATACTTGTTAAGGTTTTCAATGTAGTTCAAGTGTAAGGTAAGGGAGATTACCAACTCCAAACCCTCGATGGAAAGGAAAGACAAGGTCACTGAAAATAAAGGAGTAATTCTATGCAAATCTTGTGTTGAATTAGGTTGACCAATGCGAGTATGTGGATTAGTGACACGTGGTGATTTTTGATTGGTTGAAGTAACTCAAGGCATTTAAATATTAATTGATGGATCATGGTGCAATCAATGGCCAATATTTAATTTTATTTTTTACAATGGCTAGGCAAAACAATGGTGGAACTTCCATTCAGGTGAATTTGACTATGGCACATAAAATTAAATTGATCATTGTAACTACTCAGGTGATATGTTTTTTGATTGATAGGAAGAAGTGAAAAACTTCATTAATGCATAGAAAATCACAAAATATGGAAGAGGTCGATCAAACATGAATGACATCAAATTATATGAAACCCTAAGATTGATTTATTGCAAGATTAGAGAATGAAATTTATAAGGTTATTGTGTGTTGAAGAATGAAGTAATGTGTATGCATTAATTGAGCACACAGTGTGTTAGGTGAAGAGTGAAGAGAGTAGAGGAAATACTTTCATAGAAAATCAAATATTGAGAAGTTGCAGATTAAGTATGTAATACAAGATTGGATTCATTTAAAATCATATGTGACTGCATTTGTTGCTCCACATAATTTCATTTATAAATCTGATTGGTTGGTGGCATCAGATAGCTGGGTTGGTGCTCATATTAGGGAGTGAGTTCTTCCTTAGAGTTGGTGCTCTTAAATCAAGGGATCGATGTCTCCTTAGGGTTGGTGTTGTTAAACATTGTAACCAATGAGGTTTTATTGTGAGGTCAATTAAGGATAGTAGATCCTAGCAGCATTTCTCACCATGGTTTTTCCCATATTGGGTTTTCCACATATATCTGGTGTTATGAGTATTGGTGTGTGTGATCTTTGTATATTTGTTTAAATTTGCATAACAAGGGTTAAAGAAAAGTTTTAATTTTCCTACTGATTCACCCCCCCTCTCAGTAGATAGTCGTGTTCCAACATTATTTATTAAACCTTCTATAAAACAAGATATTATGAAAGTGTCAATATATTCTTTGGCATTGGTTATATCCCTAAATTAACAACATAAGAATTACTTTACAAAATCAATTAATCGTCTATTGGAATCTCAATTTGCACCTCTGGTATGGGAATTAGAAATGGATAGCTATGCATATATTAAATGCTCTTCAAATTAGGAGGGGAAGCTCCCTCTTTGCTGATGTTGCTTAAAGAAAGTAAACTAAACTAATTTTCCAATATTTTTGTTCAACTAAGAGCACAAGGTTTTAAAACTCTAGCGTTGTAGCTGATATTTTCTCTTTTGAATTTCCATTATGACTAAGCCTACTCTAATGACATTTATAACTACCCAAGTAAACTCAAAGCTTGAAAGTTAGAAATGAACAAGGAATGATTCTTCAACACAAATACTTAAACAAACTTTCTTCCAATGCACATCTACTATACTTTCAATGCAAGTTGAAATAAAGACCATATAATCATAACACATAAAACAAAATTTGAGACAGTAGATCAAAGTAGCAAAGCAAACATAAGATTTTATTTTCTCAAATTTCAAATAATGAAGATTACACTTCTAGGACAGCAAGATTGTAGCAATAACATGCTTATAGTCTATCCATCAAACCAGAAAATGCTTGACACAAACACGTGAATTGAACAATAACTTGCAACATTACAATCTTGCAAACTTTCTCTAACACTAAGTGAACAATACTAATTAACAATTAGAAGGCACTAGTAGGCTCAACATTTTGTTATCACAAGCACGTTTAAACAACAATAGGAAAGGCCGCACTTATTTATACACAAGTAGAGGAGTAGGGAACACTAAAATATTCTTACTTTTACAACCAAGACTTGCCAACATGAAAGCTTTATTTCTAAAACTAAAACAAGATAAGCATCTAACAACCTATGGAAGCATAAAAATAGGGAAAGTTCCAACTATTACAATCTGATATTTGTCCTTCACAAAGAATGGATAAAAATGAGACAAGAATAGAAATAAAGCATGAGATAAGAATGGAAAGAAAGCTAGAAGAAAGCTTCAAGTTCACTCCTGCTTTGAATCTCAACCACATATGATAAAAAGCTAGCAAGTACCTCTTTATCAAGTGCATTGATACTATCTATAGCCATATTTTGCTTTTCCAGAATCTCTTCACCTTCTGCAATCGAACTTGGAGAATCTTTGACCTCTTCAGTTGCTTCAACAAATCTTGCTAATTTTGGTAGCTCTGCAACTGGAGTGATGACCTTCTATAAATATATCATCTTGCTTCAACATATCTTTTTTTCACCCTGTGTGTGACTAGCTTCTCACATTCCTTTGTTTCTTCTACTGATTTTTCAATGGAAGAGCATTGTACAACTCTTTTTCAATGCTTTTCCTTTTTCTCATACCACACATTTTCACGTTCTTCAATTGAGATGATGATGTTTTTGTCCATGGTGGTATTGAAAAGACTTCTCAACATCATCTGGTCTAAGGCTGCAAACAACCCGCCCATCTGGTGCTTGGTTTTGAATTCCATGGGAGAATACTACATGTTGAAAAACTCAACTCTTGATTGTAAACTCGACTATGCTCGAAAAAGTTATGCACAAAAGCAAAAAATCACTTGCTAATTTTTCTTCTTCAAATAGGCAATTTTTTCAAAAATAATCTAAGATATGGGTTTTGTGTAGAATCTCATTGGAAAGAGACCCAGATCGTCTGATTTTGAAAATTGTTGATGGATGGTTGAAAAAATAAAAAACCCTAAAATTTTAGGATTTTCTCGAAAAAATTGAGAGCTGGGTTTTGTGCAGAATCATGTTTTGGATGAACCTAGTTGATTAGATTTTGAAAATACATAGGGTTTCTTAGACATGTGAGAAAAAAACATGTTTTTGAAATTTGAAATTTTTTCCAAAGTTGTTGAGAATCCAAAACCAAGCTAGCCCAAATTGTTGAAAATTGAAAAAGATGACCTTCTTCTAAAAATTGATGCCTTGGAAATTTGAAGCATGAAAAATCTAGCCTCTGTGTGAGATGATCTGGAAAATATGAAGAACTCTGAAAAAGCACCATGTTTCAGCCTTCAAATCTTGAAATTAATAAAATTCTTTGTTTCCTCCTCTCCCCACCTACAAATAATATGTGAATAATGAGTGCCAAAGACATCTTAAATAGGTTTTGAGGATAAAAACTCCTTTCATTCTCCAACTTTAAATCTTTTGAAGCCAATCCTGAGCAAGTTTATTGAATGTGGACGCTATTTAAGAATTGAATGATGAAAATTTGGAAATTTCTCTAAGGAATGAAAACTTGGATGCCCTTCTTGGTAGACTTAGTCATTTTCTTGACATTTTCAACATTTTGTTTTATTTTGACCTTAGTTTGATCCTCAATTCTGAGTGCTCATTTAATCCTATGAACTAGCTAAATGACCCATCACGAAGCTTGATTGAATCTGGCAAGATTTTTCTGGGGGTTGCTCATGTTAAAAACTGAATCTGGACCCTCAAAACGTTGGGTGCCCCTACCTAGCTGGGGCGCCCATGGCTCCCAATGTTAGCCATTTTTTTGTTCTTCAATTTTTCATGTTTTCTAATCTTCAATTAAATTTGCAATTTTGGGAGCTAGACTAACCCAATGATCTGATTGTCAAATTCATTGGATAGCTTGACGAATTTTGAGGAGGGTCTTCTGGAGGCTATATCCTCTAAAAATTTATTTCAAGGCCTCAAAATTTTGGGCACCCCTAGCTACCAAGGGTGCCTTTATTGCTCAGACTTAGTCATTTTTTTATATTTTCAACTTTCAACTTTGATTTCTGCACAATTTTATCCCTTCGTTCAGTCTTCAATATCTGGTGATTGACAACTCTGATGAGCTTGTTGATGATTGTGTTGGAGAGTTGCTTCAAATCTCAAGAAATACTGGAGGTGTCCAAACCTAATTCAAACATTTGAGTACCCAAAAGCTTGGGTGCCCCTAGCTACCTGGGGCGCCCATTATCTCTAGACTTACTCATTTCTTCATGGATTTCATCCTTCAAATTTGTACCTCATGTTATGTCCTTCGTTTGATCTGAATTTTCTGGCAACTGATGAGTCTGATGATTTGGTTGGGGTAACCACTAGCAAGCTTACATAATTCTAAAGATAATGAGCATATTTTCAAACCCTAATCTCTACATTTGATGACTCAAAACCCTAGGTTCCCATGGCTAGCTAGGGTGCCCAAAGATCCTAGAGAGAATATTTTGCAATGATTTCATAATTTGCAATTTGCTCCTTGATAAAACTCATCCATTCGATCTAAGATTTTGGTTGATAGATTGATCTAATGGACCTATTGTTGGATTCACTATGGATCCAGAAGGATTCTGAACAAATTATCCTAGTATCAAAAGCCCTAACAACATCAACTGGTGCCTTGAAAAGTTGGGCACCCTTGGCTACCAGGGGCACCTTTATGAGCTAGAGATAGTTTCTATTTTAATTTTTTAGCTTTTCCTTCATTGTTCCTCGTGCTTACCATTTCTTTGACTGTTAGAGACGGAAAAAATTTCTAAGGTGTGACTAGCTAGGCACCTAGATTGAGCAAGGGTGCCTAGCATCTCCAGACTTAGTCAAAAATTTGTCATTTTCAAGATTCTTCAACCTCCTTCCTTCGTTCTTCGTTCCTTGATAATATTTAATCGTTTCTTGATCTATGCAGTGATTGAGACTTTGAATATGACACCTCGTAGGTGAGAAACGTCCATTAATGGCCTCAGACCTCTTGTTTAGCTTCTAAAAAGGAAAAATAGACCCACCAAAGAAAAATTGATCTTTTGATGATTCTGACTGGACCAACCTAATGAGGAAGTATTTTAAGCTAATCAAAATCAGTTTGAACCCCAGGAGTTAGGCTTTCTATTTTTATAAAATTTTGCCATTATCCATTTTAGAAGAAACCTAGAAAAACCCAAAAAAAGTCCATTTTAGAAACTTTCTACTTTTAGAAAAATTCCCAAATTTTATGGCCGAAAAATTGAGTTCTGGGTTTTGTAGACAAGGTCGCTCTAAGCATACCCAAATCCTCAAATTTTGAAAATTTTGAGATTTTGACCCTCATGCAAGACATGCAAATTCTAAATTTTGACCTTTTTCATAGTTTTTACACAAGACTTTGACTATTTCTTCAAAATGCCTAAGTGTAGAATTTTTTTTAATTTGGGGAACAACATCATCTTCATACCATCCTACAATAAATATCAATCAACAACCTCACCCAACTCCCTCTTGTTTCTAGCCTTTTCTACCTAAATTAAATGACCATAAGGCATCTCAATAGTACCATCATGTCCCAAGTCATGACAATGATATATGCATGTGCCTAAGACACCTAGTTTAGGATTTGATTGATAATGGTGCTATTCATGTTGTGGGAGTTAGTGGTAAAGCTATAAGATAGGCAATTCCTCTAAATGTTAATTTTTAAAAATTTACCAACCCATTCCTACTATACTCAATTACTAATTATCCAAATCTAATGTTGCATTTTCCTTTTAATCATCCTTCTACCTCTTTTACTAACTTTATCACTATAATGTCAAAAAATGCATACATGTGCAATTTCATATTATATTTCAGATTCACTTTAGTATGTATTTTAATAGTAGATTTTTAATATTTCTACAACTAATATTTATCTTACACTTGAAGAGCACAATTTTTTCATGTTATATTGAGAACACATGTGCAAAAATTTAGCAAAATCATTTCGGATTGTAGTGTGACGTGAAGACATCTATGTGATGCACTAGTGTCTAGAAGATTATCAAGATTCAAAAACATACTTTCCATGTGGCTTACCCATGATACATTTGGTAACACTAGATTGGTAAAGTAACACCTTTCTTTCCCTCGTCCAAGTAAATAAACATTGATGTTTTATCATTTTTTACGAAATTTTTCACATTTTTACTCTACTAGCTCCATGCCTCTCCCTTGGGGAAACTTTGTCAAAATATATTCAACTATATCAATCACTCTCTTGCCTCTCTATCTTGGCATTATTTTTCTCTTCTAGGTAGCTTGGATTTCTCAAAATGAATTCGTCAATAGCTACATATCTCAAATCCATTGGAAAATATCTTCGTTGTTGGTAACATTAATATCTTATTTTGTTATTTCTACATTTTCTCTTCTTTTGTGGGACCATTGTTTTTGTGTAGAAGTAGAAACCTATTGGTACTATTGTTATTTACTTACAATGGTGGTTTTTCTTGTAGAACCAAGGTTAACACCATTATCAAATACATTTATTTGTCATTCATTTTTAATCCTTAATGCACTTAGGACCAAAAATCACACAATCTTATCAATTTTTTATCTTGGCTATTCGTAGAGGTCAAAAGACCAAAATAGGGGTTTGATTGAGGCAAACCCCTAAATAGTCATAACATTTTTTCTTGTTACTTTATATGTTTTGGTTAAGTGGACTTTAGGGCCTAGGTCATATATTATGGAGCTTCTTGGTATGAATGTAAACCAAATGAAAATATCATGCAAAGATGCCCACATGATGCATTGGTTTCCTCGACAGAGAGTTGCAACGTCTAGTTACGGGTTCCTCTTTGTACGTAAAATAAACTTAGAATAAATTCTATATTTTTGTAATTAGGAAATTTAAGATTTCCTTTTAATGTTTAAGTAGTAGGAGAAACATTTCATTATAGGTTTAAATACTTTCCCTTATTGTTCTAGTACAACAATCCTCATATGTATGCAAGTAGACATAAGATCATGTTTTATTTGAATTAAGGTAGGAATTTAATTATTTAAATATATTTTAACTAAATAATTTTCCATCTATTACAATCACATTATTTGCATCTCTTAAATCTAATATATTTTCTTTCTTAGAGATAGTGGGTGCTACAAAGGCTATTCCCTTTAACCATAAATCTAAATCCAAATAATCTTTCCCCATTCTCATCACTTTTTCCCCTAGAAAAAATCCTAATATTGGGTATCATGGTCCTCTTTATCTTGAGAGATATGTTCTCCATAAACCTTCTCATTACATAATGGTGTACCCCATGTTCATATTTAATATTTTCATGAAGGAAAATTTATATAACTCTCATCTTCAATAGGATTAATGCAATAGAAGAAGAATTAAATCAGATTGAAAAGAATGAAACTTGGGAGCTTGTTCCAAGACCTAAGTGTTTCTTGAGCAACCTGAAGGATTTCAGCTATCTAAGAATGAGGATTATGTCTGTAGATTAAGAAATGCATTATATGGACTCAAGCAGACCTCTAATTCTTGGTATTCTAGATTGGACAAGAGCAATAAGGATTCAAGAGAGGGATTGCAGTTAGCAATATTTACATCAATATAGAAGGTGAGTATCAATTGATAGTTATTGTTTATATTGATATTATTTTTGGTGGAAGCAATGATAAGATGTGCAAGAAGTTTTCAAAAGAGATGAAAAAGGAATTTGAGATGGCTATGCTTGGTGAATTATCATTTTTTCTTGGTTTGTAAATTTCTCGGTCAGATAAGGGCATTTATATACCACAAACCGAATATATCAAGGAGATGTTGAAGAAGCTCAATATGGAATATTTCAAGGCAATATGAACACCAACGGTGACAACATGCAAGCTAAGAAAGGATGATGAATCACTCGAAGCATATCAAACTCTTTATAGGTCAATGATAGGAAGTTTGTTTTATTTTACTACATCCAAATCTAACATTATGTAATTTGTGTGCATGGTAGAAGATTTTAGGTAGCACATAAGGAAACACATGTAAAATCAATAAAGGGAAATTTTAGATACTTGAAAAATACTATTGAATATGGTCTATGGTATCCCAGAAGTGATGATTTCACTCTAGCAGCTCACACAAATGTTTATTGGGCAAGAAGTGTTGATGAAAAAAAGAGTACTAGTGTTGGAGAATTCTTTCTTAGTGATAGGCTTGTGTCATAGCTAAGCAAGAAACAAGATTCAATATATTTTTCTATGGTAGAAGTATAATATATTGTTGCAGTGTCATGGTGTACTCAAGTTCTTTGGATGAAACAGACATTGAAGGATAAAAAATTTGAGTATATTGAACCTATTTCCATTCTCTATGATAATACAAGTGCAATTAACATTTCAAAGAATTCAATGGTGAATTCAAGAACAAAGCACATTTCAATCAAACATCATTTTAAAAAAAAGTTTGCAAATCAAGAGGTCAAATTAGAACATGTAGTTACTCAATATTAGATTGTAGATATCCTTACAAAACCTCTTCCCAAGGAGACATTTTATTATCTTAGACATTTCAATCAAACTTCATTTTCTTAAAAAAGGTTGAAAATCAAGAGGTCAAATTAGAATATGCAATTAATCAAGATTAGATTGTAGATATCCTTACAAAACCTATTCTGAAGGAGACATTTCAATATATCAGACAGAAGCTAAGAGTGACAACTCCCTCCTTTCATTGAAAAATCAAATGGAGCTCAAGTTCAGGGGAAGTACTTCTTTACTTTTTCCTTGGAGTATTTCCCTTAGGGGAAGTATTGTGTGGCCAATACAATTGAACAAAGTGGAAGTGCTATGAATCCTTTTCCATTGATGTCAAAGGGGGAGAGTTATAGGAAGATTTGGAGATTTATACAGGGAGAGTTACAAGAAAGGGCAAGATAATTCGGTATGTGTGTTGCCATCAATGACAAAGGGGGGATTTGTTGCATATTATTTTCATTGATATCAAAAGGGAAAAATATTGTCAGTGATATCATTTTTTTGCAAATCCTTGAGATTCCTGTTTGCTTTAGTCTATTCATGTTTGTTCATGACCTAGGATACTTTCTACATATAGTAATGGTGGTTTGTTCTTCTCTGGACTACATATAATAATTTGGTACATGTGTTTCCATCAATGGAAAAGGGGGCATTTTTTGAAAACTAATCGTATTGATGTCAAAAGGCCAAAATTTCGTCAGTGATGTCAATTTTTTACAAATCCTTGAGATTCCTACTTGATCTAATCCATTCATGTTTTTTCATGACCTAGGAGAGTTTTTGCATATAGTAATGGTGGTTTGGTCTTCTTTGGACTGCATCAAACTTACGGTTTCATGCTCTACTAGGGTTTTAGCCCTAAGTATTTTGTATGGGTTGTTGGAAGTTTGGAAGCTTGAGTTGCTTGTGAGTTGCTTGGGTGTTTTCATTGGTGTCAACCCCTTGTATGAAGAGAGTGTTGGAATGTTATTGGTGTTGATGATGTCAACCCATAGCATTGGATTTGTTGAAGTTCAAAGTTGTTATTGATGTCAACACAATGCTAGTGTTGTTATTGATTTCCTACTTCAGTATAGTTGTAGAGGTTGTTGATCTGACTTGTGTTTGAGGAGATTATTATCGTGTTGTAGAGATGTTAGTAAGGTTGTTGATGAAGTTGGTTCACTTGGTTTCCAAGTGTATAGGAGTGAATTTTTACCCCTTACGCAAATTCTCCTTTCACACATCCTCACCTTAGAAAATCAAATCCAAAGGCAAAATTCCACATCACCCGACTGCCTTCCTTCCACTTGGTATTTTTCTATTGTTTCGGTGAGAGAATATTTGTTGAGGACACGTGTGTAGTGTGTAGATTTTTTCATGGTGCACTATTGTCCCTAACGAATTCCTATGTCTGAGGTTGGCAGAGGTGTTAAAATCTCGATTGGAGATGAATTGTAACGTCCCTCTTTGACCAACTAACCTGAAAATGCCTTATTATTCCTCATTCTTCCTTCAAATGGATCCATTCTCAATTCATTTGGGCTCTTCAAGCTCTACACACATTCTCAAGCCATCTCTTAGCATTTCCAGCATTCACTTCAACACTCCATTGCAGCAACAACACTCCAACAACTCCACATAGAAAGTGTGAAGAAAGCCATAACAGTGTGGGCTTAGAGTCTTGTGAGACCTCCTTTCATCACAATTGAGTTTATGGTGAGCTTTCCAAGTCTATATTCTCCTACATTGGCTAGTGAGACTTTGGGTGGCAGTGGTAACATTTCACTCCTCTCCTTTGTGATTTGGTTGAGTAGCATTATACTATTTTGTAGTGTTTTTATCCTCTCTTCTTTCCTTAATCGCATATTTCTACTATGTTTCTTTTTGGATGTCCATGGAGGTGGAAACACCAAAATGGGATCTAATTGAGGCATGCCCCTATATAGCCCCAACAAAATTCTTGTGTGTAGGATAACGTACTGTTGATGGTCAAAACTGCACAATAATATAAAATATAATCTCTACCCTATTTCTCCAGAAAAAGAAAGATAACATATAGTAATCTAACTCCCAAGGTCTTGGTAGTTGGTTCTCAACTATGTTGATGTTACTTAATGGCCAATGTAACTGTAATATTCAAGGGGCCTTTGTTGGTAATAAAGGACACAAACTGCATCAAATTAATTAACCTAAATTGGGGTAAATAAACAAAAGAAAGATACATCAAGGCATAGAATAGTAAAATATGAATAAAACTTCTTAATATTTAGACATGCATTCCCACAATGAGTGTTTCTTCAACAGACAAAAAACCACAACATGACGTAATCCATAGAATAATCTACACCATTACATACATTCATAGTGCTTAATTCAATTACCACAACCATTCACTAAAATAATTTGAGATTTGAAACAGATCACTCACTCATTGCTAAAACACAGATCAAACAGAGATATAGTAATTCCATTCACAAACAATTCAATAAAATAATCTTAAAATTCGGTTTCCTCTATTGATTTGCATCAAATAGAAAACATTTAGGCACAACAACTCACTAGCATACAGATTGATTATGATTCATTAACCTTATCAAAAAGATTCACTTTCAACAATAACATGAAAACTACATATAACTATAAAAAGGTATCCAATTTCAACTTAAAATTTTAAATTATCTTGCTACAACTATGAAATCTTCAAACTATAATTCCTATCTACTATCATATCAGGTGGCTAATCCTTCTTCAATCAGCCAAACTTTACAAAATGGAGATAAATTGTATATATAAACCTATCTAGCACTAACCTCTCTCATCACAACCCAGATCCATAAATAATGGGGTGATTGGAACAATTTAAGAAGAGTCTTCATCCTAATTTTCAGCTGCCGATTAGAAACTCCTTATCAAAACTTACCTACAAAAATGGATAGGAAAACTTGTTGAAATCTCTATTTGGGAACTGATGTCTTAACCCAAAAAAATAGGAGAGGAAGACTGCCTAGTCAAGCGTATTTCCTTGATACTGATCTGTCGAGAGAGCATGTATGTAGCAACTTTTAACTCTGCATTTTTTGCTCCTCCATATACTCATCATAACTTGTAATTACATGTTGAAGCATTTTTGCATCAGGCCCATCCACCCAGTTATCTTCAAACTTTATCCTTGCCAACTCAATAGAAGCAAATTCTTTCATATCTTTGAGCTTGAGGAGTTCCCTCCTGGCAGCCTCGACTTCTTGTTTGGCATCCATAAGCTTATCCATTAACAAATCATCCTCATCATCCCCATTCTGCATCATTTCCCCCAATCTACTAGTCCACCTTTCCTTGAGTTTATCAAGGAGGAGGCCATCTGTCTCAAGAATATCCTCATTGACAAGTATAGTAATACTTACTCCTAGCTCTTCAATTTTCTCATTGAGATCTTTTCCAGCCTACTGCACCTCATTCCTGTGAGTAAAAATGAATGAATATCTAAATCTAATGATGTTGATGGTCCTTTGCAAAAAATCCACATTGTCTTCTTACAAGATAGGCAAGGTTTGCTTACGCAGCTTATTACTATCTTTTAGTTTCCTTGCATGCCTTGCATATTATTCCTCTTGTTTGTCAAGAGTTTCAACATGTGCAGTCATTTCATTGACTAATTCCAATGCTTCTTTGTGAACCTTCCACCCTTCAACAAGAAAATCATCTATTTCATAGTTCAGCTTATTTATCCATCTATCCATCATTTGTACTTTATTTCTCATCTCAATCAAATTATAAGCATCCTTTTTCTTCAAAAGATTCGGTGTCTCTAGAGTAGCTGACCATGAAGAAATAGGAACATAGAGATCCCCTAAGAATTTATTCAATTGATCAACTTGGTACTTAAGCTCATCTTTCTTTTGCTTGTCCTGGATCATCCTTGATTTGGTAGAAGAAGCCACAATATCAATCAAGTTCAACTGTTGATTTCTTGTGGCCTTTCCTAGATTAATAGTGCCTAGTTGGTAATCCCCTATCTACATATCTTGTTTGTCTTTTTCAACCATATGGAAATCACACTCAGCCACAATCTCTCCAACATTTGTTAACTTTGTAGAAGTGAGAACCCTAGCTCTCTTCTTTGACCTCTCCTTCTCTATTTATGTTTTGATAGCCTCCCAATCAACGAGTTGTGGTTGCACTATCTACCTCTTCTCAAGATTGAGCTTTAATCATGTAGAAGTAGTAGGGGGGGTCATTACCTGTGTGGAAGAAGTGGTAGGAGAAAGAGGTTGCCAAATTTTTGCCTTAGGTTGGGAGTCAACCTCTTGTTGTTTCTCTTTCTCTGCCTTTTCTTTTTCGAACTTGTCAGCTTGAGCTTTTTCTTTTCTCTCCTGTTTAGCTTTGGAAATTCATTTTTCCTCTAACCTCCTTTCTTCCAATAGATGATCTCTTTGTTTTTTTAATTCACCTACCTTGGCCCATAGTTTAGAAGGTTCTTTATCAATCTAGCTTGTTCCTCTACTTCTATTCTTTTTATCTCCAATTCTTCTTCTTCTTTCTTCCTCTAAGCTTCTTCAACTACTTTAAATTTAGCCTCCAGGGCTTCTCTTTCTCTTCTTTTCTAGGCCTTCTCCTCTTCTAGCTCATGAATCTTTTGAAGCAAGGCTAATTTGTCTCTTTCTTCTTTAGAATTTTGTTCAGCTTCCCTTTGTTGTATCAGTAGATCTTCCTTCTCCTTTTGCTGCTTGGCCAGCTCTTCAGCTTTTGTAATGGCTTCCAACTCATGTTGCTTATCCAATAGATCAGCCTTGTCCTTAATTTCTAGTTCATGTTGTTGTTTATCCAATGCCTCAACTTGTGCCTTTTCTTCTGCTTCTTGTTGTCTTGCTAATTCCTCAACTTGTGCGTTAACATCAGCTTCTTTTTAGCATCTTCAAAAAACTTCCATTGATCCTTTGGGATAAGAACATGCTCTTCCCCAATATTTTGCACAAATCCATCCTTATCAACACCATCATCAGAATGTGTTTCCTCTGAATCTATGTCAATATCAAGAATTTCAACCTCAACCCCTTTTCCTTTCAATGTTTTTGCTTCCTCATAAAGACTACATGTGGGTACTTCTTCACTAGGTCCTTCAATGAGGGGTGGTTGAGAAGAGGAGCCTTCTCCAAGTGTTGAGGTCTCCATACCTTGTACCTTAGGAGCTTCTTTTGCAAGTATCTCAGGAATAGTATCCCCTCCAGAAATGGGAGGAGGATACTCCAATTATTCTTTGGGGGTAGCTCTTCTTTTGGTTCTTTGGTAACCCTTAGTGGCCCCTTCTTTTCTCTTCTTATAACCTTGAACTTTTGGTTCTTTTATTCTTAGAATCACCCATTGGATGCTTCTATCCAAAACAGTCCTCGAAATCTGCTTGATGTCAATGGATTCCTCTTCCTCCCAATTGATGGGGGTTAGGTCTTTGACACAAATCTTCTCAGCTTCATATGCAAGATCCAAAGTCACACCATCATCTGACAAAGTGTCAGGAATATCTTCCTTTACTCCAAATTCAATCATCCAAGGAATAGGGAGCCTTTCATAACTCCTCTTCCTTACATCAAATTCATCCTATAAATCCCACCAAAAATCCTCTAACAAACTGTAGTGCTTCTCAAACATAGTTGGAAGCAACTTATTCATTTTTTTCTTTGGGCCAAAATTCCTTCTAGATGTATAGAGTCCCAAATTGAACTGACTCAATTCTTATCAAACTACTTTTGCGGCCACATTATGAAGACAACAGTATTCTCCCAACTTCATGGTAAACTTTTGGCACCCAGGTTTGTGCTTGATGTTGAATTTTGCATCAACCCCCAATGTTTGATACATGAATTCCATTAGAATCATTTTATTAGTGCAACACCTAGGGACTGGATGAGTATGTCCATAAAACCCTGCTAACCCGAAGTAAACCTAGGGTATTAGATATACCAATGTCCCCATTGAGAAATGAGTTCCATAACATCCCTACTTAATCTAAAACCAAAATCACCAGTCATTCTATTAATGATGGCATACAAAAATGCAACATTAACTCTCCTATAATGCTCCTTTTATGTCTGCAAAGTTAATTGATCATAGTGGTTCCACACTTTTTGTTGTCCAAGAGCTTCTCCCAACACTCCTATTGCATTTAACCCTAGGAAGATACCCATCCTTTCAGCTGTATAAATGACATAAGATGTCATATAGAAGGTATTTTTTCACCTTACATTTATCATCTGATAGTGCAAGGTGTCAGAAAAAATCATACACCAATCAAATTTATGCCTGCCATCAAAGATAGCTCCAATGAATGGGAACATCCACTCCTTGAAGCATGCAGAATCCTTTTTCCCAAACACTCTAGAGAGCATCAAGATTAAGTCATCAACCTCCTTCTTGAAATCCCCTCTTTTGGGCTGGTCAGGAATTTTAGTCAAAGATTTATTTTCAGTCCTTAACCACTTCTTATTCATGTGGTTCCTATTGACATATTTGTTCTCATTAAATCTTTGTAGTGCATCTGCCTCTGTCAACAACCTTGGATTTTTTGAAGCAGGTGCATTGAACATCAGTCTCATCATTTGTGGGGATAATTCAATTATGACATTCCCCTATTGATCCACGTATTGCATTGACACTACATTCTAGGCTCCTATTGTAGCTAAGATCAACTATGGGCATTGGACTGGTAGAGGAAAGAGAGTGACAGGCAATTCTTGATTCAACTATCCTCTCTATTTGTCCAGTAACTTGTTTTGAAAAGGTTTCTTCAATCATCTCTTCACAATCAAATGTCCCCAAGTTGGTGTTTGTGATGTCTGCCAACCCAGAATCTAGCTTGTTGGTTGTGGGAGTGATCATTTGATGTTTATACCTCATTGTATAAGGTAGTTGTTCTACTTTTATCTTTTTAGGCTTCACTTTTTTTGAACTCTCCACTGCTTGGCCCTCCATTTGTGAAGTTCCTGCAAAGGCTCTTGACATCGTTTACTTCCTGCATGACAAACCAGGATCAGATTAATGGAAAGTAAAAAAAAATAATATTAGAGAACTCACCTTTCATGTTACACTGTGCTTCCTCATGTAGTATCTTCATACTTAGAAAAATTACACACTCACCAGAGGTGGGATCAAGACAAGAACATCACTAGAAAAATTCCAAGTATTGTCGAGGTTAGGACCAGAGTCATCATCGAAACCAGGATCTGAACAAACTATATACCGAGATCAGGAATGGAGTCAGAATGGTTACCAGGACCGGGAGCAGAATGGAAACCAGACTTGATACATTAGGAAGTTCCAAATCTTGCAACCATTATACTTCCATTTCTGCTAAGGTAAAAGATATTGGATAGTCTAAAGTCTAGCGGAAGCGGGTTCAGAACTAGATCTGACATCTATTACAAATAAAAGTTTATGGACAGAACTATTCCTGGATCCAACTTCGGCCATGATCAAATATAACATCATCATTAGAAAATTTTGAGTACTCACAATGACTTTAAAACAAGGTCACCTAATAAGCCAAGGAGTCTTAAAGTAAAAGCACAAACTATCCCTCATACGACTGAGGGGAAACCAGTGACTAGGGCACAACTTTAGATTGGCATGGATGTGAAAACACTAGCTTATATAAACCTGCCAACTTGAGAAATTAGGGCTTCAAAAACCCTACTCAGAAATCAATGAGTCAACATGAAAAAGGGACAAAAAAGCTACTTAACAAATCAAAGACTATTAAGAACCCCAAGATCCTTTGAAAACGATACCCTAAACCCTAGGGCACGACGGTACGGACATGACCAAACATGAAAATGATCGCAATGATCAAAACAAACCAAAAAAAAAGACAAAAAAATAATTAAAAACAAAGAGGGAAAGCAACAACATGGAAAACAAACAAATATTCACGAGAAAAACCTACGAATCATGCGAAGAACACCAAACAAAACAAAAGAAACGAAAGCGACAAAGGAAACAAGGTGAAGAACACCACCTACATCAAAATGCTACCTAATAGGTTAACCCCTAATCCAAATCCACGAGCAGTTGCTTGATCCTCGACCAAATCGTGCTCCTTCTGCTCTATCTCAGCTCTGGTTCGATATCATTGTTTAAAAACAATAATAATAACCAAATAATTAACCTTAATTAAGGTTAAATTCAATTTCATATGTGTGAGGAGCCTATAATTAATGTCATTAACTACGGTTGGTCAGTCACGCAATCACGATGGGAACAAGCATAAAACTATCATGCAACTGAAGTAGAGTGAAGAACACAAAACAAGAAAGTGGGAGCAGAATCAGGATCGAAGTCGGCCAGGGAACTTTTGTAAAGTTCCTGGTTTGGTTCCAATTCCGGTTCTGGCAAAGATGAAGGAAACAAGGAAACAACAAAAGAAAGAGAACAAGATAGAAACGAGACTAGAAGGACCGACCCCAAGACAAAATGGACAAATGACAAAGGCAGAGGCAGAGGCGGGACATGAACAAAACTTGGAACTTTGTAAAATTTTTGAGTTCAATATCGATTCTGGATCCGACCTCACGAAAAGAAAACAACACGGACCGAAAAAGAAACACGTGAAGAAACAAGCGGGAGCGGGATCAAAATTGAGCTAAGAAGTAAAACTCAAATAAGTTCCAAGTCAATGTTTGATTCCGGTTCTAGTTCCGCCAAAGCAAAAGAAAAAAAAAAGACTTAGAGAAAAGAATAACTCCAAAGTCTTTGTTGAAAAGACACAAGGAAAAGAAACAAAAAGGGGGACCTATTTTGGCCAACGAAAAAGATGGGGTCGTTATGCAGGGCATAACAAATGGCAACTTGGCTGGGAAAATGGTTTATCCATTTTCAAGATACTAAAGAACTCAGACACCCAGAACCTCTTGTTTATGAATCATGTTAACTTGAAATATTATTAGATATGTAGAGTAAGGTTGAGCTGGAATCTCAGATGTACATCATCATGAACTACCTTGAATCTAGGTGTGTGCATACATCGTGCATCCTTCTTTATAAAAAAATTCTCCACCCTTCAACAACTACACCTAAGATCCAAGCTACATAGGTTGAGTCCTTCAATTGTAGTACAATGAAATCTTGGGCATTGCTTCGCTGCCAGACAGGTGTCCATAGCCCCAATGGAGATACCTCTAACTCTCTCAAAGAATTTCTCTACTACCAAGCAGGCATCCATAGCCCCAATAGAGATAATTGAATCACCCATTTGATATTGAGTTCACCTCTCTTTCAATAGTTCTCCCTTTTCTTCTTTTTTAAAAATTTTTATTGACTCTTTTCAATACTCAGATGTAATTGATCTGAAATATGGGTTGAGAACTAAAATGGACTTCATAAAAATTTGAGGAGTCAGATTTTTCACTTGAATCAGAGATACAGTCACCCCGAGATAAATAGGCATTTTACTTAGGCAGATGTCTTATCTATTTTGTGATAGACTTCAATCATAGTTCATGAGCCTATTTACAATATACCTTATTCTTAATAACTTTTCAAACCAAAGTTAAAATGGTCATAAGACTTAAGCTTAGAACGAAATCTTTCAACTGATGATCCTTGAAAATACCTAAATCAATTTCTCTCCTAGTTCCTGTAGCATACTTTGAATAACAACCCCTTTATTTTGCAATGGATAAAAATGAAGGTCCCCAACGACCAAGACCAAAACAGAAACAATAGAAAGAAATACAAAAAAAGAAACAAACAAACAAACAAAACAACCAAAGCAAAATAACAACTAATTGTGTATAGTACAGCCATTCAGAAAATCAGACCTTCATGGGCCAAAGTAATGTTTAAGAAACTGACCATTAATGGGAAATGGAATAGGTTCTCCTGTTAAGGTGCTCAATAGAAAAGCATCCTCACCTAGTATCTCAGCTACTTGATAGGGACCCAACCAGAGTCTATCAAACTTTTGGTGATCTCCCCTCTTTTCTTTAGCTTTGTCCCATAGTAATATGAGATCTGATATCCTAAAGGCCTTTATCTTGGCCCTCTTCTCAAACCAACATTTGATGACAGCTTGGTGTTTAGAGAATTTTTGTAAAGCAGCATCTCTTTGTTCTTCCATATTTAGAAAATTGGTTAATCTAACCTCGATATGATCATCCTTTGAATATAATTCCTGCATAAACCTAAGAAGAGGTATTGAAAAATTTATTAGCAAGACTGGCTCTTTGCCGTAGACTAACTTAAAAGGTGATTTCCTAGGGCGGATTTAATTTGATTTCGGTCTTCCCATAAGGCAAATCTCAGTTGGGTGTGTCAGTCCCTAAGATCATTTTCTAGTAATTTTCTAATTACTTCCAACATATTCTTGTTGGTGGATTTAGCTACTCGATTTCCCTAAGGGTAGTAATTAGATGAATACTTTAGAGTAATTTTGTGTTCATAGGCCCATTCAATGAATTGAGCTGAAGAGAAAGCAAGGCCATTATCACATACCAAGGTGAACGGTACTCCAAACCTGGTTGTGATATTTTCATTGAGGAATTTGATAACCACATTTGTGGTGTTGTTTTTGGAGGGTTGAGCCTCGGTCCAATGCATGCAATAGTCAGTTGCTGTGAGGATGAACTTATGACTTGTAGACGAGTTTGGATTAATGACACCTACAAAATCTAGTGCCCATTGGGAGAATGGTCTTACCTCGTATAACGGTTGTAAAGGCATCATTGGATTTTGTTCCCTGGATGCAAAGCTCTGGCATGTATGAAATGTCCTAGCATGTTGGTGCACATCCTGAAACATGTGGGGCCAATAATAACCTGATCTAAGAATTTGATGAGCCAAGGAATCTAAAGATCCATGCCTTGTACCATGTCTATCATGAAATTCAACGATAGCATGTTTGGCTTCTTGTTGATCCAAACAACACAGGTAAACTCCTTTAAAATTTCTTCTATATAAGAATCCTCCTTCGAGCATGTAATGGGAACTCTTCATCCTTAATGCTCTCCTATGAGTAGCATTCATCCCCTCTAGGCATTTGTTATTGAGGAGGAAGAAGATCAAAGCTGTGTACCAAGGATCCTTGGTGAATGACTACACTGTGTACTACTGGCAAGTGATACTTTTGTCAACATCCACCATAGCCTTTGATAAGCCCTATCCTTGGATGAGTTTTATTGGATAAATTTAAAAATCAAACTCCTATAAAATAGCCATCCATTTTCCTCTTCTCTCCCCCAATTCGGTCTGCACAAGGAGATACTTTACAGCTGGATCAGGAACTATGGCAATAACCTAACTTTGAAGAATGTAGTGCCTAAATTGTTTTACTGCTCGGACCAATGTGAAGGCCTGCTTCTCAAGGGGTGGATACCTAACTTCTGCATTTTTAAATAGGGAGCTCATGAAGGCAATATGCCTTTGCTCTCCCGCACCTCTTCGTTGTGTTAAAATAGTTGCACATGAATGGTCAGATTCGAAAGAATAGATATAGAAGGGCTTTAGATAATCTGGGCTGGCCAAGACCAGTGCCTCAGATTTTGATTGTTTAATCTGTGAGAAAGCATATTTAGCCTCATTGCTCCATTCTATTTTTTCATATTTTCTCATCATTTCATTAAGAGGTTTGACAATTTCTGCAAACCCTGTTATAAATTTTCTCACAAATTTAATCCTTCTGAAGAAGGATATCATCTCTTTTTTACTTCCTGGCATTGTCGAATTTAAGATGGCTTCAACTCTATCAGGGTCTATGGATATCCCCTTTTCTGATATTACATGACCTAAAATTTTCCCTTCAGAAACTCCAAACACACATTTCTTTGGATTAAATGACACACCATATCTTATACACCTTTTGAGGACTTTTGCTAAATCTGTAGCATGGTCCTTTTTGTTTTTAGAGAAGATAGTTAAGTCATCTACATAAATGATGATACCCTTACCTATTAAATCCTTGAATGATACATCCATTGCACGTTGAAAGGTAGCTCCAATGTTGATAAGGCCGAATGGCATCCTCCGATAGGAAAATGTGCCCCACTTGGTAGTGAAGGTAGTTTTCATTATGTCCTCATGACTGACAAGAACTTGATTATACCTAAAATAAACATCCAAGAATGATATCATCTGGGATCCATTGACCATTTGTAAGACCTCATCAAGAGAAGGAAGTGGATAGTTCTCCTTCTCAGAGGCCTTATTTGTGTTCCTAAAATCAACACATAACCTGATTTCACCACTTTTCTTATGTACAAGAACTAATTTTGTGACCCAAGTGGAATGTCATACTGGGAAGATTATTCTTGCAGATAGCAATTTTTGCACCTCCTTCTGAATTAAGGGATCAATTAAAGCATTCATCGGGCATTATTTTTGATGAAAGGGCTTAACTTCTAGCTTCAGAGGTATGGTATGTGTGATTACCGAAGTATCAAAGGTCTTTAAATCTTCATACCCCCAAGCAATGGCTGCAATGTCCTCTTTCAAAATATTAATTATTTTATCTTTAATTTCCTCAGGGAAATTTTTCCTATAAGGACATTCCTTTTAGGACCAGAATGAGCCAAATTAAATAGATTCATTCCTTTTAGGCTAAGTTTTTTTGGCACCCTTTGACGATCCCTCGGGTTAGAGTCGAATATTCTTTCTATAGCTACCATCCCCTTTGGAATGTTGTTGCTTTTCAAATCTAGTATTCCTTCTATGTCACAATCCTCAAGATCCCAATCTCCCTGATCTCTTTTAGATTCATCAATTATCTATCCTTTAAAGACATCTGAACTTTCCAAAAAGGCGAGTATATGTTGGTCATCATCGAATACCTAAACATTCTAGACATTATTCAGGATGGTTGGGATTGAGACTAGTTCAACTAAAAATCATTTTAGCTTGGAGTCCTGCATAGGCTCCAAGGTGCTAGCAATAACGACAAGGGAATCCACAATCTAATTGTTTTCCCTAGGAATTAGAGTGATCCCAAAAGCGTAAAAATCCTCAATCAGATTCTAAATTATGTTTTTGTATGCAACCAATCTTTTGTTGTGACAAGTATATTGGTTGCAGACCTGTTTGACAATAACTTCAGAATCCCCCATAACTATGAGAGTTGTGACTTTGTTCTAATGGGAAAACATCATTCCTCAAGAAAGTGTCTCATATTCAACCACATTGTTTGTGCAGACAAATTGCAACCTGTAAGATGCAAATTAGGTCTTCCCTTTCGGGTTGGTTAATTCGATCCCTACTCCACTTCCTGATTTGGATTTAGAGCCATTGAATTTAAGACTCCATAGTTGGTCTAGAGCTGGGAGTTCTTTCTTCTTTGGGATGACAGGTGATGACATTCTTGAAATGTGTTGTGGCTCGGATTATTGCTGGCCACCAAGATTTAAAGGTGACTAGGGACAAGGTTCACTAGAAGATTCACCTATATTCAAACCCTGTTTAGAAATTACTTTTTGAACATTTTCTTAGATTAGATCACAATCTAGTACATTTTTCATCAATGCATTAGGCATTGGAAGGGTATCTGGGGTAGTTGTAATAGAGAAAGACTGAGATACCTCGGTCTCTTCTTGGAATTCAAAGCATAGGACCTGAGTCTACTCAAACTGGGAAGGATCTTCCTCTTGGGTGATATTTTGTTTTGTCAGGATAGTTGCATCCTTGACCTAGAATGAGAACTAGTTGGGGGGTGTTACTAGATGATGTTTGTGAACATATAAATTCCCAAGCTCCCTTTGGGTAAGTTTATTTTGCCTAAGTATCATTTGCACCCTCTTTTTGGGAAAAAAGGTAAAGTCGGGCTCTCTTTCACATGTATCAATGTCGGTACTGCCACCTATCAATTGAGCACTATTCACAGGTTTTTTCTCATGTTTATTTTCAAAATTTTGTGGCGGTATGCATGTGTCAACCGTTCGCAAACTTTTGAGCCTCTTTGTGTCACTTCCCTTCCAAATCCTAACCGTCTACCACATAGCCTCGGTTTGCGCACATTTCAAGTTGGCCCCACCATTCGGCACAATTTACGAAAGGCCTCCACGTGTCATCACAGCGCAAGTTCTTCATCACTCAAGGGAAATGATTAGTGGCGGGCCCTAACTGCTTGCCACGTGATCTTCAAAGGCTCCATTGTGAAGACAAAACCAAGTAGGTGACAACTATCACTAGTTTCCCCACCGTTATGAAGTAGATTGCATGTGTCCAAGCATTGGTCTGTTGTGACCACTACCATCATTTGCAGGAGATGCATCTGGCCCTTGGACGTCCTCATTCATGGCCTGAATCTTTTCTGTTGCAATGCCCAGGGAAAATCATTGTTGAAACATCATTGCTCATAATCAGGGAATATTTCTTGTTGCTTTTTCATCAAATTGAGTTTCCATAATAAATACTACTTCTTATTTTGAAGCAAAGGGGTTCCAAAAGTTCCAAGAGTTCCTACTTTTTTTTTTAGCGAGAAAATTAATAGAAGAACTAGGCCTTTATTTTCTTTATTAGATTATTGTAAAAGAACTCACAAATTGTGCCATTGTTCGACCTTTCTATTTTCTTTGATATTTGATAAGTTTTACTATGCCATTGTTGTACTGGATGTATCATTCTCGGACTTCTATAAATCAATAAAAAATTGCTAGTCTAGATCATGTCTTGAACTCTTTTGTCTAGAAAATGTGTATGAAGTTTATTTATGTCCTATAAATTGAATCATTTAGGATTCTATCTTTGTTTTTCCTTTCTGGAACACAACAAAACACCAACGAGCCCTAAAATCTTATCCCTAAAGATAGATTTACCGTGCCTAATATCTAAATCTTGGCGTATCGCCCTAGTTAGATTATTTTATTTTATATTTTCTTCCTTTCCCCATTCCAAAACCCCAATTACAGAAGAATTCAACTTCTTTAAAATCTAGAGGTCACTCAGTTTGGTGCAATAGGTCCCCCCTAAAACTGAGTTTCCCATAAGAGGTTGTTAACTTGTCAACTTTTGGCATCAACAATTTTTTCTTTTCCAAGGCATGCCCAGTGGGACCCAAAACATAAATAAATCAAAAGGGTGTGTGAGCCTTAATTTTAATCTCAAACCGAAATTAAGTGGCTTGGGATGTTGGAAGTCCTCTTATTGCCCCAGTAGCACCTTCTGTATGGGCCCCTATCCCGATCTCTTCTCTTAAAGCTATTCCAAAATTTACCAGAGATGGCTCGAGAACACCATCCGAACACATACAAGACATTGTGAACGTGTGTCTAGTGCACGGAATAATAGATCAGAACATAGCATCGAGATTGCTTGCAGCTTCTTTCAGAGGAAGAGCACTAGAATTCTACCACACTCTGCCTACCAATACCATCGGCACTTGGGATGAGCTCAGAGACCCCTTTTACGAGATATTTTTGAATGACGAAGACAGATCTTCGCTATATCACCAGCTATCTACAATAAAGTGGACCTCATCCAAAGCATGACATATTTCAACGCCCAATTTCATATAACGTGGTAGAGAATCCAGAATGCCATTCAATCGTCGATTGAGTTAGCATTCATGTTCTACATAAATTCCATCAATGATGACATTTCCATGATGATCCAGTCACTTGGTGAAGCCACATTACCAAATGCATACAACATAGTGGTGAAAGTAGAGAATAATCTGATCAATGTTGGGAAGCTACTTCCTCGACCCATTATGTCAATCTTCCCTGAAATAACAACTTCTAATCAGGAGATGTCATCTACTAGCACAATCACACCACTACCACCATCTATGTACACATATCCAAGTGTGCAACTAGATTTTTCTTCTACGTCTAGCACTCTGAAAGATGAGATGAGTGACATAAGGGAGATGTGAAATTTGACAAATGAAGTAACCACTATCAAATGCAATCAAGTTGCTCATCTGAGACCAACTTATCAAATTTATCAAGGTAACAGACCTTCCTACCAACAAAATCAATACCAAGGGACCATGCGCACAACTCCGCCAACTCAAACAAATAACCAAATAGTATCTATACCAGCTCCGCTTGGAACTACTTAGACAAGTATGAGCACAGAACTAACCGTCAGGCAGAACAACGTCACCAAAGATTTCAATGCTTGGTGTTATCCCTGCGGTGATGCTCATATGCCTCAAAATTTCCCTCGTGGCAATTTACAACAGAGAATTGCCGAACAGCGTAGGCAAGGCACAATGATGAGCTCGAGAGGGCATATATACACCTCTTGTACATTGGAAGATATGGTTCTCACCTCACAGATGCAAGTAATGTCCCTAGAGCAAGAAGTTGGCATTGTTCATGATCATGCTCTCCTTTCCTAGATGGAAGGGGATGAATCATTGTTCACTTATGAAGCATCCACAATGGCAACCTCGAAGGTGCTGTCCGATTACAACACCTAATCAAAGAGAAGATGTACAGGCGAGCCAGTCACTACACAACCTAGAATTATTTCGCACCAACTCCCTAGCCCTTCTCCAGAGCCTCAAGTACGAAAATAAATTACTATCACCAAGGCAAAAGAGAAAAAGCCTCCAAATTCATCACCCATCAACGTGGTGGAACAACTGAAGAAATATTCCGCTAATGTGTCCCTCTGGGATATCTTAGCTATTTCAGAACAAAAATCATTATTGTAGGAAGCCCTGTAAAAAGATACGATTGAACAACCAACAAAAAAAGCTTTCAAAAAATCCATCGACGCATCAACCCCAGCCAAAGTCTTTGCGAACATTGTAGAAGAAGTTTTGATAAAGGGAAAAGAGGA
>CM021101.1:827004479-827021269 GCA_007115665.2 Sequoiadendron giganteum | reverse complement strand
TTGGTCGAATTACTAGAGGTGCAAGAAAAAAGGGAGAAAGCCCTAATAGCCATGACTAATCACCAGCAGGTGGCTAAGAAATTTTTTGACAAAAAAGCTTCGGATCAAGGTTTGAAATGCGGAGACCTGGTACTATAGTACAATGAAAGAGCCACAAAACCTGGACAACATGGAAAATTAGACAAGCTATGGGAGGGCCCTTTCAAAAATAGTTTAGTGCAAATAGAAAAATGCATTTGAATTAGAAAATATGGAACAAGAGCCACTTGGGATTCCGGTCAATGAAATTCACTTAAAATTGTTCAATTAGGCTACAGTTGTTTTATGCGAATCTAAATTTGTAAAATGTAATTAGTTTTCCTTTTCACATTTTGTCAGTCGGTTCTTTTATCATATTTTTCATAGTTACATGACAAGCAGGGATAATTTCATGAGGCCCATTATTACAAGAACAGAGAAAAAAAAAACATGCCACTCAGATTGTAGAATTAAAATTAAGATGCAGAAGATTCAGCCCATGTTGCGAAAACAAAAGAAAGAATATCTGATATATATATTGTGATAAAACATTGTCAAAATGGCCCTGTAGCCAAATATTCAAAAAGTATAACCATATACATGGCTTTATTACATATATATATGTGATCCTTCTTTCAAGCGTATATATAAAAAAGAAAAAAATCATATCAAACTTCATATCTCTGCATTATGGGTATTGTCTTCATCGGCTAGAACATTTTCAGGAGTGATGGGAACATTTTCGGGAGTGACGTGAAGATTGTCAACAGTAGCAGGACCTGTGGTGGGAGCAGCATCAACAACCATGACGAGTGGAAGAGGGAACACATGGTTCCTAAAATTGCTATACCAATCCACGTCGTAATACAACACGACGTTGTAACAATGCAACAGGAAATGGCATTCATGGGTGGATTTGTCACAGTGCTCTACGAGTGATTGAAGCCAAAAACCACTCACAAATGGCACCCACAGCACCACTCCATCTTCTTCAACATGCTTCCTCAGGTCACTCGCAACGGGAAGTCCTAATTCGTACACTGCATTACTCACCGCCTCACCAAAACCCCCGAGGTACTTCTTCGGGAAAATCTGAATTACCAAATGAAGAATCATATCTTTCGAAGTCTAAGCATCAAGCAGCGAAGCATCGAAGTGTCAACTGATATCAGTGTTTACTCGATATTTATCCTCATACTCAATGCAGTCTCTACCCAGGACCCACTTGATGGCTATGATAGCCAGTGAATGTTTATTCTTCATCATATGTTTCAGGCGCCTACTCGAGATCTCTCCTAGGAAAGTTATTTGAGCCTTATTGCACGCTAACCAGATTGGAGTATTCATTATGTCAGCCTCTGCTCAAAACACTTAAGATTATCGCTATGCAAATTTCAAACCTGTCTAATCACCCAGGGCTATTCCACTAAGTATGTTCTCACTATTGAGTGAGGACTCATTTATAGAAATATCTAAGGTAGCCAACATACAAAGCATGAGGGTAATCGAGTGTTTACTAAAAAATCCCACAAAAAGGCTAGATCGATATTCCAGCCCTATTCCATCCGTAGGTACAAATTATTGCATGCAAGCTTAGGGAATGGTAATCAATCAACGCAAGATGGTGGTAGTCCTAGGTGATGGCTCATACAAAATTAGGGCTAGGTGGCATGGCACAGGATGTTTTGAGCCCCAAGTGTCAACTCAAATCTTTTCAAGTACTCATTGCGATTTCGGCTTGATCATGGTTTAAGAGATATTAATTACTAAAGCAGACGAGGAAATGGTAGGCATTGCACTGGTGGCCCAATTTCCCCTGAAAATCGCACTGGAAGGGTGCTATTACCGATACAATTATGAATCCTTTATTTTTTATGGTGTTTTTTGCACAGCAACAACTCATATAGAATATGATATCCTATCTCTCTTGAAAGGTAAATCTCTATGAACAAAGAGATAACCCCAAAGTCTTTAATGTCAGGTCTTGACAATGTAAATAGAACAACTCAGAGATAATGTGAAAATGTCGGTAATCACAAAGGGACCTTACTACAAGCAAATGTTGGACTCAAATTTATCAGATCTAGCAATATATATTGATACTTCAAAACCTAAAACTAACCCAGCTAATAAAAGAAATAACAAAGATAAGGGTTTTAGAGGTAATTCTAAGACTAATTCTAACCCTAGGATCAATAATGAAAATGATAAGATGCTCAAAATGGACCAATCTCTCATAAACTAATTCTTGTTTATCCCAGATAAATCTGCAATCTTACAGAAATAGTGCAATCTTCTAAGGTGTAAATATTTTCAAATCATGCATATTCATTCAAGACAACCCTATTGCAATTGAAATAAACAAACATTCATAATTGAGCTAAGCACAATTTAAGTCTAGGCTAACTTTGCAAAGCAGCTAACAATTAGCTAATTGCAAAAAGTATGGACTAGAGATTGTTGCAAACACTGCAAGAATAAAACCCTAAACGTCATCAAACCATCTAACATCAACTAACCTTAAGAAATTTTAAAGATAGAACATCAAGAACCATGCCAGATAAAACTCAACACAAGAAAGGAACCAAATCACAATGTCTTCGCTTGTATTAAATTATCCAAAGTGGCAACAATTCCAGTCTTATGTTACAACACTTGCTTGAAAAGATAAACTAACTTGAACTCTAATTCTTTCTCTTACAATTTTCTCTAATGTGAAATTCATCTAACTTAACCCTTTACAAATGAGGCATAATGCCAAACTTATAGAGAACCCCCCCAAGATATGTCAGCCTAACTAGGGTTTACAATGATAAACGCCACATAATAGGTCGACCAAAAGATATTCGCAATAATATGAAATGTGCAATTTGCACCAATTTCATCCAAGTCGGCCTGGGGTCTCCAAAAAAACTCGATCCAATTCATGCGAATGAAGAGGAGAAAATAATGGGAAAGCATAAATTCCAATGTAGCATTGCATTAACTACTTCCCCCCTTTGTCTTTAGCATGCTCCACCTTATCATGCACCAACAACAATACCCTTTCCAAGTCGGCAATAGGTGGCACAGGAAAAACCCTAACTCTCCTCTCAAGGCACTTGATGTCATCCCTTGACTGCTTCACTATATATCCCAATCCACCTTAATTGTTTGATACCGATCAATGACTGCAATGTATGTTGCAGCATCATCTAGCTAATGTTCAGTAATAGGGCCTTCATTGATTGGAGAATAGACATCTTGCCACCACTTTCTCAACTACTCCAGGTTAAGATGCTTTGGAGAAAATTTCTTTCTCCCTGTCATCACTTCAAAGAAAGAAACACACCTATTGTAGATATCAGTCAAATTTTCCTCAATCTGCCTTCCCTGTTTATATATCTTCTTCAAGGCCTTTTGCCTCATCTATAGAATTTCAAACCATTCCCAAGGCTTCACAATTCTTGAGGAAGGAATAATTCCATCCTTTACCAATTGATCCTTAGTGTGTTCCATGATAGTCTTTGTCTTTTGCAGAAGGAGATCCGTATCTTCCTTATCCCGAGCTAACACATTATTCAACCAGTCCAAGGATCTCATAGCATCCCCTCCAGTCGACAAGATGTCCTTGATAGCATTATCTCCCTTTGTCTACACTCCCTACAACCAACCGGTTGTAGCATGTGTGGTGCTCTTCATCCTTTCCAGTTCTGATATTGTCGCCTAGGGTAGAAAACCTACAGTAGATGAGGAAGCACTAATGGATTGCAAGGGTTTCATCAACTCTTGCAAATACTTCTTCAACTTATCATTTTCTTTTTTAAATTTTTCCTTAGCTTGTACCTCATTCCTCAATCTTCCAAGGATTATAGTGCTGGAGCCTTCATATTTTTCAATGTCCTGTTCCATGGAAGCATGCCTCAGGTTAGTATTTTGTACATTATAATCCTTCCCGGTCACATCATCTCTATATTTTTCAGGAGCAAGCCTAGCAATGTGGACCATCCTATTGTTTGCAATGTGTATCACCTTCCTTGTTTGCTTTAGAATCCTCCTTCTGTGATAATCTCATAATTCTCCTTCTCTTTGGTGAGGGAACACTGACCACTTGTTTTTCTTGTTCACCTCCCTCAGCCTTCTTCCTCCTAGGGACATGTTTCCTTTTCTTATCTATTGGCTTCCTCTATTTTTCTGCTTCTCCTACCTCCCCTACATGAACATCCTTAATCTTGATTTTAAAAGGAGAGCCCACCTTGGTTTTTCCTTTAGAATCTTGCTCAGGTGACTCCTCCGATGCAAATTGAGACTCCAAGTCTCCCATGAGATCATAGGTGCATTACACACCCTCACTTTCCAACTCCAACACTTTATGCTTGAGCCAGATCTTTGTATACTTGATGACTGGAGTCATGACTTGTTCTAGCTCTGTCTTCTCTTCCTCCAACCAATCAACCTCTTTAAATGGCTTATCCTTCACAGCCTTAAATTCATGGCCTTGGATTAGATTCCCATCTTCCTCAACTTGGTCAGGAATAGACCTTATGTTTTACAACCGCACCAAGCTCACTAGTAACCTAGAGAATTTCATTTTTCTAACTTTGAATTCATCACCAAGGTTGGCCCAGTAGTCCTCTATCTTATCCTTGTGGTTGTACTCTCTGCTTGCCTTCTTCTGGGCTTCACCTGTTATATCAAACCTAGATCTTTTGGAGTGGAAGGAGAGACCGAGAGTGCTCATCTCTTCTTCAGAAGCATAAGCCGAGTTGATAGAAGGGCATACTTCATCAGTGCCTATCCTCAAAGGGAAGTCATTACCAAATCTAGTCTTGTGCTTCTCCTTCTTCCCAATTACATCAAAGTCAAAGATCTACCTTGTGACTTCCACGAGCACAACATGATCAGTAGGGTACCTAGAGAGCCTGTATGGAGCCCTCTGACAACCATCAATCTTTATGTATGAAAAGGTGGGGAACTGGATAAACCAAGCTCCAAACCTTTTGATCAATTCTTTGGCTTTTTCTGAAATCCGGACATGTTTTACACCTTGGAGCAGCCTGGTGATATACATGGTGAATGCATCATTCACCCTCCTATAGCTTGAGTTACCCAGGTTTAGCTGTGGGTAAACTTCAAAAATTACATCATGTGCAAACACACCCCTTGTGCTCAATCCCTTATAGGGGTGGAATATAGCCAAAGCATAGAATAGGTAAGAGGTCATTGTTAAAATCTTGGTCTGTAGGACATTGCACATCTGCTCATGAATCTCGGCACTTACAATGTCTACCGAGTGGTAGTCTATACCCTGTTCCATCCTTCAAATAACATGGAGCATCCAATTCTTGAACATTCTTGCATTCTTCAATCCTACCACCCTACTAGGAAGGGTAATAGCATCATAATATTTCTTCTTGAACTTGAGTTTGACCAACTTCTTGGGAAACTTGGAGAAATGGGACTTAGGCTTCTCCAACTAGGAATTGATAACCTACCGGGATTTGATAGCATCTTCCTCATAGAACTTCCTTGGCACATCCATGTCAAATGCCATCACATGGGACCTGTCAGGCATGTCAAAGGTCTGGGCTATGGACACAGGATCCAAATTTCCTACAATCCTACCTTGGGACCAATTATCCTCTGTGTAGCTCTATCGTACTGCCTTGCACATTCAAGTACTAGTTCATAGCACTATACTATAGGGGGAAATTCGGCCACATGGTCCAATCCTGATTCCAATGTTCTCTTAGCTAGAAAAGGATGGTCTTGTGTTGCCATCCTAGTCATGAACTCCTCCTATTCCCATAGTCCAACATTGGTGTCAGTCACCCCTGACCAGATAGAGGAGAGCTTTCTCTCTAGAATTTTACTCTTGATATCCAACTTGATTCTTTCTACCTCAGAAATGGAAGACCCTTCTGCACCTGGGTCCACTAGCTTACCCTTGGCTCCACTTGTCTTTGCTTTACCTGATTCAGCTTGCATTTGACAAGAAACCAAAGTAAAGACACATGGAACACAAATCCATTACAAAGATATTTTCATCCTTAATATAAATCTCATGATAAGCCAAATGCTAAAAACTTCATAAAACTTAATCATTTCAAAGTTTGGGTTTTCAGCCCTTCCGCGAAATCCAGGCTAGAGAGGAATTTCGATAAGTTCACACAAGCATTCAAAAATCACTCAATCAACTGTTACCAACTACAAAGCACCATGAAGCATCTTAAAACAAGGCTAAGTCAATTATCAAATGTATAATCATTAAGAAAACTTCATGCAATTCCTCAATTCTCCCCTGTTAACAAAATCTTGGGAAAATCCATCAGGGACGAAAATCTACGAGAATGGAAAAAACTTACAAACTTCGGGAAAATGAAGAGGCCAAGAACTTTCGGGAGAATCCCGATGACACGGATTCTAGTGAAACTAATGCAAATTTCTCCACTTAACTCAATTTTTAAGAAATCGACAAGGGGATGGACAAACCGGGGAAATCCAAACCCAAAAGAATTTTGTGAAGGGCCAGAATCTCCAAATCGATGCACACTTCGAGAGATAGATGGAAAACTGAAAGGTCAAAAAATTCTGGTAGTTAAGGAATTCTGCGACGACGTTGAAAACCAAAATGTTCACGTTTTCCCATGACCTCCCAAAAATTGAAACTTGAGAATTCGGAGCCTGAAATGGTGCGATTTAAACCTCCTACAAATCAATTTTGAATCTGAAACTCACCCAAGGAAAACAAGAAGGAGTGGCGATGATGCCCTAAGCACAAAACCCTATATTTCTACCATGAACGCATAGGACAATCATGAATTTGACTCTCACTATGGCAAGGTTAATAGCTTGCTCATCCTAACTCACACAAGTAGTCTATCTCATGAAGGAGCTGAAGGGAAAACCCAGGGACTCACTTGGGGTAAACATCTTCATGAAATGGGAAAAACCCAAATATGAGGAACTCAATCATTTAATCATACAGGAATTCGAACCCCAAAATGACACAAGACCAAAAGCAAGTCCAAATGACCAAACCCTACCACACCGACACTTTGACTCATAGTTCAAACGTGCACACCATGAAGAAATTTGATTCATTTATCAAAGAAGGGAAGGCATCGTGCACATACCATGAAGACAGAAGAATCGAAATAGCAGTAGTCAAAAAGACAACCAAGCAGAGCATAGATGGCCTCCATAAAATTCAGTTGCAACAATCGACTCCAATCCCAAATACCCAATTCAACAACAACACTCAAGCTCAAGCACTCCAAAAGAAAGAGGGAAAAAATGATAAAATTCAAATGGCACAAAACTCCCCATAAGTCCACTTAATACCCACCTTCATAAATCGCACAATCAATGCAGTAAAGATGGGTCAACCCAGAATCTAGGAATTTGACAAGGTGATGGACCTTCAGAGGAATCCAGTCCCAATGAAATTTTGTGAAGGACCAGAATCTCTGGATTTTCAATGAAAAGAAGCTGCCATCAAACTCTGAAAGGAATCTGGGAAAATCTGGAAGGAGTGAATTTTCTTGACTACAGTGAAAAACCTGGAATGAGTCCAAAACCTAAGGTTTTCAATATGTATCATAGATGGACCATTCCAATAGGAAAGATAAACATCAAAGCACATGCCCAAGCAAGAAAATCCCCAAAATAAAAAGGCCCAAAAAGACCAAGAGTGGAAGCAAAAAGAGAGCAAAAGGGGGTCCCTACTTTCAGTGGGGCGTGTGTGCAAAAAAGTGCACAACAAATGGTGACTCTGCTGGGGAAATGCTCCAAAGAATTTCAAGAACAAACTGGAATCAAGAACCCAGAATCTCTAGTTTTAGTCCTTAAATCAAGACACCTATGAAAAAAGTTTCATAAATCACAAGCAAGAAGACCTTTTCCTATACCAGGGTCCAAGTGTGTATTAATTTTGGTTTATGTCAAAATACTGCCCTCTATCAAAGTTTTGTCCTTTAGTAGCATCTTTGTTCTCTCTGTTGTAGTTTGATTGATTGTTCTTTTGTGCAGCTTGAAGTTGGTTGTTCTGATTTCTCAAGTAGGTCACCTCCATATTCAGTTTCTTCACTTGCTTAGATAACTCATCCAGCCATTCTTTATCTAGAACATTGTGTGGTGTTGAATTCACATTACTGGGCGGGTATCCAAATGCTCCTCCAGAACCAACAGCCTGATTCAGGACTTTTGAATTCTATAGATGTGTAGGAAAACCAGTTTATTGTTGCAGGTGAAGGGGTTGATTGGCTCCTTGCTGAGGATAAGAGGTCATTGGCTGGGCTTGATTTATTGGAGGACCAAGGTGTGGGACCAAAGGCAGTGAGGGTACTAGACTCATAATGGGAGCATGATTATTCAAAGCCTGGTTAACAGCTTGGACTTGTCCAGGGTGAGCAACTGATCCTAAGGATGGAAAAGTCTTGACAAATGTTGCCTTAGATCTATGCTGACCTTAATATCCTCTGTGTATGCGGCGAGAAAGGTAGTTGGGGGATTAGTCCCCCATTTCAAAAAATGTGGATGTAAGGCTATCAAGGGCCTCAAAGTAGACCTCCAAGGCAATGTCCTCATTTCCAACATAAGGTGCTTGAATTCTAGTGTATGCTCGATGGAATCTATTGTTAAATGATCCTATAGGCTCATTGATTTCCCTCTTGACTCTAGTAAACTGTATATAGAGCTCATTAGCACTAATGAGAATTTTAAACTTTTGCAAAAATGTAGTCTCTAGTTATGTCCAATTATGGATAGAAGCAGCAGGTAAGTGATTGTACCAGTAAAAGGCCTCTTCCCCCAAGGAATAAGGGAAAAGCCTGCATGTGAAATCCTCATGGTTGATTCCTCTATCTCTCAGACAGGTCTAGAAAATCTTGATATGCTCCTTTGTTGTCCTATTGGGATCATTGGTATGGAACTTTGAGCAGAAGTGCTCAAAATTCTTGGGCATGACATTGTAATTATTGAAGATCAAGGGAGATGGGTTATTGGCTAGGAAATCCATTGGTGGAGGTGGGGGTGGTAATGGCTGATTTATGGTTGGTTGGGGTTGTGGAATAGGGATGACTTCAAAATCGGATGAGGATGAGGATGATGAGGATGATGGAAGTGGTTGGGTGGATGATGATTCTTCCCCTATTTCGGCCCTTCTTGCCTTAGTAGGAACTTGTAATTCTTGAAATTCTTCCTCTCCTGGAGTAGATCTGGTTCTCCTTTTGAGCCTTTCAAGAGAGATGGTGTTTATAAAATGCTCCAACTTGCTTATTCATCCCTCCTTCTAGCGCCAATCTGTTGACGATGTTTTTTGCACAACAACAACTCAAAAAAAATATGTTATCTTATCTCTCTTGAAAGGTAAATCTCTATGAACAAAGAGATAACCCCAAGGTCTCTAATTTTGGGTCTTGACAATGCAAATAAACTAACTTAGAGATAATATAAAAATACTAGTAATCACAACGGGACCTTACTACAAGCAAATGTTGGACTCAGATTTATCAAATCTAGCAATATATATTGATACTTCAAAACCTAAAACTAACCCAGATAATAAAAGAACTAACAAAAGATAAGGGTTTCAGAATTAATTCTAAGACTAATTATAACCCTAGGATCAATAATGCAAATGATAAGATGCTCAAAATGGACCAATCTCTCAAAAACTAATTCCTATTTAACCCAGATAAATCTGCAATCTTACAGAAATAGTGCAATCTTCTAAGGTGTAAATATTTTCAAATCATAAATATTCATTCAAGACAACCCTATTGCAATTGAAATAAACAAACATTCATAATTGAACTAAGCACAGTTTTAAGTCCGGGCTAACTTTGCAAAGCAGCTAACAATCAGCTAACTGTAAAAAGTATGGACTAGAGATTGCTGCAAAAACTTCAAGCATAAAACCCTAAACATCATCAAACCATCTAACATCAACTAAACTTAAGAAATTTTAAAGATAGAACATCAGTAACCATGCTAGATAAAACTCAACAAAAGAAAGGCACCAAATCACAATGTCTTTGCTTGTATTAAATTATTCAAAGTGGCAACAATTCCCGTCTTCTGTTACAGCACTTGCTTGAAAAGATAAACTAACTCAAACTCTAATTCTTCCTCTTACAATTCGCTCTAATGTGAAATGTGTCTAACTTAACCCTTTACAAATGAGGAATAATGCCAAACTTATAAAGAACCCCCCCATGATATGTCAGCCTAATTAGGGTTTATAATGATAAACGCCACACAATAGGTCGACCAAAAGATATTCGCAATAATATGAAATGTGCAATTTGCACCAATTTCATCCAAGTCGGCCTGAGGTCTCCAACAAAACTCGGTCCAATTCATGCGAAGAAAGAGTAGAAAATAAAGGGGAAGCACAAATTTCGATGTAGCATTGCATTAACTACTTCCCCCCTTTATCTTTAGCACGCTTCACCTTATCATGCACCAACAACAAAACCCTGTTCAAGTCGGTAATAGGTGGCACAGGAAAAACCCTAACTCTCTTCTCAAGGCACTTGATGTCATCCCTTGACTGCTTCACTATATTATCCCAATCCACCTTTTTTTTTTATACTGATCAATGACTGCAATGTATGTTGCAGCATCATCCAACTGATGTTCAATAATAGGGCCTTCATTGATTGGAGAATAGACATCTCACCACCACTTTCTCAACTACTCCAGATTAAGATGCTTTGGAGAATATTTCTTTCTCCCTGTCATCACTTCAAAGAAAGAAACACAGCTATTGTAGATATCAGTCAAAGTGTCCTTAATCTGCCTTCCCTATTTATATATCTTCTTCAAGGCCTTTTGCCTCATCTGCAGAATTTCAAACCATTCCCAAGGCTCCACAATTCTTGAGGAAGGAAGAATTCCATCCTTTACATATTGATCCTCAGTGTGTTCCATGATATTCTTTTTCTTTTGCAGAAGGAGATCCGTATCTTCCATATCCTGAGCTAACACATTCTTCATCCAATCCAAGGTTCTCATAGCATCCCCTCCAGTCGACAAGATGTCCTTGATAGCATTATCTCCCTTTGCCTACACTCCCTGCAACCAATCAGATGTAGTATGTGTGGTACTCTTCATCCCTTCCACTTCTGATATTGTCTCCTGGGGTAGAAAACCTGCAGGAAATGAGGAATCACTAATGGATTGCAAGGGTTTCATAACCTCTTGCAAATACTTCTTCAACTTATCATTTTCCTTTTTCAATTTTTCCTTAGCTTGTACCTCATTCCTCAATCTATCAAGGATTACAGTGTTGGAGCCTTCATATTCTTCAATGTCCTGTTCCATGGAAGCATGGCTCGGGTTAATAGTTTGTACACTATAATCCTTCCCGGTCATATCATCTCTATTTTTGTAAGGAGCAAGGGTAGCAATGTGGACCACCTTATTATTCACAACATCCCTCTTAATCCTAGAAATGACTCTGGCTTTCATCTTTGTCTATCCTTTTCCGATATTTTCTAGTAGGTCATCCCAATTGGGAGGAGTTTCATCCACTACAATCTTTTTACTCTTCAATTCTTTATCTAACCACCCTGGAACAGTGGATTCTAACTATACTTTATCCCATCGATCTTGTTCCTATTGAAAATCGGGTGCACTCTTCTCCATGCTTGGCTCCTTAGGAGTCTTCTCAGCTGAATCATCTTTTCCTATATTATGCTCTTCCTTATCATGTACCAATGAAGGAGTCCTAGCTGGCACTTATTTCTCAGAAGGTCTTTCCTCCTCACCTCTTTTAGGTGAATCCCCGCCAGCTAACAAGGGAGACTACAAAACCTTATCTATCTCTACTTCAGCATTGTAGATATCACCTTCCTGGAATTCTTCCTCATCAAGGTCCTTAGGATCTTCAACATCTTTTGGTTTACCTGGCATATTGCCAGTCTCATGAAGAGGGGGATGTCCTCATGCTCAGTAGAAGGAGCAGTCACAGGAGTACTTCCTTTTGGTGCAGCCTCCTTGGGAGAAGGATTCCTTGACCTCCTGATGTACACTTGTGTCTTCTCTCCCGAGCTCTCAACTTCCACTATAGGTGTCTCACCTTCCTTGTTTGCTTTAGAAGCCTCCTTCTATGACAATCTCACAATTCTTCTTCTTTTCGGTGAGGGAACACTGACCTCTTCTTTTTCTTGCTCACCTCCCTCAGCCTTCTTCATCCTAGGGACATGTTTCCTTTTATTAGCTATTAGCTTCCTCTATTTTTCTACTTCTCCTACCTCCCCTGCATGAACATCCTTAATCTTGATTTTAAAAGGAGAGCCCACCTTGGTTTTTCCTTTATAATCTTGCTCAGGTGACTCCTCAGATGCAGAGTGAGACTCCAAGTCTCCCATGAGATCATAGGAGCATTGCACACCCTCACTTTCCAACTCCAACACTTTATGCTTGAGCCAAAGCTTGGTATACTTGATGACTGGAGTCATGACCTGTTCTAGCTTTGTCTTCTCTTCCTCCAACCAATCAACCTCTTTAATTGGCTTATCCTTCACAGCCTCAAATAAATGGCCTTAGATTATATTCCCATCTTCCTCAACCTAGTTAGGA
This sequence comes from Sequoiadendron giganteum, assembly GCA_007115665.2. Classification (NCBI taxonomy): domain Eukaryota; kingdom Viridiplantae; phylum Streptophyta; class Pinopsida; order Cupressales; family Cupressaceae; genus Sequoiadendron; species Sequoiadendron giganteum. The sequence continues at coordinate 827,008,684 of CM021101.1, read as the reverse complement.
ACATCCCTTATGTTGTATGACCGCACCAAGCTGACTGGTAACCTGGAGAATTTATTTTTTCTGAATTCAAATTCATCACCAAGGTTGGCCCAATAGTCCTCTATGTTATCCTTGTGGTTGTACTCTCTGCTTGCCTTCTTCTGGGATTCACCTATTATATTGAACCTAGATATTTTGGAGTGGAAGGAGAGACCAAGAGTGCTCATCTCTTCTTCAAAAGAATAGGCCGAGTTGATAGAAGGGCATACTTCATTAGTGCCTATCCTCAAAGGGAAGTCATTACCAAATCCAGTCTTATGCTTCTCTTTCTTCATAATTACATCAAAGTCATAGATCTACCTTGTGACTTCCAAGAGAACAACATGATCAATAGGGTACCTAGGGAGCTTGTATGGAGCCCTGTAACAACCACCAATCCTTATGTATAAAAAGGTGGGGAACTAGATAAACCAAGCTCCAAACCTTTTGATCAATTCTTTGGCTCTGTCTAAAATCCAGACATGTTCTACACCTTGGAGCAGCCTGGTGATATACATGGTGAATGCATCATTCACCCTCCTATAGCTTGAGTTACCCAGGTGTAGCTATGGGTAAAATTCATAAATTATATCCTGTGCAAACACACCCCTTGTGCTCAATCCCTTATATGGGTGGAATCTAGCCAAATCATAGAATAGGTAAGAGGTCATTGTTAAACTCTTGGTCTACAGGACATTGCACATCTGCTCATGAATCTTGGCGCTTACAATGTATGCCCAGTGGTAGTCTATACCTGGTTCCATCCTTCAAATAACATGGAGCATCCAATTCTCGAACATTCCTGCATTCTTCAATCCTACCACCCTACTGAGAAGGGTAATAGCATCATAATATTCCTTCTTGAACTTGAGTCTAACCAACTTCTTGGGAAACTTGGAGAAATGGGACTTAGGCTTCTCCAACCAGGAATTGATAACCTGCTGGGATTTGATAGCATCTTCCTCATAGAACTTCCTTGCCACATCCATGTCAAATGCCACCACATGGGACCTGTTAGGCATGTCAAAGGTCTAGGCTATGGACACCTAATCCAAATTTTCTACAATCTTTCCTTGGGGACTAATTATCCTCTATGTAGCTCTATTATAGTGCCTTGCACATTCAAGTACTATTTCATAGCACTGCACTGTAGTGGGGAATCCGGCCACATGGGCCAATCCTGATTCCACTATTCTCTTAGCCAGCAAATGATGGTCATGTGCTGCCATCCTAGTCTTGAACTCCTCACATTCCCATAGTCCAACATTGGTGTCATTCACCCCTGACCAAATAGAGGAGAGATTTCTCTCTAGAATTTTACTCTTGATATCCAACTTGATTCTTTCTACCTTGGCAATGGAAGACCCTTCTGCACCTGGGTCCACTACCTCTACCCTGGCTCCACTTGTCATTGCTTTACCTGATTCAACCTGCATTTGACAAGAAACCAAAGTAAAGACACATGGAACACAAGTTAATCCATTACAAAGATAGCTTCATCCTTAATATAAATCTCATCATAAGCCAAATTCTCAAAACTTCATAAAATTTAATCATTTCAAAGTTTGGATTTTCAGCCCTTCCATGGAATCCAAGCCAAAGAGGAATTTCAGGAAATTCCCAGCCAAGCGAATTCCAGCAAAGCAAGCACACAAGCATTCAACAATCACTCAATCAACCATTACCAATTATGAAGCACTATGAAGCATCTTAAAACAAGGCTAAGTCAACTATCAAATGCATAATCATAAAGAAAACTTCATGTAATTCCTCAATTCTCCCCTGTTAACAAAACCTCAGGAAAATCCGTCGGGGATGGAAATCCACGAGAATGGCAATAGCTTACAAACTCTGGGAAAATGAAGAGGCCAAGAACTTTCGGGAGAATTCCAATGACACGGATTCTAGCATAACTAATGCAACTTTCTCCACTTAACTCAATTTTCAAGAAATCGGCAAGGGGACAGACAAACCGGGGAAATCCAAACCCAACAGAATTCCACAAAGGGCCAGAATCTCCAGATCGATGCACACTTTGGGAGATAGATGGAAAATTGAAAGGTCAGGAAATTCTGGTAGTTAAGGAATTTTGTGACGACGTTGAAAACCCGGATGCTCACATTTTCCCGTGACCTCCCGCAAATCGATCAAATGATCGCGAACTTGAGAATCCAAAGCCCAGAATGGTGCGATTTAAACCTCCTACAAATCAATTTCAAATCTAAAACTCACCCAAGGAAAATGAGAGGGAGTGGCGATGATGCCCTAAGCACAAAACCCTAAATTTTTTCCATGAACGCATAGGAAAATCATGAATTTGACTCTCACTATGGCAAGGTTAATAGCTAGCTCATCCTGATTCACACAAGCAGTCTATCTCATGAAGGATCTGAAGGGCAATCCCAAGGACTCACTTGGGGTAAACATCTTCACAAAATGGGAAAACCCCAAACACAAGGCACTCAATCATTTAATCATATAGTAATTGGAACCCCAAAATGACACAAGACCAAAAGCAAGTCCCAATGACCAAACCCTACCACACCGAAACTTTGTCTCATAGTTCAAACGTGCACACCATTAAGAAATTTGATTCATTTATCAAAGAAGGGAAGGCATCATGCACATACCATGAAGATAGAAGAATTGAAATAGCAAAAGTCGGCAAGACAACCAAGCAGAGTAGAGATGGCTTCCAGAAAATTCGGCTGCAACAATCGACTCAAATCCTGGATGCCCAATTCAGAAGCAACACTCAAGCTCAAGCACTCCAGAAGAAAGAGGGAACAAATGATAAAATTCAAATGGCACAAAACTCCCCATAAGTCAACTTAATACCCACCCTCAAAAATCGCACAATCAATGCAGTCAAGACGGGTCAACCCAGAATCCGGGAATCCGACAAGGTGATGGACCTTCGGAGGAATCCGGTCCCAACGGAATTCCATGAAGGACGAGAATCTCTAGATTTTCAATGAAAAGTAGCCGCCACCAGACTCTGAAAGGACTCCGGGAAAATCCAAAAGGAGTGGATTTTCCCAACTATAGTGAAAAACCTGGAATGAGTCCAAAACCTAAGGATTTCAATATGTATCATAGATGGAGCATTCCAATAGGCAAGATAAAAATCAAAGCACATGCCAAAGCAAGAAAATCCCCAAAATAAAAAGGCCCAAAAAGACCAAGAGAGGAAGAAAAAAGAGAGCAAAAGAGGGTGCCTACTTTCAGTGGGGCATGTGTGCAAAAAAGTGCACAACACTTATCTTTTCAAAAGAGACAAGTAGCTTATTTCACATAAGATAGGAAGCTAGTAGTACATGCCAAATTTAATGCAAATGGAAGTCGTTACCTATCAGTTTGAATGCAAGAAATCAAAGAAATTCTAAATTCTGCATGCAAAAAAGCAAGACAAAACATAAAACTTTTCCAACGCGCAAAGGGAAATTAAACCGGATTACAGCTATCAAAGGAACCAAGTATCGTGCAACTTTTAGTGGAAGGAGCTAAGAACAAGAATTTGTAGCAAATTCATTGCCCCGATGTGAATTAAATCAAAAATGAAAGGTTACCTAGTGTTGCAGACCATAGCCTTGTGTTATGTTTTACGTTCTATTCATACCGCTTTAGTGTGCTTTCTGGGCAAGGAATTTGCAAAAGAATGGCGACTACTCAGGGTTCTCAGGAAAAATTGTGGGAAGGAGGGGCACAAATATTTTTTAACATCATGCACATAGCACCAGGCACCTACATCTTCGAGGACATCTCTTATGCTACGCCTGGAATACTAGAAAATCCAAGCTGGGTAAATACCCGAGTTGCAGAAAAGAAGAGCCCTCGCAAAACCAAGAAATGGATTCAAGAGGAATGGGAGAACATTCATGACCCCATTCTTGCAAGGAATCCCAAGTCACTAAGGGAGGCAACCTATGAAATAATGAAGAAGAATAGCGACCTTGATTATTTGTTGCAAAACTGCTAAAATAGTGAGCTTCCTCAATATATGGTCCCTTTAGTACACCACTACCCTAAATTGGTTGATGAGGCCATCAAACATTTCAACCGAAAGACCAAAACCATTGAAGGTCGGGAAGAAACTATGAACATATGCAAACAATCTATCTGGAATATGCTCTGCATCCCGGAGCAAAGCTTCAAGGTGCAAAAAATGGAACAATTCACTCCAAAAA